>OX336419.1:17359411-18559411 GCA_946903255.1 Schistosoma spindalis | reverse complement strand
AGTGAATGACCACACTAGGATTCTGTATGTGTGTTTCGGAGACACAGCATACATCAATCGTACGAGATTCTAGGGTTTTAGCTAAGGAAGCCTGCTGACCGATTTGACAGCGTGTGTACGTTGAAGGCTCCCATGTGTAGTTTGGAGAGAGGTTTCAGTAGACCTGGGACAGTATTTTGCGCACTATAGGATATAGCACAGGAATAAACAATAAGTTCGTACAAAGAAAGATTTGAAGTGATTTTCGTGTCTTAGTTTAAAGAAAGACAGAGAGTGTATACACCGACGCCAGTGTGGTCGACTCTGAGCCATGTCACCAAGAGTCTCCAACCATTGGTTACGATAATCACGCAGACCACAACCAAGTAATCTAAATCTACCAACATGGCTCTCATCAGAAGTCATTATATATATATATATATATATATATATATATATATATATATATAAATTATCTACATAGATATTGTCTCACTTACTGAGTCATCTAGAAGCAGGTGTGGAGTAAATCCATACCTAAAATTGTCTTATTCAAAGGGGTTACACAGCATTTATTTATTTTAACACATAGGTATTGGTACAAGGAGGCGCCAAATACATATGCGTTACATGAATCGCAATTGTTTAAAGAAAGGTGGGCCCATGTCATTTCAACCTATCTTGAACCATATTATTCAACATCTTCAACTACTGGTCATGCTAATCGCGCGGATCTTAGCCAAACAGTTTGGCTAACGAATTTTCAACGAAAAGTGATATAAAATATGAGACTTTTGAGTGCAAACTTGCAAATGGTAAAATATCGAATGAGTTTGTAGGTAATAAGTAACCTTTACCATTATCATATGGTATACGCTGAAATGATGAGTGGCATCAATCAGTCGACACAAATTCTTCCATTCGTACTTTTAGCCTTGACTGAATATAAGATTCACCACAGTCAGATGAAGACAAGTATGGAATTTTTGACCGTGTTGGGTAAACTAGTAACAATACACGGGTACTTCTTTATAAAGGCTTTTATTGTAAGAACTTATCTGCGAAGTACTACGAAAGCATGTTTTCACGCAAAGTTCCTGTTTTTCTTAGGAAACCTCGGATGAATACAGGCACTGCTAGCCCCCCTGTCTAACAGAATAGAATCGGCTGAATATTCCGAGAGCTAAGATGTTTTAGATGTACGCTATATATTTATTTCTGTCTCCTTCTAAAAAAACCTTGGTCAGATGTCTTCTCAAATGCTCGAAATAAGACTTATAGACAAATATAAGCTGACTTGAGTGCCACTAAGGGTCAGTATCTTGGAGCTTATTTGACTGCGAAAAAATTCAAATGAAAAATAGCGAGACCACATAATGAAATGATGGTGTCTAACAGAACAATCACGGGGCAGAATGTTGAGCTTTCTTTAGACCGAAGTGAATTCTTGAAAAAATACATGATATCGTGCAGTCCTTTATTACTATTTTAAAAGCACGAAATTAGTTTGCCTTGAATAGTTTTTCATCGCCAAAATTAATACTCACATAGATACCTAACTTCTGCTTTAGTATGTAATCGACTTTTTATCGCTGCTTAATCCCATTTTGGAGAACTTTGAGTAATTTTTTGGGTTTTCATATGAGTTTTGGAAAGTTTGGGGAAAAACCCCAGTGTCATTGGTGATCCCCTGCTACTAGACACGGAAGCCTGTTAAGCGAAAGCTTCTTCTATTCCGTCGACAACCATTTGATTCTGTGGAAATATAGGGAAAAACACTAGACTTATCCAAACATTTTGAGGATTCCGTGCCACTTCCCCAAAGTTTTCCATTGAGATTTTCCCTAGATTTACCCAAAACGGACAAAATTTTCCCAAAAATAGGGCGATTGGGTGTGATTAAGGCAGTTTGATTATTTAAATATACACCTGTGCAAACCATTGGTTCTATTTTGTGTGATATTCAGCAGTACTTATTACGCAAATGGCAAGAGCCATCGACAAACTTACTTCCTCAGGTGTGTCAGTCATGTTACTGCGGGTCGTAACGCAGTCACGAAGCCCGCGAAGTCTAAGTGAGACTCTGTAGTAAGAATAGTAAATCGGTTGACGTGTGTCATTCCTTGAACTAAGTACTTTCCTAGAGGTCACGTTTCCTAATTAAAAATTCGTCAATAAGGCTGGAACCAGGTAGAGTGTTCAATGCGCATGGAGTATAGACAATAACAGACATGACATTATCTGAAGGACAAAGGCTTCTTCGGTTCGTTTTTAAACCATCGACCCATTATGCTATTTATGAGTTACACAATACAAATCAATGATATCTAAATACTTTACATTGAATAACTTGCGATTGTAACACACAATTCACACCTACCGCCCATTGTACTAGTCTGGTCGTTTGTTGCTTTTTGCCACACGAAATCTACACTCTTAATATGTTGACGATGAATTTAGGGTGAAATACATAAAAAGATGTCTTCATGAAATTGAAAATGTGATTATTTCTATGCAACTGAGAATGGCCGGTAGCATTGTTGATTGGCTGAATTGACTGGGAATCAAGTTATTATCCTTTGATTTGCAATGAGGTATATAAACCCGGAATTATAATCATTTAGATAGATCAGTTCACTCAGGGAAACTTGACAAATTACAATTCACGAATGTATCTATTGATTTATTGTAACTGGTCAGTAAAATGTTCAGTATAACAGTACAAAATATGGAACCGAGATCACAGTTACACACGGGAGTCGAGAATATATAATAGCACTGGCAAAAAGGGATACCAGACTTGCTAACTTACCTTATTTATAAAGCTCGACTTTCCAACATTCGGGAAACCACATAGAATGATAGTGCGAGTATCCGGATCAATGCTTGGTAACCTAGACATGTGTTGCCGTGTATCTTCCAAGAATTTCAAGTTATCTGCTTGTCGCTTGATTACTGTACACATTCTAACCTTTGATTAGCCGTAATTTATATAACTTGCCTCCCTAGAGCTGCTCGTTTGAGTGTTTTACATTGATATAAGGATTCTGCATACTTTAATATCTTTACCTGATCTCGACCAATGCTGAGGATAATACATGAAAGTAAAAGATATTACCCATCAATCAAATTCTTGGCAGTATTAAGCTGACTTAATGCAAGCTTGTAGTGATCTTTGGAATATAGAACATTTATGAGATCTGCATAGAATGGATGTATATTCTACACCTTATTTGGAAAAATTGCTTAGCTACCTCCACTTTAGGGAATTCTGTGAGAATTGTTTGAAGTTTATCATGGTAAAACTGCTGACACGTTTTCACTTTACGCATATAGAAATGTCTAATACGTCCGATTGCATATTGCGGATGAATAACAGTTGGAGTTTTCCTTTGTGTTTTCGATAAGACGATGTCAATAAAGTCTTTGGATGACGGTACCACCGTAATACTCTTAAAGTTATAGCACGGCATGATAGATATTTGTTGGTGGTGGAAAGAACGTGACCTTACCAACTGACAGCAATAAACAAGGATCGGTTCTGAGCTTCAGAGGAACAGAAAGCATGTCGATCAGCTTGTTTTAAGTTTTATAATAAATGCGTTAACTGAGAGCTCTCGTTTTCTTCGAATGGTTCGAATGGTTGTGGACGGAAAAGAAGAAGCTTTCGGTTAACAGGCTTCCGTGTCTAATAGCAGGGGATCACCAATACCTCCAGTCAAATACCTAGGTATATTAACGATAAAGGAGAAAAAAATGTAATTGGTAGATCATAGTAAGTTACTATCCTTTGTACCTAATAATAAATCAAGTTGTAGGGCCAGTGAAATTCCACTGAGCCCCAGCCATTGAATATCGAACAAAATCATCAATCCTCGTCAATGTCAAGGACAACCAACACGCATCAGTTAATCGTACGCCATGGACTGGCCCATGAGGCAGTGGTCTTACCTTCGCTTGTATCTACTTTAACTAATATATTTCTGTAATAACGTCCTCTGTGTTGTACAGTCTTCAAAGCATCTATAGTACCTTGATGCGTCAATGGGGTAATCTATGTAAGGTGCAGACCGCGAAGTGTGACTTCGACGTTAGCTAGTTTGTCACACCACTCACGTCTAACTCGAGTAAGCCTCCAATCATTTCGACATAGATCATCCACGCTAATGATCTACAAAGTCGTCTCTTAAAGGACTCCTGGGAAGTTTCTTGGACTAGCTCAGCCGGCAGAGAATTCCAGCATTTGACAACTCCTAAGGAGTAGAAGTTGCACCTGCAGTCCGTTTTACTATGTTGTATCTCCAATTTTTGGGTGTTGCCCCTTAGATTAGTGTTGGGACTGAGCTTAAGTAGGTGTTTAAGAGGATGTCCAGGAGTGTTAAGTATACTGTAAGCCATCAGAAGGTCACCTCTAAGACGCCTATACTCTAATGGGTGCCTGTATATCCTCTTGGTTGTGTATCTCTCTCCAATGTTTCACGTCATTGGCAAAGAGCAATATGTCTGATGTTGCCTGTTGAAGAAGATTATTTATATAAATCAACAAGAGAAGAGGTCCTAGTACTGAGCCACTGGTCGGTAACTTGAAGGTTCGCTGCGTCTACCTCCTTTGAAGATTGGTGTGATATGAGCCAGCTTCCAGTTTTCCGGTAGTTTGCCTCGACTTAGCAAGTGTGAGAACATCACGCCAAGCGGTGTTGCCAGGATTGAAGCTGCTTCCCTCAGTATAGCGGAATGGACCATATCTGGACCAGTAGAAGTGTCTGTTCTTAGGTGCTGATGTTTTCAGAGCACCAAGTCAGCGCTCAGTTTCACTACGGAAAGTCCTGTGCGGTTGCGGATGGAGCCGTCATCAGTATAGCTGATGTGGGTCGGTTGAAATGTCCGGGAGTATTGCTCAGTCAGAAGGTTAGTGGCGTCACCGTCGTTATCGGTCGGACCGTTGGGACCTAGCAGTTGAGAAACTCTAGTTTTGGCTTGACGAAGAGAGGCTGCTTAACGGAATAAGCTTTTCGGATTGGAAATAAATTTATCCGTAAGCTTTATCTGGCACCGAAGCCTGTCTTCTCTTATAGCCTTCGTGCATATGTTCCTTATATGTTTGTATTGCCCGTACTCGCTATTGTTGTCAATTCGTTTGAATTCTGCTTAACAGTGTCTTTTACGGCTCAACAAACGAAGAGTGCGGTTTTTGATGATTGTAGGTTGCATGTGGCTTTTGAGGACCATTTGAGGAACTGACTGCTTTGTAGCACATAAGAGCATATGCAGTATGAAGTCCCAATGAGCATCCACATCAAGTTGAGTGTGAGCATCCCAATCCACCTGTTGTAGAAAATCCTGTAGAGCAGACACATTAAACCGTTTGGAATTCCAGCGCTGTTGTTGTTGGGATATCTTAGCTCAGTTTTTCTGACAAAACTGAAGGCTATTACGGCGTGATCGCTTTTCCCCAGGGCACATTTTCGTGTAATCCCAAATCCTCGATGAGTTTGAAGAACCGAGCTTCAATTGAATTTTCACCTCCAATATACGTATATTCCGCAAAGTTGATTCTAGGGAGATTGAAGTCCCTTAAAATCAGGATATGAGTGAAGCCGAGAGGCGTAGAGCGGGATAGTCCTTCCAGCATGCGACTGTCATACTCGATTTCAGCAGTGGGCTTTCTATGTATGACTCCGACTAGGCATCTCGAAGTAGTGGATAATCTCAAAGAGCACCATATAGATTCCTCAAGATTGTCAAACTCATGGTTGTAAACTTGGTGTAACTTTAAGCCAGATCGTATGTATAGGGCTACTCCACCCCCAATTCCTGTTTTTCTGTCATTGCGAAAGAAAGACATCCCAGGTATTGCTAGCTCCTGGTTCGAATACTGAGGAGATATCCAAGTTTCAGATATCCCTATCAGATGAACCTTATCAGCATCGCTAAGTTCACGTAGTTCATCCTTTTTATTTGGTAGACTCGCTGCGTTCATGTATAAGCAGTTAATGCTTTCAATTTGAAACGCGTGAGCTTCTTCCTGTTTGTCTGTGAGAGCCTTACGTGAGTGGACAGGTAACCCACCCATATAGGTTTTGTCGAATTGATAGGCCCTGTCCTTTGCACGTTTTTTTATCTTCAAAACAGTCCACAAGTGGAATGGTCAGCTCCAGCTTTCCTTTGTGCTTGATCCTGGAGTCATATGGCCTGTCCGGGTGCATATGGATCCCAGTTAGCAAATGACGTCTGTTGGCACGAAATGCTTCCAGAGCCTCAGCCGCCATATGGGAGGATGGAAAAGTTATTCTCATTAGTCGGGGTCTAAGATCCCTGTCCTTTTTGGCTAGTCTCGTCACATGTTGAGTCAGTATGTTTCCGAGCCTCAAGTAATGTTTGCTGAATTTCCATTCCCGAATGTCAGAGTTTGCCTGACTAGGGTCCATGTTTTCCAGTACACCTTGCACGATGATTTTCCTACCAAAGAAAAACTTCTCTCGAGAATCTTTAGGGACGTTCCGGTGAGACTGCGCTTAGAATATGGTATGTTGGGCATTATTATTATTATTAACAAACGTCTTATGGGTACATAAGTGAGACATACAAGTAGTTTAATAGGTGTGTTTATGAACAAAGAACAAGAATAAACGACTATGCATGTATCGTGAAATTAGTAACAAACATAAAATGGAAAATAATTAAGGAAAAGAAAAAAACTTGTTCAAGCAGTAAGATATGAGACTAGAATAAATGTTTGTTCAGTCATAGTTAGGAAAGATGCTATGAGACTCTCAACTAAATGAAAAGGATAACCCAAATATCAATATGTATGAGTGATATATGCATAGTGAAAATAATACGAGTCTGATAAGTTAACTTACGTGTCATACAAGTTATTGTTTTAATTACAAACCTTGTAATCTTAAGAATAATATATATTCAGATAGAAAACAGAGAGAAAAAGGAAAAGAAATAAACATCTAGTGAAAGGGTTCAGCCATGATAACAATAGTAATAGTAGTAGAAGTAATAATAATAGTAATCGACCTCTAAAGTAAATCAAAAATTTAGAAAAATGAAATAAAAATAAAAAACCTTTAGTGCATTAGAATAAATACATGTAGATTGATGCAGTAGTATATAGAGTGAAAACGGATATGAATATATAAACATTTGTGTGTGTGTGAGTTGATGAAGATGAAGATGAAATGAATCGGAGAAGTTAATTTATTTAAGTATACTATAAGATTATTTGGTCTTAGTTATAGACTTTGGATACTTAGGAATCATATATATATATATATATATATATATATATATATAGAAGGGTAAATAGAGATAAAAAAATATTTTAAGTGTCGATGGGAACAATAATGATATTAATAACAGTAATTATTTTAGATACGAACATAAGCAGATTTCATATAATAAGATGAACAGAAACAAAATACAATAAAATAGACGTTAAAAGTTTCAGGGAACTGATTGTACGTTGAATTGCATTTCCAGATGTATTGAACTTGTGTTCGACTCTTTATGGAAGAGAAGACTCAAACTAAACTTAATCTCTTAGTCAAGATACTTAACAAACTGTCCTTTGTATCCATTCAAGTAGTTCAATATGCAGAAACGTCTAATTACGACATCCGTAACTGCATGTAATTAGTGGAACAAACTCATCCAAAATCATCTCTCTATTCGAATTACTTCACCTTTAAATTTTTCAGCCTTTGGATTAATCCATATGTAAGCTGTCAAAACACCCATTCTTCGTTCACAGCTCCTCCGAGAAGTCATTAAATCTTCTAGCACCTGTTGGTGTATCTTACTCCACAAGTTAGATTATGTGAAATTTAAAAGTTTAGTCATTCTTATTAGAGAATCCACTGAGTTGAACAACCTACCGGCTGTTACTTTACATTAACTCTATCCCTATCAACCCATACTAATTTGAATTATATCTATGGTGAACAGTATATCACTGAGTCACATGACACATGCATTATGGTAGACCTGATTGACATGTTTTAGCAATTATGGCTTTGTTTTTCCGTGTTTTCTGCTTCTGTCTTGTTTTGTCTAGTTATAGATATTTACAATAAGTTCGTTATGGTGCAGGAAATGACGTTAAATGCTCCGTTCATAAATCAACAGAATGTCGACTTAGGAAGAATTAGAGGTTCCGGGCGGATGCATTTCATTGCTGTAATACGTGTCATAAATGTACTGCCTAAACAATTTCTGAACTAGCAAACGTAAAACAATCTTATATCACATGTTTGTTCTATACATTTATTGTTACAATTTATATGAAGCTGATCATGCCTGTATGTATATGCATTAATTACAAAGTGAGTTCTTAATCTGATCTGATGTAATTTCTTTCCGATTATTTGGTCGGAAACAACTCTTAAGGTTTGATTATCGAGACATATATGAACATGATGTTTCCTTGTCACACAAAGTTACACAGAGTTATCCGGTTCATGACAGGTGTTTGGTCATAGATCGACAAAGTTTACTACGAAGGAATCTGTTGGTATGAATCACTCAATTATAGAGCGATGACGAATATCATGCTTATCTGATAATTGATACCTCTGATTATATCTCATAGATCGGACTGTAATATGACGTACATTGTAACATGTTTGTCATGTTCTGATGTTAGATGTTTTGAGTTAGTCAAAAGTAAAAGCTAGACATTGATTTCGAGCTAGTTAGTCTAGATCACTAAGCCAGACTATCTCGCTTTGCTGTTCCAACACAAATATAGTTAGAGGGAGCTGGAAAATCAACTGAAAGGGCAAACGGTAAAAGAAATAGTTTTTGAACTGATTTCAGCATAGGGAATCTGTGAAAGAAACAAGGAACAATGCTATTCAACAGACATCCGATCAATCCATTTTGATAATCTTATTTCTAGCTAGTTATTTTCTCCAGTGTTATCATTTTTATGTGTCCTGTCATACCCGTCGACTGTTGTTTTGACATCTGACAATATGACTGTTTGACATTTACCTAGTGAATTGATAATCTGGTCATATACTGCTGTGCTATGCTTCTCGTAATTATCGGAGATCCTCGGAATTTATCAGAACCACAGTTATGGTGTTTTCCGAATCTAAATTTCTGTCCGTAGTTGTCAGCATCGATAAATATGATTGATAGTATATTGTTTATATTCATTTCTAACCAACTCTTGGGTATTCTCTTATCAAGGAAGTGTGCCCCATGATTATTGTGGTAGCTCTTGAGGTTTGCATAAACTATATTGTACTTATTCGCTGTTGTGTCTTTCAGTTTGCAAAGTCTGGTATAAGATGATTATTTTGGCTTTAGAGTAATGCTGATTGCAGTTCTGACAGTGAATTCCGGAACATATTTCATATGATGAAGAAAAATCTGATTTCAGCCTGTTGATTGTATGACGGCTCTCCTATTCACTTAAAACATTTAAAATGAATGTAGCACATAAACCAGAGAAATGGCTTTAATTAACATCTATGAATTGTATGTCCGATAGAGTGGATGTTCTCTACATCTTCATCTGCATCAACGCTCACTAGGTCTCAAACCCTACACTGTATCTTCACTTAATTCAATGCACTTGGATAGGTAAGGTCTCACATTCGACTACGAATATGTCGAAACACTGAATAGAGTAAATACTGAGAACATCAGAGAAGTCTTAGGAGCCTAGCACTCAGGTCAATCACCAAGCGTAAACACGTGTAAATCGATCCAACTTATCAACCAATGAGAAAAACCATGGACAAGCAGGAGGATCAAGTATTAATTCAAAGAAAGAAGCAAATAAAATGAATATGTAAACAACGTCAGGGTAAATATTATCACTAACTTATCAGAATCAACGTCGAGAGGATAAGTCGTCAGTCATACGTGGAGAAATTCAAATATCTGACTCCTACCGGAAATTCGTCCTAATCAATAACACAAAACAACAATGGAATGCATAGCAGCAGAAGGTTTGAAAGTTTGAAAGGAAGAGAATAGGTACAGAGATTAATTTTTATGGGCTGACAGAATTAGTTGAATTGTTTGTAAATGATGGAGACACAGGAGATGACAGTCATTTTTATTCCACTCTCTTTAAGTAGACTCATTCATCAATTAAATGCATAACTGGATATACCACCATTTATTTTCTCGATAAGTATGATGCTAGTGAACAATGGAGTGAACTTTTGTTGATCTGTGGTGCTTGAATCAGCTAACTATTCTTTTGTACTTGTTGAATGTCCGAATTCCAAATACAGTACATTCGTTAGTGCTTATCCAGTACATCTTGATTCAATTGAGTTATTTCTGGGATTTCTATCTCACATTATAATTCAAATACTTCTAATTATCACATTGGCGTCGCGATGGATCCTGTGATGGAATTTTTGGATATAAATTCAGACTTTTATGCTTTTGAGGATTACTTTGAATGGTTCAGAATCTGGGCTATGACCAAAGAAGATAATCAAGATATTAATATTGTGGCACATTTCATCACATTCGTCGGAAAAGAAGCATACAGCTTACTTATAAACTCTGGCTATGTCGGAAAAGTCTATTTCGCTTCCTCATACAACTGTCAAGGAACTACTGCTAGGCTATGTTAAGTATAAAATTTTGGAACGCGATCAAGGAAGATTTCGTAAAATGATTCATGAGGATATAAAATATTCCACTACATTACGTCATCCCAATCCAGTGCATACTCAAGGTTATGCAGATAATTTATTGAGGAATTGTGATGCATTTCATAAAGGTGGTCACAAGTTTGGTCAATGTTTGTCTTGTAGGAAGTCTCACCCTTGTGATTCATGTGAACCTCGTAATTCTAAATGCTTTAATTATGGTGATATTGGACATATACAGTCAGTTTGTAATACTACTGTTCATCTTGCCGCAACTAATATTAAGTCTTGTAATTTTGATCCTATTAAGCTGAGTATTTATAATGATCATTTGTCTTTATCAACGATTTCAAAAGACAGTGTAGATTCATATAGCAGTTCGGAGTTAACTGAAACTCAGAATGATTGCAAGACAACAGTTTCGAATCAATCAGCTTATCAGACTTCTCATGTTATTGTACTAGATATGGATTTTCTCAACGATTAACATATTTCTTACAAATCTGAGGAAAATATGTTGAATGCTGATTTTTCTAGCGATCCATTACTCTCTAATGACATTCTTAATGAATTTATTGGAAACATTTCAGAAGTATCAATTCCTGATGTCATGTCTAAGTATTTCTTATACTCATAATGCATTTATTTCTTGTGGGAAAATTGTTCAACATGAAACACGAGTACCAAGAGAGCTTGATTCGGATAGCAGTTCTGGTGATTTCACATCAAATGTTTATTTTTATCATGAATTACTTCTAATGAATACTGGAGTCAATGTGAGAATTATGTTTTAAATGAAGACACATTATTCACAACTTGGAGATGTGAAGATCCAATCATATTCCGTGGGGGAGGATAGTGTTGGAAAGTTCATGATTCAAATACTAGATATCAATGACATAAGTATACACAACCGACACGTCGACCGAATATAATTCGAGGGACCAGGTGAGTCCTTTCCGATTTCTAATACTAATGAGTGCATTCTAGATAACACAGAGTCTTTATCCAATACACTGTCGGACAGACACAGGATGAACTCAAGAAGAAGACATACAATCGATAACAGATATCTAGGCACCCATTTAAGCTGTGGCGGATGTGATATTTGAATGAACTAGAGATTCCTTTGTACTTGTTGCCCTCAAATGTCCTGGTATGGCCGAGAGTTGGGTGGGCCCGCCCTTCCTCTCGAAATGCTCCTACACGGCCACGCGTATACAGTCTCTGCCAGGGAAGTCTTACTCACTGCCTTCGCATGGTGAGGTGTTGTTTACCGAACTGATAGCACGAGAAGCGAATATCCGGCGATTTAACAGGATCCCAGCCCAATGATGCACATGGGCTCCAATATCTTGAGGGAACAAATGGCGTACGAACCAATTTCTTGGTCACCGGCTACCATGGGACGGCATCACCTCACGATGCTCCTCTGCCTTATGGGTCAGACCTTTAGGTCAAAGGCTCGGGGTTCGACCTCCTAAGAAAACCACCTGCTTCCGTCTGGACACCCGGGCAGTATCACAGCCTACACACAAATAAGATGAAAATGACGATATTTGTTGAAAAATTCTATTCACGATTCGATTAACTGTCAAAAGATTCGCATTATTATTAATAATATATTTCTGCATGAACTGGTACACACCATTTTTACAGGCATGATCTACAAATTACAACATTTGTTGGAGCATAGCATGCTTTCCAACTTATTAAATTAATGTTGTTATAAAGTAGACTCGTAGAGCTATTCCTATAAACTATGACCTTGGATTGACGCATACGTCATGTTTGTTCCAGACGTCAAAAGCTCCATAGCTGTGCCTTCAGAGAAAGATTCTGAAGAAATAAAAAAGAAACAGCAGAGCAGCAAGGCACTTGGATATGAACGCCGAACATTGCTTAACATTGTGTAGTAGAACAGACAGAGGTATAATAAATTAGATTAAATTCATATTATCGCTTGTTAGAGTGAAATGAAGTCAGAGGCTTCATTTAAGAGAATGTAGGAATAAAGAACAATGAATTGTGATGTTTAACATGTTGGAGTAAGCTCATATGAACGAAGGGAAGTCAAGGTTGGTACAAGTAAAGCGGTTTATTAGAAGGGAGTGTGCATATAGAGGATGAAGTGTTAAGAATATTAATAACTATATCTTTTATTGTCTATTTTTTTCTTTTTTTGTCCATCCGATGCCAGCCACACAATCCTAGTGTAAAAGCCCGAGTTAGCATGTGACAGGTTGTCTTAGTAGAATAGCCAATCCAGTATAAAATTGGAAACATGAGTCTGAGTGGTGAGAGTAGGAAGACAGTCTATATCACAGATTGATTGACTTATGCTCAATCATAGAGAGCCTAATACATACAAAGTTTTCTGCGCCACAAACACGGGTTGATTGAAGTCACCGCCCTCACCATCAATCCTTGCTGGTCAGTAACTCCGCCCTCCCTCCTTTTGTGATGTTGGGCTCATTTAAGCTTATTTTTGGATATATATCATACCTCACACAATCCTCTGTTTCACAACCTGTTGGAAAACACTAATTCTATAAGTACCATTTTACAAGCTTATCAGGCAGTTACAAATTATGAACTGTGGGTAAGGCATGGACGCAGTGCTTTAATTGACTATAGTATAAAGTATAGTTTGCCAATCAGAGTATAAGCATTACGAAGGGTATAATGTAGAATAGTTGGTTATTAAAGCAGGAGGAAAAGTATAGAAGTACATGTGTTGTAGATAAGGTAACGAGTGGAGAAATAATATTAATTGCTAGTCAACATGGTGTGCAGAAGAGTAAAAAGCTAATAAGAAATAAACAATAAGAGACTCGCACTAACTTGGTGCTGATGTTATTTTGTGTTGTCTTAACCAGTTGATGGGTAACGGGCTCGATAGATGCAGGTTGACTGGTAGTAGACAGTCGATTGTGCGGTTCCTTTGACTTTCTAGGGTGGTAATGAGTGTCCCTCAGCGACCGAGTTTAGTTGAACAGTATCAATAAGTTCAGTGAGTTGCCTGTTTACTTTAAGTGAAGAAATAGAGTGGAAAAAGTAACTAAACAACTGCGAAGTAGGAAAAATAAGGCAAACGAAACTTGAAGTCCATTTTGGTTTAGACATGTAGAGAGCCTATGATGGATGAGTGAGGCGCAGATGTGTTTACATGTGCCAGATTAGTGCAAATGAGGGCTTGATCAAGCAGTCTTACAAACGTATGTAATTCATCTGCCATGCGTATTTTGGAGAGAAGTCTGTTCCAAATTACTGCACACTTGATGAGGAAGAAGTTTTCCTGAATTTTTTATCTGTAGTTCTCAACTTTGACCGTAGATACTTTGTTTCGAAGTTCGTATTCATGTGAATCTCGAGCAAGAACTATATAAAATGTTGAATAAGTAAGGTTTTCGAGTAGTTTAAAGTAGAAAATCAAATTGGACCTAAGCCTTCTTTTCCAAAGGGGCGCTATTCCTAAGATTTGGCATCGGGAACTGTAGTCAATGACTGATTCAGTCTTAGGTATTTTGCCGGTGAAAACTCGTTGTATTCCTTCTACCTTTAGTATATCAGATAGGCGTAGGTTAGAAAAGTAGAACGAGCAGTATTCGACGATAGTTCTTACACAAACTTTATAAAGAAGGATTTTAGATTCATTTTGATAGAAATTACGGAGAATGAAGCCAAGCAATTTCCGCATTTTAGATGCCTTGGCTGAGATGTGTTCAGAGAAATTAAGACTGTATGAGTAATGTATCCCTAGGTCAGTTACTGATGCCAGTCTGGGCAGTGTGTTGTTGTTAAGTGTTAGTTTCATTTTGAGAAACGTGTCTCCTATACATAACCAGCCGCGTTTGTCTGTGTTGAGCTCTAAACTCCAGCGTTTGTAGTAGTCATCTACCATGCTTCGTCATACTTCGTAGGTTGTTCAAAATTCGAGAAGGATTGACTCGCGAGGAGCAGGCTGGGTTTCGTTCCGGTCGAGGATGTATTGATCATATCTTCATCCTCCGCCAAATGTTGGAACACCGTCATACTTATCAAAGGCCAATAATCGTAGTGTTTCTTGACATGAGGGCTGCCTTCGATCCGTTGGATAGGACTGTTCTCTGGGATTGTCTATTGAAGAAGGGTGTGCCTGAGAAGTCTATTAACATCCTAAAAGCCCTATATACAGACACCTCAGGCAGAGTGAGGGCATACAACCACCTTTCTCCACTATTCCATTCGAGCAATGGGGTTAGGCAGTGTCGCCCAATCTCACCATTCCTCTTCAACTTTGCCATCGACGACATTCTAGGAACAGCTCTGATGGATGTAAGTAATGGTGGTGTGGATCTGTTGTCTGGAGAAGGACTTCTCGACCTTGAGTATGCGGATGATATTGTCTTACTGTGTGATAATATCCAAGCCATGCAATCCGCACTTAATCAGTTGGCAATCAATGTCTGTAGGTATGGTATGTGCTTTGCACCTTCTAAGATCAAACTACTTCTACAAGACTGGCAGGATTCTATTCTTGTACTCACCCTGGATGGTGAGCAGATAGTAGTATTCGAGAAGTTCGTGTATCTAGGTAGCTATATAAGTGGTGATGGTGGTAGGTTCAATCTCCGGTAGGGTGGTGGTTGAGCCATTGCAAACAGTCTCATATTAGAAAAAATCACCTATACAGCACCTGCTGCCTTTCAATATTTGTCTAACTGAGGTTAATCGATGGTGCAATTTATGGTAGTCAATTATTCCCACAAACACCATGTCCTAATCATCAATATGCATATCACTTAGATTTCATCGATAGAAAGAAAGATAATGATAAGGATAGTTTCATTTGACAAAAAGGAGGGAGGAAACGGAAGTATGTTGTATTCTCTAAGCTAAAATACCTTGTAATTGTATGAAGCTGGTTTCAGTAAATAGATTGCTATCTGTTATATTGGTTGTGTATTATGTTATATCCAGCCAATGGATAGATATGTTATTCTACTTACAAATATATCAGTAGTGAGCGAATACCACTTTAATAGACAACCGAATCGGGTTTTGTAAAAGATAATAATACTGTGCGTTGGCTTCAACTGAAGTGAATGAACTCGAAAAAATACAGAGCTATTTATTTTGGGGATCTTAGACTGTTTTATATCGTAAATGATAAATTGGAGAGAAAAATAATCTCGTTAAATATAAAAAGTAATAGTAGTATTAGTAGTATTATATGTATTAGGAGTATAAGTAGTAATGGCTGTGTTACCATTAGTATTAGTAGAATTAGTTGTAATAACTGTTATAACTGCTAATAGTAGTATTTGTAGTGCTAGTAGTATTAGCAGTATTAGTGGAAAATAGTTTTATTAGTAGTATTAACAGTATTATTAGAACTAGTTTTATTAGTAGTGTTATTAGTGTTAGCAATAGTGTTGGTAGTAGTAGTAGCAGTAGTAAAAATTAGTACTAGTAGTATTACTAGTACAAATGGTATTAAAGTAGTATAAGCAGTACTAATATTAATAGTAGTATTTGTAGTATGAGTAGCAATAGTATTATCACTAGAATCAGTAGTATTAGTATTAGTACTAGTAGTATTGACAATATAATGTTATTATTCGAAGTATTGGTAGTATTAGTATTATTATTAATAGTAATATTAGTAGAATGATAAGAAGTTTTAGTAGCGTTAGTAGTATTATTAGTACGATTAGTAATATTAGTAGTATTTATAAAACAATAGTGTCAGCAGTAATAGTAGTAGTATAATTAGTATTAGTTGTATAAAAGTAGTGTTAGAATTATTAGTAATAGTAGTAGTGTAAGTAATAGTATTAGTAGTATAAGTAGTAAAAGTAGTATTGATATGATCAGTAGAATTAGTGGTATTAGTAATAGTATTGGTGGTATTTATAGTAACATTAGTATAATAGTAGTATCGTGGTGAACAAGAACACCAGTGGCTACAACCGAATGTATTTAGGTACATAATTACAGAGCATCTCAATAAAATCTGAGAACCATATATTAAATCGTTAATTTGCAAAATATCAATCCATCATATCAAATTTGACTGTACCTGTTGCAAACATCAATCCATTGTCTCTGATTTCATTGCTCATGCAGTTTCATTTCAATTGCGTTTCGTTCGCGTTCTTTCCTCATCGACCTTCTACTGAAATACATTCTACGCCTGACCACCGTCATATACTACTTGTGTGGATATAAGTAACCCACACTACAGTATTATTATTATTAGTTGTATCTGTAGAATTCATATTTGTAATTTTAATAGTATTAGTACTGTTATTAGTATTACTATTATGAATAGTAGTTTTGATAATATTGGTAGTATTATTAGTATTAGCAGTTTCATTAGTAGTATTAGTAGTATCGGTAGAATCATTCGTAATATTTGCACTATTAGTAGTATTAGTAGTAGCATTATTAGTATTTGTAGTATTAGTAGTATAATAGTATTAGTAGTATTAACGTTATGATAGCATTCTTTTTAGCATAAGTATGATTAGTATTAGTTATAGTAATAGGTGTGTTAATAGAATTAGTAATGTTGATAGCATTAATAGTAGTATAGATAGTATTTGAAGTACCAGCAGGAATAGTAGTACTTTGAGTCTTAGTCTTAGTCTTAGTAGTATTCGTAGTATTAGTAGTACTAGTAATATTAATATTATTAGTAGTGCAAAAACTATTTTAGTATCAGTATCATGATTAGTATTATTATTGGTATTAGGAGTAATAGTTGTACTGGTGGTATTAGTAGTATTAGTAGTATTGATAGTGTTAATAGTGTTATTATTAGTAGTATTTTACTACAGCATTTGTTAATAAAATCTAACAACCATATATTAAATCGTCAATTTGCAAAATAACAATCCATCATATCAAACTGCACTGTTCCTGTTGCAAACGTCAATCGAATGTGTGATATTTCATTGTTCATGCGTTTCCATACAAATTCTCTTTGTGTTCCCACCTTTCCTTTCTTGATCTTCCTTCATCTTCCGCTGCCAGATATTACGTTTAAGACTCGCTTCATATACTACTTATGTCTACATAAGTAGCACACACCACAGTGGTACTGGTAGTAATATTACCATTATTAGTAGTATTAATAGTAGTACGAATAGGGTTAGTATTATTAGTAATATTATGAGTAATATTAGCACTGTTAGTGGTAGTATTAGTAGTACAAGTAGTAATAGTAGTATTGGTAATATTAGTAGTATAAATAGTACTATTAGTATTAATAATATTGCTAGTATTATTTTTATTAGAAGGAATAATCATATTATTAGTATCGGAAGCATTAGTAGTGTGAGTGGTAGTATTAGTAGTATAAATAGTATGAGTAGTATTTTTAGTGTTATTAGTAGTATTAATATTATTTGTAGTATTAGTCGTGTATGTTCTATTAATAGTACAATTAGTGTTAGCAGCATTATTAGTAGTATTGGTAGTGTGAGTAATGTGAGTTGTATTATTAGTAGTAATATTAGTACTAATAGTATTCGTATTATGAGTTGTATTGATGCTAATAGGAGTATTATTAGTATAAGTAATGTTAGTGATATAAGGAGTATTGATAATAATAATGATAATATTAGTGGTGTTAGCAGTATTAGTAGTATCAGTTTTATAAGAAGTATTGATAATGGTATTAGCATCATTAGTAGTATTAAAAATATTATTAGTATTAACAGCATTAATAGTATTATATGAGTTAATGAAATTATGTTTAGTACAAGTAATATTAGTGATATAATTAATATTATTAGCATTGTTGATAGTTTTAGTAGTATATGTAGTGCTAGTAGTATTGGTATCGACAATAATATTAGCATTATTATCAATAGTATTAACAATATTTGCGGCATAAGGTGTACTATTAAAATTAGTAGTAGTAGTAGTAATAGTAATACGAGTATTATTAGCTGTAGTTTTAGTTGTATTATTACTAATAATAATATAAGTAATATTCTTTGTATTGATAGTATTGGTAGTGTTAGTAGTAATGTGATTAGTATTCGTAGTATAAATAATATGAGAAGTAATGGTAGTATTAGTACTGGTAGTAGTCGTAATACAATTAGTAGTATCAGAAGGAATGATGGTATTAGTTGCATTAGAAGCAATACTGGTGTTAGTAGTAGTATTAGTAGTACTAGTAATTTTATTAGTGTTATTAGTAGTATTAGTATAGTTGCTGGTATTAATAGCGTTGGTAGTATTAGGTACAGTACCAGTATTAGTAGTAGTATTGGTATTAGTGACATTAGTAGCAGTATCAATAGTAGTATTGGTTGTGTTAGTAGCAGAAATCATAGTCTTACTAGTATATGAAGTATTACTGGTGTTAGTAGTAGTATTAGTAATGTTAGTAGTATTGCTAGTATTATTATTTTGGTAGCAGTGTCAGCAGTAGTGAATGAAGTATTACTAGTGTTAGTAGTATGAATACGATTAGTATTGTTAGTAGTATTAGTAGTAGTAATATTAGTAATACTAGTATTTGTAGTATTATTAATAGTATTAGTAGTGTTATTAGTGTTAGTAGTATTAGCAGTATTATTAGTATTGGTGACATTAGAGTAGTAAAAACAGTGTTAGAAGTAGTATTATTAGTATTCGTAGTTGTAGTTATTGTATTATTAGTGATAATAGTAGAATTAGTTGTATTGGCAGTATTTAATATATGGTTCTCAAATTTTACTGAGATACTCTTTATTTATGTGTCTAAACACATTTGATTGTTCCCCACCCGTGTTCTGTTCACCACGCTATTAGTAATGTGATTAGTAACACTAGGTTTATTAGCATTAGTAGTATGAATAGTATTAGTAATAACAGTATTGTAAGTGGTAGTATTAGAAGTAATAGTAGTAATAATAATATTTATAGTAGTATAAGTATTATTAGTAGTATCCGCATTATTCATTTCATAAGTAGTATTAATATTATTAGTAAGTTTAAAAGTATTAGTAGTATTAGTTATGTTAGTAGTAGTATTAGTCTTAGTAGTATTAGCAGTAGTAGTAGTATTAGTAATGCTAGTGCTATTACTAGAATTTGTAGTATTGGTAGTAGTATTCGTAGTATTAATAGTATGAGTAATATCAGTATCGTTAGTAATAATAATGGTATTAGTAATATTAGTAGGCTGACAGTACTACAGGTATCATTAGCAGTAGTATTTTAGATGGTGGTAATAATATTGATAGTGATAGTTCATGAGTTTCCACACAAATTTCACTGTGTTCCCGCTCTTCATTTATTGATCTTCCCCCATATTCTGCTGCCAGACATTACGTTCCTAACTCGCGTCATATACTATTTATGTCTACATAAGTAGCGCACACCACAGTAGTACTGGTAGTAGTATTACCATTATTAGTAGTATTTTGTTATTACTAGTATTAGCAATGTTCGTAGCATTATTAGTATTAGTATTAGTATTAGTAGTAGTAGTAGTAGTAGTATTGCTATTATTGTCATGAGTACTCATGGCAATATTAGTACTAGTGGTAGTATTAGTTGGATTTGTAGTAGTATGCATAAGATTAGTAGTATTATTATTATTGGTAATGTTAGTAATATAAGTAGTATTAGTAGTATTCTTATTATTAGCTGTATTAGTATTATTAGTAGAATTAGTATCATCAATATTATTATAAGTAATATTTGTAGTATTGTCAGTAGTAATAATAGTATTAGTAGCCTGAGTATTTTTAGTAATATTAGTAGAATTAATATAACTCTTAGTATTAGTAGTATGAGCAGTATCAGTAGTAGAATTAGTAGTATTTGTAGTGGTATTAATATTATCATTAATATTGTTAGCAACATTAGTATTATAATCAGTATTGATAATTTTAGTAGTAATAATACTATTAGTAGTAGTAGTATGAGTAGTACGAGTAGTTTTGCCAGTATTAATGGTAGTAATAATATCAGTATTATTAGTATTGGTAGTTTTGGTAGTATTAATAATAATATTATCAGTAGTATCAGTAGTATTATTAGTTTTGCTATTATCAGTATTACTATTAGTTATATTAATACTAGTAGTGTTAGTGGTATGAGTAGCATTAGTAGTACTAGTGTAGTGAGGCAGAACACTGATGAGGACAACCGAATTGTATTTAGCTCAAATTACCGAGTTAATTCGTAAAATAGAAAAACTATATATTAAATCGTTAATTTGCAAAATATTAATCCTTCATATTAAACTGCACTGTTCCTGTTTCAAATATCAATCCATTGACTGACATACATACAAATTCCATTGTGTTGCCGCTTTTCCTCTCTTGATTTTTCTCCATCTTCTGCAGCCAGCCATTAAGTTTGAAACTCGCGTTATATACTACTTATTATATCAATATAAGTAGCGCGCACCACACTAGTAGTGGTATCATTAGTAGTATTTGATTGTCGTAACTTGAATTTTTCCGAGAAAGGGAGTCTGTATTGAAAATACCCAATAGAGAAACAGTGAATTGAAGAGATGAAACATCAAATTACATCATCAATGTATTTTTAATGTCATGTTTCCTAGAATCACTACTTTAAGATCGTCGGCAGACAGAAGGAGTTTACCCACACAAAACATTCACAGGTATCATTGGTAAAAACAAAAATGAGCAAAAAGCATATTACACTACCTTGTATTATACCACTTATAAGAAAAGCAGGACGATGACGGAGGATGTGGGAACCAGGGGAGGAGCTGACATAGTATAAGATCATCACTTTCTCGTCGCCAAGAAGAAACGGAAGCTTAAGACGCACTAGACAGGGCGGACAAAATCACTAAAGTTTCATACAGTTTTGCTTTGGGATACTAACAAACTCAATAAATTCAAAGTAGCCCTCAGGCCCATCATGAGTAGCAAGAAGTCGGCAATCAGACCCGCCGTATATCAGCAGGGAAAGCCAATGCAACAAATGAATAGACAGAAGTAAACAATCAGTTGAAGAGGACCACGTAAATATGTGGAAGATTTGGCAATGAAGGCGGAAAAGGCTGCCAGAGATGGTGACATAAGACAACTGTATGATAAAATAAGGAAAATCGCTGGAAATTACCGTAAACCAGAACGGCCAGTGAAGAGCAAGGAAGGCAAGGTAGTCATCAAAATTGAAAAACAACGAAACAGGTGGGTAGAACACTTCAAAGAACTCTTGAATCTACCAGCCACACTGAACCCACCCAACATCAAAGTAGTACCCACGGTTCTCCCTATCGATGTTGTCCCACCAACAACATTTAAGAGATCAGCATGGCCATCGGATAAATCAAGAGCGGCAAAGCAGCAGGACCATACAATATCTAAGCAGAAGCACTGAAAGCAGACCTAGCAGTAACTGCAAGAATACTGCACATTCTCCTCAGTAAGTTTTCGGATGAAGGACAAGTAACAACAGACTGGAAAGAATAGTTCTAATCAAAATACCAAAGAAAGGTGATCTCAGCAAATGTGATAACTTCAGGGGCATCATTCTTCTCTCAGGACCAGGAAAAGTCTTCAACCGGGTGTTGTTAAACAGAATGAACGACTCCGTAGACGCCAAACTTCGAGACCAACAAGCTCGATTCCATAAGGATCGACCGTGTACAGACCAAATCGCAACTCGACGGATCATTGTAGAACAATCAGTTGGATGGAATTCATCATTCTACACCAACTTCATTGACTAAGAGAAGACATTTGATAGTGTGGACAGGACAACACTATGGAGACTTCTTCGACACTACGGCGTAACTCACAAGATAGTCAATATCATACGGAAATCCTACGATGGATTAAACTGAAAATAGTGCATGGAAGACAGATGACAGACACTTTTGAGGTGAAGACCGGTGTGAGGCAAGGTTGCTTACTCTCACCCTTTCTCTTTCTCCTGGTGACCGTCTGGATCATGAAGACGTCAACATCTGGGAGGTAGCAACGGATATAATGGAGAGCTAGGATGCAGCTGGACGATCTAGACTTCGCAGATGATCTGGCTCTTCTATCGCAAACACAACAACATATGCAGGGGAAGATGACCAGTGTAGCAGCAGTCTCAGTAGCAGTATGTCTCAATATACACAAAGGCAAAAACAAGATTTTCCGATACTACACAACATGCACCGATCCAATCACAACTGACGGAGAAGATTTGGAAGATGCAACAACCTTTACATATTTGGGCAGCATCATTGATGAACACGGTGAGTCTGATGCAGATGTGAAGGCACGGATCGGCAAAGCGAGAGCAGCATATTTACAACTGAAGAACATCTGGAACTCAAAACAATTGTCAACGAACAACAAGATCAGACTTTTCAATACAAATGTGAAGACAGTTCTACTGTATGGGGCTGAAACCTAAGGAACTACGGAAGTCATCATCCAAATGATACACGTGTTTGTTATCAGTTGTCTACCCAAATTACTTCAGATCCGTTGGCAAGACACTATCAGCAACAACATTCGTGTTGGGGAGAACGATCCACATTTCAGCGGAAGAAGAAATCTGGAAGTAGCGCCGGAAGTGGATGGGACACGCATTGAGTAAACACGCAACTGCGTCACAAGTCAAGCTCTCATATGGAATCTTCAAGGCCGAAGGAGGAGAGAAAGACAAATAGACACGTTACGTCGAGAAACGAAGGCGGGTCTTTGAAAAATGAACAAAATATGGATAAATCTAGATAGAAAGGCCCGGGACAGAGTTGGTTGGCGAATGCTGGTCGGCGGCCTATGCTCCTTTGGGAGCAACAGGCGTAAGTAAGTAAGCAATTAAGACGAATACACTGATATGGACTGTCTCGAAGGTTGGCGGTTTTCAATATCGAATTCCTTACAGATTCAGGTGCGGTTTTGTCAGGTATGCTATAGGTTATCACGTTATTTCGAGAAATCATTCGCTTAACAGATTTGCTTGCGATAAAAACCAATGACAGATTCTAATTTGATAACGTCTTCAAGTTTCACAGAATGAGATTCTTCGACAACGGCCGTCTGTCTATATATAGACAATAACAGAGTTGACATTATCTGAAGGATAAAGGCTTCTTCGGTTGATTTTTTAAACCGTCAACCCATTTTGTTATAGGCCCTAATCCTAATGCTACTTATGAGTTATACAATACAAATCAATGATATCTGAATACATTACATTGAATAACTTGCGATTGTAACACGCAATTCACATCTACCGCCAGGCGCTTTGTTTCAGACTACTCTTTCTCAGTGAATAATTTAACTCAATGTCCATCCACAAACAGACTGATCCGTCAACAGATCATACAACTGACATTCGAGTCAACATTTGGATCTGAATGGAGCAACAAGAACAAACCTATAATAGTCGTACGAAAATAGATCCAACAATAAAACTACGAATGCTACATTACAGAGAAATTCATTTCAGTTCTGTTCAAAGTTACAAGAATTGTGTGAATCCTACAAATATTTTCAAATGATAATGTCCATCTGAAATTGTCCCCACACGTCATTTTCATCAAAAAAATGAAGAATAGCTGATTATTCATAAATAGTGTTGGTGGAACACGTGAATGAGAGTATTCCGTGGGTACCCAATTTGCAGACATTCATGACATGATTAACTGTGCTTTGAACAACTAATATAAGTACTTCTGTCCTACAAGAGGTCAGTTGTGTTCCACGTAAGGCTACAGTTATTTCTCGTTGTGCAAAGTTGATCAACACGAAATTAGATCAGACTGGGTCAATGGTGTCCTCAGAATTGAGAGAACACTTCACTGGCTTTTGTAAGCCACCATGAAAATCAGCTCCACGGAATTCTATCTACAGACTACTAACACCAAACATGATGTAAGTCAATCAAGATGACTGCGAAATAACTTCAACTAAATATTAGAATTTGGAATCGTTGACACAGACACAACTGACAGGCTATTAAAATATTCACGTGGGAGTGCTGCTCTACAGAGAAAATGATTTCAACTTTGTTGCAAAATGAACACGAATTCCAATAACAAATAGCATTTCAAAATGCATTTAACCTCCTGTAAACTACGATCGCTCCCATCTAACAACGATACAAAACTTCAATCATGCTCAACACAAATACACATTTGATCAACAGTCGAACGTAATTATCCAGAATATTGATCACAGTCTGATTGTTAATAAAAGTAAGGAAGATTAACTAGTCGAGTCTAAAAGCATTTAATGATCACTGATAGTTCCATTGATTGATGAAATGGGAACGTCAACAATAGACAATACTATAAGAAGACCTTCAGTAAACTCATTCGAAATAAGATGGTATATGGTTACCGAGTTTATTCATAGCTGACGCAAGACCGTCTAAGTATCCACACCAATACTACCGGGTTTTCACTTCAATTTCCATATAGAATAGTAGTAGTCATTAGTAAAATGAAAATTTCATTCATCTTTATTCTGTGTGCATAGATGATTGTTAGTCATATGAAAGCATCATTAGAAAGCGACATTCCTTATTCTATTTCAGTTTAATATTTGGCTCATTATACAAAACAGAAAACCATTTTACTTGATTATCTACATAGAATCTGATGATAAACACGAAGAAAGTACAAATCATTGTCATTTCTACAAACAACAATTCAGGTCAACAAACTGATGTTTTTCTTTATTAAAATCACACTTTCAGGTCGTGTGCACTATAATTATCACTATCATCATCATCATTAGTATCATTATTTTTAGAAGAATATTTCATATGTGTAAACGCATAATGAATGAGAAGAACTCAAATAGTAGATGTGATGGTTCTATGTAATATTCAACCACGTATATTCCTTACTGAATCGTCAATTTACAGTCCTCAGTGTAAAGGGTTTTGAGAGAACCAAACTAGTTCCCGTCTAACAAATACGATTCATCGAGGGTAATGTTTTTCTGTTAGTCGATTTACAGTCTTCAGTGTAAACATTTTGAGAGGACGAAAGAAGCAAATGTTGTGTACACTCATATTTCAAGCTATAAGCAATTCAAAGAATATAGAGTGTTATTTGTTAGTAAACAGATTCCAACCGACGTTTCTGTTAACAGTAGGTTAGACAGTTAGAAAGTAAATGATCTTGATGAGATTCACTTGAGTATCCTCGATTATATGATCCGGCTAAATCATCCATATAATGTTCAAACTTGAAGGAAAATACATCGTTGAAAAATGATCACATGTGATTTGTAATAATTTCTATACATAAAATGAAATCATCAGGTTAATGATCAGAAACCAATATGGATTAGATGTAGTGAGAGATAGTAATGTTACCACAGGCCAGAAGTTATGTAATATGTGAAATAATCATACAAATTAGCTGCAATTTAGTCAACAGAGGATGAATGTTGAATAAAGCTTACAATACGTTTCTTGTGTTTGAATGTTGATAATGATTCATTTGGACAATGTGATTGTTGAAGCTCAAGACAAGTCATTGAAAATCATATTCATCATTCATGTGTATTGAGAATTTCTCAGAGATTAAAATGTCTTGATTATTTGCTAGTTATATCGTAATAAACGAGAAGGTGAAGTGGCGAAGAACAATCTACTGTTGACTGCAAACTCAAACAGTGATTTATTAAAATGTGAAAATCATGCATCCAATGCATCAGTTGCACATCTTTGAATCGTCTCTTACATGATTCATAGTTTCTTCATTCCTGTTGTTATCTTGTTTACTTTCAGTTTACCTCTCTACCTCTTTACATTTCAATCTTGCCAACCTTCTGTTCGTAAGCATTCAACTTTCGATTGATGAACAACACTACTTTCGTCTTTCGACAGCTTTACATTAATTGTACATTTTTTCTATTGATCTATATTTTCGATTATGTAACTGATTTCACAGTTTGTTCTTCAGTTTCACCTGATGTTTTACATTACTTTTTAACATTCAAAAATATTTCTTTTCAATTTCTATCAATATTTATTACGTCATTCAATATCAATCTGATCCAAATCTATTTACTAGGTGTACTCTGTTTTAAATCTATGGTTATCCTGTTCAATGGGATTCATGAGGTATGGATTGATGGACTGAGTACACTCACTGATCATGAAACAGCAGACTACTTTGTGTTTATCTAATCATCAGTGTTGATTGGCATCCAGAGTTGATGTTCACTCCAGAACTCGAACCCAGTACCTTTTTCTCCAAGTGCCAACCTTTTCTCCACTTAGCAGCTCAGTCCTGATAGCTACCTGCTTGTGCAATGGGGTTAAGTTTAAATTCGCTTGGTGTTGTTTTACATGTATCTTCCCATAGTGCTAGAACAATCATTGATTTTCGTGGAAAATACTCGGTACGTTGGATTGAAATGTTCACATTGATTTGACTCATAGCTAGAATAAATATTCGCTCGTTGCAGTTAAACAGTAAATGTTGTATAATCTGAAAGTCATTATTGTAAATGATTGACAAACTGAAGAGGAATGTTATCTTGACTTGCAGATTACTCATACGACAATTGAAGGTTCAACCGTGTGATAGACTGACATCTTGTGGTTAGCTTAGTCTTTCCATTTAGTCTGGGTTACAGTCAAATACGGTCTATGCAATTGACTTTGACAAGTCGCCTATTATCTGTAGTTATATACGACCTGAAAAATTATTGAATGGACAAATCGTTGTTGGCCCTCTTGATACATATATATATATATATATATATATCATATGCAATTAATGCAAAAGATCTGGTTTATTACTATTAGGCTCCATGTATCTCTAATATTTAACTATAAGTGACATTCTCGCAACAGAACATTATTTCTCGTACTTGCTATTCCATGAAATGAATTACACTGGACGAAATCGAATCATCATATTGCAAAAACAAAATACGTGCATTATTAAGTATTTGATTATTTCATCTGCATAAATGAGACCATCTTCAATAGCAAATTATTATCATGTGGGATCATTCCTATGAACGGAATTCTTCTCAATGGTAAGAGTAGTCAAACCTAGTACAGGAGAGTTCATTTCCGTTTGATGAAGGCCTATGTTTGTGACAGTCATTGGTATTCAAGAGATTATTCGAGAGCCAAAATGATTAGTACACAACTTTGATGATTGGTTGTATAAGAAAAGACCAACTACACCACGGATTAACAGGTTTAGAAAGGTATTTGACAGTTAGAGTACACTAATGATTCGTAAGAATTGTGCATCATTTCATACCGAGAGATATTTGCAACTTATGTGTCGATGACGTTCAGTTCTGTACTATTCTATGTGAACTCGCTGTGATTGATTGCGTGTGATAATCACAAATAGTGGCTTCAGATGACACAGACTGTCGAGTCTATTTTGAAAGATGGCTTATCGGCTAATAACATCTTTCACGATTGTTCGCTGTGCGACATATGCTTGAATGTATCTCTGGTCGCCAAAATGTCAGTCTTGTCAAAGATGCAATTGTTCCAACACTAAAATGTTCTCTATGGGGATTGTCATAAACAAATATATTTGACAAAGTATGAATAACGGCGTAATCACTTAGACTGAAATTCTATCATAACCTGTGGACAAACAAAGACACTTGGCAAAGTAGACCGGAAATTTACGTTTCAGATTAGAATTTCAACGTTAGTTGATATCCCTTGGTATACATCTAAAGTATCGATCATTCCCTCGGAACCACACCAACATCCAAGGTATTAAGTACAAAATCTACATTAGGGGAGTAAGCTGAATGTACACTATCACTTTAGCAAATTTTTTAGTGAGTTTACAAAGCAAAATTACTGTTCCGCACCCCGTAAAACGGAGTTCAATGTTGAAAGTAAAAATAGAACAGTCACGATGAAGAAAATCGGAAGTAAAACGTTGCGATACTGAAGAGCGTCTACTGGAGTGTAAGTCTTTCTCAGGAGACTCATTTATAATTGAAGCTAGTCGCTGTATGTCAATTTCAAAACAATGACCGTCAACAAAATTTTCTAGACTTTCAAAACGAAATGCACAAAATGATCACCCACTTAGATTTACAACATTAGTTTCCTCAACCAGATGATGTAAAATAAAGGTAAGTTTAAGGACAAACGATATTTAGGAGGGATACAAATACCCTAACACCTCTTACTTCACTGACTGAACTTTATGTCTTTTGCTGAAATACGGTTGAGGGACAACTTAAACCAAATAGTAAGTCGTTGTGTTTCAGTAGACCATAAAGTGTGGCAATCGTTGTCAAAACATAAAAATTCATCTTCATACGTGTGTAGACAAGCGTTCTTGTAATCAGTTCCACAGCACGCTTCAGAACATTGAACATAACTGAAAACAACTCCATCATCAACTTTGGAGTATATGTGCCCTGTAAAACTGAAATTCAATGTGCAACGCTGAATTCTTATCCCTCAACATCATTTCATACATGCATATTTCAACTGTTAAATCAGAGCATCGGAATCTTGGGTGAAGCCGATAAAGACAACTGTAGTTTAGACCTTTATAAAGACTAAACTCTGAGTGAATCAACTGACCGCATACTGATCATGTCAACAATAAAATTATGGAAGGAAACATGATTAGTCTTGATGATACTGAGTGAACAATAGTTTGTCACTCAGAATATACTGAGCCATGAATAATCAAGTAACCAAGAATGCAAGTTCCTCCTATTGTGTTGATAAGGTACCACGACAACTCAGTGTATAACAATGATCATCGTTAATTCCAAATGATATTTCCCAGTGATGAGATTTCATCAGAATGAACATTCACAACAGAGTCATTGTTGATTGAAGTTATCATCACAACATCATCTATACACAACTAAAATGTTGTGAAACTCTTATAAAACAAGTCAGTCGTTTCAATTGAATGAAAACAATTACGCAATTCATAAAAATCTGTGTTTATTATTTAATCAATAAAAGTAAAAACGGTTGCTACATAATGAAGAAAAAGAATTTCATTAAGCCATTGCCCAAATTATGAAAATGATGGAATGAAATCTAAAGTTTTTTAATGAAACATGAAATGGAAACAACGTTGTTAGAATATTTGAAGTGAAATACAAGACGCCTTTATGAATCATTCACTGCTTCTTCTTCTTCTTCTATTTTGATACAAGCATCTCCAAATTATACCACAGATGCATATTACAAATAGTGATACCATTAAGGGTATCACGATGAATAAGTAGCGGGTTAATTTGCTCTGATTATCCTCTTCAGTTATTTCCTCTGTGATATTCTAAAGAGAAACGAAAAAAAGTAGCATTTATTACTAAATATTAAATATTTAACGAATATTGGCCAGTTTCTTTGGTAGTTTCATAGAGGTTTGTGATTACCTGAACAGCAGTGCTTATCAATGTTCTTTCATTTGAAATACTTTCTGTTGATGTGCTCGATTCTTCAACGTCCGAAGTCATCTGAATAAACAAAACAATAGGATTCATCAATTAACGTTAAATAATTCACCATACACTATTGTCTGTAATGATGATAGAAGAGAATTCCACAATTAGTTATACACGATTTGCATTTAGACAATCATTTGAACCTGTCGTACCGAATGGACAATCTGTGTGATAAGTAAACACCGTTCAACAATTAATCGACGACCCATTTTTGCTTTAGATATCACACCTAATCACCATCCCAATATAAATAATAAACTTATAATTGACAGCTTTATTGAAACAATCCATGCAGGTTCTCAATAGAGAATCAGAAATCCTTGTTCAGGACTCAACATCGTCAGTTTACAAACTCTCGCTAATTATCAAAATATGTAACACAATTGTCAACGGGTTACGCTACATCACTCAAATAGGTTTCATAAGTATTTCGTAGTCATCCACACAGATATACAACTTCATGTTGAATTTCTGAAGTAATTACAAATTGAATGATCTGAAAAATTATTATGTTTTCAAGCATTGATGTTAAGGAGCGATTCAATCCATTGTTCGCTGTGTCTCTGGAAGTAAAGCATTGTACTGGTATCTGATTAGATATCGTCAACTTATACAATGCTTTAGTTTATCACTATGGGTAGAATACACGTCAGTTTTTATTGACAGCAATAAATTGTTCTTTTAAGCAAATGTATTTACTCTCAATGTGGAATTTGGTGACAGTGAAAACAACCTGAGAAATTTAATCAGTACTGACCTTAACACCGCAATCATTAACCTTCAAGTGATGAGTATTCTGATCGTTACTTTCAATGCATCTATTAGCTTTTTCACACCAAAAGCATGTTATATGCGTTGTCGATGCATCTTTGCATGTATCAGCTGAATCGTATTTCGTACAATATGCTATGAAAAGAATAAGGTAATTTCATTTCAATCTATCAAAACAAAAGATAATTGAATTGCAAAGATGTAACAATAATCCAACAATCTGATGTTAATTTTGGGGGTTAAGTGACTGATTCATTCACTGGAAAACTGTCACCATATTGCATAATGCAATATTCAGTACACTATCAGATTGACTCATATTTCATGACATCATGTTTGAATTGAATGGAACTGTTTTGAATGTCAAGTATGATGGATGAATTTTGACAGGTGAATTTCCCGGTTTTCAGACCAGTACACACGATCCGATCAATGGGTTCATCAATGCGTACTGCATTGAATGTTTGATGGTTGTACAGCATTTTTTTACTTGAAATCAGTGAAGTAAATTCAAATGTTATCAGACTGAAAATTCGTTTTCAATCGTGTTGATTCAATCGGACGGCAAAGAAAAAGTGACATTGTCTTTCTAATCATCAATGACAATTTTCTTGAGAATAATTCAGTCGACCTTGTAAGATGGAAGATATTGCAGTGTGTTGTCGTATTATATTTGACGACTATTGAAGTCTATTTGATCATTGGATAGTGGAATGATTCTCTCAGTAGTCGAAATGTCATTTTAACAGTCCAACATTCGTTAGTCAACTAACGTATTCATGAGAAGAAACACACTTTTGCACTGTGAAATTAATTCTGAAACTGATAACGATAAATTGTAATTTGGATCCGTCCTTTACCTTCAACTATTCAGATATGTGTGACGAAACAGAGATTTTCATATCCAGTCTATTGTTTTCACAGTAATGACAACCACATAGAGTGTTTTTTCGATCTGAATACTTAGGTTACATTTGATGCTACACATACCGAGTGAAAAACAACGGACACTTTCGCGTCAATGCACCATTAACTGATTGATACTTATTCTTTCTCCAGACTAACATAATCTTATCTATCGTTTTATGTTGTTAATTTCATCCAAGTGAAGACTTCAAAGTAGGCTCGTAATCATTTATAATATTGATCGATTCAATGACTGATTACAGTTACACATAAAATTGTCAATTTGATGAAACAATAGTGATATCATCAAGTGTGTAAATAGTTAATGCTGATTAAATAAGGTTTAACATACTCCCGATCACTTCAAACTCAACCAACGTTCCAGTTTTCATCCATTTTCCAGGAATAAACAATTGATGTTGTACAGCTGATTTGATAAATTGAACAAAAAAGAAACTTAAAATTGTGATTACTTTTTTAAGTATAACAAGTTGTTTGCATAATTTAAGTTGCGGTAAAAATAAGAAACTTAAATATTTGCCATAAAGGCTAATGTGGAGATCATCTAACATCTCCGAAAATTATGGTTTACTACACTCTGGGTTTGGAAATTGATCAAGGCAACATAGAAATTTACAAAACAACGAAATATGATGACTAGCAGTGCAGTCACAGGCGCGCGTTTTGTCCTATTTCGGACTTGTCAGCTGGATTTTCCTGCATCTAAGAGTTAATGTTCACTATAAGACTGGGACCCAGCAATGAGCACTTCAAACGCCGTCCTGTTATACACATAAGGCTAGTCATTTCTGACACACGATAACTTGTACAATGAGGTGAAGTTTAGGTTCATCTTCGTGCTGATTGTTGAAACTTCCCATTGGTGTTTAGGACTGCAATTGAGTCCGCTGCTGGCCACCATACATTTTTGATTACAATGCTTGTAACCTAAGTCAACACTCACACAATCTTCGTAGGATGCATATATACTTCAATAACAGACTGATCAATAGCAATTCAAAATATCGATTGGAAGATTCAAACAAACAACATAAATATGATAATTGTTTTCAATGTTTTAAGATTCAGTAATACATTCCAACCGATCAACCTGTGCCACTTGACCTAACATTTAGTGCAGTTTCCCACATTCAATCATAAAACACTGTATACCACATAAACAACTACATTCAATATTTGTCTTTTAACTCAGATTCATCTTTCAACAACACATGATCATTTCAATGAGGCATGTTAAATGAACAATTTATAAAGGAAATATCAATTTCAATCACTAATTGTTTATTTCTGTAACATGTATAACACACTTGCTTTTGCATTGAAGGATGATGTGACTGAGGACTGCATGTGTGACAATTGTACTGTGTGTGGCTGTATAAATGGGTGTAAATATCGTCTGATCGATACCGTCATTCATACATCACAGTTCACATTAGTGAATAGATAACCATAAGGATAAAATGTCTCTAAATAGCCATCCACGCTTTTGCAATAAAAGCATTCATTCGTCTGACTTATTTCACGCAAGTGAACCGGTCAAGTGAACCTTAGCAAATAGATGTTTGGTGATTTAATTCATCATACATGAGAATGTTAACAACATTAGTTGAAATGTTTCTTACGCTTTCCACACGAGAAAATACCGATCAATCCTGATTGCCCCTCATGTTCCTTAAATTCCGTTGGCATCTATAAAAAAGCATTTGAAGGTTGAGTCAAGATGTGTCAATACACAACATTTTATACCAAAGCGAATTATCCACAGAACTAATGTGCCATCATTCTGATGATCTTATTCAAAGACAACACATCACACTTGCATTAAGCATACTCATATTCCCAGATTTTTTATGATGTATGTTCCATTTAATATACATAGATATTTTGAATCATTCCAGTTGTCGACTTCAGTGAATGTCCATGAACTATCTATTTATCATGAAATGTAAGATGAATATCTACGTCATTTGGAGTGAAATGTGATTGTGAATGACTGCAGGGATTCGGTGCTCGGAATATTCAACAATAAACATTCCAAACAGCCGATCATTAGATGATATAAAATAGCTTGAGAGAATACGGTTCTTTTCGTACAGTACTATGACATACACTATCTGTTACTATTTGGCACAAACACATCATTTTTTAAAAAAAGCAATTGATTTCTATTTATTCGCTGTTTTAAACAAGTGCTTGATTGAAGTGCATCATTAAAGGTCTAGCAATGGTGTCAAATAACTTTCTATCGTGTTCCATGTAACTTGACACATTCGACAGAATTGATTATCTTGAAATAGTAGAATGATCTGAAATACTTGGAACAAAACTACATTTCCATTCAATTGGGAAACGTACGTTCTCGAAATAAATAGATATCTTCCCATTCGGATACATCAGACTGATTACACTGCCGTTAATCACTACAATAAGAAGATTATGTACACGTATAATTGAAAAGATGAATAATTAGCAAGTTGTTGTTTGATGTAACACTGTGCATACCTACTCACAAAGTGATCACGTTTCAGAGGATATTTACCGAGCCATCTCAAATACTCCCTTCAGTGGAATTCATAATAAATATTTTCAAGTGAATAAACCTCATGTGAATGAAACGAGCATTTATCCATCAAAATGAATGTCAAACGCCTAGTTTGTGAAGCTGTATTATTATTGAATCAAATAAACGTCAAGTTTTTTCCATTAAGATCTAATAATCAGAGAGGTACCCACATCCACGCAATATTTTCTATGATTCCTTCTAAAATAATTCATCTTAAGTACATATGATATGAGATGTGTGAGTTTTTGTTTACGATTGGAACTTGTCAATTCAACTGGTTGGGTAACATTTCAATCGATTAAGTGACTCTGACCATAGTGTTTATTTGTAGTAGATGAAAAACGAATCACTTCAGACATGTTGCTAGAATGTTATCTTGAGTTAAATAGATAATATTTACGGATGAACATAAGATGAATGTCATGTGTACAGAAATAGCTTTGTGATAAACATGCAACACAAACTATTATGTTTGGAACACAGATTAACCAAGTCCCATCGAAGCCTGTGAGCCAAAAGGAATCTCTGCATTCGTTTTTTGACAAGTGAAATGAGATGAAGACTTAAAATATCCATGGTAATCGATTTACTATTCATCATATCTGGTCTTTTTCAGTTGATTTCAACTGTTTCCCAAATTCTAATCAATGTGATCAAACGGTGACTAGGTTTCACGTGTGATTCTGCCTTCATTTCTCAGAAAAGCAATAAATTCTTAATTTTTTTCGTTTTCTTAGAAGAATTGAATCACTTAGACTATAAGTAATCATAATGAGTGAAGATGTAAGTGCTTACATTTCACATATGATCAAACAATCATTCAATGCTGACTTACTTGTTGCACTATTTTTCTGTTTTCCAATATACCATCTGACAGCAAGTAACCCCTCTGAAATAATGGAAATCAAAATGGATGTTTAAATATCTGCATAATGAATATCTATCTCCTTCAGTATTTCTATATTTTAAAACGGACTGCCTTTGCATACATTTTATCATCTTCATTTTGAGACTTAAATGAACCGATATAGTTAAATAATCAACAATCCCTTGAGATGAAGTTTCAATGACTATTATCAATTCAACGATATGGTAAACGGTTTAATCTAAACGACTGAGGAGAATATTTCACATCCGTAACATCTGTTCTAGGAGCTTTAGACTACGAGATCTATAAAATCTATCTGACAATACCTATACAATAAGGTTTTCTGAGATTCTGTTATTCATCAATTCTGATAACTGACTGAAATGAATGTATGTAACCTTGATGTTTTAGGTGTTATAGTTCGAGTAAATTATCTTGTACTAGCAGACTGTTCATGGTCGTTGATTGGTGGGGTGTTTCAGGAAGTGCCTTGGTTCGAAAATCATAACGACACAAATATTATAACAATGATAGAGGTGAATATTCGATAATCAATGGACAACAACTCAAAGATATTAAACTTTTAAGAATCAAGTAACTGCTAGAAAAGTATTGGAGAAGATCAAATACACTTTAAGAGATCACAGGCTTCAACAATTCAAACTGACTTCTCTCACATCATCGCTTATTGTTACACATGTGATTAATTTGATTCATTTGGTCTACCAAGAATTATTGTGCAACACACACGTTTAGGTACAAAAAACCACATGAAAAAAAATCATTGTGTACTGATCAGCTCTTGTTTATTAATCAAATGAAATACTAAATCAGTTATGCAAAATGGATGTGAGAAAAACAAACGAAACGAGCTAAAACTGAATAGTAAAGGAACTCACCTTCATCCAGAATCTCTGGATTACAAAATTTGTTGTTTGTTGTAGAATATGTTATCTTTCCTCCCATTTTCGATCCAAGTATCCATGTTGAAACTTCTTCTCCTTAACAAAAACATTGCATTTCTTTAATAATTTTACTTTGGATGAATAAAACACTATTGAAATAAACTAAAAACATCAATGAATTGAATGAACTGAATTTGCTCCACTGTAAAGTGTCACGTTCTTTACAATTTAGATGAGAAATGGTATTCAAAGAAGTCTTGAATGTCACAAGGAGGATAAAACTCATTTTTGTGAAGAAATTGAATCAATATGGATTCTATGGAGTAAAATTTGATCAAGAATACTCAGTAACAATTTTAATCCAATAAAAATTATTCACTTACCTTGATCAGAAGCAACGATACGAGTGGCCATTACATTGTAAAATTTATACGGTGATTTCAGATTAATATCCTAAAATTATTCAAACATATGGATAAGTAACTCCAATACAAAATGAAGTCAACTTACTGTATTACTTCCAATCATCTTAAAACTGCCATTAACAATTGGACGAGGCTGGTTAAGACTAATCCTTAGTGAATATTGATAATGAAGAGACTGAGTATTTGTGTTAGAATCTGACTGATAACTTACATATTGATATGATACATTTTCAAAAACTACATTACTATAGTTCAGTAGTTCAAGTCTCTCACAGATGTGTTGACAATCGAGAAATTTGTAAATCGATGTGATGATCGAATAAAATAGTATAAATAGACTTGACGAAAAGGTGAATCTAGAATGGTTAGGATGAAGAAAACAGCGATATCTTATTGAATCGAATTTCAATTTCTATGATACACTCATCTATGTCAAAAGTGTATTGAACACTCACCTCATCTTCTTGTTCAAGGTAGTAAATCAAATTTAATTGAAACTTGTCTGGTTTATATAGAGTTTTGAAGTGTTTGGTTGTTTCATTCTGATTCGATGTTCCCAATTAACCATTAAAAAGATCAACTTTTATAAAATCATATGTTGATTGTTAACCAATCATGGAGGTAGATATTCATTATTCTTCCAGCTATTGTAAACAATGAGCTTCTGCTTATCCACTGTTGGTTGAAATTCCTGACTTACTTTGAAGAAAACTCTCTTGGATGTCATTAACAATACATACAATACAGGTCATTGGTTAACTTGTGGTTAAGAATGTTTGCTCATGTGATTGAGAACAAACAGTTTGTTACTTGTTGTAGGCTTTCAATTAACTATCGACGGTGCGTTGTCTTGATTTGATTGGTTAAAATCAAAGTAGAACAAACTGTTTTCATGGAATGTCGAAATTTACGCTTTCCCACTTGAATTATATTTCAATCGACAACATTCTGTCAAACGATTTCATCACTGTTAAATATGAAATTGTAACTTCTGAACAAAGCCAAATCCATTCTATCTGACCACCATATTATACCTCTGACTGTTAACAGGTGTTCAGATCAACAGAGATAATAGTTTTTGTATTGATCACGTAGAAATTAAACTGAATATGTTCCGTAGCATAGATTGAAGTCGTAAATGATTGTATTAGGTGAAACACAATGCATTTCATTCAAAGTGAACTGTTGAAAATTCAGAATGACTTCTTGAATCAGTCACATATTTGTAGTTACAATAGTGATCATTGTATCTTATTGTAACTAATAAACTTGTTAATTCACAAGGAGAAGGCTGATTTTCATTAAGGAATTTCAACGAATTATTTCCACATATTACTTGATTTTGTATTCAGTGTGATCTGCGTTAAAATATAAGATTAAATCACTGTGAAATGACAATATCAAGGGAACATTTAATTTACGCTAAACGTCGACGACTGACGAATGTATAAAAGTAGACACTTTTGTAACGAATTAATTAATTCAGCATAACAAGTCAGCAATACATGTCTCTGGGTAATAATTACAAGCAGTTTATCTCTTGGTACAGTAGCGTCGTGTTCTTTTACTTTACCAAGATGTCTATAATAATCACAGTGTTGTCTCCTCGAGTATCACAATCTATAATCCGATTAACAGTTGTGGCGCATTTTCGTGGATACATCAAAATCAATCATGTTTACAACGATACATTGTCCGTTTTAGGCCACGGACCAGTGACCAGTTATGCGAAGAAATCTTAACTGTGTATTTCATAGTGTAAATCCGTTACTGTGCTGCTGCAGAGTTTGAAAAAGTGCCTATTTATACCTACTTGTGTGTTTTACATAATGTTACTAGCGAATGTGTTGTAAGTACGCACTATGCTTTATTAAATTACGAGGCTGCATGCTTTTGGAGTTACGCGACATTAACCTAATACACTTTACTGTTCTACATTATTATTTTGGAAGAATGACTTTGCTGTATTGTGAAGATTGCTGAAAGCTGTCAACAAGGTGTGTGATGAATCATTTCAGACCATTATTTATATGGTCGTGGGGGGCATCTAACATCTTGTTAAAGCGTAACATGGGTTACCTTACTATATACTAACCATATACTTCATTCACACCTTCTTCTGTTATATCTTCTGGTAGAACAGTACGTCAAAACATAAAACGAACAGCTCGTTTAAGATGATCAAGTCAAAAATTAAGATTCCTGCATATATTTCTCATTGAACACGTTGTACAGATTCATAATCTTCCCAAAACTTGCATCCCATTCGATTTCAGGTTCCTAATCTATTCAACTACTGTTGGCACTTGTCGGTTTTTCTTCACGTTTTTCTCTTTAGTTGTAAAAGAAACTTATTGAAATACCTTATGCTGAGAATTCCATAAAATATCAATCATATACTATTGAATAAAGGTAATAATCAGATGAATATTGATAAATCAATATCATCATATCTCAATGGATTTTCATGAAGAGAGCAGAAACGATCGTCATATTTTAAATGTTAAACATTCCCATTCTCAGATTCATCACTGTCTACCTAATGCCATGCAGTTTTCACTAAATGTCATTTAAATAAACATATGCCCCACTCAGGGTGTATTTCAGAGTTTCTTCTTTATTCAGACAGAGATCATTCTTCCATGTATGATACCAATGTTCTCTAGTATATCTTCAATAGAGACTAATAAATTCCTCCTACTTATTATCCATATATGAATATTTTAATGTAGAACCTAAAATATCTCTAAATTTCAATGACAACAAGTTTCCATAAATATTGAGAATGGAGGGAGTATTACGTATGATTCAATCTGACGTATAATGTTCATGGTTTTATCTGCTGATGAATTCTACTGATGTCAACTGTATAAATTGAAAGTCAGTTGTGCTTATTCATAATTTTATCATCAAATACTTGAATTGACCAGATGAACAAGCTGAAAAAAATTACAGTTTGGTGTTCAAGTTTACATGTATTACTCACCTACTTACATGTACCTGTTGCACTTCGGGAAAAACCATAGGTCGATCACCAGCATTCTTTATTCAACGCTGATGTGTGAGCGAGAACGATCATGGTTGTTTGTCTGGTTAGTCAGACATGTAGACAGTCTGACAGGTGTCAGACAAGTTATATATTCCCTTACCCTTATTATTGTGACACACTCACTCTTATATACATCCTATTATTGATTGTTCATTGTTGTGGTTTTGAGTGTGAAAATATATTACGTTCCGGTCAGGCTAATTACGTGTTCTTGATCTGAGTTGTGTTGAACTCCTGCAGAATAGACACTGGGAGGGATCTAGTGTAAATAGTCGTTTAAGCGTTACAACATCAGACAAGGTAATACCGAGCGTTATAAAATTCGCGACCGAGCGTTATAACAGTGTCCAAGTGTACGCGTATTACTCACCGACTTACATACACTTATTAAACTTCGGGAAAAAGCAAAGGTCGATCACCAGCATACTTTATTCGTCTTTGTCATTCGCAGTTCTTCTCAGATGTTTCCAGTAGCTGGTATTCTTTTTTATGTCTGCGTCCAATTCTCGATGCATGTTGTTCTATGACCTTCCAGTTTTCTGCTGCTTTTTAGGATTCTGAATCGACATATGCCTCGTGATGCAGGTTGATGATTTTCATGACACATGTCCAATTTACCTTTTTTCTCAGTTTTTCCTTCATTTCGAAGCTGCATCGCTCACACTCACGGTAGGTTGTTGCTGATAATATCCAACCAACAAGCATTGAGCATTTCGCAGAGACAAACATTTATAATTACTTGGACTGCTTTGATGACGATTGTGATGTTAGAACAGGTTTACGAAGTTAAAAGTTAACAGATCTAAATGTGGGTGTTGTATTCAAAAGCAACGAGTTAATTCGACTTTGATTTAAACTTGAATATTTTACTGTTGACAGAATAGACTGTATGGAAAATCAGAGATCCAATGAATTGTTTTGTACTTGAGGTGTATTTTTCAATGATATTAATTGATTTCGCTAACGAAGAGCACGATGATTTGTTTCCTTTATCTGAAATCAGTTGCACTGAATATTGCTCACAAAACTAATGCTCCAAATTAAATGACAGGCAAATCTAAAGAACCTTTACGCACAACTTCACACTGATCCAGTAGTTATGCATAGTAATTTTGTAAAAGAATGCGACGAATATTGAAGTGATGATACAGACACTGATTTTGATTCAGTTCGTTTCAATAGAACAACGTTCGATAAATCTCATCACTAGAATTCAGCAGAATAGGAATGGGTTGCACTGTTGTTCCTAATCAGGTGTGAATCTGCGATTTCGCTACAAGAAGCGTCAACATGAAATTGACGTTGAGTAATCAATATACAGTCACGATTGGACAGTGTGTTTATGAAACGTATTTTGATTTAATGTCCCCTAACTGCCTTCAACTCTTTATTGACACTCCCATCAATTCATTTAATACACGAAACAATGGATGAAAATACTCACAACATTGCTATACTCAGTGTTACTTGAAATCTGAAAGGAAGTAGTAGTAGTAATAGTCTGTGATAAAATGGAGTGAGTTTATAGAATGGTCAAACAAAAAATACTCATTGAAGTGAAGTTCAAAGGAAGTGAGTTCGAATGTGCTAAACTGGAACTTGCAGATTTGAGTGAACTGAGTAAGGAGAAAAGTTTATTCCATTCTCCATACTCAAGAGTCCGACGAGCATGCACTGATTACACAACTGATGGTATGCTGAATGCGATCGAACAAACAATTCTGTAGAATGGCTTTCAAGCCATCTTAATTATTTACGGTTTTCTGAAACCGGTATAAAAGTTGAAGGTTCTTCACAAGTTTTGAGGGACTTTTAACTGTTGAACATGGAATTCGAGGGATATATGGCATCTGCGATTTGAAGAATAGACTATCCAGATCATCCAAAAATGAATTTCATTCTGGAGTATTCTGAACTGTTTTTCGAGTTAAGAAAAGCATTTACGGAAGGCTCAAACGTCAATTGAAATATAAAACCGCCAAAATGTTCGTCGACGATCATGAGCGCTGAAGGCACAATTCGTGATAAGCTGAATATATATTTTCTTCAAACCATGTCAACTGACAATCCTAAATAGTAATTGTCAAGGGGACAGTGACGATTAATTATAGTTCCATATTACCAACACTGATTGTTCGCTGTCTTAATCGTTAATATTTCGTCTTTACTTTTCTAATCATGTGGACACTCATCTCCCACATCTCTGCTTTACACGAGACCATAATGTGTTTGACAGCTTAAAAGTATAGCTTTAGTGATATAAAAAATATTGTCTAACAGGATAATATTACCCTCGATAAATCGTATTTGTTAGACGGGAACTAGTTTGGTTCTCTCAAAACCGTTTACACTGAGGACTGTAAATTGACGATTCAGTAAGGAATATACGTGGTTGAATATTACATAGAACCATCACATCTACTATTTGAGTTCTCATTCATTATGCGTTTACACATATGAAATATTCTTCTAAAAATAATGATACTAATGATGATGATGATAGTGATAATAATAGTGCACACGACCTGAAAGTGTGATTTTAATAAAGAAAAACATCAGTTTGTTGACCTGAATTGTTGTTTGTAGAAATGACAATGATTTGTACTTTCTTCGTGTTTATCATCAGATTCTATGTAGATAATCAAGTAAAATGGTTTTCTGTTTTGTATAATGAGCCAAATATTAAACTGAAATAGAATAAGGAATGTCGCTTACTAATGATGCTTTCATATGACTGACAATCATCTATGCACACAGAATAAAGATGAATGAAATTTTCATTTTACTAATGACTACTACTATTCTATATGGAAATTAAAGTGAAAACCCGGTAGTATTGGTGTGGATACTTAGACGGTCTTGCGTCAGCTATGAATAAACTCGGTAACCATATACCATCTTATTTCGAATGAGTTTACTGAAGGTCTTCTTATAGTATTGTCTATTGTTGACGTTCCCATTTCATCAATCAATGGAACTATCAGTGATCATTAAATGCTTTTAGACTCGACTAGTTAATCTTCCTTACTTTTATTAACAATCAGACTGTGATCAATATTCTGGATAATTACATTCTACTGTTGACCAAATGTGTATTTGTGATGAATATTGATTGAAGTTGAATATCCTCGTTAGCTGGAATTGAGTGAACTTCACAACAGTTCTTATACGTCTTGAAATATACTTGGAAATGAAATTCCTCTTAATTTTACAATAGAATCAAAATGTCGGCTATGTAGGTCTTCGCAACTTCAATTTTGCATATTCAGATGATTTGTGTGAGTAGATACTTTGATTCGTAGTCTATCGACAAATATCCGTCGAGCGAGTTGGTAACAGTCAGTAAGATATACAACCACTTCTGAGAAATCAAAACTCCCCTTTGTGAACCAAACTTATATCACTCGATTTTGAACAGTGAATTACTATTGTGATGCACAAACTACAGCTGACCTCTTACAGCACAGAGAAATTCATAAGTCATGTTTATCCAGTGATTGAGTACTTCTGGAATATTGTCGATCAGATGTACCATCCTTATTACTTATGAATAACTAGACGTCGTCCGTTTCATGATAACAATTACGTGTTGGAACAGTTTCAGATAAACATTTTCATTTGGCGATATTCACTGGATTCATATAACTCTTCCGATTTATAAAATCTACTAAAGCAAGTACAGTTGATGTAGCGGAATAACATGAATTCATTGTGTTTCGCGGTTTATCGTCTTCTGTTTACACCTTGCAATTATGACATTGGAACAAGCCTTATCTGCCTGATAGTGGCCATTGTGTTGATGTCTTGAAATGCTTGAAGTTGAATGGTAAACAAAGACGTTTAGCTTTATCATGGTTTCCTGAAGCAACCGACATAAAACCACTCAAATAAATTTCATACATCAGTCAAAATTTATTTGTCGGTATTGCCCTACCATGATCAACTCATTCTCATATGTTTGTCACGTAAATCTTATGATTATGAGGCTGTGTTAGATAAACACATCGTTACCCGATATGGTGGATAGATACGTTATACTGTTGATCAAATGAATGTTCTCAATGAATATTCATTAAGGTTGATAAAAGAAGTTGAGTGTGATTATTGCCCACAATTTGTACCACTAATCTCGGTTTCTTCATGTTGCTCTATTTCAAGTCAAACATTCATCTGCATATTAGTCAACTGATTTGTGGCCGGAAAGATTCCGTTAAAACAAATTACTTACAAACAGTAGTCCTTAATGAAAAAGAGATATGTTAGATAATTCAACAAAGGCATCACCAGTACAATGAAAATGTGTGACGAGTTGTTCAGAGATATCAAAAATTACAAAACCGTCAAGTAGTGATCTTGCTGTGTCGATTGCTATAGAAGCCCGCATAGGTTGTTCAAGCTTACGGACAGACTTATCTGTTCATTCTTCTTGAGTCGCATTACTATTTCTATTATCACAACCACTTCTTCTACCATGGTCTTAATGTAACAAAATTTTTCTGTTGTTTCTTTACAGCCATCTGCTTCACCTTACATCTTCCACTTAAATCCTCTAACCACAACTGGTGTCTTTTTATTTCCATGATCGTTCTGATTACATTTTATCTTATCATGCTGAGCAATCCTTTCGCAAATGATAATTTTTCCTATCTATCTTTTGATGAATACTTAAACTATTAACAATCAAACGATTGTTAAACTTTCCTTGTTTTAAAAATTTTCAATAACTTTGTTTATTTAACCTCACTGTCACCATGTTTAATTGAAGTTTATTATCAATATTATTATCATTCTGTAAAAATAAGTATATTTATTTGCAATTGTACAGCTTTGAAAATGAATTCGCTGAAAAGAGAACTCTTCGATGAACTAATCTTTCTTATTTATTCAAAAGCCTCGTTACCAGTTATAGAGATAGATTATGGTTAACGAATGGTAAAATCCGCAAGCTTATGGAGAGCGAGCAACCAGGGAAACTAAGTATGCGTGTGTATGTTAAAAATCCATTTATATTTATGAGTTTTGAACAAGTATGGATAAATTATTGATTGTCTGTGTATTACAACCAGTGGGAGAGTAGAATAAGGATTGATCTGCAGATTTGTGGTCAATCAAACTCATACAGAAATTAACATAGTGGATTAAGTATCTTAATTACAGTGAGCACATGAATAATACAGTAGTTTTAAGCCGCCTACTACAATGCGGTGTCCAGTGTAGTTTGACCGGGTCTGTTGTGAAATAGTAACTCACTGAAGACAATGGTGGTTGTATCGCTCGATTTCGTGGATTTTTTATAGACATTAACACTGTTGGATGCCGGCACGTTCAGTGGTCTAGAGATTAAGCGTTCACACACGAGACCGATAGGTCCTGGGTTCAAATCTCACAAGGTGGGATCGGGGATGTGCGCTGCTGAGGAGTCCCACATTACGATAAAACGACTAACTAGTGTTTCCAGGTATTCCATAGTGTAAATTTCTTTATTAATGTACTTTTATTTAAATAATATTGTGTATCTTGGATTTGAGTCGCATGTACGGGATCATGTATGTGCACTGTTGAGAAGTTGCTTACTAGGACAGAGAGACCGTTTAATGCTTCCAGAGTTTTGTAATGATGATCTAGCTTAGATCAATTAATGAATAAAACTGTTAAATGTATACAAAACAAAAATGTGATCATTAAAAGTATATTTTATAGATGAGTTATTCTGATAATAACTATTAAATGTTTTGGTGAAATATCGCTGAATGAAACATACTAATGCTTAGTTATTAAGATGGTTAAAATTGATAAATATAAGAAGATTGAAGAATAAAGGTTGTAATTTATGAATCTTCGAAGGTATTTTTTAACGGTTCCTGATATTGCGAAACAGCGACTGTGAACTCTGGTTAGCGTTTTGTTGGCGAGTTAGTCTTCTACAAGATAGGTTCGCCAACTCCATGCCAACCTCTTCTCCTTTATCCGCGTTTTCGACGAACAGTAACCTCAAGTAGACTCTGGGTGGATTTGTTATGTAATATGGTATTTATACATGTCGAGTGAACGCTGGATAATCAAAAGTGACTTTTCTTTTACATGGTCATTTTAAGAATTGTTAGAGGTCTATCAGTAAAGTATGTTTTTACTAAATACGGATAATTATACAATAACGAACTATTGTTACAGCTTAGTGTTTAGGTCTCCTTAGTAGTGTGGATTTACGAATCAACACAAGAGATTGACAGATGATGATTCACCAACACCACTGAGCCAGAATCTCTAACAGTTTATACATTACCAACTTAAGTTAATCCATATAATTTACGGTGACAATTAACTGATAGCTAACACCAGTCCATGGACACATATTCCTACACATCACTTATAGTAATCAGTAATCATATATTTATTGGTGACCGTCTGTGATGGATTAGTTCGCCGAATTTTAAACGAGAGCCATTGTTGGTGCAATTCTTATTTGGGTTATGATAGTTATCGTCAATCACATTAAATGAATATTGATTATTAAAGGGAATTTGAGTGTGAGAGCTAGTGACGATACTCGGTTGTTCACACACAAGTACGTAAAGAGGGATTAAAATCTAGAACCCAATTAGGTAAAACCAGAGTAAGCCATGAGGACTGAACCTTAGTTGTGTACATTCTTCACAATCTCTAACATAAGGTTGTAAGCATGAACTCTTCTGCAGTCTCCACAACCGGACAAAATCTTGAACTTTCACGTTCCGTCGCGCGAGGACAACAATTTTACAGACTGACAAGTCAGAATATAGTACTTTATCTTTTTTAATCTTTATTCAATCTATGATCCATTTTAAGTATTACCTAATGTGATATCGGTGACAAATGTCTCATTTCTCGATGTACTTGACTACATTGCTGAACTACAAGAATCATTGTAATCAGGTAATAAGCAGTTCATTTATTTATTCATGAAATCAACTAATAAATAACAATCTACAAAATTGGAGAAATATGTTACACAATTAGATATGTTGGGTATCCTTTAAGAGAAATGTACATACACAACTCTCTTCTCAGGGCCAATACTTATTGATCATTTGAAATACAAAACATCAGTGAGATGATTGATTCAAGCACATCAAGTCACTTTCAATCTTTGCTCGTCTTGAAATCCAACTTCCTCTTCAAACAACATATGATTTTTTCAATGAAGAAAGAGGATTGAGCATTTTATAACGGAAATGTCAGTTCGATGTACCACTTGTGTATTTCTGATTCAGAACAGAACACACTTCCATTTGCATTGTTATCACCTTAGAGATACCCTGATAGTATTAGATCATTACACAGAGTGATGGGGCTTCAAATTGTTTTACATTACTCTACTTATTTTCCTTGTCACCTCGTGCGCTCTATTTCCAGTGTAGTTGAATTTTTATTTTGTATATGAATCTTTTCAACAAGTGGTTAGATTGTTCGAAATACTCTGCATCAATGAGTATTTTCACAAGACATTATCATTGACTGAATGACATTGTCTGTAAATGAGTTAATTAAAGAGCTTAGCGAGCTGACATTTATGCGGACTCAAGTCGATATGATGTACTGTGCTCTATGCTGACATGTTCTTTATTCTTCATTACTTGATTTCATACATCTGTATAGATCGACCCGAACTTTTGAAAAAAACGATCGAAACATTATTGTAAAATTCAGACAACCTTATGCATCTGTTCGTTTATCATTCAATCTACACAAGCACACACACATATAAATATGCATGGTCGAATTGCCACTCCACTGGATCACATTGCAAATGCAACATTTCATAGACCCACCAGCCCACACACTCACACAGAAATATGTTTATGACTCATACATAATAACAGTGGTCCAAATGACATGACATTGACATATTCAAAGAACTCCTGTCAACGAACACTTAAGGTACACTAAAAGACCTCCATATTATTTTGAAGAACTTGAAAAGTTGCAAATCAAATCGACAGTAACAGTATGTAATGCGTTTACTAACCACCAATTAGATAATAAAAGTAGAAACTAATTCCGAATGGTTTGCCGAAATACAAAGTAAAGCAACTAACTGAGGTGCTTTTACTCTTCTCAGTGTAGTAAATATAACTATGTGTATGAATAAAAGAACTATAGAATTTCTTGTCATTCAATGGAATTACTGATTTCATTTGGTTCTGAAGACTTTGAACATTTCAACTTATAATGAACTCCAAGATAAAATAAACACATAAACAGTGAATCATCACACCACCATCTAATCTTCATTATTCCAATGGTGAAGTGGATCAATTCAAGATACCATATCATTATCTAATAATAATTTATTTATTCTCACAATGAAAATAATCAGCTTCAATCTTTCGTTTACTTTTCGGATGGTTAAGAGAGTAAACGTGCGCGATAACTATCAGTGTAACTCAGGATATGTGTTTCGTTCCTTTTGAGACAAATCAACCAGAAGTACCTGCAAATAGTAGAGACAATAGAGTACAGAGTATAGTAAAACTGATTATCAAGATAGCTTATAACAGACATTGATATCAATCACTGGAAACAAACGACGAATTAATTGACTGACACAATTACGTCAATATAACAAAAGTTACTAAACTAGTCGGCTGAATTTTAAATAATCGGAATATTTAGACAGGATTCTGACTACATGGTTTCGTATATACCGTGAGAGTTGAAGATTCTTTATTATAATTACATGTAAATGGTTATTTCATTAGAAATGTATTTACCATAGATTCTATACGGTAGTAACTCGATGAAGTGAACTCTTGAGAATTCACTCAATTCAGTTGCCTCATAAATTTGACACCCACTATCTAGCGCAATTATGCAGACAACATAAAGTTCACAAAACAAATGAATTTGAATTAAATACGGATTATATTTTATTGCCAAATTGATTTTCCAGTATGCTCAGTAGTCAATTTCTTCAAATTGTGAAGTAAGTTAGAAGTTGGATATGGAATGAAAATTCCGTTTTGGAGGGAGGGAATGTGAATAATTCCGACTTTGTTTTACTCTATCTGCGGTCCAAATATGATAGTTTAAACAACAATGATGACAGTGAATAGATGAGTTACATAAGAGAAGCAGCTAAGACCACCTAGATCATTATTCTCATTTTGTTCTAAGTGAATAGAGTTTCTTACGTTCTGGCTAGCTTCATATTCCATTTACAGATCCCTTAGAGATAAAATCAAAAGAGGAAAGAAACAACTCTGGCCTTCGTCACATTGATTTCAATTACTCAGATGCATTTGTTGATTGGAATTGATGGAACAGAGAAGTATGTTAATTTATTTATGAAATTATTTGGTGATTAAGGAAATATGCGTTCGACATTTAAATGAAGTTGTCTGTAGTTGAAATTGAATTCTGTTGAATGTTCTGTTCACTCAACATACAACACATTTGAGATATCATTCTCTATAGGAACAAGGTATTGAATCAAGAGAGGTTTGTGTTCGTGCTCAAACGACGTCTGTGTCGGATGCTGATTAATGAGATAAATTTATTCCATTCTGCACTTAAAGAGTCAAACGAATATTCTGTGAAGACACAAATGTTGATGAGCTGAATACAGTAAGTCGAAGAGTTGACGAGAATTGCTTCTCATCCATGTCTACTGACAGGAATTCGATACTTTAAATAGTATGAAATATCACTTTTCTATCTGTAGACTTTCACCTGACATACTTGAACATCATTGATTACTTCATCTCAATATATAATTATGTATGCGAAATCAGTTCATTTAGATTAACCTCAAATTGAATGAGTTTGATTATCTTAGCTAACTCATCTGTTTTACCACAGACTACTAAATGCTTAATAAATCACCTATAAATGCGATTGTACAGGTTCAAAAATCGATATCTTTACGAAGAAAGCTTTCCTCTCTGAAACGTCTCCATTCATTTTAATGCTTACGGGTGTAGTCCGAGAGGAAGTGAAGCGTGATTTCAGTTCGATAATGATTATCACTGATTAATCGTCGTTTAGCTTGTATGTACTTAGTGTTATCCGTTTTGGTGAAGTTGGCACTCAGCTTTCACATCTACCCTACTGGACCACATAAGTTCTTTGAGAGCTGGAAGGTATTGTTAAAATGATTAAGAAGAAAACGTTGTCAGACATCTACAATTTGAGTTCTTCTCATTCATTATGCGTTTACACATATGAAATATTCTTCTAAAAATAATGATACTAATGATGATGATGATGATGATGATGATGATGATGATGATGATGATGACGATGATGATGATGATGATGATGATGATGATGATGATGATGATGATGATGATGATGATGATGATGATGATGATGATGATGATGATGATGATGATGATGATGATGATGATGATGATGATGATGATGATGATGATGATGATGATGATGATGATGATGATGATGATGATGATGATGATGATGATGATAGTGATAATAATAGTGCACACGACCTGAAAGTGTGATTTTAATAAAGAAAAACATCAGTTTGTTGACCTGAATTGTTGTTTGTAGAAATGACAATGATTTGTACTTTCTTCGTGTTTATCATCAGATTCTATGTAGATAATCAAGTAAAATGGTTTTCTGTTTTGTATAATGAGCCAAATATTAAACTGAAATAGAATACGGAATGTCGCTTACTAATGATGCTTTCATATGACTGACAATCATCTATGCACACAGAATAAAGATGAATGAAATTTTCATTTTACTAATGACTACTACTATTCTATATGGAAATTGAAGTGAAAACCCGGTAGTATTGGTGTGGATACTTAGACGGTCTTGCGTCAGCTATGAATAAACTCGGTAACCATTTACCATCTTAATTTAAATGAATTTTTGAATATCTCTTTATAGAATTTTTTACTGTTGACGTTCCCATTTTCATCAATCAATGGAACTAGCAGTGATGATTCCGATGCTTTTAGAGTGGACTAGTTATTACGTCTCATGTTTATTTTCTATGAGACTGTGATCAGTCAGCTTGATGACATAATCCACATCATGGTCTGTGTGTCGTTTTTATATCAATCACTGTGAGAGGATAAACCAGGTAACTATACCTAAAGTGCTAGATAATTACATTTTAGTTATGTCCATATGGATCTGGTCTGATGTTTCTGTAAATTATCCCTGTTGCCTGTTGCCTACCGATTGAGAGACATTATTATCCTATTATATATTAATGTGACTCATAATTTTACTTTCATCACGACAAGACACGTAATACTGTTTGGTATGTTTTTGTGTTTCACTTAATAACTGTAATTTCCTTAATTATTGTACTAATCTAATTGTTTTACATTCAGAAACAGATCACGTTTAAAGCCAAGTCGTCCTTGATTTGACTATAGCTTTCACATAGACTCTGTGCTCACCTGTATGGAATTCGATATTAAGAACAGCTAACCTTGAAGACAGTCCATGTCAATGTATTTGCCTTAATAAACAGCCTTTGAAAGAAATATTATCTTGTTTAGATTTGATTCGCATTTATTATTCGAACAGCTGAAAAAATTCAAACGGCTAGTCTACATGCTTACGTAGTTTAGGATTGCTCGTATAGTTTTGGATAAAGTCACTTATCAAAGACATACGCATAAGCGTACTTTAAAGGAGAATAAAGCTGTTGACATTAGAAGAAATCCCATTGCTTCAGCAACAGTGCTCACTTATGAGGCAAAACGATCTCATGCTGACCTTTACTCTTATTTGAGAGCTAATAGTGCTAACTTGACTCTTATGCCTGTAGTGACCTCAGGTAATCAATGCATGTCCAAAAGCGACATTAATCCGAAATGTTCCATTGTGACATTATGAAACCCACACATGAGTACCTAGTTCCAACGTGAAAGCTCTTGAAAACAATGTTAAGATTAAGGAGTTATACCGTGTTATAAGAGAATATATACTGAACCGTCTGGTTCCAGACCTAATACCATGAATATTACAATAGTTCTACCATACAAAATTATACTTCCTGACACCATGTTTTATCCTGCAAATCGTATAGGTGGTTATGTGGTCACACTTGATCAAAACGTTGCACAAGACGGCCATCACTACCGTCGTGTAACAGGCCTAATATTGGACTTACTGCAGAATACCAACATGTGCCGCGGTTACCTCCAAAAGTTTAAATATTAAATTACATTTTCCATCAATTTGCCTATAGGCAAGATGGACTGCTATTTTACGCACCATCAACCCAACCCAAACAAGCACGTGTCTTTCGTAAATGTCCACCAAGTTTATTTCGGCAGATTAGTCCACCTTATCAAAATACTGACTGTTTTGGCCTTCAGAAATCCCGGATTATACTAGTACACACAGTTCGTTCAAGCCATAGCCATACGATTGGTGAGATAGATTAAACCATAGTCCAGGCAATTCTCAAATACGTTACATGGATCGATAAGCTCTGAGTTTTTTACACTCCATACTCCCTACCGAAACTTATTACTTCTGTAATTTAGACTTTTCTAGGCGTAACCGAGGTGCTGTACGTTGACGTTTCTAAAGCCTTCGACATGGTTAGCCATCAACTTCTTGCAGATAAACTGACATATTACGGAGTTTAAAACTATCTGTCCACTTGGTTTGATTCCTTCCTCAGACACCGACACCGAATTTCTAAAATTGACTCTTCATTGTCAGACGCTGTCCTAATCATAAGTGGTGTAATACAAGGTAATGTAATAGGCTCTTTGCTCATTTGTGTTTTTATCAATGATATCTGTGAATGTTTTTGTTTTGGTAAATCGCTTCCATCTGCAGGTGATCTTAAAATACTGTATTCATTTTTTACTCATGAACCGAACATTATGCGAAATCGCATCTGCATGAAGCTTTACAAGGTAGCGAAGTGATGCTGAAAATGGCAGTTTGAGCGTAACACAACTAAGTGTGGATGGGCATGCTTCGCCAACGCATCGCTCGATTAAGATCTTACCATAATTGATGAGGTGTTATCTACGTTACATGCAGTTGTTTACTTGGTACTTAACAACTCCTACGATTTGTCTTTGACGGCTAGTCAGTCATTAAGAACGTAGAACTTCGTACGTACGTATATCAGTTCGAGCTGCCAAACCACATTAACACAGAGATGCAGTTGTTGATTCAAATGCCATAGTGGTAGAGGTATTAAGAGTGTAATCACAGTAAACGGAAAGATTATGATTTGAAGATGTTATTCAAGGGATATATTATAGTGAAATAAATTTGGAAAGAGAAAAGCGAAAGGGACATGAAGAATTCAGAAGATTAGAATTTGGGAGAACACAAAGAGTGGATGCACGCGCGCCATTGCAAACGATTTCAAGCCATGTTATTCTAGGTCTATAAACATCGCTAGCAAATCTGCTAAGTGAATGATCTCTTGAAATTACGTGATCACCTATAACACACCTGACAAAACCGGACATGAATCTGTAAGGAATTCGATATTGACAACCACTAACCTTCGATACGGTCCACATCAGTATATTCGCTTTAATTACTTACTTACTTAGTAGTATTAGTAGCATTAGTTGAATTAATATTACTAGGAGTATGAGGAGTATTTGTAGGATTGATAGTATTAGTAGTATGAGTAGTATTAGTAGTAATAGATGTGTTAGTAGTAGTAGTATTAGGAGTAATAGTATTAATAATATCTATTGTAGTATCGTTGTTATTAGTAGTATGAGTATTACTAGTAGTTTTAATAACATTAGTAGTATTAAAGTATTGGTAGTATTATTAGAATTAGTAGTGTTATTAGTATTAGTAGTATTAATATTATTAGTTGTATTAGTAGTAGTACTAGCTTACTTAATTACTTACGCCTGTTACTCTCAACGGAGGATAGGCCGCCGATCAGCATTCTCCAACCCACTCTGTCCTGGCCCTTTTGTTCTAGTTCTATCCAAATTTTCTTCATCTTCCTCATGTCCACCTCCGTTTCTCGACGTAATGTGTTCTTTTGTCTTCCTCTTCTCCTTCGGCCTTGAAGATTCCATATGAGAGCTTGACATGTGACGCAGTTGCGTGTTTACTCAATGCGTGACCCATCCACTTCCGGCGCTACTTCCTCCGCTGAAGTGTGTTTTGTTCTCTCTCACAGTAGGTATTTGCTGATAGTGTCTGGCCAACGGATCTGAAGTATTTTGCGTAGACAACTTTTAACAAACACCTGTATCTTCTAGGTGAGGACATTTATGATTCTCCAGGTTATAGTAAAATACAGTAGAACTGTCTTCACATTTGTATTGAAAATTCTGATCTTGGTGTTCGTTGACAATTGTTTTGAGTTCCAGATGTTTTTCAGTTGTAAATATGCTGCTCTTGCTTTGCCGATCCGTGCCTTCACATCTGCATCAGACTCACCGTGTTCATCAATGATGCTGCACAAATATGTAAAGGTTGTTGCATCTTCCAAATCTTCTCTGTCAATTGTGATTGGATCGGTGCATGTTGTGTAGTATCGGAGAATCTTGTTTTTGCCTTTGTGTATATTGAGACATACTGCTACTGAGACTGCTTCTACACTGGTCATCTTCCCCTGCATATGTTGTTGTGTTTGCGATAGAAGAGCCAGATCATCTGTGAAGTCTAGATCGTCCAGCTGCATCCTAGCTCTCCATTATATCCGTTGCTACCTCCCAGATGTTGACGTCTTCATGATCCAGACGGTCACCAGGAGAAAGAGAGATGGTGAGAGTAAGCAACCTTGCCTCACACCGGTCTTCAGCTCGAAAGTGTCTGTCATCTGTCCTCCATGCACTATTTTCAGTTTAATCCATCGTAGGAATTCCGTATGATATTGACTATCTTCTCAGGTACGCCGTAGTGTCGACGAAATCTCCATAGTGTTGTCCTGTCCACACTATCAAATGTCTTCTCTTAGTCAATGAAGTTGATGTAGAATGATGAATTCCATCCAACTGATTGTTCTACAATGATCCGTCGAGTTGCGATTTGGTCTGTACACGGTCGATCCTTATGGAATCGAGCTTGTTGGTCTCGAAGTTTGGCGTCTACGGAGTCGTTCATTCTGTTTAACAACACCCGGTTGAAGACTTTTCCTGGTCCTGAGAGAAGAATGATGCCCCTGAAGTTATCACAGTTGCTGAGATCGCCTTTCTTTGGTATTTTGATTAGAACTATTCTTTCCAGTCTGTTGTTACTTGTCCTTCATCCGAAAACTTACTGAGGAGAATGTGCAGTATTCTTGCAGTTACTGCTAGGTCTGCTTTCGGTGCTTCTGCTTAGATATTGTATGGTACTGCTGCTTTGCCGCTCTTGATTTATCCGATGGCCATGCTGATCTCTTAAATGTTGTTGGTGGGACAACATCGATAGGGAGAACCGTGGGTACTACTTCGATGTTGAGTGGGTTCAGTGTGGCTGGTAGATTCAAGAGTTCTTTGAAGTGTTCTACCCACCTGTTTCGTTGTTTTTCAATTTTGATGACTACCTTGCCTTCCTTGCTCTTCACTGGCCGTTCTGGTTTACGGTAATTTCCAGCGATTTTCCTTATTTTATCATACAGTTGTCTTATGTCACCATCTCTGGCAGCCTTTTCCGCCTTCATTGCCAAATCTGCCACATATTTACGTTTGTCGGTTCTGATGGTCCTCTTCACCTGCTTGTTTACTTTCGGGTATTAAGCTGTAGTATTGGCTTTCCCTGCTCTGTTACGGCTGGTACTGATTGCTGCCTTCTTGTTTCTCCTTTCTTGAATCTTATCCATTGTATCAACAGTGGTATTATTAATACTAAAATTATTAATGCTAATTATACTACTAACAATAATAATGATACTATTAATACCACTACGAATACTACTACTTCTACTATTATTGCTAATTATACTACTAATACTAAGAGTACCATTAATTCTACTAATATTACTAATAATACTCAGGCTACTAATACTATTATTACTACTAGCAAAACTACAAATATTACTTATAACAATATTACTAACACTACTAGCACTACTAATAATACAACTAATAATACTAATACTACTAATACTTACAACATTACTGCCAGCGTTACTAATACTACTAAGACTACTAATAACACTAATACTACACATACTACTAAAAATATTATTATTACTACTAATACTTCTAATACTACTAATACTATTACTGACCCTACTGTTACTACTAATACTTCATTCACTACTACTAATACTACTACCAAAATTAACAATACTACTAACATCATTAATACTACTACTAACACCAATAATACTTCTAATACTACTAAAACTGCGATTCTACTACTAACACGACCAATAATACTATTGGTACTGCTACTAATGTCAGTAATACCAATACTAATACTAATACTGCGCCTAATACTACGAACGCTGTTAATATTACTATTAACACTAATAAAACTACTAATACTACTACTAACACCATTATTGATTCTAAAACAACTACTACCGTTATTCCTTCTGATTCTATTAATTGTTTTACGACTACTACTAGTACTAATACTACTAATACTTCTCATATTATTTATACTACGAATACTAATCACATTACTACAAACACTACACATACTATCAATACAAAGAGTATTACTCATATTATTATCAGTAATAATACAACTAAAACTACAGCTAATAATACTCGTATTACTATTACTACTACTACCACTAATTTTAGTAGTATTAACCTTACTACGAATACTACTAGTACACCTTGTGCTGTGAATATTGCTAATACTATTGATAATAATGCTAATATTATTTAATCATTAAGATCATGAGTCACTTGAAGCTAGACCACCATGGATAACCTGGAAGCACTGGACGGCCGTTTCGTCCTACTGTGGGACTCCTCAGCAGTGCGCATCCACGACCTCGCCCACTGCGAGATTCGAACCCAGGACCTACTAGTTTCGCGCGCGAGCACTTCACCACTAGACCACTGAGCCGGCATCCAATCACTACAGTCTCCACAAAACCCCTTCTGATAATAATCAACATATGCTCACTAGTGACTGGCTTCAAGAGGTATATCCTGGAGTTCTAGCGAGAATTAGTGACCAGTGGAGTTCAACCAGGTCATTTGTGGGATAGTAACTCACTGAAGACAATGGTGGATGTGTTGCTCAATTTCGTGGATTAGTTGAAGTTACACATGAACACCGTTGGATGCCGGCTCAGTGGTCTAGTGGTGAAGTGCTCGCGCGCGAAAACAGTAGGTCCTGGGTTCGAATCTCACAGTGGGCGAGGTCGTGGATGCGCACTGCTAGCACTACATATACTACTAAAACTATCAACAATGCTAATAATACCAATTATATCCCTAATATTACTTGTACTAAACATAATTTCATCAACTCATATAATACTATTAATACTGTTAATACTAATGATATTTCTAATACTACTAATGATGCTAATACCATTATCACTACTTCTTATAAAACTGATACTACTAATACTGCTAACACCACTAATATTATTATTATCACTGACATTACTTATACTAATAATACTCCTATTAGCATCTATACAACTCATAATACGAATACCATTAGTACTATTATTACTACTAATAATACAACTCACATTACTCACACTACCAATACTACTAATAATGCTGCTAACACTAATTGTACTATTAATAGAACATACACGACTAATACTACAAATAATATTAATACTACTAATAACACTAAAAATACTACTCATACTATTTATACTACTAATACTACCACTCACACTACTAATGCTTCCGATACTAATAATATGATTATTCCTTCTAATAAAAATAATACTAGCAATATTATTAATACTTATAGTACTATTTATACTACTAATATTACTAATACTACCCATACTACTACTAATACTATTGTTGCTACTAATACCACCACTAACAATACTAATATTACTCATAATATTACTAATACAACTAACCCTATTTATACTACTACTACCAATACTATTGCTGACACTAATAACACTATCAATAAAACTGGTTCTGTTCATACTATCAATACTACAAATGCTATTAATAGTACTACTAATACTAATTCTACTACTCATACAACTAATACTACTATTTTACTATCAATACTAATAACACTGCAAATACTTCTAATAGTCCAAATACTTGTAATAACACTAATTCTTGTAATACTACTATTACTTCTAGTACTACTTTTATTACTGTTATTACTACTCATTCTATGAATATTACCGTTATCACTACTATTTCTACTAAAACTAGTAATTCTACTAATACTACTAATTTTACTACTAACACTACCATTACTACTTATACTCCTAATACATGTAATACCACTAATACTACTACTACTTTTTATATTTAACGAGAAATCAAAATTCCAAGATTATTTTTCTGTCCAATTTATCATTTAAGATATAAAACAGTTTAAGATCATTTGACTGTAGCGGTAAATAAATCCCCAAAGTAAATAGCTTTGTAAGTTTTCGACATTGAATGCTGACCACATTAGTTTGCATGGACTCACTTAGCTGAAGGTGCTCGGTCATGTATCCGCACAAGGTCACGTGTGAAAACGCCATGCTCAACATTTACTGCAATCGCTAGCCAGATTAGATCACACAACCCCCGATATTTTATAGTTTATCAAATACATCTTCGAACTTCTTCGCTCCTGTATTTTGATTTCACCTGGTGGGTACGATTCATAGAAGAAGGTGTTACTGGTTAAAGCGTTGTCAAACTATGAATACCTGTGGCATCTTCAAGGCGTTCTTCAACTGATCTCAATCATAAAACTGATTTCATGGAAATAAACTAGACACCATCAAGCATTCAATGCAGTGCGCTTTGCTCAGACCATTCACGGCATCGTGTGTACATGTCTGAATGTCACTAGTGATTGAGATCCACCGAATTCGCCTGTCGCAACTCATCGGTAATACTTGACATTCAAGGCAGTTTTATTCAACTCAAACATGCTGTCATGAATTGTGAGTGAAATGGAAACTGTACTGAATATTGTATTATGCATGGAGATTACAATATTCCAGTTAATGAATTAGTTACCTAACTTCAAAATCACCATCATATCATTGACTTATAATTACAGGCTTTGAAATTCTTTTTTCACTTATTTGATCACTTGAAATGAATACACTTTATTCTTTATACAGAAACTTGTCTGAACCCGGCCAAAATGCAACAACATCGAATACAACGTGTATTTGGTGTGAAAGAACTAACATATGCATTTACAGTAATGATTAGGATACTCATAACATGAAAGTAAATGATTGCCATGTCGAGATAACTACTTGTTAAACTTCACAGTTCATCTTCACTGTCAGCAAATCCCACATTCTGAACAAGTTGATTTAAACGGAAGAACATTTTATTGCTAACAATATACAATAACATGTACTCTACCTTCAATGACTAAACTAAACCATTGAATACACTGACGTGAACAATGAAACAAAGTGTCACCTGATATCAATGCTTGAAAATGAAATACTTTCTCAACTAATTGATAGTGAGGTTTTTTCAGAAATCCAACGTGAAGTCGTATATCTGTGTGGATGGTTACAAAACGCCGATGAAACCCCTTTTGAGTGAAGTAACGTAACCTGTTAACAAATGTGTATCATATTTTGATTATTAGTGAGAGTTTGTAGACTCACATTGTTGAAGTACTGAACAAGGATTTCTGATTCTCTATTAAGAACCTGCATGGATTGTTTCAATAAAGCTTTCAATTCTAAGTTTATTGATTTATATTGGAATGGTGATTAAATATGACATCGAGAACACAAATTTCATCATACAAATGAGTCGTCAATTCCTTGTTGAATGGTGTTTACTTATCATACTGATTGTCCAATCACTACTACATGTTAAAGGATTGTCTAAATGCAAATTGTGCATAACTAATTGTGGAGTTCTCTTCTATCATCATGACTAACACTAATAACAGTATGATGATTAACGTATGATCCGAACAATAGTTGATGTTTAGTAATAAATTCTGATGTTTCGTTTATTCAAATGAACTCGGATGTTTACGATCTGAGCACACAGACACCCATCTTCATTCAATTGAAACTGTTGACTTGTTTTATAAAAGTTTCACAACATTTTAGTTGTAAATTAGTAGTATTGTGTATAGGTGATTTTGTGATGATAACTGCAATCAACGATGAGTCCATTGTGAATGTTCATCCTGATGAAGTCTCATCACTGGGAAATATCATTTGGAATTAACGATGGTCATTGTTATACACTTAGTTGTCGAAATACCTTATCAACACACTATGAGGCACTTTCATCCTTCACAACTTGAATGCATAGCAACAGATGGTTGTGAAGATCAGATCGAAGAGAATGGGAACAGAGAATAATTGTTATGACAATGAAGCATTAATGAAGTTGTAGACAATCAATGGAAGATGTACAAATGAAGCATTCAATGTACAGTTTTCACACTTTACTAATTAACTATGAGTAATTCTCATTTATAATTGATTGTGTGCGTGTGTGTGCGTGTGTTGATGTAGAATTAACAAAGATCTAACAGCTTAGTGTAAATCAATTGATCGATGTATATCAAATAAAAAACACAACAAACGAGAACAGACAATGATTGATGTGGAAACGAGAGAACAATGAAGTTGAAGACAATTGATTGACATTTTGCAAATGAAGACTTTACCTCGTGGTTGTCAGATTTTACAAAGCGATTTTGCAATTTTGTATTCAAATACATTTGATTGTCCCCATTTGTGTTCTCGTCTCAAACGTGACTGTTACTTTTGCAATTACCAGTCAATTTTTTCAATGTCTTCAATGTTCCTGCATTTCCATACCAATTACATTCGCTTCCCGTTCTTCCCTTCTCCATATCCTCAATCTTCTGCTGTCAGATATTCTATTCCTGGCTCGCGATATATATTACTCATGTCGATATAAGTAGACAGCAATTCACTATTAATTATGATTAATATCGAAATTCATTGTACTGATTAACCTGTTTTATGAAAGAATTCACTCACAGATGTGTTCAACTTATTCTCATGAACATATCAATGGTATTAACGTCAGTCTACTCTCATAAGTAAACGTAATTTTGTATTTAGTACAGTGGGATTCCTCAATACTAAAGTGAAGATAGTTCCACTGTACGGAGCTGAAACATGGAAGACTACTACAACCATCATCGAAAACATACAAGTATTTGAAAACAATTGTCTACGAGTGATACTCAATATCCGTTCTTCGGATACCATCAGTAACAGCCTACTATGGGATAGAACAAAGCAATTTCTATTTGAAGAGAAAATTACGAAAGAATTTCGAAAGTGGATTGGATACACGTTGAGGAAATCAACAAACTTCATCATGAGGGAAGCACTAACATGTTACCCCCGAAGCGAATGGAGAAGAGGAAAGCCGAATAGCACACTATGTACGGAATTAGAAGCAGACATGCAAAGGATGAATAGCAACTGGAAATAATTGCCTAGGAATGAATTCGATGGAGAATGTTGGTGAGCGACCTACGCTCGTCCACGAAGTGCAACAGTAAGTAGGTAAGTACGATTTCATATAATTCTTCATGAGGCACCGTTTCGAATTAGTCTCACAAGTTTAAGAGTCAAGTGTATTGTTTTAATTCTGATTCGTTGCTTATTCAAGTGAATAGTTTTATGAATTTAACTTATTCAAAAACCTGGTTACATTTCTTGATGGATTTCAAGAATAAACAGACGAGAAATACAATACAATCCATTCTAATGAGTATTTACTTAACCTGACACAATATATATTCAACACAATGTGACAAGGATTTGCTCTCACAACACAAATACTACACAAACCACGACTGATCCATACCATGGATGTCACATTTTAGGGTTAAATGAAATCTCGACATATTTTCTATGGATCTAAATTGATGGAATGCAGAATTCGACGAAACTATGGACATAGACAAAACAGTAAATAGGATGTGGTGATTTTCAGAGTTAGACGTTTGTTTCACTGTCGAATTTCCAAGTCAAACTAGGCTAGACCAACAGTGAAAACCTAGAAGCATTTGACGGTCGCGACGCTCTAGTATACGACTCATAAGAAGTGCGGATCTGGGATCTCGCATTCAATTCATTATAAACTTAGTAATGAAAGTATTTGAACTCATTCACTTCAGTTTAGGCCAACGTATAGTATCATTATCTCTCACTAAAACAGGGTAACTCAAATTTCTGCATGTAAAGTTTCATTGAATTATTCAATTGCAGCCTCAGACCTGTATGAAGGTGGTATTCCCTCACTACTGATATATTTCTAAGTAGAATAACATATCGATCCATTGACTAGATATAACATAATACACAACCAATATAATAGATAGCAATGTATTTACTGATATATTAGCTTCCGTTTTCTCCATCACTTTTGTCAAATGAAACTATCCTTATCATTATCTTTCTTTCTATCGATGAAATCTAAGTGATATGCATATTGATGATTAGGACATGGTGTTTGTGGGAATAATTGACTACCATAGTTTGCACCATCGACTGACCTCAGTTAGACAAATATTGAAAGGCAGCAGGTGCTGTATAGGTGATTTTTTCTAATATGAGACTGTTTGCAATGGCTCAACCACCACCCTACCGGAGATTGAACCTACCACCTTTATATCTCACAACAAGCACTTAGCCACCTACTCACCCGGAATAAAAATGGTGTACATTTTTAAACATGAAAACATACCACATTCTTGGTGTAATTGTTTCACTCGAAATTGTTGGATTCTTGGGATCAAGACAACTTATCAGAACTCTGTGGGTTATCCTGGATCCTTTGCCAGTAGACACATGACACCTAAATATCATGGGTTCAGTCTTATATTTATTCAAGTGTTCATTGATTTTAATAGATCTTAAACGAGAATAAAACTCCTATCTACTACATTTAGATATAGAATGATCTATTCCTACTACATATACCCTTATGAAATTGATTATTGCACAAAATGTATACCAATTATGGTGCAAACAGAAAGCGAGTAATAGTTCAGTGAAACATCTTTACGGAATACTACTGACAAACAGTAACTAGTTGAAATCAACCATTTCAGATGATGATAGCACAATATTATAAATCAATAGAGATACGATCAACAAAAGTTCACTTCAATGTTCACTAGTATCATACTTATCGAGAAAGTAAATGGTGATATATCCAGTTATGAATTAAATTGATAAATGAGCCTATCTAAAGAGAACGGAATAAAAATAACATATTTCTCCTGTGTCTCAATCGTTTACAAACAATTCAACTACTTCTGTCAGCCCATAACAGTTAATCTCTGTTCCCATTCTCTTCTTTTCAAGCTTTCAAACCTTCTGCTGCTGAGCGTTGATGTAGACAATGATTTAGAGAACATCCACTCTGTCCGACATACAATTCCTCTATTATTTATTTATTATTTATTTGAACACATAAATATTGGTAAAGGGGGGCACCAAATATATATGCGCCACACAAAACAATGATAATTTGAAGAGAAGAGAAAAGAGAAAAAAAGTAATGAACGTGGGGAATTATAAAAAAAAGGGAGAGAGAGAACAATGGTGAGGGAAACGGAAAGGTACAATCAGAAGAAATCTTTCAGTTAAGGAAGGAGCAACTACTTTTTATGAAGAAAGTAAGAGGTTACAGCACGATCGCCACTGGCTTCTATTCTTAGCCATATCTGATAACGTCTCTAGCCACTGTGTTGCACCGTCTCTCGGACCCCAACCAGGGAGTCGTGAAGGACCAACAGAAGCTAGCCCTTTGCAGCTTTCTTTCATACCACGACACCATGTCATATACCGACCACCTCTCCGCTTTTTCCAACCAGTCCCAGAGTCGGCAAATAATGCACGAAGTGGAATTCTCTGGGACGACATTCGTAGAACATGTCCAAGCCACCGACGTCGGTGTTTCAAGATGGTGACACCAATTTCATTATCGTCTCTGTGACCGAACACTCGATGCCGAACCTCTGCATTACTGACATGGTGTTGCCACTGGATGTCAGCAATCCTTCGGAGACAACGATGATCGAACGCAGAGAGTCGTCTAACATCCTCAACTCGGAGAGGCCAGGTTTCACAAGCATAGAGCAAAACTGCTCTCACCGTCGCGTTGTAGATCCGACCTTTTACAGCCAGACTAACATCACGAAGGCGCCAAAGATGGCCCAGATTGGCATAAGCCACTCTGGCTTTCACTATACGTGCATTGATCTCATCACTCACGCCACCACCAGCACTTATGCAGCTACCTAGATACACGAACTTCTCGACTACTTCAATCTGCTCACCATCCAGAGTGAGTACAGGATTAGAATCCTGCCAGTCTTGTAGAAGAACTTTGCACTTCGAAGGTGCAAAGCACATACCATACCTACGGACACTGATTGCCAACTGATTAAGTGCGGATTGCATGGCTTGAACATTCTCGCACAGTAAGACAATATCATCCGCATACTCAAGGTCGAGAAGTCTTTCTCCAGGCAACAGATCCACACCACCATTACTTGCATCCATCAGAGCTGTTCCTAGAATGTCATCGATGGCAAAGTTGAAGAGGAATGGTGAGATTGGGCAACCCTGCCTAACCCCACTGCTCGAATGGAATAGTGGAGAAAGGTGATTGTATGCCCTCACTCTGCCTGAGGTGTCTGTATATAGGGCTTTTAGGATGTTAATAGACTTCTCAGGCACACCCTTCTTCAATAGACAATCCCAGAGAACAATTCTGTCCAACGGATCGAAGGCAGCCCTCATGTAAAGAAACACTACGATTATTGGCCTTTGATAAGTATGATGGTGTTCTAACATTTGGCGGAGGATGAAGATATGACCAATACATCCTGAACCGGAACGAAACCCAGCCTGCTCCTCGCGAGTCAATCTTTCTCGGGTTCTGAACAACCTACAAAGTATGACGGAAGCCAATAGCTTGGACGCAATTGGAAGTAGACTTATCCGCCGATAGTTGTTACAGGAACAACGTGAACCCTTTTTAAAGATAGGGACAACTATCGACTCATTCCATGACGTTGGTACACTCTCTAGTTCCCAGATCTTTGTAAACAACGTCGTCAGTCCTCTAGTCAAAAAGTCACCACTATCTTTAAAAAGAGCCGGAGGTAGGTCGTCTGGGCTCGGTGATTTGTAACGTTTCAAGAGTTGGAGTTCCTTGCGGACTTCCGCCTCATTTGGTGGATCAGTCGTCACCGGCCATGGAGGGCAGGACAGTCTGACCGATGTTGCCGGAGCAGCAGGCCAGTTGAACTGCTCTTACTCTAGAATAAAACAGTTAATTCCATAGGTGTTATTTGGCTTTTCTTCGTTTGTTAGCTAGAAATAAGATTATCAAAATGGATTGATCGGATGTCTGTTGAATAGCAGTGTTCCTTGTTTCTTTCACAGATTTCCTATGCTGAAATCAGTTCAAAAACTATTTCTTTTACCGTTTGCCCTTTCAGTTGATTTTCCAGCTCCCTCCAACTATATTTGTGTTGGAACAGCAAAGCGAGATAGTCTGGCTTAGTGATCTAGACTAACTAGCTCGAAATCAATGTCTAGCTTTTACTTTTGACTAACTCAAAACATCTAACATCAAAACATGACAAACATGTTACAATGTACGTCATATTACAGTCCGATCTATGAGATATAATCAGAGGTATCAATTACCAGATAAGCATGATATTCGTCATCGCTCTATAATTGAGTGATTCGTAACGACAGGTTCCTTCGTAGTAAACTTTGTCAATTTATGACCAAACACCTGTCATGAACCGAATAACTCTGTGTAACCTTGTGTGACAAGGAAACATCATGTTCATATATGTCTCGATAATCAAACCTTAAGAGTTGTTTCCGATCAAATAATCGGAAAGAAATTACATCAGATCAGATTAAGAACTCACTTTGTAATTGATGCATATACATACAGGCATGATCAGCTTCATATAAATTGTAACAATAAATGTATAGAACAAACATGTGATATAAGATTGTTTTACGTTTGCTAGTTCAGAAATTGTTTAGGCAGTACATTTATGACACGTATTACAGCAATGAAATGCATCCGCCTGGAACCTCTAATTCTTCCTAAGTCGACATTCTATTGATTTATGAACGGAGCATTTAAAGTCATTTCCTGCACCATAACGAATTTATTGTAAACATCTATAACTAGACAAAACAAGACAGAAGCAGAAAACACGGAACAACAAAGCAATATTGCTAAAACATGTCAATCAGGTCTACCATAATGCATGTGTCATGTGACTCAGTGATATACTGTTCACCATAGATATAATTCAAATTAGTATGGGTTGATAGGGATAGAGTTAATGTAAACTAACAGCCGGTAGGTTGTTCAACTTAGTGGATTCTCTAATAAGCCTGACCGTTGTTGCTACCTTGACGTGATGGTTGGGCTTGTCGATCGTGATGAAGCAAATGAACTATACTGGCTAGAACAACCGTTCCTCAAAGTCCTACCATGCCAGACAGGTTGGCTGAAGAGCGGTAAGACTAAAAGCAACAAATCCAAGGTCCGAAGGCGAAGTCGTACTGCTCGCTGTACAGGTGTGACATCAATAAGTTGTTTCCTTCAGACAACAACCATAACAGCGATGCTGCCTTCCCAAAAGAAGGGGTGGGGTTAGAAAAGGTCGACTCTAAAAATGCACACCTCGCCTTATCCCACGGATATCCGTCTCCAGCGGTAATGTCTCAACAAGTACGGAGCTAACACAAAAATTACTCATAAAGAAGTCGTTTGCGACCAACCTCAAGCAGCTGTCCCTTGGGCACTGCGGTCAGGCTTTCAGGTCATTAAGACCATGTCTAATCCAATTTACTTTTCATATACATACAGAAGAACCCTTCCATGGTGTGAGCAACTGGGAAATGATAACCGCCCTCCTACCTCTAACAGCACTCAAGACCACTGTATTCATAACCGACCTCCCTCTTCAATTCCTGTAATTCCTCCTCCTACATCGACTTACAATCTAAACTTCCTCTTTTGGTTTCCCCCTCAAGTGTCACCACAGCCAACGATTCTCGTGCGCATAACACTGTCCCAGGTCTACTAAAATCTCGCTCTAAACTACACATTGGAGCCTTCAACGTGCACACACTATGTCAAATCGGTCAACAGGCTTCCTTAGCTAAAACCCTAGAATCTCGTACGATTGATGTATGCTGTGTCACCGAAAAACACATACAGGATCCTAGTGTGGTCATTCACTTGACCTCACCTCGGCAAAACGGAGAGCCGACGAGATACACCCTCCAAGTATCTGGGGACCCGATGGCCAGTTCTCGTGGACTGGCAGGTGTAGGCATAGCACTAAGCATGAGGGCGGAACAGGCGCTATTAGAGTGGATCGCCGTTAACAGTAGTCTATGCGCTGTTCTGCTAAACGGCACCGTAAGAACTCGGAATGATAGGGATGTACGTCGTTGCAGCTGTGGAAACAGCAGTGAAATCTACTAGTTATTTAAACCACAGGGTTACAAGGAATAAATGGATTTCTTCAAGGTCTATTGCACTGATGAACTCTCGCAAACTCATCCCATTAGGTTCTGAACACGATGAAGAGCGTAAAGAAATTAGATCTAGGTTAAACAACAGTCTAAGGAATGATCGTTAGCAGTGGTGGCCGACGAAAGCAAAAGAGATGGACAAGGCGGCGGATATAGGGAACAGAAGACAACGCTACAGACTAATAAAAGAAACTGGAATTAATAAATCAAGTGTAAGTCAGACTATTTCGGAAAAATACGGCACTCTCATCTGCTCCTGGTCCAGACCCCAAACAGCACACAAGACCACTGACTGAGACGCTTAAAACGATGGGCGGAACATTTTAGAGAACAGTTCAGCTGGACTTCACCTACTCTACAACTACCCTTCATTCCTAGACAGTGTGAATGGAACATTGAAGTAGGTCCCCCAACTCTAGCTGAAGTTCAAAAGGCTATAGTTAATCTGAAACGAGGAAGGGCAGCTGGTCCAGATGGATTGGCCTCAGAGGTCTTTAAGGTTGATGGTCTTGTTTTAGCGACTAGATTGACTAATATTTTAGCTAAAATCTGGGAGTAAGACGTTATTCCACCTGACTGGTCACAATCACTTCTCGTCCCAATATTTAACAAAGGGTAAAAATCATCCTGTGACAACCATAGAGGGATTAGTTTGACCAATATAGTATCTAAAATACTAGCCTCGACATTCATCGGACGCCTAAGACTCGTAAAACGCAGACGAGAGAATCAAGCAGGCTTCAGACCCAGTCGTGGATGCATCGACCACATATTCACCATTCGTCAGGTTCTAGAACACAGGCATACTTATCCGCGTCCGACAATGGTGGTCTCCCTTGAATTAAAAGCAGCGCTTGACTCTGTTGATCGAGAGGTTCTGTGGCAGTGTCTATCATTGAAGGGCGCACCTCAGAAGTACATAAACCTTGTGAAGGCTCTTTACTCGAATACTACTAGACGAGTGAGAGCTTATGGCGAACTGTCATCTGCTTTTGCAACCTCAAGTGGTGTCCGCCAAGGCTGTTCACTTTCTTCACGTTTGTTTAACTTCATCATAGACCTCCTGATGGAAAGAACGCTCTCATCGACTGAATTCTCGGGCGTCTATCTCCTTCCAGAAGGTCCACTTATTGACTTAGAATACGCAGATGATATAGTCTCGTTTGCTGAAGACGCTGATGCAATGCAGAGTCTTTTGGTAGCACTCAGCAACAATGCCAGAATGTTTGGGATGTGCTTCTCTCCCTCTAAAGGCAAGTTGTTGCTCTAGCACTAGTCTGCGTCAACACCTGAACTAAGGATAGCGAGTGAAGTAGTCGAACGCGTTGACAACTTCACTTATCTTGGAAGTCTGACCAGCTCTAATGGGTTGGTATCTGACGAAATCTTATCACGGATTCGAAAATCTCGTTTGGCCTTTGCCAACTTACATCACCTATGGCGAAGGCGAGATTGTAGCTTACATATCGAATGTGGCAGATTATCCCAGAACATTAAAAATTTACAGGTAGACTAATTTATATAGAGATGTTTTAGAATTATTTATTTATTTATTTGAACACATAGATATTGGTACAAGAAGGCACCAAATCATATGCGCCACACAAAACTCATTTGCTTTGTGCAAGGGTTGTGATACTGCCCGGGTACCCAAACCTAAGCATGTGGTTTTCTTAGAGGGCCACATCCGGAGCCTTCGACCTGAAGGTCGGTTATGTGCCGTTAGATTAGAAAGTACCATCAAAGTGAGAAGAAATCAGCGTGAGAAACGATGTCTTTTCGTCATCTCCGCCTATGTCACGACAGATTGCAACCTGGATGCAATCGAGGATGAATTCTACCACCATTTATCTGTTCCTCTCCAGAAATTGCGTTCGACAGATATTGTAGTACTAGCTGGAGACTTGAATGCTCAGATCGGGCGTCTAGGCACAGAAGACAGTCGTTTATGTGGCCGATGGGGACTTGTTGGTCGCAGGAAAGATAACGCGGAACGTATACTGCAACTACGCATAGACCACAACCTGATTCTGGCTAGCACTAACTTTCGGCACAGTCATCGCCGATGTGCCACCTGGCGTCCTCCTTCTGCATCTCAAGCCTGGACTCAGATTGATCACATCGCGATCAGCTACTGCTGGCGTGGTTGTGAACAAGACTGCCGCTCCTTTTGGAGTACCTCTCTGGAATCTGATCATGCTCTGGTCTGCGCCAATCTTACCTTACTTTTCAGTGGACAACGAAGTGACCGCCACCAAAGGATTGATGTTAGCAAGCTGGCTGCAAATTCTGTTGCTAGTAAGTACCGAACCGAGCTAGCTTCAAGGCTAGCTACCATTCCACTGAAAATTATAGATGAGCATTGGTTGCAATTACATGACGCCATGAAAATGTCGAGTAATGTCATTTGCGGCTTCGCGAAACGTCCCGCTTACAAGCACTGGGTTTCTTCTGGTTCCTTACAACTGATTGAAGCCCGTCGGTCTACTCCGGGGGACCGTGAGTTTGACCACAGACGAAGGATGTTACGTAATGAAATCGGGCAAAGCTTTCGTAAGGACCGAGAGGCCTGGTGGTTGGAGCGTGCTAACGAGCTGTAAGCAGCAGCTGCATCTGGTAATTACCGGAAGCTCTTCCAACTCATCCGAGACACTGGCGGCAAGAAGTTTGGTGTGAGCGAAACAATCTGCGAGGATGACGGAACGCCAACCACTAACATCCATCGACGTCTTGGACGATGGGCAGAATTCTTTGAAGAGCAGTTCAACTGGCTTGCTGCTCCGGCAACATCGATCAAACTGCCCTGCCCTCCATGGCCGGTGACGACATCCGCCAAATGAGGCGGAAGTCTGGGAGTGTCTATTGAAGAAGGGTGTGCCTGAGAAGTCTATTAACATCCTAAAAGCCCTATATACAGACACCTCAGGCAGAGTGAGGGCATACAATCACCTTTCTCCACTATTCCATTCGAGCAGTGGGGTTAGGCAGGGTTGCCCAATCTCACCATTCCTCTTCAACTTTGCCATCGATGACATTCTAGGAACAGCTCTGATGGATGCAAGTAATGGTGGTGTGGATCTGTTGCCTGGAGAAAGACTTCTCGACCTTGAGTATGCGGATGATATTGTCTTACTGTGCGAGAATGTTCAAGCCATGCAATCCGCACTTAATCAGTTGGCAATCAGTGTCCGTAGGTATGGTATGTGCTTTGCACCTTCGAAGTGCAAAGTTCTTCTACAAGACTGGCAGGATTCTAATCCTGTACTCACTTTGGATGGTGAGCAGATTGAAGTAGTCGAGAAGTTCGTGTATCTAGGTAGCTGCATAAGTGCTGGTGGTGGCGTGAGTGATGAGATCAATGCACGTATAGTGAAAGCCAGAGTGGCTTATGCCAATCTGGGCCATCTTTGGCGCCTTCGTGATGTTAGTCTGGCTGTAAAAGGTCGGATCTACAACGCGACGGTGAGAGCAGTTTTGCTCTATGCTTGTGAAACCTGGCCTCTCCGAGTTGAGGATGTTAGACGACTCTCTGCGTTCGATCATCGTTGTCTCCGAAGGATTGCTGACATCCAGTGGCAACACCATGTCAGTAATGCAGAGGTTCGGCATCGAGTGTTCGGTCACAGAGACGATAATGAAATTGGTGTCACCATCTTGAAACACCGACGTCGGTGGCTTGGACATGTTCTACGAATGTCGTCCCAGAGAATTCCACTTCGTGCATTATTTGCCGACTCTGGGACTGGTTGGAAAAAGCGGAGAGGTGGTCGGTATATGACATGGTGTCGTGGTATGAAAGAAAGCTGCAAAGGGCTAGCTTCTGTTGGTCCTTCACGACTCCCTGGTTGGGGTCCGAGAGACGGTGCAACACAGTGGCTAGAGACGTTATCAGATATGGCTAAGAATAGAAGCCAGTGGCGATCGTGCTGTAACCTCTTACTTTCTTCATAAAAAGTAGTTGCTCCTTCCTTAACTGAAAGATTTCTTCTGATTTTTCATGGCAGTGGAGCATCGTGAGGAGATGCAATCCCATTGAAGCCGGTGACCAACGATTGTTTTATACGCCATTTGTTCCTTCAGGATATTATAGCCTGTGTGCACCTTTGGTTTGGAATCAGGGTTTTCCAACTCCCTTAGGTGAACTCTCCGTGTCCACCAAGATTTAGAGTCTCCCCCATAAAGGGTCGAGCTCAAATTTACTACATCTGGAATTATAATTCAAGGTAAACCGTCACTATAATGATTCCATCAATAATTTGTCTATATACTAAGAATACACGTGCAATATTCTAGGAGTGATCAAACACAAACTTTTTACATCGAAATACGTGGCTCGTTATAAAAGTTTCGAGTAATACGGCGCATAAGACGTTGAGACTAGGAGATATGTTTCAATACTTGTTCCGTGAACGACAAATTGTACGGGTCCTTAAGTTTAAAATCTACTACTGTATGTGACTTAGATAATACCTCATCAATTATGGTAAGATCTAAGTCCAGTGATGTACTGACGAAGTATATTCATCCACATTTAGTTATGTTAAGCTCCAGTTGCCATTTCCACATCAGAACTAAGCATTTGGGCATGAGTTTCTAATGTTCCACTGAAAAATTTCGGACTAATATCACTATTGGACATGCATTAGTTACCTGAGGTCACTAAAGTCATCATAGGCAAGTGAGCAATCCTCATCGGTAAATCAGAGTATTGGCTAACATGAGATAGTTTAGCCACACAAGTGGGTACTGCTGCTGAGGCAACGGGATTTGTTGTAATCTCAACGGCCATATATTCGTTTACAGTACGCTTTTGCGTATATGTTTGACTACTGACTTTATCCGAGACTATACCGGCGATTCCAAACTTCATAAGAGCAAAGATTAGCTGTTCGGATTCCTTCAGCTGTTCAGCTAATAAATGCGAATCGAATATTAACAAGAAAGTGCACTACTATTTCTGGTGCTTTTTACTGAGATAAACTAACTGACATAGATTATCTTGATGCTCAGCTGTTTTCAATATCGAATTCCCTAGATTTAAAGGCGATCATGTCAGGCACGTTATAGATAATCACGTTATTTGGAGAGATCATTCCCTTAGCAACTTCACCAGTGGCTCGCCATTGAATACGCTCCAGAGTGTCCTTATCCTTTTGGAGTGTAGGAGGGAATACTATGTTTCCGTGCCCTAAATGGAGACGAATAAAACTGCTGAGGATTATGTGGAAAGTTCTCCCGTCAAACTGACCAAAAATGCATTTCAATGTTACCAGTGCAAGGTTTGCTCGAAAGGCATTTCTGTCACAGTTGGCGTAAGACTTTAAGTCATGGGGCACCAGAACTCCTGAATCTTTTTCGATTAAGGATACTACTGGAGAGGAGTTTCCCAAGTTGTAACTTTAATCTGCGACATGTCTCAGATGGACTACTTTACACTTTGAAGTGTTAAAGGTAAGTCAGTTGTCGTCTGCCCAACTTTGAATTCGAGTCAGATCCTCCTAAAGTGCCTATATATCCTCCTGGTTGTGTATCTCTCTCCAATGTTTCACGTCATCGGCAAAGAGCAATAAGTCTGACGTTGCCTGCTGAAGAAGATCATTTATATGAATCAACAAGAGAAGAGGTCCTAGTACTGAGCACTGGGGGACCCCACTAGGATATTCCATAGCCTGTGATAAATTGAAGTTTACCGTGACCTTAAAATGTCGATTTTTCAGATATGGACTGAGCCAGTCAATTAAAGGTGGTTTGATACCCAATTGTCTGAGCTTGTTGATAAGACATATGTGATTAACCGTATCAAAAGCTTTAGAGAAATCAAATATGCATGTCCATCTGTCCACCACAGTCAGCAGGTTTGTCATACAGGAGTAACCCTTCCTGAAACCATACTTCTGGGGTGAGAAGAAATTTAAGGACAGCAGATAATCGTGTAACCCATCGTATATCAGAAACTCCATTATTTTTGAAAGTATAGATAGCAGAGCCACTGGTCGGTAACTTGAAGGTTCGCTGCGTCTACCTCCTTTGAAGATTGGTGTGATATGAGCCAGCTTCCAGCTTTCCGGTAGTTTGCCTCGACTTAGCAAGTGTGAGAACATCACGCCAAGCGGTGTTGCCAGGATTGAAGCTGCTTCCCTCAGTATTGCGGAATGGACCATATCTGGACCAGGCGAAGTGTCTATTCTCAGGTCATGCAGCCTTTGGAACACCAAGTCAGCGCTCAGTTTCACTATGGAAAGTCCTGTGTAGTTGCAGATGAAGCTGTCATCAGTATAGTTGTTGTGGGTCAGTCGAAATGCCCGGGAGTATTACTCAGCCGAAAGGTTAGCGGCATCGCCGTCGTTATTGTTGGGGCCGTTTGGACCTAGCAGTTGGGAAACCTTAGTTTTGGTTTGAGGAAGAGATGCTGCATAGCGGGATAAGCTTTTCGGATTGGAAATAAATTTATCCATAAGCTTTATCTGGTACTGAAGCCCGTCTTCACTTAAAGCCTTCGTGCATATGATCCTTTTATGGTTGTATTGCCTGTCAGTTCGTTTGTATTCTGCCAAACAGTGTCTTTTACGCCTAACAAACAAAGAGCGCGGTTTTTGATGATATTAGGTTGCATGTGACTTTTGAGGACCATTTGAGGAACTGACTGCTTTGTAGCACATAAGAGCATATGCAGTATGAAGTCCCAATGAGCATCCACATCAAGTTGAGTGTGAGCATCCCAATCCACCTGTTGTAGAAAATCCTGTAGAGCAGACACATTAAACCTTTTGAAATTCCAGTGCCTGTTGTTGTTGGGATATCTTAGCTCAGTTTCGCTGACAAAACTGAAGGCTATTACGGCGTGATCGCTTTTCCCCAGGGCAGCAAGAATTGAGAGGTTGTCGACTAGAAATTCTTCATTTGTAAAAACACAGTCTAAGCGCGACGGTGTCTGAGTGTTCCTCCAAAGAGTAGACCAAATTCACATTTTCGTGTAATCCCAAATCCTCGATGAGGTTGAAGAACCGAGCTTCGATTGAATTTTCACCTCCAACATACGTATGTTCCGCGAAGTTGACTCTAGGGAGATTGAAGTTCCCTAGAATCAGGATATGAGTGAAAATGAGAAGCGTGGAGTGGGATAGTCCTTCCAGCATACGACTGTCATAATCGATGTCGGCAGTGGGCTTCCTATATATGACTCCGATTAGGCACCTCGAAGTAGTGGACAATCTCATAGAGCACCATATAGATTCCTCAAGATTGTTAAACTCATGATTGTGAACTTGGTGTAGCTTTAAGCCAGATCGTATGTATAGGGCTACTCCACCCCCAATTCCTGTTTTTTTGTCATTGCGAAAGAAAGACATCCCAGGTATTGCTGGTAAGATATCCAAGTTTCAGATATTCCTATCAGATGAAACTTATTAGCATTGCCAAGTTCACGTGGCTCATTCATTTTGTTTGGTAGACTCACAGCGTTCATGTATAAACTGTTTATGCTTTCAATTTGAAATGCGTGAGCTTCTTCCTGTTTGTCTGTATGAGCCTTACATGAGTGGACAGGTAGCCTACTTATATAAGTCTTGTCCAATTGGTAGGCCCTGTCCTTCACACGTTCTTTTATCTTTGAGACAGTCCACGAGTGGAATGGTCAGCTCCAGCTTGCCTTTGCGCTTGATCCTCGCGTCATATGCCCTGTCCGGGCGCATGCAGATCCCGGTTGGCAACTGACGTCTGTTGGCACGAAATGCTCCCAGAGCTGCAGCCGCCATATGGGAGGATGGGAAAGTTATTCTCATTAGTAGGGGTCTAGAATCACCGTACTTCCTCGCTAGTCTCGTCACATGCTGAGTCAGTATGTTTTCGAGCCTCAAGGAATGTTTGATGAATTTCCATTCCCGAATGTCAGAGTTTGCTTGACCAGAGTCCGTGTTTTCCGGTAAACCTTGCACAATGATATTTCTTCCGCGGAAAAACTTCTCTCGAGAATCTTTAGGGACGTTTCGAATGAGATTGCGCTCAGAATACGGTATGTTAGGCAGTATTCTTATGTTCCCATCGGACTTCAGTAGATGACTAGATAGCAGAACATCCTCTACTTCGGTAGCATTCTTAAGTGTTTACGTCCCTTCTAAAAAATGGTGAGACGGTACGTATAAATCTTTCTTTCTTTTTGTTGTTTAAATAATTACAGAAAATGTTCGTAAAGTAAAATTGTACTACCTGTGTGATGAAATTCTAGGATTAAGCTAAAACTTCAGATATCCCTGGCTGGACAATCAGTTGTTCTGCTTAAATCTTTCGGCAACATGTGTAGTATTCTGGTTGTTATTTATCAATTCTCTAATCGGTTTGCCACGCACATGGTCTGATACCACATATAGTAGATCACCGTCTAGATAAGCCGGTCTTAGTTCACAAATACCTATTGTTTCTGCATTTCCGTAATCTTGTACAACGAAATATTCAGGTTTTTGAGACAGATTTAAATGGCTCTTCGAATGGAGGTACAAGTGATGCTTTTACTTTGTTACGCCCGATCAAGATGTGTGTTTAAGCGCTTAGATCTTTGGTTATATATCTGTAGAATTATGGTCTACTTTGATATCAGTACTGCTCTAATAACAGAACTAATCCCGAAATTGTAGATTTGTTATTACGTGACTGCCTAATCTATAAGATGTTATGTGGAAGTTGCATCATTCTCTACCGTGTTTCATCGAGTCGTAAAAATCGTCAATACATGATGAAAAACACATTTAGATTGGAGATAGAACAATATGTTTAACATAGATCAAAGTAACATTACATAAGTAAGACCACGCCTGAAAGGCTAAGTCATGCCATACGATCAGTTCGTATTAATTCAACCCTTTGTTCCCGCCTTCTCCATCGTTGGATTTTTTTGCGTTGAATGGTGAATGTCCACTTTACCAGTTGTTTCGTGTTCAGCTTTGAAAATTGTGTGGTTAGGGCCTAATGCCACTAAATATGTGACTCGTGACTGCTAATGAGTACTAGTCTGTGATGTCCGAGTATTTTGCGTCCAGACATTATTGCATGTTCAGCGGAAGAGCCTGTTTCAATCCTTTGCTTGGGGCAATTACAATACTGGCGTGGTCCCCAATGAGATTTGGTTGTGACGTACGAACTATGATGGTAACTTATCATTCCTTGGAAGGGCCTCTGAATAATTTGATCGCTTGATACCGACAAACGGTTCATTGTCTCACGTCTTGAATTAATGGTAAAAATGTATTCTCAACAACTATAAGTTACACCAGGCATGCCAATTTACAGACATGATCAAATTGTTGGAAATGTTGCGTTATTTATGACGTCAAGAGTTTGTCCATTTTCTTTGGCATGTATGAATGGAACTCCCAATGAGAAATCAGGATAACGAAATACTGGTGTGCAAACAGATAGTTGTTGAATTAAAACTGAATTTTACAGTGTTAAAGATGTGGCGCCATATGGGTGCTTCGTCACATAAAATGGACTGTTGGTAGTATGTACTGCGGGTGTCATGCAGTTTATAAAACGAAAAATTTTGAGCACATTTTCTTCTTATCTAACACCAGTCTTCGAGCGGGTGCTGTAACAGTCTTCATTGATGCAAGAATTTCTATTGGAGGTACGAAGTTAAAAGTACGTTGTAATCACGTTCTGGAAACATAAATTGGGTGTCGCATTATGATGATATATTTGACGTTCATTGATATGACAATTTGAGCATTGTTTTCTTCCGTTATGATCATTCGCATCAAATTATCTTTTTCTTGAGTTTAGGAGTGATTGTTTGAGAGTAGATTCGGAAAAAGTTCAAAAACCGAGATCAAATCGTTCACGACTGGAATTTCGCTTCTCACGCCGTGTAGTGAAGTACTGAAATTCTGTACCAGAACACGTTATATCAGCGCCTAACTTCCTCTTAAGGTTGAAGTTGGTTTGTTCTCTCCCACAGTAGGTTGTTACTGATGGCATCCGGTCAACGGATATTGGGTATGTTCTGTAGATAACTGCTTATCAATAATTGCACATTTTGGTGATAGTTGTAGTTCTCTACATTTCAGCTCTGTACAGTAAAACTGTCTTGACGTTCGTATTGAAGATTCTGATTTTGATATTGGCTGACAGACAGTTGTGTTTGAATTCTATACGTTCTTCAACTATTGGAATGCCGCTCTTGCTTGAATGATCCTTGTCTTTACGTCTGCATCCAATGTGACTTGTTTATCGGTGATGCTGGTGAACAGACACGGGAGTTCTCACCCTTATTAAAGCTTCTCCATCATGTGTGATTGTTTTAGTGTTCCCCGTGTTGTATTTAAAGATCATCTGAGAGATAAAACCATATTGGAGAACTAGGGGCGACTTGCTTATAGTTTTCAAGTTGCTTTGTGATGAACTTGAACCTAATATGCCCTCATTTTTTTTTCTTCCAAAACAGAGAATTTACGAGGACACCCCAAAAAGGTTCGCAAGCCCAGAACAAATTATTTGACAGCTGACTATCGAATTTCCCATCGAATCATAAACGAGCGGAATTCATTACCTCGGCACATGAATGAGGTTCCATCCATCTACTGAGAAACCATTATTTCCGTGGCTAACAGAGGCCATCAAGCCTCCAGTCCTTTTCAAACTGAAAGTGATTTACGTCTAGGGTTTCGTTTCTCTTACTGCGTAGTGATTTACTGGAAATATCTACAACACTACGTATTATCATTATCTCCTTTTGACACATTCAGAGTTATGTTGGACCCCCACAGTGTTATAAGAACTAGGGATATTTATGGGCGGACAGACCTCGTATCATTAATACTGAAGACAAAGACGATTGCTACATGTTTTTCAACAAGCACATTTTGAAATTTTTCGCGATGTTGAACATGAAGTTTAGTCCTTACATGGTTTGCATTTCCCAAACTTTTGCTGTGTTCTTACGCAACAAAAGTAAAAGTTCTGATCTAAAGAATCTATTCTGAGCTATACGTTCGGTAGATTACTTTTTATGAGTTTCGCTCAATCTAGTAGGTAACTGTGGTTTTGCCTCAGCTTACTATTCGTTTTTTCACTTCTTCACGTAAACGCTAGTTCAGTTTATCTCATCCATTTTTATCCATTTTCCCAGTTTTTAGTGTACTTTTTAATGTATCTTTAACGGTCTTAAGCTTTTGATACTATCTATAAGACAGTTTACGTCAATACAGTCATAAAAAATTCATGCAAACGACCTGGGTGCCGTCTTGTTGTTATATCTGGCACGCAGTGCGACAACTGCAAAGGTTGGTCCCAAGAAGCATGCACAGATCTCACTGCAACTGCTTACAACAGACTCAGCAAGTCGGATCATAAGTGGGTATGTGTTACGTGCAGCGCGGATGCTGTAGTATTGCTGAGTAACGTCATTGTCCTATTGACAAGTCTGCGGAATAAGTTGTCAGCAAACTCGGAAGATAGTCATAAAACAGGTAGACAAACAAGGGCACGTAATGTAAACAAGAATAGGGATATCGATAGGTCTACCATCGATGAAGCATGCACAAGCTCTAATGATGACATGTTGAAAGTCAGCACAGTCATTACGTCGACGGTAATTGACTCCCTCACTAAACTCGCGTCTCTCAGCTCAGGGTCCTTAAATGCGACAGTGGCTCCCAAAAACTCTGCAGGTGATTGCGCCCACGTTAACAGAGCTGAAAAGGACCAGGCGTCATCGTCTAAGCTAAACATCCCAAGTGTTGTTCGGACATCAACTGGTGATTTGATCGCTCTGTCTACCCCTTAAACGTCCGCCCTGGTTATCAAAGTGCCTAGGACTCAGAAACCTGCTCCGACCTCCAAACAAAATCGCAATAATAGTAGTAGTCTTAGATAGTGTCCTACCCACTTCTCCTCATGTTTTTCACTTCTGGTGTATGAGTGTTTTATTAAACGAACTGCCATGTCTGTGGTCAATACTCGTTTAATACCTTAAACACTTGTGGTGCAAACCTGCCTTTAAAGGGTATCGTAAAAATTAAGCAGGATCATTCTAAGAATGCTCTAGGGTTTAATGGATTCAGAGGTCCAAGTGATTGGACTGTAGCCGGTTTCAGCAGCTCCATAATCTTGGCAATTTTCATAGATCTGACCATAAAAAGACAAAATCTGTTAGTTAAGACAATTCCGAAGAATGGACAGAAAAATTCCACTACACTTGATTAGATATCAAGAACAGTGTTTTAACCTTTGGACACGAGCTAATAGCAATCAGACTGTCGACATCAGCTGGTATTAAAGATCAATCTTGAGGGAAAAATAAGTTGAAGCTTATGGGTTTACTTTTATGATAAACAGCTATGAAGAATTTGAGATTTCTTCAGAAGAGATAAATGACTCATAAAACAATATATACTAATAAAAACCATAGTTGATAACTTTGTTAGCTAATCCCAAGTATTTAAAGCGCCTGAACAATATTGTCGAGAAATCAAGTCTTTTCACATTAGTCAACAACCTAAAAATATCACTTCTAGATAGCATAGAATTGTGAATATGTACTTTATATCTCTCAGTTCTGTAGATATGCGGTGAATTTGCGTCACACGGCTCACTCGGGGAAAGGAATCTGAGCATCAAAATCACCCGAGGCTACTTCGTGTAACACTTAAGAATGCTACCGAAGTAGAGGATGTTCTGCTATCTAGTCATCTACTGAAATCCGATGGGAACATAAGAATACTGCCTAACATACCGTATTCTGAGCGCAATCTCATTCGAAACGTCCCTAAAGATTCTCGAGAGAAGTTTTTCCGCGGAAGAAATATCATTGTGCAAGGTTTACCGGAAAACACGGACTCTGGTCAAGCAAACTCTGACATTCGGGAATGGAAATTCATCAAACATTCCTTGAGGCTCGAAAACATACTGACTCAGCATGTGACGAGACTAGCGAGGAAGTACGGTGATTCTAGACCCCTACTAATGAGAATAACTTTCCCATCCTCCCATATGGCGGCTGCAGCTCTGGGAGCATTTCGTGCCAACAGACGTCAGTTGCCAACCGGGATCTGCATGCGCCCGGACAGGGCATATGACGCGAGGATCAAGCGCAAAGGCAAGCTGGAGCTGACCATTCCACTCGTGGACTGTCTCAAAGATAAAAGAACGTGTGAAGGACAGGGCCTACCAATTGGACAAGACTTATATAAGTAGGCTACCTGTCCACTCATGTAAGGCTCATACAGACAAACAGGAAGAAGCTCACGCATTTCAAATTGAAAGCATAAACAGTTTATACATGAACGCTGTGAGTCTACCAAACAAAATGAATGAGCCACGTGAACTTGGCAATGCTAATAAGTTTCATCTGATAGGAATATCTGAAACTTGAATATCTTCTCATCTTTCGGACCAGGAGCTAGCAATACCTGGGATTTCTTTGTTTTACTTACTTCATTGTGTAACCTTGAGTCTGTTCCACATGACAAGATTTTTTAAATAGCCTTATTTGTTTATGAAGTCAAATGAGGTAAGTTTTCTTTTTTTTACAGACCTTTAACTTTAAATTTTAACTTGTTGTAAAATAAAACAGTGCATCGCTTCTTAATTTTTGTACCCTTAAGGTGTTTTTAGGTAAAGGCAGAAAAACATGAAACTCTTTTGAACATATACTTCAAAAATAGCATAACAGTTTGTGATTATACTGAAGCGAAATCCACTATTTAGCTTAGAATGTAATGTATGATGTTCAAATTTGAGTGCGGATTTTTTGAATGCTTCATAGTTTCGTATAAACCGATATACATGGTTTTGTAATTGTAGTACTCTGAGTCGTGAAAGGATTTATTAAGCCAATAGTAAATTCTTGGGTTTTTAGTTACATTATTATTTCGCTCAACCCACTTTGACCTTATTTATTCTGGCCAACAATATCAAAATTCTATTCAACCAAATAGACTCATTTAACTCATCACTTCATGTTATTTATCGTAACATTAGGAATTTTTTATTCTATATTACAAACAATTCCTAATTCACATTTCATAATTTCAAACGATCTTTTTAGACTCAAACCTGGCTTGTTATCATATTGCTCATGTGGACATACAGTTTTAGAATCTCAAGAGTATTTATAATATACAATATTCGTCTTACATATATTGTTTCCTGACTCCTTTTGTCCGGAAAAAACGTTTTGTTTTTTTAAAGACTAGGCCGAAAATCACTATTTAGATGGATTTTCACACTTAAATGTTTTATGCACATAGATTTGTTAACCGGTTTTAAGTCTAATTAATGGTATAACAGTTTTTGCTTTTATTTTTTCGAAACTGACCAACTTATTGCTCAACATATAGGTAGAAAATTATTGTAACTTATAAACCTGTATGGAAATACGTGTTCATCCATCGAAACTTACCACATGATTGTTTTCGAGTGCTTTATTTGAAATGTTTGCTTTAATTATGAATTAACGTCAGGATATTTAGCTAGAGCATCACATTCCAGTGGTGTTTAGTATAATCATGCGAAAAAATCCTTTCTTTGCTACACATTAACCATTTACTATCCAAGTAGTCATAAAATAAAAGCAGATAAAGTCATTTTTATTCTTGATACTACCTAAAAAATATTACTTGTTATACCACTTTGATGATGTAATATGTTGTTAACAAATACCACTTTCAGGTGGTACGTTTTATATTAAAGTTGAGTGAGAGATTTACGTTTGTGTATAACTGGAGAAGTGACTGCATGAAATTCATGGACTTCATTTGTAGTTATATACTTTTATAGAGAGATTGGTCACAGGACATTCTCTAATAATTATTAATTTGATCGTTTGTAAATGTTTAAAACCTGTGAACTAATGCTACATCTATCCTATTAGAAGCTTATGTAGCGTCCAAAATAAACACAGACTCTAATATGTTGCTGTGTCTTGTCTGTATCCGAGTATATGGTCCAAATTATTTAAACAATTTCTGAGGACGTGGTTCTCGTTGATTTTTGTAAATATTTACAGGAATACTTTCAGGATTTTTACTAATTCTGGTGTAAAAAGCGGTTTGATGTGGTTTTAGAATGTCAGTTGCAACTAAAACTTACGACTGTATGTATTTGCTTTAGTGAAAAATTATATATGAGCCTACTATTGGTAGGTCTGTTTCAATGATATCTAATATATCTTCTAAATTAAACCTATTTGCCTTAATTATCGGCCTAAATACAGGATATATTTTGACGGTAATCAACTTGTGGAGGGACTATATAACATGGAAAAAATGTGATGTGATATTCTCTTTTCTCAGTCTCCATGAAGGCTTGATCACTTATATCACTGAAAACAAAAGCTTCACAGTTCCCTTATATAGATCCAATAATGCAACAAACTAAACAATCCAATCAACATTATAGTTGCTTAGATTGAACTAGGCCACATACTTTAAAGCACAGATTATTTACTCGGATTTTACGTGAGTCAATTGACACTGTTTAAAACATTGTCAATTTTTAGCGACATGTTATAGTTCGTATGACTTACTTTTATTAAAAATATGTTATAACGTAAATGATATTAGTTTGTACGATGTTACAAGTTTCTTTTCTGTTATGTTTTATTGTTTTGTAGTCAAATACCATTCATTTATTACTATGTTGCAAAGTTTTACTTTGATGTGTGTAACATGTTATTTATAACATTCGTTTCTTATAATCTTAATGTGCTTTATTGAGATATAGATGAAATTTTCTGTATTATATAGAAATATATAAATGTTTCTTTAACAAAACATGACATTTTCGGCACTTATTAATGTATATACTCATTTTTGTATGTTACTGCAGTGTCAAGTTATTTATGTATTGTATTTTTTGGTTTAATCCATTAATCATCTTGATAATGTGCATAGAATGTAATCTTGTCGTGAAGTATTTGGTCTCGCTGTTTTGATAGGGTTTACTGTTGTATTAAAATAATGGGAAGGATGATAAGCATTATTTTCTAAAAGTTAAGTATTTAACATGTTAACGCTTTGAAAGTCTGAAAATAGTATAAAAGTTCCTAAACCTTGAGTTGTAAATCTATATTATTTTCTCATAAATCGAAAAATATCCTGTGTTACTAAAGCTATACATTTCCGTTTGAAATTTGTGTATAAGTGGTCAAACGTTAAAGTTGATTAAATTTTGATACTACTTAATATGAGATATCAGTAAAATTAACAAAAGTGTTTGTTATATAGTTCCAACTAAGACACGGAGATAAACATCAAGGTATTATGTCTTGTGTCTTATGAACTTAAATTATTTATTTTATTTTATTTTATTTTAACACATAAGTATAGGTACAGGGAGGCACCAAGTACATATGCGCCACACAAATCTCAATTGATTTGTGTGAGGGCTGTGATACTGCCCGGTTGCCCAAACCGAAGCAGGTGGCTTTCTTAGGGGGCCACACCCCGAGCCTTTGACCTGAACGTCTGACCCACAAGGCAGTGGAGCATCGTGAGGAGATGCAGTCCCATGGTAGCTAATGACCGACGATTGGTTCATACGCCATTTGTTCCTTCAGGATACTGGAGCCCATGTTCACCATTGGTTTGGGGTCCGGTTAAAGCGCCAGACATTCGCTTTTCGTCCTCTCATTTTCGTAAACAACACTGGTGTTACGAGAAGGCAGTGAGTAGGACTTCCCTGGCAGAGGCTATATACGCATGGCCATGTGAGAGCATTTCGAGAGGGAGAGTGGACTCTCCCCACTCTCGGCCGTACCAGGGCATTTGGGGGCGAACTTAAATCACAGCTTCTAGGACAAAAAGCTTAGCTTTTTTCCACCTCTCAAAACAAAACTGGGTATGGAAAATAATTTTTTGTTACAAAACGTTTAACACAGTGACCGTCATGTCATATATTAACTAGAAAATCAATGAATATCTTGTTGGAAATCAGTGTAGTTTCATACAATTTACTGGACTTCTTCACATATAATAAAACCTTATCGTGTAAATTATATGGGGCGTACTTTCATATCAAATTCTCTATTTTTCAAGTGTCTAATAACACATTTAAATGTATTTTAATTTTTATACGGAACCGATTTTTGTGTATTGAACAACCTCAAAGTTTCATACCTAAGAAAGATCATGTTGTAGTACTAAAAAACTAAAGACTAAGATTTTATAACATGGGTTGATTTATGTTATAGTATCTTCATCATTTAATGACACTATTGAATAACTATGGAGCTGAAACTTGGAGAACTAGTACAACCATCATTAAGAAGGTACAATTACTTATAAATAGTTGTATATGCAAGATACTCAACATCCATTGGCCGGATATCATCAGCAACAGCCTTCTGTGAGAGAGAGAACAAACCAGCCTCCAGCTGAAGAGAAAATTAGAAAAGGATGATGGAAAGGGATAGGATATACATTACACAAATCATCAAACTGCATCACGAAGCAAGCCTTAACATGGAATCCTGAAAGGAAGTGAAAAAGTAAAAGGCCAAAGAACCTATTACATCGGGAAATAAAATCACATACGAAAAGGATGAATAACAACTGAAAAGAGCTAGAAAGAATTGCCCAGGACAAAGTTAGATGGAGAGTTGTTAGTAGACAGCCTATACTCCTTCATGAAGAGTAACACACATAAGTATTAAATAACTATATTTGTTCACAGTTTAATTAAATTCATTATTTATTTATTTATTTTAACACATAAGTATAGGTACAGGGAGGCACCAAATACATATGTGCCACACGAATCTCAATTGATTTGTGTGAGGGCTGGGATACTGCCTGGGTCCCCAGACCGAAGCAGGTGGTTTTCTTAGGGGGCCACACCCCGAGCCTTCGACCTGGACGTCTGACCCACAAGGCAGTGGAGCATCGTGAGGAGATGCAGTCCCATGGTAGCCGGTGACCAACGATTGGTTCATACGCCATTTGTTCCTTCAGGATACTGGAGCCCATGTTCACCATTGGTTTGGGGTCCGGTTAAAGCGCCAGACATTCGCTTTTCGTCCTCTCATTTTTGTTAACAACACCCCCGCCACGAGAAGGCAGTGAGTAGGACTTCCCTGGCAGAGGCTATATACGCATGGCCATGTGAGAGCATTTCGAGAGGGATAGCGGACTCTCCCCACTCTCGGCCGTACCAGGGCATTTGGGGGCAATTAAATTCATACATTATATTTTCTCCTTAGACTAATGAAAATCATTATAAACTAACAAATTAAAAACATCTATTCAGTTATATTTTATGATGTTTAGAATAATCATTGATTTATAAAAGTTTCAAGAATTATTCTATGTTCTATAATAGTTACACATTATATCAGTAGGTCATAGTAAAATCTATATCATATCAATTGTCATTGACAATATACTTTAACTATTTCTCTTTATTTATAATATACATTTGTGTATATGAATGAATTGTTATATTTGCTTATTAAAAGTTATGATGATCTTTCAAAGATTATCTCATTAAAACTGTTTATATATACCTATATATACATAACTAAGCAACAAAACATTGATCTAATCATGTTCTATACTTTATATTATGATTAATTAGGGGTCATATGGGTATATATATATATATATATATATATATATATATATATATATATATATATATATATCAATCTCATTAGTCCCTATAAGAAAGTGGATACATTAAACTTTCGGCTTCTTAGCAACAACAACAACAAAAAAAACGTTAACATTATTAATATTGAACACATTTCTGGACTACATTTTAACTTAGCTATTAGTGTTTATTTGAAAAGTTCTACATTAAATAGTTTTATGGTTAATTTATTTCAACATAGTCATTGGTATAATTTCCTTTTATACATTAATCAACACTGAAATCAATCGAATAATTGAAAGACGAATGAATTTTAATACTTAAACATTGAGATTTAAAAAAAATACCATTAAAGTTTGATTACATGATTGAAACAATTAGTTTTCTCGAATTAAAAACTTTAGTAAACATCATATTTTAGATCATATAAAACATTTAGTAGACTTTATAAACCAAAATATATATATATATATATTTATTCTAAGCAAAGATGTATAAGGCTAGCAGTGGAATCCAGGACGCGCGTCACATTGTCCTGTTTCGGACTCGTCAGCTGGATGTACTTGAATCTTAGAGTTGAGGGTTTCACTCTGAGACTCGAATCCAGCATCGTTCACCTCAAATGCCATGGAGTTATCCACTTAGCTACTTAGTTCTGATTAGTCACCTGCTTGTGGAATGAGGTAAAGTTTAAATTCACTTGGTGTTGGTATTGGGTTTTAGTCCTAGAGTGAACATCAACTATGAGATACAGTTGCATCCAGCTGACGAGTTCCAAATAGGACGAATTGCGCGTCCTGGATACCTTTGCTAGCCACTATGTAACTTTGCTTATAAAGCTTGTGAATTAAGGTAATACCGAGGCAGTCCACACAGGATGCACATATGCCAACAAAAGACTGATCGGTTAGAGTCCGTAATAACAATCAGAAGATACAGGTAAACAACACGAAGTGAACAAAAAATATTCTCTTATAAGACTGTTATCAACATATAATTTCTATACTTTTATCACACTTCGATATCAGAAACTGTGTATGAAGTGTATGTAGTTGAAACCTATAATTCATGGACGACCTTTGAATAACTCTAGACTGACCTTGAGAGTGTCCACGTAATAACTAGTACCAAATGAAGGTTATAAAACAGTGCGAGGAATTAGAATTATGATTCACAATTGATGATTAAGGTTAGGAATTACATTTAGGGGGGTTTCATCACGAACTGACATCAGCTATAATATCAAAACTCTATATAGCCAATTAGATGAATGAATTTCGCGCCAAGATCCAAGACCTGCTATCTAATACGTGATTAGTTCATCTATAAATTATAGTCTCGTTGTGTAAATATACAACATAAACATTCAATAGTAGACTTATGGACTGATTAAAACTGAACAATTTGACGTTATTAATTCCACTGTTTGAATTCCAGTTTGAATGAATGAACTAAAATGTTGGTTATTTCAATTGTTAAGATCTTTTTACTTCTATTCATTACGTATAAGTTTTGAGTTCAGTGATTTCATTATTCTTCTTAATGCTTCCATAGGTCTAATGATTATTTTCCATCTTTCATTGGTGTAATCAAAGATTAATCTACACTCTAACATAAGTTGATATCTGAATTTCATTATAAAACTAGAATGATCAAAGTATATTCAAGAAGTAAAAAGAAATCAATACAAAATTATCCATTCTTAATTTCATTTAAGATTGAACTTTAGAATTTCAAATGTATATAGTAACAGTATTTGTTATTATTGATTTTATGCAACTTCTTATTGATTCTAAATTACTTATTTATTTACTTACTTACACATGTTACTCTTCGTGGAGAAGTATAAGCCACCCATCAGCATTCTTTATCCAATCATTTCCTGGCCAATCCTTTCCATTTGTTATTCATCCTTTTCATATCTACTTCTATTTCCCGACGTAATGTGTTCTCTGGCATACCACTTTCCCGCTTTCCTTCAGGATTCCAAGTTAGGACTTGCCTAGCGATGCAATCTAATGATTTCCGTAATGTATGTTCTATCCATTTCCATTGTTTTTTCCTAATTTCCTTCTCAGTTGTCGGTCCCAAGTCCAGATAAAGGAGGAGGGTTTGACATGAGGTTAGTGATCCCATCCCTAACCCGCTACTGGTATACTTTAGTCATGAAAAATGATCTATTCCTCCTTTGATTTTGGATGAAAAATGTAGTTTAACTTGATAGTTTACTCACTATGATGAAAGTCTACTAATTTCAGTATTTAAGGTCTTCAACAAATAAACTATGATTTGAAGCTGATACTTTCTGGTAGCCAAAAAGTAAATTTAAACTCTGTACAATCTTAACAGATCGACTTCACATTACCAGAACGTCTCAGATGTCAATAAACATAAACATGATTAAAATTGTTTCTAAGCCATACAGATAAGTCTTGCTCATTGAACGCTATATTCAGTTCCTAAGCTATTCTTTTTGCAACACCCAAGCTAGAACTATACAGCGACTTGAACACGAGAGAAAAGGTGCAAAGTACGCGAAAAGTACTTTACTCCAAAGGTTCATTTTCATACAGGAAATATAAGGTTTTTATAATATTTTAAATGTCCTTGGGTTGCTCAAAGATTCTGAAATGTTACTAAACATAGTAGCGGTATAACAATCAACCAATCAGAACCTCTACATGTGATGTTTCACATCCTTGATGTTTTCTGGCTAAACTCCAAGTAAACGCTGATTGGATGAAATGCTTCTTAATGTTTTCTGATCTTTTCGTGTCTTTTGCGAGAAATTTTCTGAATCTTACAAACACATACCATCCAGTGTTATCATTTACTGGCTGTTAACACAATAACATCATAAATGAAGATATCCAGATTCTTTAAATTTAGCTTAGTTCAACAAACCTACCTACTTACACCTGTTACTCTCAATGGAGCATAGACTGCCAACCAGCATTCTCTATCTCACTCTGTCTTGGGCCTTACTTTCTAGTTCGATCCAATTTTTGTTTATTCTTCTCATGTCTTTCTCCATTTCTTAATGTAATGTGTTCTTTGATCTTCCTCTGCTCCTTTGACTTTCAGGATTCCATATGAAAGCTTGCCTTGTGACATTGTTGGGTACTTTAGTTCAACAAAGTGATGTTATAATGATTGTCATTCTATGAGTCATCTACTCTTAACCTTTTTTCACGTACGCCTATTGTTAAGATTACGAAATGTTGGTTACTGCAACCGATTCTAATCCATGTCATCCAACTTCCTCAACTATTAGTTAAGATAATTAAGCTGAGTCAAACCAGGTGTAGAATGAAAAAATTTAATGTCTATGAGTAGTTCAACAGAGAATCAGTTAGAGATTTAGTTAAAAAGTACTGCATTTAAGTCTAAATGTGAAACTAAACATTACAATGCAGATACATAGCTGATAAAGTTGCATATAGAACAAAATGTTCCTTTTGGAATCAACTAGTGGCTACAATGCAATTTAAATAGAATAATAAGTTAGTTGCTTGTTTTTAAGTTGAATGTAACTCATTAATCAAGTATAGGTTCATGTAATTAACCCTGTAAGTATTGTTTGTATGCAAGTCAATTTATATTATCCAACCATCAGAACAGAAGTCGATAAAGAGGAATTCAGAAATACTTACCAAATGATTGAAACTTTAAACACATTGATCAATAAACCAAAACTCTTAATGTGTAGATAGTATTTTGATCTCAGCTTCATTTATTTTGATATAAGGAGCTCAATAGTATATTACATATGACAAACACTAAGCAACTGTTTTGTTCTAATATGGGGATCCTCATTAATACATGATCAACGACTGAGCAACTATGGATACAACTCTGAGCTTTTGATCAAGTGATCATTGGGTTAGCATTTAAAGATGTATTTATTTTTTTCATTCTCAATCAACTCACCATATTGTATAATAATCCTTGATGATCTTCAGTGGTTATCAGTATTAAACTTAATACAGTTGAATTCTGCTGGTCACAACTTTTCGCAAGTACTCCTAGAATTACATGTCATAGTTGATTATGAGTAGGCAGGTGATTATTATTAGTATAGGGTATTTATGGAGATCGTTGAGTCTTTTCAAGGATTGATCTTAGTTAATAAAAGGGGGATGAACGGATGATCTTTCGTTATTCTCATTATGACCTCAACAATCAAATATGCAAGTAACTACTATAAGGTTCCGATTTTACTATATGTTTGATCAGAAAATCAAATGAACGAATATAGGGATGTTTTAATCGACATTAGTAGTACACTTCAAATATACATATGATATATCTATACAAGCTAATAAGATAGTATGCAGCCTGAATAGTATTGAAGTTAGTGATAACTAAGAGCTTTTCACCATGACTTTATCTCATACACATTCAAGTTTGATATATATCTAATGTTTCACAGAAGCTGTAATCACTTTTCAATGTTTACTATAGATCTATCTTGTAGCACATATCAAACTATTAAGTCATTAATCCATAACTTAATATAATTATACTGGAAGAAGACGATAAATCTGCCAATGATGCTATGAAACCTCATCAACGATAACAGTTCAGACAAGACACTCCATATCTTGATTTGCCATAATGGTTAACATGGAAGTAGGTTAGCAAAAAAAAAACAGATTAAAGGATTAGATCAATACTGACAGCTGTCAATGTTTGTTCGATATCATATCAGATGATGTAAATATCTTGTTCAAAACCCTTTGAATAATTCTAATCCAAAGTTCAAAAAATCATACAATATGGCTTATAATCGATTGCAGTGGCTTAGATTTTTTCGTTCTTTATTGTCTTCTAGATCATTACCTTCACTGGATGTTTGCAAGGAGTATATCCTACTTACTTCCTTACGCCTATTACTCCTAATGAAGCATAGGCCACCGACCAGTATTCTCTAACCCAACCTTATCATAGGCCTTCTTTTCTAGTTCCATCCAGTTCTTGTTGATTTTTCTCATGTCTATCTCCATTTCTCGGCGTAATGTGTTCTTTGGTTTTCCTCTTTTACTTTAGCCTTGATGATTCCATGTGAGAGCTTGTCTTTTGACTCAGCTGGGTGCTTTTCTCAATGTGTGTCTGATCCATTTCCAGCGATTCTTCCTGATTTCTTCCTCCCCCTGGATCTGATTTGTTCTGTCCCACAGTAGGTTGTTGCTAATAGTGTCCGGCCAACGAATGTGAAGTATTTTGTGTAGACAACTGTTAATAAACATTTGTATGTTCTGGATGATTGGTTTCGTAGTTCTCTAAGTTTCCACCCCATACAATAGAACTGTCTTGACATTTGTATTGAAAATCCTGACCTTGATGTTGGTTGACAGATAGCTGTTTTGAGTTCGAGATGTTCTTCAATTGTAAATATGCTACTCTTGCTTTTCCGATGAGTATATCCTTAATGTTTAATATTTATAACTATCATACTGAAATTGTTATTTGGATTTCTTTGACTTTTATCTCAATGACTCTTTCTATTTAGATTCATATGAATTGTGATCAATGGTAACAGTGTACTTATATGTCATACTACACATTGTTTATAATTGACTGGTCAACGGATTACTATCCTAAGTTAGATTATTATCCATAAACTATTTAAACTTTAATTGTATAGTTTATGATTAGACTGAATACCACTAGTCAATGTGATTGAATAGTAACTAATCTCTTGTCAAATTTTATTGATCATTACTGAAATCTATTCACTAATCATCTTAGTGACTAATTAATGGTATTAGTAGAAGTGTTAAATGATTGATGCACTATTGACATATAATTTGTAATTTAATCAAAACTTCTTTCAACAATGTTTCTTATCAATCTCCATTCATTATTCATGATTGAGATTTCTTTACACTTTACTGTTAAGTTTATTTCTTAGTTTAATGGTTACACAGTAAACATGATCCATAGTATTGATAATCCAGTGGATAAATCCAACTTGATGTTTATCTCTGACAAATTTCATACTATAGAATCAACTTTTAACACACAAACATTTCATTAAACAAATCAATATTGCTGGTGAGAAATCATGACCAGTGGAGCTAATCCGTGTCGGATAGAAACAGGTGTCTACATCAGTACAATAGAAGATAGTCGCGCAACTTCGTGGATTGGTTGAAGTTAGACATTAACACCATTGGATGCCGACTGGCTCAGTGGTCCAGGAAGTTAAGCGTTCGCGCGCGAGACTGAAAGCTCTGGGTTTGAATCCCGCGAGCGGGATCGTGGATGCACACTGCCGAAGAGTCTCACAATAGGACGAAACGGCCGTCCAGTGCTTTCAGGTTTCTAACGGTTGTCTAACATCACTCGGTTCATGATGTCAATCAAAAACTTGACAATCTCCACAACGCCTAAACTGATAATAACAATGTGCTCACTAGTGACTAGGTTCGTGGGAAAATTCTCGGAGTTCTGGTGAGTTGTGACCAGTAGAGCTAATCCGTGTCGGGTAGAAACAGGTGTCTACTTCAAATCAACATTTATCAGAAAAGGGTTTTTTTAGAGATTTTAGTAGTTTAATTGTTGAATTCATGAGTCAATGAGACTTAGACCACTATGAAAAGTCTGGAAGGACTGGGTGTCTGTTTCGTCCTAGTATGCGACTGGTGAGTAATACACATCCATGATTCCGCATGTGGGATTCGAACCCAGGATCTATAGATCTCGCACGTGAACTCTTAATCTCTAGACCATTAAGTTGACATCCAATAGTGTTAATGTCTAACTTGAACAAATTTAAGAAACGATGCCACCATTCACCATTGCCTTCAGTAAGTTACTATCTCACAACAGACACGGTTGAACTCCACTGGTAATGGCTTCTCATTAGAACTCTAGGAAATCCCTCTTGAAGCCAGTCACTGGTGAGCACATGATGATTATCATCAGATAAGGGTTTTGTGGAGATTTTGGTTATTTAATAGTTGAATTTATGAGTCAGCTTAAGCTAGACCAACATCGAAAACCTAGGAGTATTGGACGGCAGTTTTATCCTAATATGCGACTGGTTAGCAGTACATATCCATGATTCCGCTCGTGGGATTCTAACCCGGGATCTGCGGTCTAGTGCGCGAACGTCTTACCTCTAGACCACTGAGTCATAATCGTTAGTGAATAGCTTCATGATAAATTTCGTGAAGTTCTGGTGAAAAGCCGTAAAGTTCAATCCGTGTCAATTGAATACAGTTATCAATCTCCGACAATGATGGACGGTTGCGTAATATTCTGGAATCGTTGAAGTTGAACAATGACATTGTTGGATACTAGCTCAGTTGTCTAGAGATTAAACATTCACTTGTAAAACGTATGATCGTTAATTCCAATCCCACATGTAAGATCTTCCATATGTACTGCTCACCACTTCTATACTACAACAAAACAACCATCCATTTACTTCCATGTTTTCCATAATGGTCTAACTTTAGTTAACTCATCAATTCAACTATTTATTCAACATTTCCCTTTAATCAACTTATTTAATGAAATTGTTTACTCATTATAATTATGTACAGCTTAGTTGAAAAAAACAAACAAACAATGTACTAAACCATTTATCTTAATACAATTTAATATTGATTCCAATATTCAGTATTGAGCTTCAATTGATTCATGATCTGAACTATTGAAATTACTATAATATCCATAGAAACCCCTTCTAATATTGATCAACATATGCTCACTAGTGACTGGTTTCAAGAGGCGTATTCTGGAGTTCTTGTGAAAAGAAGTGACCAGTGGAGTTCAACCAAGTCTATTGTAAGATAGTAACTCACTGATGAAGACAATGGTGTATGCATCACTTAATTTCATGAATTATTTGAAGTTATACATTAACACTGTTGAATGCCGACCGATTCAGTGATCCAGTAGTTAAGTGCTCACATGTGAGACTAATAAAGGTCCTAGGTTGAAATCTCTCAGAGGGGGGTTGCGGGATCGTGAATGCTCACTGTCACGGCGAAGTCTCACAACAGAACGAAACGACCATTCAGTGCTTCCAACTTTTCTATTGTGTTTCATTAAGATTATGAATTGACTGATATTAGACCACCGTTAGAAACCTGAAAGCATTGGACGGCCGATTTTGTCCTAGTATGTAACTCTTCAGCAGTGTGCATCCACGATCCCTCTCGCGGGATTCAAACCCAGAGCTTTCAGTCTCGCGCTCGAACGCTTAACCTACTGGATCACTAAACCAGTCAGCATCTAATGGTATTAGTGTCTAACATCAACCAATCCACGAAATTGCGATAGTGGTCTAACTTCCATTGAATCTTAATCTGAACGATTGAAATTTTCTTTTTTCTTCATTTATTGATTATCATTTACAGATTAATCAATTTATAAGTAATATTTTATTATTTTCATTGAAAAGCATATGATTATTAAACTTGTATAGTTCCCAATGTATATTTAACTCTATTCATGTTATTATTGTATAGGTGAGAGAGTGTAATTGTGCACTCGTTTATATCACTATGGAGATTAAATAAAAAAAGTGTTTTATCAAAGAACACATGACTAAACTGGTTATTATTATTATGTTGTTGTTTTTTTTTTGTTTGTTTGTTTTGGATTTTCACGTTTTATTCATAAGAAAAAAAGAAAAAAAAAAGAAAAATTAATAATAATTATTTGATTAGAAATCAATAGTCAATCTAAAAGAAAAAAGAAGACACTTTAAGGACGATAGTATAAGTAGTAGTGAAGGGTAAAAAGTATAAAAACAACAACAATAATAACAACAACAATAACAATAATAACAATCTATTATGAATCAAAAGGTACTATGATTTATATAATTTTGGTATAATTATCTTTAAAAAGAAGATTTACTTATTTACTTAAGCCTGTTACCTCCAAAATGGAGAAGGATAAGCGGCCGACCAGTATTCTCCAACTCAATCTGTCAACGGCCTTCCTTGCTAGTTCTAAACAATTCTTGTTCATTCTTTTTCTTCTTCTCCTCATGTCTGTATCCATTTCTTGGTGTATTGTGTACTTTGATCTTCGTCTTCGCTTTTAGCCTTGAGGATGTCAAGTGAACGTTGTCCTGGTGACTCAGTTGGGTGCTTTCCTCAATGTGTGTCGTATTCACTTCCAGCACTTTTTTGTCCTGATTACATACTCTGCCGGAAACTGGTTTGTTCTCTTCTATAGTAGGTTGTTGCTGATAGTGTCTGGTGAACGGATCCGAAGTATTTTGCGAAGACAACTGTAAATAAACACTTGCATTTTCTGGATGATGGCTTTTGTAGTTCTCCGGGTTTACACCCCATACTGTCTTGACATTTGTATTAAAAATTCTGACTTTGATTTTGGTTGACAGTCGTTTTGAATTCCAGATGTTCTTCAGTTTTTAAAAAGAAGAAAAAACTAAATTATTGGATAGTATAGTTTAGTAGAGGCAGCATCATTTATGAACACGATCAATTTGATGCAGATATGAAGATGTGAATCGGTAAAGCAAGAGCAGCATATTTACAACTGAAGTACATTTGGAAATTAAAACAACTCTCTATCAAATAACATTAAAGTAGGAATTTTAAATACAAATGTTAAGACGGTTCTATTGTATAAGGCGAAAAGTTGTAGAACTTAGAAAGCCATCATCCAGAAGATACAAGTGTTTATTCACAGTTGTCTACACAAAATACTCCGGATCCGTTGGCCGGACACTATTAGCAAAAACCTATTATGGAAGAGGACAAACCATATCCCAGCGTAGGAAGAAATCAGGAAGAAGCAGTGGATCAGACACACATTGAGGAAAGCACGTAACTGAGTCACAAGACAAGCTCTCACATGGAATCGTCAAGGCCAAAGTAAAAGAGGAAAACCAAAGTACACATTACGCTGAGAAAGGGATACAGACATGAGACGAAGAATGAACAACAATTGGATAGAACTACAAAGAAAGGCCCATGACAGTGTGAGTTAGAGAATGCTGATCGGCAGTCTATGCTCCTCTATTGTGGGTTACAGGCGTAATTAAGTAAGTTAATAATAGTTTGGTATGTGTTTTCATTACTAGTGAAATGATAATTTCACAATGATAGGTACCTATTATTTGTCAATGTATTATTATTATTAGCTTTATTCAATATTGTACACTTTTTCAGTAATTCATCTGAACAGGATATCCACTTAATTTCACTGGTTGAAATCATGAGTCAATTGAAGCTAGACCACTATGGAAGACCTGGAAACACTGGAGGCCGTTTCGTCCTATTGTGGGACTCCTCAGCAGTGCGCATCCACGATCCTGCTCCTCGCAAGATTCAAACCCAGGACCTCTCAGTCTCGCTCTAGGCACTTAACCAACTAGACCACTGAGCCGGCATCCAATAGTGTTAGTGTCTAACATCAATCAATCCACGAAATTGTGCGACCATCTTTCATTGTACTGAGGTAGATACCTGTCTCTACCCGACACGGGATCGTGGATGCGCACTGCTGAGGAGCCCCACAATAGGACGAAACGGTCATCCAGTGCTTTCAGATTATCAATAGTGGTATAACATCAGTCGATTCATGATCTCAATCAAAAACAGATAACTTATTGAAATATCTAGATAGCATGAACATGTGGTGTAGATATTCAAGTAAGCTATTGTAGTAGACGTATAAGTGAAAATGACACTTTTATGAATTATAATTATTAGGATATATCGTTAGTAGAGTTGGTCGTAACCAGATATGACTGACACTCACTTCCTAATACATCTAAATCTTGATTAGTATATTCTACAAATCACTCTGAACTACCTCTTGTTAGGTCTTCTCATATTTTATCAACTTCTGTTATATAATAATGATATTTAATCATTTTGGCTTATAAAGTTAAATAATAATAATAATAATAATAATAATAAAGGATTATTGAGTAAATGTATTGTTCTAATGAGTAAGGTCATTCACATGGTAACTAATCAATCAGTGTTAAGAAATCACTATGATCCTATTAGATGAATAGATCAATTAATTCAGAAGTAACAATACAGTTTATCTAACAACATGTTCCTGAGAATGATTGTACAAAATAGATATAATTTCTTAGTTTAGTGGATATGTCGCTTAATTTCGTGGATTAGTTAAAGTTAGACATTAACACCATTGGATGCCAACCGGTTCAGTGATCTAGTAGTTAAGTGCTAGCACGCGAAATCAGTAGGTCCTGGGTTCGAACCTTGCAGGGGGCGAGGCCGTGGATGCGAATTGCTGAGGAGTCTCATAATAGGACGAAATGGCCGTCCAGTGCTTCCAGGTTTCCAATGGTAGTCTAGCTTTAATTGACTTATGATTTTAATCATTGAAATTAGTTTAAACTATTTACAAACAAGTTAAATTCAGAATTTGTCATGAATGGTTACAACAAGAAAGACTGGAATTTGATAGTAGTCATGCCCTTTGAGATCTATTTTTTTCAGTATAGTTTTGATTTATAATGTGGACTTTATTACTTCTCAAATGCACTTTATATTTGGTTAACCTAATTTTTATTTGTTTAATATCAAAGAGGGGTTTTGTGGAGATCTTTAGTAATTTAATAGTTGAATTCATCAGTCAATTAAAGCTAGACTAGAATAGAAAACCTGGGAACACTGGAAAGCTATTTCGTTTTAATATGGGACTCCTCAGCAGTGCGCATCCATGATTCCACTCATGGGATCGGTCTCATGAGCAAACACTTAGTATCTAGTCGATTGAGCTGGCATCCACCAGTGGTAATGTTCAACTTCAACCAATCCACAAAATTGCGCAAGTCATTAGTGAATGACTTCAAAAGGTATTCCCTGGAGTTCTAGCGAGAATCTGTGACCAGTAGAGTTTAACCGTGTCTATTGTGAGATGCTTATATTCGTGATATGCCACATATAACTTAAGCATTTAAACGCTAGTACCCTTCCAAGTAGCAAATGAGAAGACAGAAGACAAAGGAAAGGGATGTTATTCCAAACAGTGTCAAATATGATACAAAACCCTCAGGTAATTATAGTTTTTGTTAGTAAAAATGAAATCATCATGATAGATATCCAATTCGCAAACAGGGGGTTATTATCATTGTCCAATCGGGAAGCTACATGTAAATATTCCGGGATATTCACCCATAAGGAGATTGGATGTGATATCTTCGGCTCTTTCTGAGCTTCTTACAGCTTCCTCGAGTTCATCTGTAGACCATCCTCATAGGTAATGACTCACTGAAGATAATGATGGACATTGACACAATTTTATGAATCTATTTAATACATTCTACTATTGAATGAATCGTACTTACAACTTATACATGTGTCTATAAATAATTCAATTGATTAAAGATTAGATTAGAACAGATTTCTGTTAATTGATTATACTGATAATCCATTTTGTTTTAATACAATCTCATTTTCTCGCTTACAATCTTAACACACAATATAATCAGTTTTATGATGGATATACAATAGTTGAGATGATAGATAAGTTAGTTAGGATAGTTCACTAACAAGAATTGAACAAATATACTTGTTACTGATAGCATACATGATAGATTAATCTTAAGAGGCTATATAAAAGGAAATGAGGTAGACCATCTATGGTCCCCAATGAATTTAGTTACCTGAGATACAGGTATATCATATATAGTTACGTCCTTGATCTGTCTACTCACTTTTAGTGCTGAGGCTAACAAGTCTCAATCTAGATTAACACCTTGACTCGATAGGCTAACTGGTTTAACCTTGAGGCTAGTATGTATACGTAAGTTCGGAGTGGGGTAGAGAGACGAAAACTATTCTATCAACTGATTGGCTAACAAGTACGCGAGTGAGAGAAGACAAGTCAACTGGAACACTATTCGATTTACTGTTAGTTCCGATCTGATTCCCGATTTCAGATCAATCTGGAAAAGATACATCAATAAATAGATGACTAATCAGACAAAAACATACAAACAATTAGGAAAATACAATTACTATCAGAAGGGGGGTTTTGTGGAGAGTTTAGTGATTTCAATTGTTGAGATCATGAATCAATTAAAACTAGACCACCATGAAAAACCTGGAAGCACTGGACTGCCGTTTCGTTCTAGTGTGGGACTAGAAAAATCTCCACAAAACCTTTTCTAATAATAATAATCTGCTCACTAGTGACTGACTTCAAGAGGCATTAACTAGAGTTCTAGTGAGAAGCCGTTACCAGTGGAGTTCAACTAGGTCTGTTTTGAGATATCAACTCACTGAAGATATTGGTGTACGGCGGCTCAACTTTGTGGATTGGTTGAAGTCAGACATTAAAGCCGCTGGATGCTGGCTCACTGGTCTTAATGGTTAAACGCTTGCGCGCGAGACTGATAGGTCCTGGGTTCGAATCCCGGGGGTAGCGGGATCGTGGATGCGCATTGCCGAGGATTCCCACAATAGGACGAAACGACCATCTAGTGCTTCCAAGTTTTCCATGTTGGTTTAGCTTCAAACGACACATGATTTCAACTATTAAAATACAATTATTATCCAAAAGTGGGCATTAAGGTAGAAAGTAGAGTACAAAAGATTACGTTTAAATGACAGTAGCTTTGGAACAAAAAAGGACTATGGTAATAAATCATTCATTAAACGAAAGTTTATGTTCTGTAGAATAGACTAAGGATTAAATTAACTGAAATAACGTCCCCCCAAAATAGCTTTTGTAATTTGTCAAGGCATCTTGTTTCTCTGTTCACATCAAACAGAAAATGAGATGGATTATCTATGAACCCTGATGAATTTAGTTGCCTGAGTTACAGGTATGGAGTATAGGCTACCAACCAGTATTCCCCAATAATCTATAATCCTGTTCATGTTTATATTGATGGGGATTGATTATCATTAGTGGTTAGTTCAAAATGACAAATTTCATATTAGTACATAAAACAATGAACAATAAAATAATTCACTTGATGTTGTTGTTACTTGAATCTTCCCATTGAGGTTTAAGACTGAAATTGACCAATCTCTTATTGGCATATATGCATACTGTGTGTATTGGCTCGATATTGCCTTAATTTACAAGCTTTTTATAGTGTAAACAGTGATGGATAGTGACTAGCAGTGGAATACATGACGCGAGCTGCTTCGTCCTATTTGGGACTCGTCAGCTGGATGTACTCGAACTCAGTACCGTTCCTTTCAAACGCTATCGCGTTCTCCAATTGATGGCGTTTGAAGCGAACGGTACTGGGTTCGAGTCTCGGAGTGAACATCAACTTTGGAATGCAGTTACATCCATCTGACGAATCTCAAATAGGACAAATTGGTGTGCTTCAAACTAGATTCCACTACTAGCCACTGTCCATATTTGCTTAAATTCTTGTGACTTAAGGCTATATCGAGACAATCCAAACACGATGTATATATGCCTACCCGAACATTCAACTAAACCACACCAATTGAATAGTTATTTATGTTTTAGTCAATTGATTATCTATAATGATCATTAAATCAAGTTTCGAAATAGCACTTAATTTCGTTTTAAAAAAAATCGATCATTTCTGTATTGAATGATCACAATAACCGGGTTCATATTTGTCATGAACTGAGAACATCAAATGGGGACTAATCGAATATATTCCGATATATAAGATTACAGAGCATCTTGTTGTATACAGTAAATACCTCAATCAATCATCTCAAATTTCATTTTTATTTCATTTTCACATCAATCATTCTTTGTTCTTTGATCTTCTTAACCTTCTACCATCCGATATTTAACGTTCATATATACTACTTATATCTGTCAACATCAGTAGTACATACCACACTATAATATGATACATGATATAGATTTGATATAAAATAAAGTCGTGTAATTAATTGAATTTAATCATATATTTAGATATTTAGATGGAAAATTTGGAAAACAGTTTTCTTTTATGATGATTATCTTTTCTTCTACTTCTTCTTCTTCTTCATGTCATCCATCAAAACACTAACGATTCATCATTAATATGGATCAAATAAGTAGAATAAGAATAGAGAAGTATACTTATCCCTTAGTGATAAAATTCTATCATCAATACACCCCCCCTTCTCCCTTCCACAAGAAAACAAAAATACAGAATAAGAATAGATGTTATGATGAGTTTGTTGGATTCATTTGCATATTGATGTAAGAGATTGTTTAATCAGTAATGATTTCGCACTTTGTTATAAAAAGAAACTTATAGTAAGTTGAAAGAATAAGCACAGATATAGTAGGTTATGTAAAAAATATAGGTGGAGGGGGGGAGTTGGAAACAAAACAAAAAAACAACGAATTTAACCCTCCTCTGAAATATTCTAATCACTCCTAGATATGAATGACTTTAATCTATAGTTTATATGAAATTATTGATGAAACATGAATAAGGATAAAAGAATAGTTCAGTGTTATGTTGTACGTTAACAGTTTTCTTCTGTTGATGTTGATTGGAGATAAAAATAACACTCTGTCATGAAATGGTTTACATATATTGAGCAATTGAGGAAAGTCATGTTAAATTAGACAGAAAGGGATGATTCCTTTCTTTTTCTTCTTCTTCTTCTTCTTCTTCTTCTACTACTACTACTACTACTACTACTACTACTACTACGACTACTACTAATACGACACCTACGACGACGACCACTGCTACTACTAATACGACACCTATGACGACGACCACTACTACAGTTACTTTGATGTTTTAATAAGATTTTCCTATTTCACTGAAGGTATGAAAATGAATGTTTTGGAACTCCTTGACAATATCAGAATGAAGATTTGTGGAGATTGTAATATAATATCAGTTGAATTCGTGAGTCGATCTAAACCAGACGATCATTGAAAACCTGGAAGTACTGAATGGCGTTCGAGTCCCAAATGCGGGATCTTCGATATGTACTGTTGAGAAGTTCCATACTGGGAAGAACTGGCTGTTTAATGTTTCCAGGTTCTTAATGGTGGTCTAGCTTAGATCGACTCATGAATTCAACTGTAAATAAACACTAATTTATGATTCATACAAGTCATCGCCTTACTTAAACGATCAGTCAAAGATTTGACGGTTTGATTTATCTTGAAATTATCATCAACATTATTGTTTCCCTAGTTGGTTCAATCTCAAGATGAATAGAAAAGGTTTTTTAACATTTTTACATTTAAGCCAACTGTAAATTAGCAAGATAATCACCGATATCTCCAAACCATTGAGTTTGATAACTTGAGCGGAAATACATTCGTGGTAGAATCTACTTCATCTAAAGCTGTCATAAAGTATTACTGGCTTATTATGCAAGGTTAGGAGGCAAAGGGTGAAATTGTTGGAACACACAAAGCTGTGATAAAACGTTGTCAATAGTGTTATCTGGAACATGAATTTTTAACCAACGTCTACATTCAACGTAGATGATGATTAAGATGGAAACGAGTAAGAAGGAAGTTACAAATAAATGAATCTAGAAATGACATTGATCCATAAATCCATCAACCATTGATCCAAGCGGCAAAGGGAAATTTACAATTTATGACTGAAGTGCACATAAGTCATAATTTATATTTGGATACTTAACGTGACATGTTTACAGACCATCTACATTAACACATGTATTTATATCAGAAATAGTTTTGTGGATATTATGATAGTTTTAATAGTTGAGATCATGAGCTGATTGAAGCATAAAAGCACTGGTTGACCGTTTCATCCTGTTGTGTGACTCCTCCGTGGCAATGTGCATCCACGCATCCCGCCCCGCAAGATTCGAACCTAGGACCTATCAGTCTCACACACGAGCGTTTATGGTTTACCCGAATGTACAAATTAAATTAGTGCATCTTTTCAATGGATTTGATTTTATTCATTCTCAACTATTCTATTTCATGACATGTTTCTTTTAGATTAATGTATGAATGAACTATGGAGTTTCGTATTTCAAGAAGTATATTACTAATTATCAGTAATTTATTTATGAAAGTTAAGTCTTCTATCGCTTATTATCTATCAGTTTAGGGTTGATGTCAGACATCAACACCGTTGGATGCTGGCTCAGTGGTCCAGTAGGTTAAGCGTTCGCGGGCGAGACTGAAGGCCCTGGGTTGGAATCCCGCGAGTGGTATCAAGGATGCGCACTGATAAGCAGTTCCACAATAGGACGAAACGGTCGTCCAGTGCTTCCACGTTTTCAATGATGGCCTAATATCAATCGGTTCATGATCTCAATGAAAAGCTTATTATCTAGTTGCCATAATTCAAACACAAACTAACTCTTGGTTATTGTTTAATTATCATTGAAAATTTAATGAACATTATAGTCTGGATTCACACGATGTTGTTGTTACTTGTATCTTCCCATTGTTGTTTGGGACTGCAATTGATCAGTCTCTTATTGGCATATATATACTTGTGAGGATTGTCTCGATACTAACTTAGGTCACAATATACAAACAAACAGTATCAAGTGAATTTAAACTTCACCCCATTGCACAAACAGATGGCTATCAGAACTCGGTAGCTAAGTGGATAACGCCATAGCGTTTGAAGCGAACGGTATTAGGTTTGAGTCCTGGAATGAATATCAACTCTGAGATGCAGTTACATCTAGCGGACGAGTCCCAAATAGGATGGAATGCACGTCTTGGATTCCAATGTTGACCACTATTCATTTTTGCTTATTATAGTTTGAGTTTAGATACATTCTGTAAACATAATGACTATTATGAATTGTTGTCTAAGATGTAACCTGACGGATTATTGATTTCTTTTGACCAATTTTAATAGGTAAACTGATTCAACATGTAATAGAAACGTTTATTATCTAAGTTTTATTTGGCTTTAAAACTAACTTCATAAGGAAATACTGATGGTGGCTAGCAGCGGAATCAAAGATGAGCCCTATTTTGTTCCATTTGGGACTCATCAGCTGGATGTATGTGCATCACAGAGTTGATGTTTACTCCAGGAATCGAACCCAACACCGTTTGCTTCAAATGCTATTTTGTTATCTACTTAGCTACTGAGTCCTAATAGCCACTTGTTTGTGCAATAGAGTGAAGTTTAAATTCACCTGATATTATTTGCCTGTATCTTCTCATTGATGTTTAGGATTTCACAGTGTATGCAACTATGCAAACAATACCAAATGAATTTAAAACTAACTATTTTCACACTGTTGTCCTTTATGTTTTCATATGAATTACTCGAACTATTTCGTTCTACTTTGTAGTTCATAGTGATCTAGGAGTTAATGGATCGTCTCACTAATCGAAATCTATAGACTACTTTGAATAGTATATGTATTGATAAAATCATTGAAGCTTTGAATATTGTCTCTATATAAGTGTGTGTGTGTGTGTGTGCGTGCGTACGTGCATATATATGAGTGCATTTTGTTCAAATGAGAAGTACATCAGTTAATTGTAAAAAAAAATTTATTATTACCCTTTTAAAGTTTAGATAACCTGCTGAGTTGAAATTATAAGAAAAGTAAAACATAAATACATCTAAACATAGGAACACAGAGAGAGAGAGAGAGTGAGTAAGTGGGTGAGTGAGTGATCGAATGAGTGTGTGAGCATAAACAGTTTAAAATATAAGTAACTTAAACGTTTTTACTAAATAAAGATGGATAGTGGCTAGCAGTGGAATCCAAGACGCGTGTCAGCTGATGAGTCCCAAATAGGATGAAGTAGCACGCGTCTTAGATTCCACTACTAGCCATTATCCATCTTTGTTTAGAATGCTTATGAATGAAGGGAATATCAAGGCAATCTACACAGTATGTATATATGTCAATAAGAGATTGATCAATTGCAGTTCTAAACATCAATAGAAAGATTCAAGTAAAACACTACCAAGTGAATTAAACTTCACCCCATTTCCCAGGCATGTGGTTATCAGGACTCAGTAGCTAAGTGGATAATGCGATGACGTTTGAAGTGAACGGCACTGGGTTCGATTCCCGGGATGGACATCAACTCTGAGATACAGATACATCCAGCTGACGAGTCCTAAATAGGACGAAACGCGCGTCAAACTGGATTCCACTGCTAGCCACTATCCATCATTGCTTACTACAAAAAGCTTGTGAATTAAGGCAATATCGAGGCAATACGCACAGTATGCACATATGTGAATAACAAACTAATCAAGTAAACAATACCAAATAGTTTGAATAATTCTTTCTGGTTAGCGTTTTTTCAGCGAGCTAGTTTTCTACAGGATGTGGTCGCTAACTCCATGCCTAACCCTCCTCCTTTATCCGGGCTTGGGTCCGGCAGTAGCCCCCCGGAGGGACTCCAGACGGTATTACCAAATAAGTTTAACTAAACAGTTTGTAATGTCTTATTCAATTTGAAGATAAGTTTATTTGATAAAAGTATATTAGATTAAGGATCGACAAAAATCATGGAACATTGGCATATTAGTTCTAAATCATTCAGAGGTGAGCATTCTCGGTAGCTGTGATTAAATAAATAATCATAAGTGTAAGAGGTATTTGGAGACTATCGAATTTCGTATCACGGACAGACTTCAGATAATAATTGAAAACCAAGAAACTTTGAATAGTTATCTCATCTTAGTATGGCAATTCAAATCTGGGTCTAGTGACGATTCCACATGGAACCGAATCCAAAATTCTTAGATTAATCAGTTGGAATTCCATAGATTATAATTCTAACTTCCATCACTCGTAGCTATATAGATGAGCTTTAATGAAGAGTCCTTTATCTGTATGAAACAACTATGTTTTATTTCTTGCTTTCTAATGATTATCTAACTAAATTCTGTTCATATATTGTATATTACAAACAATAATCTTTAAGAATGTCTTTCTGAAAGTTTCATAAGTAGCTGATATATACAAAGTTTAATCATGAATGTAGAGCAATTCATATCGTTGCTCACATTGGATAGTTTAAACATAAATTGATTTATATCGAAAAAATGTGTGCTTGTTACTAAGTTGAATATCATAGTCCCCATCTTGTTTGTTTATTCTAAGTACGTATCAATGAAATATCTACGATATGGACAATATTTAATTTCCCAATATTATTGATTTGATATCAGTTTATGATAATTACTTACTTACTTACTTATGCCTGTTACTCTTAATGGAGGAGCATAGACCGCCGACCAGCACTCTCCAACCCACTCTGTACTGTGCCTTTTTTTCTAGTTCCATCCAATTCTTGTTCATTTTTCTCATGTCTATCTCCATTTCCTGGCGTAATGTGTTCTTTGGTCTTCCTCTCCTCCTTCGACCTGGAGGATTCCATGTGAGGGCTTGTCTTTTCATGCCGAGTTTATGATAATACTACATATATATGCATTTAGCTTCCAAAAGTCTTCTATTGTTCGTATTAATGTTAAATATTCGTTGTATTTTGCTGTTAGCTATTGTCTAACTTTAATAAAAAACTTATGATTAAACGGCAGGAAATCTATTCAAGATGTTCATATAACTATTGTACAAGTCCTTGACTATCTGAACCTCAGTAGCTCAGTAAATAATGATTTAACACTTAAAGTAAAACGTACTGGCTTCGAGTCTTATCGTTAGGATAAAAGCATGTCTATATGAATAGACCTGAATAGAATATAAAACATTAGCTATAATCCAGCTTTAACAAGAAAATTCAAATTCAATGTTAATACTGACGCATTTCAATCAAGATACTAATAGAATCACATTGTATTCAGTCCTTACAATAAACAACGGGTGACTACAACCACTTACAAATAAGTTTCAGTCAGTCAGTTAGCTACAACGTAGAACCAGGCATATATATGCATTGATCCAAGTCGCCATACCGCATTAGCACAACAAGATGAACACCGGATTCATAGAAGTAGTTAATTCAATGGTGGTAATATATAAAAGAAAGATTGTATATAAGGAGATAGTACAGGAAGAAAGAATTAGTTCGTAGAAAGAAAGATTTGAAGTGATTTTAATCTCTTAGTTTAAAGGAAGACAGAGAGTGTATACACCGACGCCATTGTGATCTATTCTGAGCCATGTTACCAAGAGTGTCCAACCATTGGTTACGATAGTCACGCGGACCCCAACCAGGCAGTCTAAATCTTCCAACATGGCTCAGACCAGAAGTTAGTGACTTCAAGCACTGATGCCATGTTTTGGTTTGCCCGACCCTAACACTAGTCAGCAGTGCATGCCGTGGTAATCGGTGGTCGGGTATGTGTAATACGTAGATTCATAACCTTATGAACTGATTTATCATCATTCCCTAATACCCTGTATCTTACCTCCCTATTACTTACCTGGTGATCCCAGCAGATAAGAGGTATATTTCTAAGACATTTGTGATCAAATACTAGTAACTAACATGTATCTTCTACTCTTATTAATGGTCACATTTCGTATCCATAAAGTAGAACAGAACTAACTGCCGCACAGTATACTCATCCTTTAATTGATAGATGAATATCTCACCTTCACCATAAGTGACGTAATTTGGCTAAATGCCAAATATATCTATCTGTATACTCTTCCTACTATCAATATGTTTACAAATAGATCAATTCATTGATCTATTTTGATGATCATCTACAAATGGAAAAAGTCAATTATTATAAAACGTTTACCTATAATTGTTCTCTATATTCTTTCTTCTTGTTGTTGTCGTTGTTCAATGGAAGTTATACTTAAAGAAAAAAATAAAGAGGACATATATTTAATTTCCATTGATTGATCTCATTATATATAATTACTATGTTCATATCAGTAATGGATAAATGTTTCACTGTATGTTTATCACGTGGACAACTCATATGATTTCTTTCCAATAGTGATCTGAAGTTCATATTGCAAATATTAGTGCTTAGAGGATATAATCAATCATTAAACAGTGATTATAGTTATATATATATATAGCTTTTAATAGGTAAACTACTTTATACAATATCATTTAACCACAATTGATTGATCACTGGATGATGATCAATCTCATGTGTGTTAAGTCCTTCATAGTGCACATCGAATGCTATCGATCAAGTTTCAATGTAGCCACTAGTCTAGGTGACTTGACATTGTGTGCATTATGTTGAGATAAGATAGTGGTCGGAGGGAGTTAACAGGAAATCCTGGAACCGGATTTCATGCTACTTGACACTCGTCAGTAAGATGTACTTGTAATCTCAAGAGAACTAGTACTATTTGACGGATTTAATCTTGTGTCACCCAGCTTCACAATCAGAGACGTTACCACTGAGCTATCCGGGCCGCAACTGACATCTTGTAGGACTGAAATGTAATCACAATTGATTGATCACTGAATGATGTTAAGTCCTTCTTAGTGCAGATCAAATGCTATCGACTAATCTTATTGACTAACTATCAGCATATATTAAACATAAGATGGAATTTCTTGAAAGAATCAGTAGAAGGTGTTTATAATTGATTAATCTCTGAGTAATGGCATGAACTAAGTTGAAATGTTAATTTGTTGGAGGTAGTTTCAAGGTAACATACTGAAGTTCGCGTACAAATTAACTTGAGGATCAGTCATCAACATTAGTGAGTAGACAGAATGAATGCAAAAATAATCGTTCAAATTTGCCAACTTATATCATCTGTGTAGCAGGAAGATGTCTATCTATTTATTTATCTAACTATCTGTCTAGTCGACTGCTCGATATATCCAAATGGCTTGCTCTATCAAGGCATAGTACATGTGTAGATTGCGAAAATTTGATAACAGATATCTTCAAACCAGTATCCTCAAATAGTAAGATTATTAACGAAGTGAGTGGTTATCAATCCAATCATACTCAGTGGAGAAGCTTTGTAGGATGTGGAATCTTTCATGTACCTGGGAAGCATCATCGATGAACAAAGAGAATCTGATGAAGACATAAAGGTGAAGATTTGCAAAACAAGGGCTACATTCCTATAATTGAAAAATATATGGGACTCAAAACAACTGTCTGTCAACCAATATGAAGGTGAGAATTTTCAATACGAACGTGAAGACAGTTCTCCTGTACAGAGATGAAATGTGGAGAACTACTACAACTACCATCAAAAAGGCACAAGTATTTATAAACAATTATCTACACAAGATACTCATTATCCGTTGGCCGGATACCATCACCAACAGACTATTGTTGGAGAGGATAAATCAACTTCCACTTGAATAGGAAATTAGGGGAAGATGAAGGAATTGGATATGATGCATATTGAGGAAATCATCAAAGTGCATCACAATTCAAGCACTAACGTGGAATGGTGAAGGGAAACGGAAAAGAGGATAGCAGAAGAACACAATGCTAAGAGAATTGAAAGCAGACATGTAAAGGATGAATAGCAACTTGAAAGGAATTTCAGAACAGTGTTGGATGGAGAGTGCTGTTGGATAACCTATGCTTGTTCACAAGGAGTAACAAGTGTAAGTAAATATGTAAGTGAGAGGTTAGAATAAAGAGCAAATTTAGAATTGATCAATAAACGGATGATGTTATAAAACACAATAACTTAAATACATATCATTTACATTTTCTTATTGCCAACTTTAATGAAAAGTATTTTCTATTAAAGAAATAGTTTGACAGAAGATTATGGGAAGGACTTCAATTCACAATGACACTGGTTCTTCTTTATACGATGTTGTGTTCTTTTTGAAGTATATTTCTTGTATTAAATGTAGATATTAAGAGAAATGACTAAGTTTCATTGTTGGTATCACAAAACTGACTCTAGTTTAACAACCCTTGAAAACTATGTAGTACTGAACTGCTATTTTATCCTATCATGGAACTCTTTAGTCGTTTTATTTATTTATTTGAGCATATAAATATTGATACAAAGGGACACCGAATACATATGCACCACATAAGTCACTTGATGTGTGTGTGTGGGCTGTGATATTGCCCAAATGTCCAAACCGAAGCAGGTGATTTTTTTTTTAGGGGAGCACTCCCCGAGCCTTCGACATAAAAGTCTAATCCACAAGGCTATGGAGCAACAACGTAAGGAGATACAGTCTCATTGTAGCCTGTGACCAATGATTGGTCCACACGGCATTTGTTTCTTCAGGATCCTGGAGATCATGTTCACCATTGAATTGTAAGCAGAGTTTTTAAACTCATCTAACTGTATCCTTTGTATCCACAAAACAGGTTAAAGCACCGAACATTCTCTTTTCTTCCTCTCATTTTCGTAAATAACATTGGTGCCACGAGAAGGCAGTGAGTAGGATTTCCATGTCAGTGGTTGTATACGCGTGACTATGTGAGAAGATTTGGAGAATGAGATCTGACTCTCTCCACCCTTGGCTGTATGTACCAGAGCATTTACTCTTATACAATTTCATTATCAATAGAACCTAAGTGTCTTCAGGTATCATGTCGAGCACTTAATCGTTTATATTGCCATTAATCGTACCATAAGTTTTAATTATTTAATATGATTTAATTTCAATGATTAAGATCATGAGTCAGTTGAAGCTAGATCACCATGGAAAACCTAGAAGCACTGGACTGCCGTTTCGTCCTACTATGGGACTCCTCAGCAGTGCGCATCCATGACCCTGCCCCCTGCGAGATTCGAACCCAGGACCTACTGGTTTCACGCGCGAGCACTTAACCAGTAGACCACTGAGCCGTCCGGTATCCAACGGTGTTAATGTCTAACTTCAACTAATCCACGAAATTGAGCGACACATCCACCATTGTTTTCAGTGAGTTACTATCCCACAACAGACCTGGTTGAACTTCACTGGTCACTACTTCTCACTAGAACTCCAGGATATACCTCTTGAAGCTAGTCACTAGTGAGCATATGTTTATTATTATCAGAAGGGGTTTTGTGGAGATTGTATGATAATATGATTTAAACAATATACACATATTGTAATGGAGACAAATGTAATGAATTAAACTAATGTATCTTAATATCAATTCTAATCTATTTATGATGAATTGCTTTTTTTATATGAATATAATAACTTGAGAATATAAATAATAACAGGTCACAATAGTCTCAGGCTATCATCATATTCTTTATAGTAAATAAAATTGTATATAGGTACTTCATTATTGACTTAATCATTTCTCACCCCTACCCATACCCCTCATCCGAGGTATTATGTTTTGCTCTTTGATTCATATCACCAAAATAAAATGAACTTTACTCTCATAGTGAATTTATTACCAGTAAGAAAACAAACATCTCACCTAATCGGTATCATATTTTCTAACCCTTCAATTGTATCTATGCCATTTTCTTAAATAATGATGTATGAGTAAGGATGATAATGATTAGGTTGTTTGCTTAGTCACAATTATAGATATTATAATCAAAAATGGATAGTGGATAGCAGTGGAATCCAGGATGCACACCATTTCGTCCTATTTGGGACTCTTCAGTTGGATGTACCTGTATCTCAGAGTTGATGTTTACTCTGAGACTCGAACCCAGTACCGTCCGCTTCAAACGCCATCACGTTATCCACTTAGCTACTGAGTCCTGATAGCCACAGTATGCACATATACCAATAGGAGACTGAACAATTTCAGTCCTAAACATCAATGGCCAAATTCAAATAAAACAATATCAAGTAAATTACAATTATAGATAGTTTGGTAGATATTAGAAGAGATTTTGTGAAGATTTATTAATAACTTGTGGCCTATGTTCCCTGTTAATGTATAATGTAATGATACCGCCAATTAGAGAACAGTGAATTATCGATTCGACCAATAACGCATAAAACCTGTGCAAGCAGTCTAGAGTCCTTAATGGTTCTGCTTCTTGCCTAGCCCAGCCAATTAAGTCTAGAACAGCCTTTGCGATATAAATCCTGTATTTCAAACGTACTGGGTTTATATATCAACCAGACTGACCATATCGTACCAATAAAATAGGAAACAACATTTATACAAGGTTTGGCCAAAATAGCTGCGAATGTTATTTATTTATTTATTTTAACACATAAGTATAGGTACAGGGAGGCACCAAGTACATATGCGCCACACAAATCTCAATTGATAAGTGTGAGGGCTGTGATACTGCCCGGGTGCCCAAACCGAAGCAGGTGGTTTTCTTAGGGGGCCACACCCCGAGCCTTTGACCTGAACGTCTGACCCACAAGGCAGTGGAGCATCGTGAGGAGATGCAATCCCATGGTAGCCGGTGACCAACGATTGGTTCATACGCCATTTGTTCCTTCAGGATACTGGAGTCCATGTGCACCATTGATTTGGGGTCCGGTTAAAGCGCCAGACATTCGCTTTTCGTCCTCTCATTTTCGTAAACAACACCCTCGCCACGAGAAGGCAGTGAGTAGGACTTCCCTGGCAGAGGCTATATACGCATGGCTATGTGAGAGCATTTCGAGAGGGAGAGCGGACTCTCCCCACTCTCAGCCGTACCAGGGCATTTGGGGAGGTATTAATTAATTGACAGGGTATAACTCAAGAATGGTAAATCGTATAATAACAGTTCATAGGTCAAAATAAAGCTCATAATAAGGGGGACACGAATATGTATAGTTTAGTTGATTAATAGTTAAACAAATAAGAAATATACGTATAGTATTAGTGTATAAATGAATCCTAAAAGTTACTATTCAATATACGTATCGGGACATAGCATGATTGTAGTAAATTCAATAGTTGATAAGCATTAGATGAGTTATATATATTCTCCTATCCTTATTATTATGATTGATTGATTGTTGTCCATTTTTGATGTGGAAATCATATTTACATTCTAGTTAGGTTAATCATGTATTTTTGATCTAAGTTGTCTTGAACTCCTGTAGAATAGATACTTGTGGGGGGGGGGAATCTAGTTTAGATAATCGTTTAAGGTAAATTAACGTTCCATACATGTAGACAAAGAAAACTCTAAGCGTTATAACAAATTTTCTTTTCATTAAATTGTCATCAGTATAGTTTATAGTTAAATTCATAAGTCAATTAAAACTAGACCACTATGGAAAATCTGGAATCAATGAATGGCTATTTTTTCCTAGTATTGGGACTGTTCAGCAGTACACATTCACGGGATTCCAATCTAGGATCTATCGGTCTTGCACGCGTACTCTTAACCTATAGACCAATGAGCCAGCACCAATCTACGAAATTGCGCTAGTGTCCATCATTGTTTTCAGTATGTTATTATCTCACGATAGACCTTAGTTGAACTCTGCTAGTCACAGCTTCTCACAAGAACTCCATGAAATATCTCTTGAAGCTAATCACTAATGAGCATATAATGATTATTATCAGAAGGGGGTTTTGTGGAGATTTTCCATGATGGTCTATCTTTATTTGACTTACCAATTTAACTATAAATTAAGTATATTTCTTAATAAATCTATTCATTCCATGATAGTCAACGTTCAATTATGCATCACTTCTGAATGATCGTTATTTCTCATTATTAATATTCATAAGTTTATGGTATAATTGATATTGAACTAGAAATCGAATTCATGATACATGTCCACTCACATTTGGGATTCTTCAATTGATTGTATTGATTATATCTGTAGTCATATGAACTCATTTAGTCATTGGATTGATAACTGATTGGTGCTTGAAACAAAAGGTGTTCAGTTCGATTCTTAATGTGAGAACTGACTTGTCCCTAATAGAACGAAATGGACATTATAGATTGAGATAGTGGAGAAGATTTGTAGCTCAGGTGAATGATTTTGATGGAGTTTTGTTCTATGAGCTGGATGGTTTGGTCGTGAAGCTTTCATCGTTCTTCTAAACGAAATCATCAGCACAAACTTCAAATTGAAGTGAAGTGTTCAAATTTCTCATGTAGTTCACAGCTTGTTCTGTACACCTTGATGTTGATTGGTTCTTATTGAGATGTACAGAACAAGCTGTGAAACGCATATGGACAAATTCAAAAACTTCACTTCTATCTGAAATTTGTGCTGATGATGTCTTTCAAAAAAAAACGATGAAAGCTCCACGACCAAACTATCCAGCTTAGAGAACAAAACTCCATCAAAAACTTTATAGATTCCATGTTTAGCTACATATTAAATAGATTAGTGAGTAAATATTTTATGAACTAATCTATGCTTATGCTAACCTAATTACAATAAAGGACAGAAATAAGTTGCTTAGATGACATGGAGTTAATTTAACTCCATTAAAGGTAAACTTTGATGAAAATATTCTGAATAAAGAGACGAAATAACATCATTGACAATCTGGAAAACAAGAGTAAAATGAAAGATATTAGATATGGATCAAATTTCCAGAGGGGTTAAAACATAAACAACACATGATATTGATAGATGTTGTAAGTATATTATAGTCTCGAAATTCATTACAATCTATATTATCTATGGGAGTTTAGTTAGGTATACTAACATTCAATTTATAGTAGTAGTAGTAGTAGTTTACAATCTGGGACTCGAACTATGAGGTTATCACTTCATAATCTCAATCATATATCTATGAAGATAGGATGAATGAGTTAAAAACACTTTTAGTGTATTGGGGGGGGGGGTAATATGAATTACGAATTTAGAATAATTCAAAGATTATATAACCAGAAAAAAGGGTTTAGAGTTACATCAAGCCTATGTTGTGTTTCATTTCAAATTCAATCGTTTTTAAATAATGTAAACTCACATTCAATGTAAATAAGTATTATCTGTGTAGTGAAGAAGAAGAACACGAATAGGGACAATTGAATGTATTTGAACACGAAATTACAGAGAATCTCAATAATATCTGACAATCATATAGTAAGTAGTTAATTTGCAAAATATCAATCCATTGTCTCTAACTTGACTTACTTACTTACGCCTGTTACTCCTCGTGAAGGAGCATAGGTCGCTCACCAGCACTTTCCATTCAACTCTGTCATGACACTCCTTTCTAGCTCTTTCCAGTTGTTATTCATCCTTTACATATTTAATTCTATTTCCTAACGTAATATGTTCTTTAGCCTTCCTCTTTTCCGCTTCCTTTCACGATTCCACCTTAGGGCTTGCCTCTTGTGATGCAGTTTGATTATTTGAGTTATGTATGTCCTATTCATTTCCAACGACTTTTCCTAATTTCCTTTTCAGTTGGAAGTTGATTTGTTCTCTCTCCCACAGAAGGCTGTTGCTGTTGGTATCCGGTCACTGGATGTTGAGTATCTTGCATATACAAATATTTATAAGTACTTGTACCTTCTTGATGATGATTGTACTAGCTCTCCAGGTTTCAGCTCTGTACAGTAGAACTGTCTTGAGGTTCGTATTGGAGATTGTGACTTTGATATTGGTTGATAGACAGTTGTTTTGAGTTCCATATGTTCTTCAGTTGTAGGAATGCGACCTTTGCCTCTAACTTAACTATTCCTTTTGAAAATATCAGTCCATTGTCTCAGCTTTTATTGTTCATGCATTTTCATACAAATTGCGTCCCGTTTACAAGCTTTCCTTATCGATCTTCTATTGAAATCTATTCTATGCCCAACCACTTTTATATACTACTTATATGGATATAAGTAACCCACATCACAGTATCTATGTAGTGAAGATAACCGATTATTTGTAGTACAAAATTGTAGAGTTACTTGATTGTTCTTGTATTTCCATACTAATTGCTTTTTATTCCCGTTATTCTCTTTTCAATCTTCTTAACCTTCTACTTCCAGATATTCTATTCCTCACTAGAGCTATATATTACTTCTGTCGATATAAGTAGCACATACCCCATCAATACCGTATCATAATAATCTCCTTGAAATTACTATAAAAAGTGTAAAAGTACTTAACGACCGTTCCGTCCTATTATGAGACTCTTCATCAGTGCACATGTACGATCCCACCCGCAGGATTCGAACCCAGAACCTTGTGGATAACACACACACACACACACAAATCCCATACTAGAACGAAATGGCCATTCAGTACTTCTAGGTTTTTCATAGCCGTTTAGCTTTAATCGATTCATGAATTTAACTAATAACAGACATATTATAAAAACTTTAGCTAACTTTTTAAAACTTTACTTGTATCCAATTATCTACAGCATAAATATGAAATTTATGTTTATTATATTTGCTTGTATAAATTGAAATTCTCCACTGATGTAGGATTATTCACATCCGGTAATTTGTGTATATATATTCAGTAAGACTATTAGTGAGCGAGAGAGAGAGAGTAGTAGAATAGAGTGGAGGGAACATATAGATAGTGTGCAAAGGGGAGAGTCATTACTTTTATCCTTCTTCTTGGTGAATAATGTGTGACTTATTGGATTTAAATTCACTTGGTATTGTTTGACTTGTATCTTCCAATTGAGGTTTAAGACTGCAATTGATCAGTTTGTTATTGGCATATGTGCATACTATGAGTGTATGCCTCGATATTGCCTTAATTTACAAGCATTATAAGCAAAGATGGATAGTGGCTAGCAGTGGAATCCAGAACGCGCGTTTCGTCCTATTTGGGACTGGTCAGCTGGATGTACCTGCATCTCAAAGTTGATGTTCACTCTGGGACTCGAACCCAGTACCGTCCGCTTCAAACGCCATCGCGTTATCCACTTAGCTACTGAGTCCTGATAGCCACTTGCTTGTGCAATCGGGTGAAGTTTAATTCACTTGATATTGTTTTACTTGTATCTTCCAATTGAGGTTTAAGACTGCAATTGATCAGTTTGTTATTGGCATATGTGCATACTATGACTGTATGCCTCGATATTGCCTTAATTTACAAGCTTTTTATAGTGTAAGCAATGATGGATAGTGATTAGCAGTGGAATTCCACTGTGTTCGAATAGGTTTATTTTTAGTTATATAGCGAACGAGAACACAAATTACAGAATCTATTTGTTAAGATCTGAGAAATACTTGATTTGCAAAATGTCAATCAATCGTCTTAGATTTCATTGTTTCATTGCTTCCACAGCAATCATTATCTGTTCTTGTTCTTGTTCTCTTCGCTCTTCTTAACCTTCTGCTGTTAAACATTTCACTTTCGACTGATGATAGATATTACTTATATCTGCCGATATCAGTAGCACATATCGCGGTTAGTATTGAAATGCTTATCATTGTAAAAAATAAACATAATAATAAAGATCCTTCAATTAAACAATAAAAATACAAAACGAAAAACACTAACTCAATCATAATTGATGGGGGGAATTCTGGAAGATGTGAAATCTTTCACGTACCTAGGAAGCATCATCGATGAACAAAGAGAATCTGATGAAGACATAAAGGTGAAGATTGGCAAAACAAGGGCCTCATTCCCTTAATTGAAAAATATATGGAACTCAAAACAACTGTCTGTCAACCAATATGAAGGTGAGAATTTTCAATACGAACGTGAAGACAGTTCTCCTGTACAGAGATGAAACATGGAGATCTACTACAAATATCATCAAAAAGGCACAAGTATTTACAAAAATGACTAATTTATTAATCATCATCAAAAAGCTACAAGTATTTATAGGCAGTTGTCTACACAAGATACTCACTATCCGTTGACCAGATACCATCAGTAACAACCTACTGTGGAAGAGAGCAAGCCAACTTTCAGCTGAAGAGTAAATTAGCAAACGACGTTGCAATTAGATATGACACATATTAAAGAAATCATCAAAGTACATCACGAGGCAATCCCTAACGTGAAATAGTGAAAAGAAACGGAAAAGAGGAAGGCAGAAGGACACACTGCTGAGAGAATTGAAAGCAGACATGAAAAGGATGAATAGAAACTTGAAAGGAATTTCAGGACAGTGTTAGATGGAGAGTTCTGGTGAATGGCCTTTTCTACTCCACGAGGAGTAACAGGCGTAAGGAAGTAAATATAAACAATGATGGATATATCCAAATAAACTATACAGAATGCCTATATGCCAAAAAGAAACTGATTTATTGAAGTCTTAAATAATCAATGTCAAGATTGAAACAACTAATAAAAATGAATTAAACAATCCACTTAATTGCATATGCCATTGTCTAATCACGACTTAGTTGCTAAGTGAATAACGAATTAGAGTTTGAAGTGAATGGCATTGAGTTCTAGTCCCTAAATGAATAACATCTGTAGGATACACTTAGCTAGCATTCAGCCAAATCTCTGTGGAGTATTGAGCCTACGATTTTCTAGTAATGACATTACCATTGAGGTATTTCTATAAATCTAAGTTATAGTACAACCATTAATGACTATCTTAGATGATATCAGTTTTACTTTCTTCCTTTATCATTGAACTCTACCATAACCTTTCTAACATGATAGCCATTTCATAATAGATAATTTTTATAATCTTTATGATCTTATATTTGACTATATAAGTTTTGGGGGATGTTAGATTCTCAGAACTCACTTGGAAAACTACCTAATTTTGTTACTTTAATTAGAAAATTTGAATTTCTTTGTTTTCGCACCAAAAGCATTCTTGTCATCTTCATGTCGTATTTCCCACTTGGGAAACATCTTAAATGCTATTGGTCCATTATGTCTTTTAGTATGCTATTTGGTAACTCTATCCAAAGATGGTTTTGTACTGTATATATATACGTTTTGATTTGTGTTTGTTGTTATCGTTCGTTTCTGGCTATTTGCAGAAAATACTTCCTCTTTACAATCTTGAACTTCTTCTTCTAGTTAGCGGAGCTGGGACGCATCAGAATGGCTAGCTTATTGGTTTTTGGTCACCAAGTCTTTGTTCTCGTTCACAGATGAATTAACTCGTGATAGCTTTACACCTAGCATAAGTACAATTTCATCATTGATAATACATAATGAAGCATTGATCAAAACGGAAAACGCATCTATCAATGTATATTCCGTGATAATATACCTGTCATAGATAAGAAGAAGAAGAAGAATAAGTCAACTCTATGAAGTCATATTGTTGAAATCATAAGATTCTTTCAATATACATATACATATACATATATACAATAAGTTCTCGTATTTAATTACTTTAGTAAAACTGTAATACCTTTTAGATAGGTTTAATATCATATCATTCTTGGCGTTCTAGTGAGAAACCGTAACCAGTGGAGCTAATTCGTGTCGGGTAGAGACAGGTATCTACCTCAGTACAATGAAAGATGGTCGCGCTATTTCGTGGATTGGTTGATGTTAGACACTAACACCATTGGATGCCGGCTCAGTGCTCGAGTAGGTTAAGCGTTCGCGGGCGAGACTAAATGCTCTGGGTTCGGATCCTGTGAGTGGGATCGTGAATGCACACTGCTGAGGAGTCTCACAATAGGACGAAATCGGCCGTCCAGTGCTTTCAGGTTTCTAACGGTGGTCTAACATCAATCGGTTCATGATCTCAATCAAAAACTTAATAATCTTCACAACCTCAATAATGATAATATCATATGACTCATTGACCAATCAAAATATGATTTATACAATGTTAGTACTATTGCCAAACCAATGACATTCAATCGGTATAAATGAATAACCTAGAATCAATATTGGTCTTTTATTCTGTTAGCTCTTCTTCCAGTTGAAGTCCAGAACACGAATACCACGTTTTAATATTACGAATCATTTATTTCAAACATATTTGGTTTAGATTATATCAGTCAAACAGACTTTATCACACCATAATGTAGGACTATAATATTGATATATGATCAAGCTAAAAAAGTGGCTGTGAATATGAGAGACTGTAACTAAAAGATTGGGGAATATCTTAAGAATAGTAAATTTTAGTTATTTAATAGTTAAATTCATGAGTCAATTGAATCTAGACTATTATGGAAAACCTGGAAAGGGACTTCTCAGCAATTATTGAATTCAAGCAGTATTTCCTTGAGTTCTAGTGATAAGATGTGACTAGTGGAGTTCAACCAAGGTCTATTGTGACATAGTAACTCATTGAAGACAATAATAGACGATGGCGTCATTTCGTAGATTGATGTTAACTCAATGGTCTACTGGTTAAGAGTACATGTGAGAGACCGATAGGTCCTAAGTTGGAATCCTGAGAACTGGATCATCAATCCGTACTAATTAGAAGTCCCATACTAGAACAAAACCATCATCCAATAGTTCCTGGTTTTCAATGATGATCTACATTCAAATGACTTATGAATTCAACTATTAAATATTGATTGATCATCAAGAATTGATATGTAAATAATATACATTCTTTTCGTTGCACATTACCAGAAACCATGATATTTCTGATTAGACTCTTTTGTAACTTGTACAATGAAAAAATTGTACACTTATCAGGTTCATTGACATAATGATCTGTTAAAACAAACAAACAATCATTTTAATAGTTGAAATCATGAATCAATTGAAGCTAAACCATCTGGCGCGAGACTGATAGGTCCTGAGTTCGAATCCCGCCGGGGTGGGCGGGATCGTGGATGCGCACTCCTGAGGAGTTCCATACTAGGACGAAACGGCTATCCAGTGCTTCCAAGTTTTCCATGATGGTGATCTAGCCTCAATCGATTCATGATTTCAAGTATTGAAATTATCGATTCTCCACAAAACCCCCTACTAGATCATCATTTATTGAAATCTCTAGATCTTATAATAAGTATAAATCATTCAAATATTCAAAGAAACCGTCAATTTCATTCAACGCAATTTGTCTATTTTGAAATGATCTTTATTTCCAAACAAAAAACAAACAAACAAACATTCTATTATTTATTAAGTATTATTAATAATCAATAAAATATTGTAACAAAATCAATAATTTTGTGTAGTTATATGTATTTCTATACTCCGTTTGTTTGTTTCAACATGCAATTCATTATGTTCAATAATCTATTGAGTGTAATGATTATAAATAATAATAGTAATTATATATATATAGTTAATATTCAATTAAATTGACCTTAATTTATTGTGTTTTTCAATGTGTGCATATTGAGGAGTTCTGTGTGTGTGTGTGTGTGCTTTACCGTTATATTCTCCAAAATAATCAATATATTTTGAATAGTTGAGATCATGAATTAATTAAAGTTAGACTAACATGAAAAACCTGTGCGTTTATGATCCCACCTTGAGAGATTCGAACTTAGGACCTTTCAATCTTGCGTACAAGCGATTAACCATTAGACTACTGAGTTGGTATTTTAATGGTGTTAATGCATAACTTCAACAACCATCCAGTACTTCCAAGTTTTCCATGATGATCTAGCTTTAATAGATTCATAATTTCAACTACAAAAAATTAGTATAATATCCCCAATACCCCTTCTTATTATTGAATACTAAGAAGTATAACATAGTATCTATACTTTCCTTGTATGAAACGTCTTGACAATAAGGATCCATAATGAAACTTCAGATATTTAGACAACTAATTTTTAACCGACAAGATTATTGAATTAGTATTCAATGGTTTAAACTTTTGAATTCAATCAATTAGAGAGATTGAACCGTCAGTTGTTGCTGTTGTTGTTTGATTTCAGTCAGTTTATTATGTGAATATTCATTTTTCCTCATTGTGAATTATCATTCGATTAATATCAGATGGGTTTTGTGGATGTTATAGTAATTTCAATGGTTAAAATCATGAGTCAGTTGAAGCGAAAATCTCGCAAGGGGCGAGGTCGTGGATGCTCACTACTGAGGAGTCCCACAATAGGACGAAACGGCCGTTCAGTGCTTGCAGGTTTTCCATGATGATCTAGTTTCAATTGATTCATGATCCTAACCATTGAAATTACTATAATTCGATTGTTTACCGTCATAATCAGTATTATTGAGACGATAACTAAAATATCCGTATGGAAAAAAATATAGAAAAATGATTACGATGTGTTTAAGCCATCATTGATTTATATGCCATTCATTTCTGAAGTACAGGTTTGTGAATGTCTGTGGTAGTAATCTGTTAGCCAAATCAACTCATTAATCCTTTAACTTTGTACACAAATCACCAGTTCATAATGGTAATAAATATCGATAGACTTAGGTTAGCACTTTATGATTAGACGAACGTGTGTGAACAGGATATCTAAGTGGTAATATCTTAGGCTATGAAACTGGTTGATGCGAATTTTAATCTCACAGGAAGCATCAAACCCCTCAAGATCACAGGTACACCTTGCTAATGAGTCTAAACTAATACTAGACGTAGGTTAATCAACGTTTCATGTCGACTTCCTTCAATCACCACGTTACATCTCAACATAATTCCCTCTGTGTTGAGTCATTTAGGTTAAATGATCATATTACAACTTGATATATCGAACTCTATCAACAGTAAGAAATAGATAAACATGACAGCAATTATTATTCGGTGACCAATCACCTGTTTTTTTTTTATTTTGCCACTGTTGGTGTGATCCAGAAAGGATCATCTAATCAGCGTTCATTTGAAGTTTTAGCCAGAAACATCAAGGAAGTAAAACGTCTCATGTAGAGTTTCTGATTGGTTGATTATCTACACTGCTATTATGTTTAGTAGCATTCTAGAATGTTCAAGCAACCTAAGGAAATTTAAAATCTTATTAAAACCCTATATTTTCTCTATTAAAATGAACTTTTGGAATAAAGTACTTCTCTTGTAATTCTAGCTTAGGTGGGTAGGGGATTACAAAAATAACTTAGGAACTGAATATAACGTTCAATGAACAAGACTTATCAACCATAAACTTAAATCAGCTAATTTCATTCTATAATGAAAGATATCATTCAAATAAAACTGATCCTTATACACATAGTAATTTAATCAATAATGATAATAAATACTATGATCAGTCTAACCATCTTTTAAAATTCGTATTACCTTAGTAACATAAATCAGAATGTTTTTTTGTTGTTGCTACTGTTGTTGTTTTTGTTATCGTTAAATTGATTTTCTTCATTTCTATTTTAGTATCTTAGATCAAGTTATGAAAATCAATCTAAAACCGGTAATATTCACAATTCCAATATGAATAATACCATGAATGTACTGAATGATGATACATGTGAAAAATTATTGGAAGGAATTGCTGAAGCTAAAACTACCATTAATTTATTTTTAAATAATCGATTTGAAGAAGCAAAGAATCGTTTACATATGAAGTAATTGGAACTTTATTTTCATTAATATAACTGTGTCTCTCTCTCTTTCTCTCTTATGAAGTACACATAGTGGTATGTATCAAGAATTATCCAATTCTACAATATTATTTATTCAAGGAATGGCTACAATAGAACAGGTATATAATGACATATTTTCATTATATATTGTATAGTAGATATGATGAATTGAATAATTTTTTCTGGTTAGCGTTTTTTTTACCGAGTTAGTTTTCTACGGGATGGGGTCGCTAACCCCCATGCCCAACCCTCCTCCTTTATCCGGGCTTGAGACCGGCAGTAGCCCCCGGAAAGGGACTCCTATGATGAATTAAACTGCAAAATCGTGCATGGACGACAGTTGACAAAATCATTCGAACTAAAGACCGGTATCAGGCAAGGTTGCTTACTCTCACCCTTTCTCTTTCTCCTGGTGATCGACTGGATCATGAAGACATCAACATCTGAAGGGAAGCACGGGATACAGTGGATAGCTAGGATGCAACTGGATGATCTAGACTTCGCAGATGATCTGGCTCTTCTATCGCATACGCAACAACAAATGCAGGAGAAGACAACCAGTGTAGCTGCAGCCTCAGCAGCAATAGGTCTCAATATACACAAAGGGAAAAGCAAGATTCTTCGATACAACACAACATGTAACAATCCAATCACAATTAACGGAGAAGATTTGGAAGATGTAAAAACCTTTACATATTTGGGCAGTATCATCGATGAACACGGTGGATCTGATGCATATGTGAAGGCACGGATTGGCAAAGCAAGAGCAACATATTTACAACTGAAGAATATCTGGAACTCAAAACAACTATCTGTCAACCAACATCAAGGTCAGGATTTTCAATACAAATGTCAAGACAGTTCCACTGTATGGGGCGGAAACCTGGAAAACTACGAAATCCATCGTCCAAAAGATACAGGTGTTTATTAACAGTTGTCTACGCAAAATACTTCAGATCCGCTGGCCGGACAATATAAGCAACAAACTACTGTGGGAGAGAACAAATCAGATCCAGGCGGAGGAAGAAATCAGGAAGAAGCGCTGGAAGTGGATAGGACACACATTGAGGAAAACACCCAACTGGGTCACAAGACAAGCTCTCATATGGAATCCTCAAGGCCAAAGTAAAAGAGGAAAACCAAAAAAACACATTACGCCGAGAAATGGAGATAGATATGAGAAAAATGAACAAGAATTGGATGGAACTAGAAAAGAAGGCCCAGAACAGAGTGGGTTGGAGAATGCTGGTCGGCGGCCTATGCTCCATTGGGAGTAACAGGCGTAAGTAAGTAAGATATAATTAATTAGGTTGTTTTGAATCATATGTTGTATTTTAATGGTTTAATTCATGAATCACTTAAAACTGTTGAGGAGTCTCATGCTAGGACGAAACGACTGTCTAATGTTTCCAAGTTTTCCATGGTGGTGGTCTAGCTTCAATTGAATCATGATGTAAACTATTGAAAATAAAACAATCGTTGACCACTTATACTAATGTAATCATATAACAGTTATTAAAATTCTATACACACCTACTTAATAACGATATAATGCATCAATCATTATGTATTAATTCCATAAGGAAACAATCGGTTAATTTTTGTTAATAGAACTAAACAGCATAACTTTTATGATAGTTCAATCGAATGTTTTCTATTGAATAAACTCACTCAGTCAGTCAGCTGCAACGTAGGACCAGGCACGCATATGCATCGGTCCAAGTTGCCATACCACATTGACACAGCAACATGAACGCCGGATTCATTACTTACTTACTTACTTACTTACGCTTGTTACTCCCAATGGAGCATAGGCCGCCGACCAGCATTCTCCAACCCACTCTGTCCTGGGCCTTCTTTTCTAATTCCATCCAATTCTTGTTCATTTTTCTCATATCTATCTCCATTTCCCGGCGTAATGTATTCTTTGGTCTTCCTCTCCTCCTTCAACCTTGAGGATTCCATATGAGGGCTTGTCTTGTGACGCAGTTCGGTGCTTTCCTCAATGTATGTCCTGTCCACTTCCAGCGCTTCTTCCTGATTTCTTCCTCCGCCTGGATCTGATTTGTTCTCTCCCACAGTAGTTTGTTGCTTATATTGTCCGGCCAGCGGATCTGAAGTATTTTGCGTAGACAACTGTTAATAAACACCTGTATCTTTTGGACGATGGATTCATATAAGTAGTTAATTCAGTGCTGGTAATATATAGAAGAAAGATTGCATATAAGGAGATAGTACAGGACGGAAGAATTAGTTCCTAGAAAGAAAGATTTGAAGTGATTTTAATCTCTTAGTTTAAAGGAAGACAGAGAGTGTATACAACGACGCCATTGTAATCGATTCTGAACCATGTCACCAAGAGTCTCTAACCATTGGTTACGATAATCACGCAGACTCCAACCAGGCAGTCTGAATCTTGAAACATGGCTCAGACCAGAAGTTAGTGACTTCAAGCACTGATGCCATGTTTTGGTTTGGCCGCCCCTTTCTTCCAATTATCCCTAACATCGGTTAGCATTGCGCGTCGTGGTATTCCGTGTTCAGACATACGCAGCACGCGGCTCAACCATCTCAGTCGATGAAGATTTATAACTTCATCAACTGATCTACCATCATTCCCTAGTACTCTACGTCTAAACTCACTATTACTTACCTGGTGATCCCAGCAGATGCGAGCAATATTTCTAAGGCACGTTTGGTCAAATATTAGTAACTTACGAGTATCTTCTACTCTTAAAGGTCATGTTTCGCAGCCGTATAGCAGAACGGAACGAACTGTCGCTCAGTATACTCGTCCCTTAATTGATAGACGGATATCTCGCCTTCGCCATAGATGACGTAAGTTGTCAAAGGCTTTTCTAATCCGTGCTGAGATTTCGTCAGACACCAACCTATTAGGGCTGATCAGACTTCCAAGATAAGTGAAGTTGTCGACGCGTTCGACTACTTTACCCCCTATCCTTAGTTCAGGTGTTGACGCAGACCAGTCCTGAAGCAACAACTTGCATTTGGAGGGAGAGAAGCACATCCCAAACATTCTGGCATTGTTGCTCAGTGCTACCAAAAGACTCTGCATTTCATCAGCGTCTTCACCAAACATTTATTGAATAAACTATCTATCTGTATATGGTTGCAAGTAAATGATCTATGACAAGGTAATCAGTGGATTTAGTAAATCAATTAAACTATATGTTCAGATAACCTTATGAAGTTAATTGGAAATAAAAAAAACTACTAAGCAATTCATAGTAATATACATGGGATTAACTCAAAAAAAAGACAAAATGCTTGATAATGTAGCCTGATTTATTAGGGTAAACTGTTAGATAAGGTCAATATACAGCATTTGTTCTCTCAATATATCAGTAATGTGATGACATTGTCAGCGAGATTGAATATTTGTTGGTATCATTTCTGGATAGATCTATGGATATATAGGGATAGTTCAATTTGGAATGAATATCAGAAGGAGTTTGTGTCGACATTATAATAATTTGAATAGTTAAGATCACAAGTCCATTGAAGTTAGACCACCATGGAAAACCTGGAAACACTGGAAAGGCCATTTTATTCTACTGTGGAACTCCTATTTGAAATTATCATTTCTAAACTAATAATCATTTTATTGAGTTGAATTTAATCCATTGATGATTTTTCCACCTTTAACATGTCTCTGTAGGAAACAATTTCCTACAGGTTTAACTAAGCTATTCTCTAAACTGTCGAATACAGAGTCTTGCTTTAGCCAAAGTCAGAACAAGTAAGCTATTTGGCCTGATAAACTGATTGGCCAGAACCTTCACATCCCTGGCCACGTAACTTTTCTAGTTCAATTTCCTTTTCTAACTGGGTTATGCGTAACTTAGCTAACTCTAGTTCTATCATACTATTGTCTTTGGGTTCGTTCTTTTCAAGTTGATCCTCGTCATAAACTCCCAAATGATGGGGTGATAACTCTGGTATCTCATCGGAATCGTAGTATTTAATGGAGGTCATTTCAGTAGGTATATTGAAAATTACTGTTAGAAACTTTGTAGGAAACAATTTCCTACAGGTTTAACTAAGCTATTCTCTAAACTGCCGAATATAGAGTCTTGCTTTAGCCAAAGTCAGAACAAGTAAGCTATTTGGCCTGATAAACTTTATCTGTTTCTAAAACATAAATTACACACCGTTAGTATACAAAATAAACAGTACAGTCTATTAACGTAGGGCGAAAAAGAGACATGATTAACATACCGAACAGTAATCAGAGAATAGGAAAAATGAGTCAGCAAAGCGAATATTGTTTTATAATGAACATAAAATTATGATTGGTGGATAAAAAAAAGGTATAGTCATACACTTACTTCCTTACGCCTGTTACTCCTCGTGGAGGAGCATAGGCCGCTCACCAGCATTCTCCATCCAACCCTGTCCTGGGCAATCCTTTCAAGCTCTTTCCAGTTCTTATTCATCTTTTTCATATCTGCTTCTATTTCCCGACGTAATGTGTTCTTTGGCCTTCCTCTTTTTAGCTTCCCTTCAGGATTCCAAGTTAGCGCTTGTCTCGTAATGCAGTTTGATGATTTCCTCAATGTATGTCCTATTCATTTCCATAGTCTTTTCCTAATTTCCTCTTCAGCTGGAAGCTGGTTGGTTCTCTCCCACAAAAGGCTGTTGCTGATGGTATCCGGCCAATGGATGTTGAGTATCATGCATAGACAGCTATTAATAAATACCTGTACCTTCTTGAGGGTGGTTGTTGTAGTTCTCCAAGTTTCAGCTCCGTACAGTAGAACTGCCTTGACGTTCGTATTGAAGATTCTGACTTTGATATTGGTTGAAAGTTGTTTTGAGTTCCATATGTTCTTCAGTTGAAGGAATGCCGCTCTAGCTTTGCCATTCCTTGCCTTGACGTCTGCATCTGAACCTCCTTGTTTATCGACGATGCTTCCCAGGTATGTGAAGGATTCCACGTCTTCCAGAGTTTCGCCATCAAGAGTGTTCGGATTGCTGTTCTCCGTGTTGTGTTTGAGGACCTTGGTTTTCCCTTTGTGTATGTCTAGGCCTACCGATGCAGAGACTGCTGCTATGCTGGCTGTCTTTATCTGCATTTGTTCGTGTGTATGTGATAGAAGGGCTAGGTCATCTGCGAAGTCCAAGTCGTCTAATTGGTTCTGAGCTGTCCATCGTATGCCGTGGTTTCCCTCAGATGTCGAGGTCTTCATAATCCAGTCGATCACCGGAAGAAACAGGAAGGGAGAGAGTAGACAGCCTTGTCTTACTCCGGTCCTTACTTGGAATGCGTCTGTCAGCTGTCCTCCATGCACTACTTTGCACTGTAGTCCATCGTATGAGTTCCGGATAATGTTGACAATCTTCTCAGGAACTCCGTAGTGTCGAAGAAGTTTCCATAACGTTCTCCTATCTACACTGTCAAATGCCTTCTCATAATCAATGAAGTTGATGTAGAGTGACGAGTTCCACTCAATTGATTGTTCGACGATGATCCGTAGTGTCGCAATCTGGTCTGTGCACGACCGGTCCTTACGGAATCCAGCTTGTTGATCTCGAAGTTGAGAGTCAACTGCGTCTTTCATCCTGTTTAGTAACACTCTGTTGAAGACTTTACCCGGTATTGACAGTAGTGTAACGCCTCTGTAGTTTTCACACTTGTTCAGATCTCCTTTCTTTGGAATCTTGATGAGGTGTCCTTCTTTCCAATCCATCGGCACTTGTTCCTCCTCCCAAATCTTCTTGAATAGAAGATGAAGCATGCTTGTAGTTACTTCGATGTCTGACTTCAACGCTTCAGCTGAAGTCAGACAAGGTCAAAGAAAGTTAACGTGGTGGTGGGCGTTTCACCTTATCATTGATGCGTTCGTTTATCGATCACATTTTACATCTCATCTCCATAGATCAAGACTGTGGGGGTGGAGTTGGGTGAGGTGGAGAGGAAATCATCTCAATGTAATTGAGTATTTGTTAAATTAGTTGAACCATATCACGAGTTAAACACTTGTCGATAATGATTGAAATTAACAGTGTTCATTATGAGAATAGTTGATTTTGAGTTTATCCATATGAATGATCTTAGACAACTGTAATGAATATCAATCTTTTTCTTTTTCTACTTCTTCTTCTTCTTCTAGGAAAATCTTGAAACTGCTAAAGAACAATTAAAAACAACACTTAAAGCATGTCAATCAAATCGACGTAAAGCAGCTATTAGTGAAACATTCACTAAACAAATAGAAAAAAATCGTAATATAATTTATAGTTTATATACAGATGGTAAATTATTTCATTATATCTATACAATGAATCAATAATTTTTTGTAAATATATCATTGTCTTTTCATTGTTTAACTACGAAATTAAAGATTATTGAATAGATGTTTCATATGAACATGTAGTTACTTGCTTACTTATTTACTTAAACCTGTTACCCCTTAAAATGGAGAAGGATAGGCTGTCAACCAGTATACTTTAAGCAAATTTGTCTTAGGCTTTTCGTTCTAGTTCTATTCAATTGTTGTTCATTCTTCTTCTTCTTCTTCTTGTTCTTCTCATGTCTGTTTCCGTTTCTTGATGTAATGTGTTCCTTCGTGTTCCTCTTTTGTCTTTGGCTTTGAGGATTTGAAGTGAGAGATTGCCTTGTGACACAGTTGAGTGCTTCCTTCAATGTGTGTCTTATCCACTTCCAGCGCTTCTTACTGATTTCTTCCTCCACTGGAATCTGGTTTGTTCTCTCCTACAGTAGGTTGTGGCTGATATTGTTTGGTCAATGGATCCGAAGTATTTTGCCTAGACAACTGTGAATAAACATTTGCATCTTGTGGATGATAAAATGCGTAGTTATCCAAGTTTTCACTTCATGCAATAGAACTGTGTTGACATTTGTATTGAAAATTCTGACTTTCGTGTTGGTTGACAGATAGTTGTTTTGAGTTATAGATGTTCTTCAATTGTAAATATGCTGCTCATGCTTTTCCGATTCGCACCTTCACATCTGCATCAGATCCACCGTGTTTATCAATGATGTTGCCCAAATATGTAAAGGTTTGTACATCTCCCAAATCTTCACTGTCAAGTGTGATTCTATTGTTGTATCGGATAATCTTGCTTTTCCCTATTGTGTATGTTGAGACCTACTGCTTTTGAGGCTGCCACTACGCTGGTCGTCTTCTCTTGCATTTGTTGTTGCATGTGCAATAGAAGAGCTAAATCATCTGCAAAGTCTAGATCGTCCAGATGTATCCTAGTTGTCCACTGTATCCAGTGCATCCCTCAATAATACGCATACGTGTTTCTAACTGGTATCGTACTTAAGATAATATGATCAACAGATGATTGTGGATACATCTGTTAGCTTAGTTGAACTGAATAACATGTATATTAATCAGTTTAATTCCACGATGTCATCAAATAATTATGTTGTTAATGTAAATATTTTCACGGTGAGACTATAATTTATAGACGAACCAATTAGATTTACAATAACAGGTCACAGATTTTGGAGCGCAATTCATGTACTCATTTAGTTTTGGTATTATAACTCATATCAATTTATGATGTAAACCCCGAAATCTAATTTCCAACCTTAATCATCAACTGTAAATGATAATTGAAATTTTTCGCACAGCTTTATAATCCTCATTTGGTTCTAGTTATTAGGTAGCTCTTTCATAAGTTCTAACAGCGTTCTTCAACGCTTCAAGTGATTGGAATGTTACGATATACAATGTGCTCAAGAATAGGTTATCGGTTTCTGTGACAATGTGAGAAACAACAGAGCTCATGCTTTACACCTTATTACCGTCTGTAATTGGAAGAAAATATGCACTGTTGTCAAGTCCTAACATTTTATATCAAGTTTAAGAAATAAACAACCAATTATAATGAACTTCAAACTAGCTATTTGATTGGATGGAACAGAATGAAAATTATTGGATGATGGAAATGAAAAATCTTTTCAAATGGGATCAATTTATCATCATTTAAATGTCATTCATAAATCCTAGTCTTATCACATTGGTCTATTTTTCTTTTATTCTTCCAATCATCTAGAACAGGCTCATGCTGAACTTTGTTATGCAGAAGGTTTACTTCAATTGGCATTTCTTTCAATGTTACAAGATGAAAAATTAACAAGTCTTATAAAATGTTCTTTGAAAATAAGACAATGTTATAAATGTTATCGGTTAGTTCATTATATAATCTAAATGTTAATTCATTCGTCTAATGTTATAACAGTTGGGTTTCCAATGTTTACACGTATGGAATGTTAATTTACCTTAGACGAATATCTACAATAGATTCAGTCAGTCTTGAGTGCTGTTAGAGGTATAAGGGCGGTTATCATTTCCCGGTTGACCATACCGTGGAAGGGTTCTTCTGAAGATACCTAAAAAGGAAACTGGATTAGAGGTGCGCTTAGTCTTACCGCTCTTCAACCGACCTGTCTGACATGGTAGGACCTTGAGGAACGATTTTTCCGGCCAGTATAACTCGGTCGTTTCATCACGATAGGCGAAACCGACCACCACGTCGAGGTTGCAACAACGGTCGGGACGTACATTAGATTCCCTCACAGTGTCTATTCTACAGGACTTCAACACAACTCAGATAATCAAGAACGCGTGATTAACCTGACAACAGCGTAAATATATTTCTACAGCAAAACCCGACACAATCCAACAACAATTATTCACTAATTTTATTTATTTATTTGAACACATAAATATTGGTACATGAGGGCACCAAATATATATGCGCCACACAAATCTCATTTAATTTGTGTTTGAGCAGTGATACTGCTCGGGTGCCCAGACCGAAGCAGGTGATTTTATTAGGAGGCCATACCCCGAGCCTTCGACCTAAAGGTCTAACCCACAAGGCAGTTGAGCAACGTAGGGAGATGCAGTCCCATGGTAGCCTGTGACCAACGATTGGTTCATACGCTATTTGTTCCTTCAGGATACTGGAGCCCATGTGCATCATTGATTTGAGATCCCGTTAAAGTGCCGGACATTCGCTTTTCGTCCTCTCGTTTTCGTAAACAACACCGGTGTCACTTGAAGGCAGTGAGTAGGACTTCCCTGGCAGAGGCTTTATATGCATGACCGTGTGAGAGCATTTCGAGAGGGAGGGCAGGCCCACCCAACTCTCGGTCATACCAGGACATTTGGGGGCAACAACAATGAACAATCAATCAACCAATCAATCAATCAATAGTAATAATAATAATAATAAGGATAAGGGAATATATAACTTATCTGACACCTATCAGACTATCTACATATCTGACTAAGCAGACAACCAATCATTATCATTCTCGCCCGCTTATCATTCCGATTAATATTGATGACTTAACATATATGACAGTGATCTTGCATAAGCTGAATGTCTTTCTCGATTTAATTAACTCAACAGTAAAATCTAACTGTGGAAGGGAGTAATGAAGATCTGAGTCCCACAAGAGTCATCAATCACTTAAGCTTTACTAAAGTGTATTAACCAACAGGAAATAGAGTTTAAACTAGAATTCCTGTCAATTATTTCCAAAGATATGATATTCACATATGATTTACGCGGTTAATAGTCACCTATATTGAGTTGTACTTGGTTTGAATATTGAAATAACAGTTGAAAACGACTCCTAATATCGATTTATTGAATTCCAATTATAGACGGTTGAGTTCTAGTTAAGAATTCCGATAGGTTGATCAAGTCTATTTAAAGCTAAATAGGAAGTGAGAGATGCTGATTAAATTAAACTATTTGTGAAAACTCGATTTCACTTACTGAAGGACAGAGACGCTGTTAGTTGAAATTTGGTTTAATTTACCTTAAGAAAACATATCTGTATTTATGAATGAGTTTGTTCACATATTGTAGATTCGATCTATCGAATGCAGTTTCTTGGTCTTTTCGTCCACGTATTAGGCTTGGTTGTTAATCTAAACGTTGAATCCTGTCTGATCATCTATATTGGTCTTAAGGTTGTATAGTTAGAGTTTTATCTTCCATATGACTGAGGTATTCAAGATTGGTCAGTTTCTGAGTAGTAATGGGTGTTGTAACCGTCTTAACTTTAAGTGCTAACCCTATTATATGATTGAGATCATGAACCGATTGATGTTAAACCACAATTGAAAACCTGGGAGCACTGAACAGCCGTTTCGTCCTATTGTGAGACTCCTCAGCAGTGTGCATCCACTATCCCGCTCGTGGGATTCAAACACAGGGCCTTCAGTCTCGCTCGCGAACGCTTAACCTACTAGACCACTGAGACAGTCGGCATCCAACGGTGTTAATGTCTAACCTCAACCCATTTACGAAATTGCGCGACTATCTTTCATTGTACTGAGGTAGATACCTGTCTTTACCCGACACGAATTAGCACCATTGGTCACGGTTTCTCACTAGAACTCCGAAAATTTTCTCACTAAGCTAGTCACTAGTAAGCACATAGTAATTATCAGTATAGAGTTGTGGAGATACTTTTACTACCTCTACCACTAGGAGATTTGAATTGACAATTGTATCTCAGTGCTAATGTGGTATGGCAACTCAAACTGTTGTACGTACTTACGTACATACGTACGTACGTAAGAAGTTCTACGTTGTTGCTAACTGACTAACTGACTGACTGATGATTAGTGATAACTTCAAATAGGATCAGTAATTGATCTTCATCTAACACTATAAATCAACTCATCATTAAATGTTATATCATCCAGTATATCTGAATTATATTTTATATCAATGAATTAGTACAATGTTTATATTCTCTTCTTTTTTGTTCTAATTTCTTGACTAGTACAGAATATGTTGGAGAATATTAAAATATCGTAATTGGCAAAATGAAATAAGTAAATCAGCTTTTGAAAGTGGTGTACATTTAGGTGTTGGAGCTTTTAATTTAGTAAGTAATCATATATAAATCAATAATTTGATCGATATTGTAATTCATTGAAGGATCTAGTCATTGAATAATTCATTATGTATTAAATCTATGTCCTTTTTTCATCTAAGAGTAATTGTGCTGCGTTACTTTGTAGAGTTCATAATCGTTTGAGGGTATTGATTGAGTGATTGATTAGCTCGATCTCTACCATTTGGGTTATCGCTCACGTTAGTTTATGAGTTATTCGTCCCACTATCTAAGAGGCACAACGAGGACGTGTGAGTTGGGTTTCGTCTCTCTAGTAAATAATAAGTATGACTAATTATTACATAATATAATTATTGTTCTAATATTCGAATATAAGATGATATACTTGGTGATTATTACGTCACTTTATTGAGATATATGCTACTTATGTTGATAGATATGAGTAGTATGTTCCATCAATAGAAAGTGGAGAATCTAGTAGCAGATGTTTAGGAAGATTGAATAGAAGAGAATGGAACAGAGAGTAATAAATATGGAAATGAATAAACAATAAAGTCAAAAACAAAGGACTATTATTATTATTATTACTATAGTTAATATTTTCCGTATCCAAGAGCTCACTTACTATGCGATATTAACTAGAGTTTCATCAGTTTACCGGTGGTTTCGTCTTTGAAAACCTACTCATTTTGGAGTGTATGTTTTGACTAAATGGATAGATAATCATATAATGTCATTAGTAGTATCTTTAATGATATTGTTTATTCATTGAATTCATGAATCAATTAAAGCTAGACTATCATAGAAAATCTGGAAGCACTGGACGGCTGTTTCGTTCTACTATGGGACTCCACAGCAATCTATATTGATGATCCTGCTCGTGAGATCCGAACTCAAGACCTATCAGTCTGGCGCTTGAACACTTAACCTTTAAACCATTGAACCGACTAGCATCCAATGGTATTAATGTGTAACTTCAACTATTTAATTAGTAAAATCTCCATAGAACCCCTTTCTTGTCAGAAATGGGTTATCTGTTCAAAAATAAATAAAAATTGAATTTATATAATTCTTTATGATCATATTTTTTTTATAGATGATCTCTATGCTTCCTAGACGTGTATTGAAATTATTGGAATTTGTCGGATTCTCCGGAGATCGTGTATGTTATGAATGATATTTTATTGTTCTCTCATTCTTTTTGTAACTTATTGTTAGTTTTCATGAAGTGTATTTCATTGACACCTTTATTTGGATTAAATGATAATCTAAACTGTCCAGATTCCAGCTCAATGATTCTGAAAGAGTTGTTAATGCTCATTACTGTAAAGTTTTATTTTAATATGAAACAACTGTCAGGTTTCCTGTAATTTCAATAGTTGAGATCATGAATCAATTGAAACTAGACCATCGTGGAAGACCTGGAAACACTGAACCGCCGTTTCATCCTAGTATGGGACTCGTCCGTGGCACTGCACATCCACGATCTCGCTTCGCAAGATTCAAACCTAGGATCTATCAATCTGGCGCGCGAGCGATTAACAATTAGATGGATGTGCACTACTGACGAGTCCCACAATAGGACGAAACGACCGTCTAATGCTTCCAAGTTTTCCATAGTGATCTAATTTCAATTGACTCGTGATCTCAACTATTGAAATTACTCTAATCTCCACAAAAATCCCTTTTTCTGTAATTGTTAATAATTTATAAAATGAAGTCAATATGTGACAAAAAGAAAGCTGTCTGAATTGATTGTCATCCTAATTACTGTAATATAATAAAAGAAAATATGAATTATCATTATTGGGTTATGGAGGTTATAAAGTTTTTGATTGAGATCATAAATATCAATTGATATTAGACCAGCAATGAAAACCTGGAAGCACTGAACAGCCGTTTCGTCCTATTATGGGACTCCTCAGAAGTGTGCGTCCACGATCTCGCTCGTGGAATTCAAACATAGGGCCTTCAGTTTTGCGCGCGAACGCTTAACCTACTGGACAACTGAGCCGGCATCCAATGATGTTAATGTCTAACTTCAACCGATCCATGAACTTGCGCTACCATCTTTCATTGTACTGAGGTAGATACCTGTCTCTACCTGACACGGATTAGCTCTGCTGAGGTATCAGACAATAGGACGAAACAGCCATCCAATACTTACAGGTTTTCAAAGGTGGTCTAACATCAATCGGCTCATAATCTCAATCAAAAACTTAACAATCTCCACACCCTCTAAACTGTAAATTATTATTTCGTAGCTAAATAGATCAAAGTTCGTTTCTACGACAAAATAAACTTTGATAATAAAACGGTTTACTTTAATTATTATTAATAAATTGCACTACATTTACATATTTAATGATTACTTACTTACTCTTGTTATCCATGGTGGAGAAGCATAGACCACCAACCAGGATTCTTCATCAAATACAGTCGTGGTTAATTCTTTTCAGTTGTTTCCAATGGCTATTCATCGTTTTGATGCTTGTTTCCAGTTCCTGACGTTGTGTGTTCTTTAGTCAGCCTTTCATTTTTCTATTTCTCTTCAAGATTCACAATTAAGCGTTTACTTTGTCATCCATATCTTATCTACTTTAGGTATATTTGCCTAATTTCTTTTTAAGATGAAAGTTGGTTTATTCTCTTTCATATAGGAATATCGCCTTTTCCTATCATTAATTGTAATATTCTTTATGTTATTTGAAAGATTGAACATATCAAGTAACGCCCCTAAAACATCCCGAGCTACCAACTTTGGGGAAACTCTCGAAGTCAAACGACCTTGACCAATGTTTGGGGTACTTTTGGAAAATTCTATATAGACTTGGTTATATACATTGTGTCGTTATCCGCAAGTGGAATTTTGTAAATCCAACAACCGGAGTGAACACTAAGAATATTGAAGCTATGTGGTTCAGGCTCTATCATGCCCCGAGAGGTCGACTATTATAGAGCCATTTGAAAGAGTTCCTCTACCGTATGCACTACGATTTTAGAATCTCTGAACCTCTCTCAAACCTTGATACGATTTTCAACCATGTAAAAGAAGTATATCCACTTTAATTCTTTAGTTCTGTATAATATAATTTTACACTCTACTATCTGCTTTCTGATTAGCTAATATTTCTCAAGGTCACTTAAGATTCGTTCAAAGGTCGTTCATAAATTATAGTCTTGCCAAGTAAGGCATTCAGTAATAAGATTGTGAAGATTGTTAAGTTTAGATTGATATTATGAATGAATCCATATTAGACCATCATTGAATAGTCACATGCCGGATTGTTGATAAGCACTGTTGAGGAGGTGTCCCATACTAAGACGAAACAACTATCTAATACTTTGAGATTTTCAATGATAGTTTAACATTAATCATTGCTTATTTAAAAGTAAAGATTAATGTTAATCAAATAGTCATTCATAGAATTCTGATTTGTAAGCATCTTATCTTTACTTGAATCATCGCATTGATGTTTAGGACTGCAATTGATCAGTCTCTTTTATGGGCATATGTGCATACTGTGTGTATTGCCTTAATTGACAAGCATTATAAACAAAGATGGATAGTGGCTAGCAGTGGAATCTATAACGTGCGCCACTACATTCTATTTGTGACTTGTCAGATGGATGCAATTGCATCACAGGCTTGTTGATGTTCAGTCTCGGACTCGAACTCAGTACCGTTCACTTCAAATGCCATTACGTTATCCACTTATCTACTGAGCCCTTATAACCACCTGCTTGTACAATGAGGTGAAGTTTAAATTCACTTAGTATTGTTTCACTTGAATCTTCTACTTCAATTAAAGTAAATGACTAAAGGTTACTGAGTAATGTCTTAGGAATGAATCTTTCTCTGAATGTATAGATATATATATCTACGTGAATACCTTAGTTTAACAATTCAAAGCATTAATATACAATATCATCTATCAGGTTGACCTGAATTATTGATTTTTTATAATGAATCGGTATTATTATGATTATAATCATATGATAATAATTGAAATACTCAATGTTGTATATTAAATCAGCATTGACAAATGAACATTATAGTAGTATAGTTTTAATGGTTGAATATATAAGTCAATTCAAAGTATAGACCATCATGGTAAACCTGGAAGCATTGTCGTATATATGGGACTTTTCATTAATATGCATCTACGATCCTGTACGGTAGGATTCGAACCAAGGAACTATTGGTGTAGCTCATGAGCGTTTAATATGTAGACCATTGAATTGATATCCAATGGTGTTAATGTCTAATTTTAGTCGTTCAGGTTTCCATGGTGGTTTAGCTTCAAATTGACTTATGAATTTAACTATTAAATTACTAAAATCTCCACAATACCGTTTACTGATAGTATGATTTATATTATGATGAAAGCAGGCATCGAATACATATGCTCCTTCAACCTGAAGTTCTGATCCAACAGGCAGTGGAAAAACGTAAGGAGATGCAGTCTCATTATAGCCGGTGACCAACAATTGGTTCATACGCCATTTGTTTCCTTAGAATCCTAGAGCCACTGTGTACCACTGGTTTTGAATCAGGGTTTTCCAATTCGTCTAGGTGGATCTTTCATATCTACTAATCCGGTTAAAGCGTCGGACATTTGCCTTTCGTTCTCTCAATCTTGGAAACAACACCCCCGTCACTAGAAGGCAGTGAGAAGGACTTCTCTGTCAGTGGTTATATGCACGTGGCTATGTGGGAGCATTCGGAGAGGGAGAGCTAACGTTCCCAACCCTCAGCCGTATCAGGGCATTTGGGAGCCTCAACATTTGGATTCATAGATGGATTCCACTGGTGTTTTTATTTAGTTTGAAACATTGAAGTATATCCCATTAAGTTATACTTAATAATGATGAGAACATGTTACTCAACTGGCATTAAGTATTATGATAAAGTGAAGTTATTTTATAAGTACTGATCATAATCGTTATGACTTTCTTTGACTGAAATGATCTGTAACATTATTGATTTTTAACAAGTGTGTCGTCCCCGACATCTTCCGTTTTCTTTATGATTATCTTGTAGGGCAAATGCTGTATATTAGGGTATGATTTTCATTAGAGTTATCGTTTTAAGCACTAACTTTTAACACATTTACAGCTTTCATCCTTCATGTTTTTCTGTGCTTCATCAACATGTTTAGTGCAGACACCTGAGAATAACGTTAGACTCTTGAAATACGATGGGTATGACAACTGTTTTTTTACTCAATTCCTACTAATAATGAGTCCGCTTACGTAAATAATGCTAATGAGCACGACAAAGTTACATCGAAACATCACTAGCAGCATTCAGTCATTTATAAAAATATAAGTAGTATAACGCTAGTTATTCTTCGATAATGAGTAAGTCTAGCTGGAAGAACCTTGTGAAGACGAGTTAGGTCAATGTGCAATATTTGTCACAGATTGGTTTCCGTTATCGTAGAACCAGAAACCAGAGAGAGCTGGACAGTTATATGACGTTTGACTGAAATAATGAACCAGTCAATGTGAGCACTCTATGAGAAAGGCAAAATCACTCGGCAGTCTGTATATCGTAGCATGGGACGCCATATCAGTGCAGTTCCACACTTCCGCACACAAAAATCGATTCTGTGACCTTTAGTCTCGAGCGAACTCTTATTCTCTTGCCACTGAGCCATATCCAGCAAAAATCAAACCCACAAATTTTAGTTTATACAACAAGAGGTTAATCATAAGAACCACTGATCCGAGAAATAAATGTACAATTCTGACTTCAACCAGTTTGTGATGAAGCTCATAGATCAAAGATTGCTATTGTCAACACTAGTTTCATCTACGATATGGCTTCATTCCACAAGTAACAAGTTCCCACGAGAAATTTGGGAACATTTTAAAGTTACTAGTGAGATGACCAGTTGTAAGTACACACTGATAATTAGTCGCATACTGAAACGAAATATAACCGTCTTAAGGCTGTCTGGTTTTGAATGCTATCCCAAGTGAAATGTGTGATGAATACAATTGACACATCAACTGGTTTGTTTTATTTGATTGAAATCTTCAAACACACGAAATGTTTTTTTCTTTAATGGGCTGTTACATAGGGAGGCTAAATTTCATAGGACATATTGAATAGTTCTTGGACTTTTGTTCTCTGATTTGGATGGTTTGGTCATGGAACTTTCATCATTCTTCTGAACGACATCATCATCAGCATAAATTTCAGGTAGAAGTGAATGGGTGTGTGTGTGTGTGTATGATTTTGTTGGTGTGGTCGATCAGTTTCATGTTATATCTTGTGACAGGATATCATTTCATTGTGATTACATTACAATTCATTTTCTATGTATTCAGCAATTTGGTTTAGAACAACTTAGAATGGGTGCAGGAATGAAAGATTCATTACGTGGTCCATTATGTGCTCTATTATTATTAGCATATGATTTATATGCTACTCATATGTTAGGTAAGTAGTATTCTGACATAATGTAAAGTCTTATCATTAGTTATATAATATACTTTTGTGGGCCAGGGTAATTTTACATTGGTTTTCAGGAGAACCAGATACCGTCTAGACGTGACAACCCGAACAGTATAGCTCAGTTCCGTTTAACAGGAGAACCAGACACCACTCAGGCTTAAATTTTATAAACCGAGCAGTACAGCACAATCCAGCTCCACAGGGGAACTAGACACCTTATAGCCTTTAACGCTACAATTTGAAAAGTACAGCTCAATCCTGTGGCGCAACCACACAGGTGCCAAGCACCCTGGTGGACCATCTTATTGAATAAGAAAAATAAAATTTGTGTCCCTAATGATAACTAGACAAGTACAATGATGTATCTAATTAAAATAAGCATCGGCATTGGGGAAAAGTTATTGGGTGAGTGAAATAAAGTATTTTAAATGGTTGGATAGGAATCAACCACTAGTTTACATAATAACATAATTGGATGCACTGAAACTAGGTATCTCTGCGCTGAAATTTACTTTCGAATAGTCACATATCCTTATGTATAAAAAATAATGTAAGTAGGTTAGCTAAATTTAAAAAAACGGTCAGTCTGCGATTATTGATACAGAGTTAAAACCTTCATTTGCATATCTACAAAACTATCTCTTCATTTACTTTAATAGACTTTTGCGTATGGTAGTAGTATTCTCGCTCAACTAATTAGAGGAAGACTTTTGACTCTTCAGGATAGAAGGAGAACCTTGCAAAAACAATAGGATTGAAGCATTGAAGAAAGCAAAGTAAACGCACACGTTGCAGTTTACTCTACACGTTTTACGTGCAATTAGGGACTTCCATATATGAAGTGAAGGAGGATGCGTTACAGTTTACAATAGTCTGTAGTGTAGATGGATACGTTATAGTTTACATTTTCCTATCACTTTTGGAATCTTGTAGAGCATCCTAAAAGTGTTAAGAGCTATAATGAATACAATAGTGTGGAATATGGTTCTATCGCAAGTATATGGTGCACATATCTATAGAATCCACATATCATTGATACCTACATCTTATAGTACACAAATTGACATAGGTGAAAGTTGTCTGAAGTATATGATACGTGCATATATAGAATGTATAAATCAAGGCCTATACACTCAATGGTACAGGCATAAGCATAGATGTTCCCTCTCGCAAGTATAAGTAACTCGGCTACATAAATGATCTCAGTCTGTGAATATCAAGTAGTCAAATCAATTCAGAAATAATTCCTCATGGACGATATTTTTATTGTTCATTTATGGACCAATACTATGAGTATACTTTCATTTTATAATTGTTAAATAACTAAACTATTCATATTCATGTCCCTTTTATTATGAGCGTTATTTTGACTTATGAACTATAATTATACGACTTACCATTCTTGAATTATGCCCTGTTGATTAGTCACAGCCTCCCTCATTCACAGCCACATTTGGTTAAATCTTGTACAAAGGTTGTTTCCTATTTTATGGTACGATGTGATCTGTCTAGTTGGTATGCAAGTCCAGTATGTTTGAAATACAGAATTCATATCACCGAGGCTGAGATTGGTGTTGTGGACTCAACAGGTAGGAAGCAGGACCGATAAGTACTCCAAACTGCTCACACGGGTTTATGCGTCATAGGTCCCATCGAAGATTTACTGCTTTCTAATTGGCCGTATCATCACGTTATACATTAACATGGCGCACAGGTCAAAAGTTATAACAAATGCATTGAGATGAAATTAACATGACAAATCACAGATGAGTAGAAGTTATAACATGATCATCATCAGTGATAGGACGGAAACAATATAACTCAAGAAGTAAGAATACATTTATGAAGTACCACGTGTAAAATAATTTTACGACTTAAGATTGGATTTATCCACCCTAATATGATCCATTCCAAGTCTTGTAACTTAACATCTTTTCTTTATCAGTTATGATAATTGTACTGACCTAAATCATATGGTCTACACTTCTGAAACGTAACATACATCTCAACTTCCAACAATTAATACCATAACTTGATCTAGTCACCTTTAGCTTTCTGTCCAATTCATTTCTATATCAGAAAATACTGTGCATTGACTTATTTAATTACGTATGAAGGTAATTTACACAATAGAATAACTTGAACTATATAACTAATTGAAGAACATATAGAACTCAAAACTACTGTCTGTCAACCAATATCAAAGTCACACTCTTCAATTCGAACCTCAAGACAGTTCTACTGTACAGAGCTGAAACCTGGAGAACTAGTACAACCATCATCAAGAAAGTAAAAGTACTTATAAATATTTGTATATGCAAGATACTCAACATCCATTGACCGGATACCAACAGCAACAGCCTTTTGTAGGAGAGAGAACAAATCAACTTCCAACTGAAAAGAAAATTAGGAAAAGTCGTTGAAAATGAATAGGACATACATAACTCAAATCATCAAACTGCATCACGAGAGGCAAGCCCTAAGATGGAATCGTGAAGCGAAGCGGAAAAGAGGAAGGCTAAAGAACATATTACGTTAGGAAATAGAATCAAATATGTAAAGGATGAATAACAACTGGAAAGAGCTAGAAAGGAGTGTCATGACAGAGTTGAATGGAGAGTGCTGGTGAGCGACCTATGCTCCTTCACGAGGAGTAACAGGCGTAAGTAAGTAAGTAACTAAGCAAGTGAGTAAGTATATAGCCAATTTGAAAACCATTTCATTTTAGAATAAGATTATGTTCAAATCAATTATATTTATACAATTTATATATTTGTAGGTGACAGTGTTGTCAGTGTATGTAAGTTGAATTATTTGAATTATAAAGATCTATTTTTTATTTATTGTTTACCTAATATTATATGTGAACCGAGTACACCAATTGGGGGAACTAATCGAATAGATCTGTGATGTATACAGTAAATACTTCATTTCATTCAGTCAATCATCTTAGACTTCATTGTTCATTGGTTTCCACATCAATCATTCTCATTCTGTTCGATCTCTTCAACCTTCTGCCATTAGTCATTTCATTTTTGATTGATGATACTTACTACTTATATCCGTCGATATCAGTAGTACTATTTAAAAAAAATCAAGGATTAAAGAATAAATATCTGATTTTTAGCTTAAGACTTGTTCACAATCTTCAGGAAGGAGATTCAATTGAAATTGATCTAAATTTCAGAGTTATGGATCATATCTTTAAGTGATTGTATAGTATAGTTCAGTTAATAACATTAAACTTTGATTAATTTACAATGAAGCGTGGTCATCATCTATTACCCATCATATTCTACTACTATTCTCTCATGATGTATTTCATTGTTAGGAATCATCCGATACATTTCTCTCATTATTATTATTAGTAGTAGTATGTGCTAAAACTTGGTTTTCTGCTGATCATAATAACTTTTAGAAAGCTTATAGATTAATCCATTTAGGTCGAAGAACATATAGTCATCAAAAGTATCTACCATTTCATCCTTGTATTGATAGTGGCTAGCAGTGCAATCGAGGACGCGCGTTTAGTCCTATTCATGACACTTCAGATGGATGTACCTGCATCACAGACTTGTTGATGTACACTCCGGGACTCGAACGCAGTACCGTCAACTTCAAACGCCATCGCGTTATACACTTATCTACTGAGTCCTGATGGCCACCTGCTTGTACAACGGATGATGTTCAAATTCACTTGATGTTGTTTTGCTTAAGTAAAATCTGAGATGCAGGTACATCCAGCTGGCGAGTCTCAAATAGAACGGAGTGGCGCACGTCCTGAATTTCACTGTTAGCCGCTATCCATCCTTGCTTAAATGGCTTGTGACTTAAGGCTATATCGAGGCAATCCACACAGGATGCGTATATGCCAACATGAGAATGATTAATTACAGTCCTAAAAAAACAATGGGAAGATACAAGTAAAGGAACACGAAGTGAATTATTGTGTTGATTAGTTTATATACTTGCTAAAAACCCAGTTTAATGATATTTTGGTATATGCTACTTATTTCGACAAACATAAGTAATATGTAACACCATTTAAAAATTGAAGCCATAGTAGTAAAAGGTTGAGAAGATCCAGTTGAACAGAATAATAAAGGAAATATAAAGAAATTTTGAATTCGAAGAATCATACAGAATATAAAATACAATTGATAGAAGATTTACAAATGAAGTATTTAATCTATGATTTTTATAGTTTATTGAAGAACTCCATAGTTTTATGTTAAATAGTAAATTGGTTATAAGATGGTGGTTAGAGGTATTCAACAGGAAACTCTTGACCCGGGTTTCATGCTACTTAGCACTCGACATCAAGGTGTGCCTGTAATCTTGAGGTAACTGGTATTCCCTGAGAGATTCCATCCCGTGTCACCCAGATTCAAAGTCAAAAGGCCGGACTTGACACACATGACATTGATCACCATCCAGTGATAACATTTCTGACAGTGAAGCTGGGTGACACGGGATCGAATCCGTCAGAGGGTACCAGTTCCTTTTAGGCTACAGGTACACATAGTCATGTGTATACAATCACTGACAGAGATATTCTACTCATTGCTTTGTTACGGCACCGGTGTTGTTTACAAAATTGAGAGAACAAAAAGCGGATGTCCGGGTTAGTGCAAAAGGAGAAGCCACGTAAGGGAGATCAAAAACCCAAATCCTGAATCATTGATGCACATGGGCTCCAGGATCCTGATAGGACAAATGGCGATAAAACTTATTGTTGATCACCGGCTACCATGGGACTGCATCTTCTTACATTGCTCCACGGCCTTGTGGATTATACCTTTTGATCAAAGACTCGGTGATTGGGCTTTTAATAAAACCACCTACATCGGTCTGAGCACCTGGGCATCATCCCAGCCTTCCTACAAGTCAAATGATTTGTGCCGCATAACTATTTGGTGCGTCAATGTATCAATGTTTATGTGTTAAATAAATAAAAATACATAGAACAATATCATAGAGACCACATAATAATCTTTGGAAATTCAGATATTTGATAATAATAAGTCTGAGCTTTCAGTATATGTCTAGTAAATAACACAATTTCATTCAATAGGTAGAACTGTTCATTGGAAGTTACAAATTTATTTAGACACATAAACACTGGTACAAGGAGGCGCCAAATAGATATGCAACACATAAACAATCCGATTTTTTGAGTTCTCGGATACTACACGGATGTCCAAACCGAAGCAGGTGGTTTTCTTAGGGAGCCACGTCACGAGCCTTCAACATAAAAGTCTAAACCAAAAGGCAGTAGAGCATCGTAATGAGATGCAGTCCCATGTTAGCCGGTGGCTTACGATTTATTCATACGCCATTTGTTCCTTCAGGATACTGGAGCCCATGTGCACTATTGGTTTGGGACCCGGTTAAAGAGCCGGACACTCGCTTTTCGTCCTCTCATTTTTGCAAACAACACCGGTGTCACGAGAAGGCAGTGAGTAGGACTTGCTTGTCAGTCGTTGTATACACATGGCCACTTGAGAGCATTTCGAGAGGAAGAGCTGATTCACCCCACTCTTGGCCGTATCAGAGTATTTGGGGGTGAAAGTTATAAAGATATGATTCATAACAAAATACAATTAGGTAATAATCCTAAATGATAATTATTATTCTTTGTTTTTTGTAAGAATTTGTTTTGTGTAAATGTTATTTATCAAAGCTGATCAATTGTTGTTGCCAACATGTTTGATAAAGCTTTTTGTAACAAAGATTATGAAATGAAAAGAACGTAACAAATTCGTTACATGACTTAATTGTATCGCTGCTGATGTCATTCATTTCACCTCACTCGAATTCGATTTGTCCAAGATCTTATAAGTGATTGGTTAATAATGATGAAGTTACTTGGCTCGAGACTGATAGGTTCTTGGTTCGAATCCCACGAGGCAGGGTCGTGGATGCGCACTGCTGATGAGTCTTACAATGGGACGAAACGGTCATCCAGTGCTTCCAGGATTTTCATGGTGGTCTGGCTGCCATTGACTCATGATTTCAATTATTGAAATTACTTGTATTAATTTATTAAATCATTAAGAGTTAGACAACAATTAGAAACTAGCAAACGATGAGCAGCTGATTCGTCCGAGCAATAAACTCCTCAGTCGTGCACACTTAAAACCTTAAGGAAAATCAAACTCGGTTAGCAGTTTATCATGAGAATATTTAGTTATTATCTCATGGTTTAGTTTTTTAAATCAGTCCTTATATGGTTAAACTTCACAGATTGAGACTACGTATTGGGATACTGAACTCAATCATTAGGGAATCGATGTTCATCATTATTATTATGTTTAGTATTAATATAATAGATTCATAGTTTGATAGACGGAATTATTTAGTTCAAAGAACAAAAATTCCACCGTAATCATCTACTTAAGCTATAAATCTTCTTCACCATACATAGAGATTGATGAATAAAGAATCTCATTAGCTACAAGTTTTACATTAACTTACTTACGCCTGTTACTTTTCATGGAGCATAGGCCGCTGAAAGTTTTACATTAGGTAACAATTTAATCTTGACATTCAACTGAATGATCGTTTTATCATCAAATGATTCTTTAATTATTTCTTTAAGCTTCTGAACAACCAGAACATATGAAAGAAGCACGTGAATTATTAGATCATTGGTCTATTGTATATCCAAATAGTGCTATATTCTTATTATTAGCTGGTCGTTTAGAAGAAATATCAGGAAATTTAAATCAGGTGAATAAATAATTATTCTTTTGATTAATAACCCTTGTATATCACTGTGGATTTCATTTAGTTTAGAGAATAACGATGTAAACTAAGTATATTTCACATTAAGCCATCAAAGTGCTTAGTAACTGTGTTTCCTAACGCCACAAGATTAAACTGTAGTATTCAGATTGTAACGTTAAAGCCTATAAAATGTTTGGTTCTCCTGTAAAACAAGATTGAACTGTACTATTTGAGCTACAAATTTTAAGCCAAAACGATGTTTAACTCTCTTGTTAAACAAGATTGAGCTGTACTGTTTAGATTGTCACATGAAAGTTTAGATGATGTTTGGTTCTCCTGAAAACCAATGTTAAATTACTCTATCCCACAAGGGAGGCTTTGATTGAAATACCTTACAATTTATTGATCAGTAAGTAGTGAACAATTGCAAGTATGTTGAGTCCTTCATAGTGATGATTGGATAGTATTGATCATGTTGTTAGAAATTTTCACTTATACTAGATGGTTTACACTTGATAAAAACATTTGTAGTGTCTGTCATTATGTTAAGCCCAAATACCTTATTATTCTAACTTTCGGACAGCTCATTCTATTCATTCTATTTGAGTCACATTCTGACCTTGTTAATTATTCGCTTATCAATGTCATGACTGTCTTTGTATGAGCGCGTAGGCATATGCACACTTCTTATCCCGTTACTCATCACATGTCTGTAATTTATTTTTGTGAGCTTATAAATATTGATTAACTCTTTGTTAAAGGGAGAGTTGGCTTACCAGCCATCTCCACCGCGCGCCAATTTAGCTTCGCTTTCTCATCTTCGCATCGTTCCTCCGTTCGTTTGTCTAATCAACAATTATGCAAAATATATGCATTCAAAACTCCATTCTCGTTATTTGACTTATTTAATTCCGTTATTAACTAACGCGATTTAAGTCAATGATTATATACGAGGATAGACGATAGCAACCAATCATTACGATCAAATTGGAGTCAGATCACGGGCCACTAAACATTATCCAATCAACTGTTTAACAAGCCTCATGAATTGGATGAATAATAAATTACAATTCAAACTTGATCATTCCATTAGTTGATAATCACTAAGGTTACTAATCAGTATTAGATTCCATTAATCTTTAAATCCTTTTATACAATCTTAAAATAGTACAAACTGATAAACGTTCTAATTGAATGCTTGAATCGATTTCCTCAACTATTTTAATAACTTCAAACTAAATCCACACGCCAATTTGAGCATGAGAAAAAAAAAAGATGGTTTAAAATATGTAAAGAGCATTTCAGATCACTTTTAGGCTTCTGAAAGAATCTGGAATCCCTATTAAACATACTAGCAGGATAAGATAATCATCCAATTAGAAATTCGATACATAATTCTTCATTTTCTAAATGAGAAGGTCCTTCGTTCCGAGTATAAGTGATAAGCGTTTTCAAAACAACAATCAGCGACAACCAGATATAACAAGTAAACATTCAATTCACAAGTTATAGTAATTGACGACGAGGATTTATTTATCTATTTGAATACATTATTACTAGTACAAGAGGGCACCAAATATATATGCGCTACACAAAACAATCAGAATTTGAGAAAAAAAAAGTAAGGAGTGTAAAAAAAAAGAAAAGAACAATAACGATCAGATTAGTGTAAGGTAGTGTAATATTATTGGGGGAAACGGAAAGCTACAACTAGAAGAAATCTTTCAGTTATGGAAGATACAACCACTTTTTATGAAGAAAGTAAAAGAAGATTACAGCAGGATCGCCACTGGCTTCTATTCTGAGCCATATCTCATAACGCCTTTAACCACTGTGTTGCACCATCTCTCGGACCCCAGCCAGGGAGTCGAGAAGGACCAACAGAAGCCAGCCTTTTGCAACGGTTCTTTTCTACCCCGACATCATGTCATTCACTGACAGGGATTTTGGAAAACATTAGTTTCTAAGAAAGTTCTATTCAATACTAATTAGATAAAATGTTTTCTAGTGTTGTTAAGATCCATTTAGGGCTCTTTTTTTTCAAGGAACATTCTAGATCACTTCGACTTATTCAATATTTTCATTATATTAAAGGCTATCACATTATTTCAACATTCAATAAATTCACAATCTGATTGGATACATTATCATCATCTATGTTATTGGGAATTAATATGGTGTTATGCGTAAGTTTATTTGATTCCTTATAAAGAATATGTGAATTGAATAGAAATTGAACTTTCTCTTTTTAAGATGATCATTACTGTGATTACATTTTATCTTTTGATTAATACAGTTCCGTTTAGTGTGAAATGGATAAAAGAAATCTCCCCCACCGCCCCGCCCTGCCCCCTATTTATTATTTACTTTAATCCATCTTTGATCGGATAGTTTTTAATCTACTAGAGGATAAATATTCTTAACAATGAACTACTGAGATTGAAAAAACATTTGAATGGAGTAGATTTTTGATGTTTAGGTTTATATTGCGATCAATCTTTGTTAGAATGTATCAATTGTAAATGTACCTGCATATAAGGATAGAGTGATTCAGTATGGTGAAATATATGTTCTAAATTTTATTGATAAACACAATTATTTGTATCTGTAATAGTTTTTTTATTATATCCCGATGAGAATAATGAATGGTAAGTGTGGGAATCTATTTATGGTCTAATACTATACGTATATTTTGATTGTATGATTGTTAAGTAACTAAATCATTTATATTTATGTCCCTTTTATTATGAGCTCTGTTTTGACCTATGAATTATTATCATATGAATCAATTGAAGCTAGACCATCATGAAAAACCTGGAAACACTGAAAGACATTAACACCGTTGGATACCGACTCAGTGGTCTAATGGTTAAGCGCTCGCTCGTGAGACTGGTAGGTCCTAGGTTCGAATCTCGTGGTGGGCGGGATCGGGGATGAGCATTGCTGAGGAGTCCCATACTAGAGCAAAACGGCCGTCCAGTGCTCCCAAGTTTTCCATGGTGGTTTGGCTTTAATTGACTCATGATTTCAACTAGTGAAATTTCTAAAATCTTCACAAAACCCCTTCTCATATTATTATATCATTTACCATTCTCGAGTTATGCTCTGTCTATCAATTACTACCTCCCACATTCCCAGCCACATTTGTCCAGATCTTGTATAAATGATGTGATCTGTCTAGTTGGTATATAAACCTAATATGTTAAGCTACTTAACTATTAATCAACAAATTGATGAGATTGTATCATAGTGTATAGTAGAAGGATAATGAAATAAAGAGAATATGTTTATGGTTGATAATTTCATTCAGCTTTTTGAACATTCAATAAATGAATTTATTGGTGATAGTCGAGTCAGTCAGCTACAACATAGGACCAGGCCCATATATGCATCGGTCCAAGTTTCCATACCTCATTAGTACAGTAAGATGAACACCGGATTCAGGAAGCAAGTATGATCTAATAGGAGATCGTGAATAGATAACACATTCAATGACATACATGATATTGTAATAATGATAATGATATCTTTATTTATATCCATCTTCTTTGAAATTTGTATCCAAAGTTTGGTAACCTTTGTATTATCGCAAGTTTTGTAATACATAAGGCTATAAAACTTATCGATTTTATGTGCAGTATATAAATTTCAAGCCATTGCCTATTTTTAGAGTAACTCGTTATTGAACTGGAACCAGTATATGGTGCAAACAATTGTCATGAAACTGACTTTATGTTGAAAACAAACTTGATAATCAGTATAGGGGTTATGGAGGTTATTAAGTTTCTGATTGAGATCATGAACCGATTGATGTTAGACCATCGTTGGAAACCTGGAAGCACTGGATAGCCGTTTCGTCCTATTATGGGACTTCTCAGCAGTGTGTATCCACGATCCTGTTCGCGGGATTCGAGACTGAAGGCTCTGGGTTCGAATTCCGCGAGCGAAGTCCTATATTGAGAGAGGAAGCTGTCATTCAGTGCTTCCAGGTTTCCAACGGTGGTCTAACATCAACAAATATTTTGCTTTATGAAGAATTGAATTGATAGAAATCAAGCAAATACTCCTTGGTTAGTAAGCAGTGACCAATATCATGATAATCTTATCCTTAGAATTCTATAGAAACTATCGGATTTCAGAAAAATAGAACACTTCAATTACTGGTTTCAACAAATAGAAACCTAGGTCAATTTGGATCTCCTAAATTATTGCATTCATATATTTATCTTGGAACAAAAAAACTGATCACCTCAAACTGTTGAAAGAAGTACTTTTATTATTATTTATTTGAACACATAAATATTGGTACAAGAGGGCACCAAATATGTATGGGCCACACAAATTTTCATTTTATGTGTGTGAGCTGTGATACTGCTCGGGTGACCAGACCGAAGCAGGTGGTTTTCTTAGGGGGCCACACCCCAAGCCTCTGAACTGAAGGTCTGATCCACAAGGCAGTGGAGCATCGTAAGGAGATGCAGCCCCATGGAAGCCGGTGACCAAGAAATTGGTTCATACGCCATTTGTTCCTTCAAGATACTGGAGCCCATGTGCACCATTTGTTTGGGATCCGGTTATAGCGCCAGATATTCACTTTTTCTCCTCTCATTTTCATAAACAACACCGGTGTCACGAGAAGGTAGTGAGTAGGACTTCCCTGGCAGAGGCTGTATACGCGTGACCGTGTGAGAGCATTTCGAGAGGGAGGGCGGATCTACCACACTTTCAGCCATATCAGGACATTTGGGGAAAAAATTCATTTTATTCATTTATTCCTAAAGTTTATTCATACTAAATATTATGATTTACGGTAACTATTCATTGTATTTCATATTTACAGATTACAAGCAGATTGGCAAAAAGCAATTTTATACACAGAGAAATTAGCATTAGAAAGTCGATGGAGTCAAGCATCTTATAGATATATGAAAGCAGCTTTTCTATTACAAAGTATAGAAGATCGTACTGCATATGAAATGAAAAATCATGATGGTATTATTGAAAAACCACAAGAAGTAGTTGATCAATTATTAACGTAAGTAATTAATATCAAATAGATTCTTTAGTTAAACACATTATTCAATAATTTATAATCTCTCTGATTTAATAAAGATGGATAGTGGTTAACAGTAGATTACAAGACGTGTGTTTCGTCCTATTCAGGTCTCGTCAGTTGAATATACCTATATCTCAGAGTTGATGTTCACTCTGGGATTTGAACTCACTACCGTTCACTTGAAACGTCATCTTGTTATCTATTTAGATACTGAGTAATTTTGTAAACTATATTTCATTTTGTCAATTTTAAATAAATGCTCAATTTAATCTTATATCAATAGTCAAGCTTAGATCAAGTTTTGATTCAAAGTATAGAACATTTTAGAAATGAATAAAATAGTTTATTATCTGATTAGCGAGTTAGTTTATTACGAGATGGGATCGCTAATTCGATGCTTAATCCTTCGCTTTTACACGGACTTGGGACTGGCAGTAACTCTGGAAGAGAGCTATAGGCAGAGTTAATGAATGAAATAGTAACCATCTATTAAAACTATTTAGTTTATAGTTTTATTTTGATAACCTGTTACAAATATATAAAAATCTTTACTGATAACCATTTGAATACAGATAAACTTTAATGATTGTACTCATATTCATGGGATGTAATGGGAATACTATATCTATCCTTATCATTTCTCTTATATTCAACGACTAGTATTAATGTAAACAAAACGATAACATGAAACATCATACTTACTTACTTACGCCTGTTACTTTTCGTGAAGGAGCATAGGCCGCTCATCAGCATTCTTCATTCAACCCTTTTTGTGGACAATCCTTTCCAGCTCTCTCTAGTTGTTATTCATTCTTTTCATATCTGATTCTATTTCCCAAAGTAACGTGTTCATTGGCCTTTCTCTCTTCCGCTTTTCTTCACGATTCCATGTTAGGGCATGCCTCGTGATGCAGTTTGATGGCTTAAGTAATGTATGTCCTATCCATTTCTATTGTTTTTTTCCTAATCTCCTCTTCAGTTGGAAGCTGGTTTGTTCTCTCTCCTACAGAAGGCTGATGCTGATGGTATCCGGCCAATGGATGTTGAATATCATACGTAGACAGCTATTGATAAATACTTGTACCTTCTTGATGGTGGTTGTTGTAGTTCTCCAAGTTTCAGCTCTGTACAGTAGAACTGTCTTGACGTTCGTATTGAAGATTGTGATTTTGATATTGGTTGACAGACAGTTGTTTTGAATTTCATATGTTCTTCAGTTGTAAGAATGCAGCCCTTGCATGAAACATCATGGTAATATATTAATATACTGACTGAATTTAGAATATATATATACGTGGACAGCTTGACAGATGATAGGTAAAACATTAGTTAGTTACTACATTGATTCATTAAATTTTTTGTTGTTGACTTAATAATGTTTTATGGGAGAATCCGAAAACTCTTTAAAATAAAGATAATATTACTACTCACAATTGATCGATCACTAGGTAGTGATCAATGTCATCTATGTCAGATCTTTCTTAGTGTAGATCGAATGGTATCAACCATGTTGCAATGTAGCTACTAGTCTAGGCGACTCTACATTTCGTGCATTATATTGAGATAAGATGGTGGTTTGAGGGTGTCAACAGGAAACCCTGGCCCTAGGTTTTGTGTTATCTGGCACACGTCAGCAAAGTGTACCTGCAATTTTGAGGGAATTGATACTCCCTGATGGATTCATCATCGTGTCACCCAGCTTCATAGTCAGAGATGGTACCATTGAGCTATCCTGGCCGCGACTGACCTCCTGTAGGACTGAGATGTATTTACAATTGATTGATTACTGGGTAGTGACCAATGTCATGTGTGTACATTGTGTTTCACTACTGATAGTGTTATACTTTGGACATGGATCGTATAACACAACAACGACTACATTTGTCTGACCATTTTCTTACAGACCAGATATTAATAACAGTAGTAGATTAACACTTCAAGAATTTCGTCTGCAGCATTGATACATTACAGGCAGGTGTCAAGACTAATGTCTGATGCTATAAACGATCTTATATAGTGAATGAGTACACAAGTGCAAGACAATCGAATGTATTCGAACACACAAATTGCAGAATCTCTTCGTAAAATCTGAGAACTATACAGTCAATACTTCATTTACAAAATGTCAATCAATCGTCTTAAACTTCATTGTTCATTCGTTTCCATATCAATTATTGACTGTTCTCGTTCTCTTTATCTTCGATCGTCTTAAGCTTCTGTCATGTCTAGAGTTTTTGGTTGAGATAAAGTTAATCTAGAAAAGTTTGGGTTATGCATTGTTATCAATTGAAAAAGCTTTTTCCTGATATAATTGATCTTCGAGCATTATCACTAATTAATTGAAGAATACTATTGAATTTTAAAGGAGCCATTTAAAAGTACGAATGTTTTGGATTTTATCACTGAAAAGTTTGTGAATTTGAACTATTACTGATGAATTTTAAAGCGAAATAAAATGTTGATATAGTACTGTGTACTGTTAATTATGCCACTAGAATAGACACTGATTCATACTTGCTGCCAAATGCGCTGATACGGCCGAGAGTCAGCTCTCCATCTCCAAGTGCTCTCACATGGATACGCGTATACAATAACCGACAGGGAAGTCCTACTCACTGCCTTCTCACAGCACCAGTGTTGCTTACGAAATTGTGAGAACAAAAAGTGGATGTCTGGCGCTTTAACCAGGTTAATGCACATGGAGGATCTACCTAAGGGAAATCGAGAACCTTGATCCCAAACCAATGATGCACATTGGCTCCAGAATGCTGATGGAACAAATGGCGAACGAACTTATTGTTGATCACCAGCTACATTGCGACTGCATCTCTTAACGTTGCTCCATTGTCATATGGATTAAACCTTCAGGTCAAAGGATCTAGGAGTGGCCCGCTAATAAAACCACCGGTTTGGGCACGCAGGCGATATCCCAGCCCTCATAGAAATCGAATGATTTATGTGGCGAATATCTATTTGACGCCTCCTTGTACCAATGTTTATGTGTTTAAATAAATTAATAAGATTTATATTGTTAAACACTAGTCAAACTGTATTTTACTTACCATGATATTTCTCTTAAAAATGTAGATATATTTCTTTTGTTTATAGAGATATACCTCATATGATAAAACGTTTCGGTGGTCGATCATTACCAATTGAGAAAATTGCTTTAAGAAAGTCTTCACGTTATTTTGCACAGAATAAAAGATTAACTCTTCCAGCTTTAGTAAGTTTATACTAGAATTTCTTATGTAATCATTACGATAAGTAATAATGTAATGCATTCCATTAGATAGTAGTGTGGTGTCAAGTCAAGTTTGACTATGATCACCAATACAAAAAGACTACGTGCCAGTTAACTGATAAGATCTCCCGTAGACCAAATATCAGAAGGCAGTTGATAGCTGTTGACGATCTCGTGGTATCGAAAGAATATCGAGATCGTGACATGTTACAAGTGGGGTTACTGAACGTAACCGAACTCGTGCAAGGTTACAATCAACGGAAGAAAGTATATGTTTTGGTACAATTAAACAAACAATTGCAGTAAAACAATCCCTGGTACAATTGGTTATAATAATAATTGTTTGGATTATGCCAATTGCGTTCTCATGATAAAAGTAGGTCACTACAAGATCTTATCTGAACAGTCATTGTGATGACTTGTATTTAGTAATATATTATTTATTTATTTATGTTAACACATAGATATCGGTACAAGAAGGCACCAAATACATATGCACCACACAGATCTCATTTCATATGTGTGAGGGTTGTGATACTGCCCGGGTGCCCAAACCGAAGCAGGTGGTTTTCTTAGGGCGCCACACCCCGAGCCTTTGACCTGAAGATCTGATCCACAAGGCAGTGGAGTATCGTAAGGAGATGCAGTCCCATGGTAGCCGGTGACCAACGATTGGTTCATACGCCATTTGTTCCCGCAGGATACTGGAGCCCATGTGCCATATGAGAGCATTTCGAGAAGGGGAGCGGACTCCCCCCACTCTCGGCCATACCAGGGCATTTGGGGCATCTAGTAATATATTTCCGATTCATATAGGAAATGAATATGCATTACTGAAGAGTCCAATCCTAGGACAAAACTTCTATCCAGTGTTTAAAAGTTTTCAGTGGTACTGACCTAACATTGATTAGTTTATGATCTCAATCAATAGTTGCCTGTATTTTTATAATACAGTTCATGTTGTATTAGGGATACTAAAAGTATGACTAATAATGAAACGAGATAAATTTTCCGATAAATACTAATCACTAAGCTTCTCATATTGTGTATAGTTCGAAAAAACTATCGTTCATGATGAATCTCTTATCGTTATTTAAACACTACGACTCATATTAATTTACTTAATAGTTATATTTCATCCCTTTCTATATAGATATCTATATCTAGTTCTTTAAATATAATCTAAGTAACATTTAAACACTTGTTATGTAATGTAATAAGTGTTGAAATGACTCCAGCAGTATAACACCGTTGGGAACGTTAGATTCCCAGAACTCACTTGGAAAACGACTTAAGTTTGTTATTTTATTTAGAAAGTTTGAAGCGGGAGCGTGGATGCGCACTGCTGAGGAGTCCCATACTAGGACGAAACGGCCGTCCAGTGCTTCCAGGTTTTCCATGGTGGTCTAGCTTCAATCGATTCATGATTTCAACCAGTGAAAATTTGAATTTCTTTGTTTTCGCACCAAAAGCACTCTTGTCATCTTCATGTCGTATTTCCCACTTGGGAAACATCTTAAATGCTATTGGTCCATTATGTCTTTTAGTATGCTATTTGGTAACTCTATCCAAAGATGGTTTTGTACTGTATATATAAATACGTTTTGATTTGTGTTTGTTGTTATCGTTCGTTTCTGGCTATTTGCAGAAAATACTTCCTCTTTACAAGCTTGAACTTCTTCTTCTAGTTAGCGGAGCTGGGACACATCAGAATAGGTAGCTTATTGGTTTTTGGTCACCAAGTCTTTGTTCTCGTTCACAGATAAACTGAACTCGTGATAGATTCAAACCTAGTAGATACATTCAAATGTCACATATGATACACTTATGATACCTTTTTTATAAGGTGAAACTTGTTATGTGGTTCGAATGATAACTGTTGGAGTCTATTACTGAACTAATTTGATACATGTATTTTAATTGTATAATCTTTAAGTAACCAAACTATGCATATTCATATTCCTTTTATTTTAAGCATTATTTTGACCCAAAGACGATTTACCTTTCTTGAGTTACGACTAGTCTATATAATTACAGTCTTCCACATTCACAACCACTTTTGGCTACATCTTGTACAAATATGTATTTTCTATTTTACAGTACAGTATAGTCTGTTTGGTTTGTATATAAACACAGTAGGTTTTAAATACATGATTCATATTGTGGATGCTGAGATTGATGTTCTGGACTTAACGGGCATGCAAGGCTAGGGAGGGAGAAGAACCGATAAAGAATTTAGACTGCTCCTATGACTTTATACATCATTGGTTCGGTCGATAAGTTAGTATTCTTTAATTGGCGGTATGATGATGTGATATACTAATTGAGCATAATGCCACAAGTTAAAACATTGTAAAAACTTATTTTCAACACAATTATTCTACTTATTTCAATTGTTGAGATTATAAGTCCATTGAAGCTAGACCACCATAGAAAACTTGGAAGCACTGTAGGGCCGTTTCGTGCTATTGTGGGAACTGCTCAGCAGTGATCATCCACAATCCCTTCTCCCAGGATTCAAACCCATTGTCATCAGTGAGTTAATATCTCACAACTGAACCGGTTGGATGTGTCGTTCAATTTCATGGATAAGTTGAAGTTAGACATTAACACCGTTGGATGCTGGCTCAATGGTCTAGTGGTTAAGTGCTCTCACGGGAGGTGAGATAATGAATGCGCACTGCTGAGAAGTCCCCAAAATAGGACGAAATAGCCGTCCAGTGCTTCCAGGTTTTCCATTGTGGTCTAGCTTTAATTGACTCATGATCTCAACAATTGAAATAAATAAAATCTCCACAAAACCACTTTCTGATATTCTACTTATTTCTTTATTTAAGTAATAAAATATTTATAATGAATTAATAGGTATGTCATTTATGCTTTTATTGAACACAGGAACTTATATTCATTTGGAATGGATTCAAAATGATTCAATCACAACCAGATGCTATAACAGCATTTATTATGATATGTGAGAATAAAATCAATGAATTATTTCAAAATAGAGGTGAGATATACACCATATGATGATTTTTCTCTTTTTACATCCAGCTGACGACTCCCAAATAGGACGAAGTGATACGCGTCCTGGATTCCATTGCTAGCCACTATCTATCTTTGCTCATAAGCCTTGTGACTTAAGACAATATCTAGATAGTCCGTACAGAATGCACATATACTAATAGGAGACTGATCAATCGCAACAATGGGAAGCTACAAGCAAGCAATACTAAATGAATGAGATCATGAACCAATTGATGTTAGACCACCATTGAAAACCTAGAAGCACTGGAAGGCTGCTTCATCTTATTGTCGGGTCCTTCAGCAGTGCGCACCCACGATCCTGCTCTCCGGATTCGAACCCAAGGCCTTCAGGCTCGTACGTGAACGCTTAACCTACTGGAACACTGAGCCGGCCGTCTAGTGCTTCCAGGTTTTCAATGGTGGTCTAACATCAATCGGTTCATGATCTCAATCAAAAACAATCTCCACAAGTCGTAAACTAATAAATACCAAATGAATTAGACGGAATAGTAGTTTAGATGAGATTACAAACTCTGTCAGTGGAAAAATACTAAATAGTTAAAAGTGTATCAAAAGCTAAATTTCTTCAGTTTTGATTTCTTTCATTGAATTTAAACGAAATATTTTTGCAATGGTTAAGATCATGGGTCAGTTGAAGCTTAACCACCATGGGAAACCTGAAAGCACTGGACGACTGTTTCATCCCATTGTGGGACTCCTCAGCACTGCGCATCCACGACCTCACCTCCTGCGAGATTCGAACAGAGGACCTACTGATTTTGAGCGCGAGCACTTAACCAGTAGACCACTAAGCATCTGACGGTGTTAATGTCTAGCTTCAACTAATCTACGAAATTGAGCGACACATCCATATATCTTTTGTAAAATAACCCATAGTTCATTACATGTATACACTTTTATTGGCGGTTATATGTGTAAGGATAGTAAATTAAGACAAGGTGATATGAACCCTAGTTAAATATTACAAGATTAAATATAACATATGAATTTCAACTCTTCAATATAATGAAGAATCCTTCTGTTCATTGTTAAAGTTCTTATCTCCAGACCTTTAGGAGATAAAGTACCCTAATGTTTCCAATTACTGCTTATACATTTACTACCTCTATCACTGTGAGATTTGAATCGACAATTGTATCCGTGTGCTAATGTGGTATGGCAACTCAAACTGATGTACGTACGTACAAAGTTTTACATTGTTACTGACTAACTGAGGAGATCAAGTTAAAAAATGCATAGATTACATGAAGAGAGACATATATTGAAATATTATCTAGTTCCTATACTAGTTGATCACTGAATAGTAATAAGAGTCCAGTTTGGGTGACTTAACTTAACATGTATTATGTTTTACTGTTTATTGATTAGACGTACTCAATAGGAAATCTTAGATTTATAGTTCGTACTAGCTGGAGCTGGATAAAAAGGTATCACTATGACTAGTGATCACATTGTAACTGAACTGATTAAATTCGATTAGAACTAAAGATTAGACAATTATCATATCGGTCACTATTCAGTTGTAAGTATTTGAATCTTAATATAGGTGATTAGAAGTCTTAATTGTTGAAAACTTACGTGTAAAACAATGAGGTTCAATGAAACATGCTTGAATCCTATGAAGAGTGCTAGTTACCTGAATATCAACATTTGCCAACTAGCACGAAACTCTAAGTCGTTTAGCTTATCTGATTTGTAGTGGAATAGTTCACATTGATAATTTAATTACATGTATTCTTCCCTTCCATTCCCTTCCCTTCCCTTCTATCTATCCTGTTTATGTTTATGTTTAGATACAAGCGAAACATTTTATGATGATTATTGTTTAGCTTTAATGCTTAAAGGAGTTTGTCTTAGATGTCGTGGTCAAACATTTCAAGCTTATATGTGTTTCACTGAAATAATACAATCGTAAGTGTTATGTAATCTAATTTATAATGAAATAGATTTCATTATTTTTAAATAACATTGAATATTGATATAAACAGATATATTATTCATATGTAAGGAACCAATATTATGAATTGGATTCCTGGATGATGGAGTTGAGGATGCGCATTACTGAGGACTTAGATGCTGGTTGAAGGTAGTTGACAGGAAACTCTGGACCCGGGTTTCATGCTACTTGGCACTGATCAGTAAGGTGTACCTGTAATTTTTGAGGGAACTGGTGCTCCCTGGCGGATTCGATCCCATGTTACTCAGCTTCACATTCGTTAGCATTCGATCTGTACTAATAATAAGGACTAGACAAGCATGACATTGGTCACCACCCAGTGATCAATCAATTGTGATTACATCTCACTCCTACAGGTGGTCGGTCGCGGCCAGAATAGCTCAATGGTACTATCTCTGACTGTGAAGCTGAGTGACACGGGATCGAATCCGCCAGGGAGCACCAGTTCCCTCAAAGATTACAGGTACACCTTGCTGACGAGTGTCAAGTAGCACGAAACCCTAGTCCAGGGTTTCCTGTCAACTACCTCCAACCACCATCTAATCTCACAATAGTGCCCGCAGTGTCAAGTTACCTACACTAGTGGCCACATTGCAACATGGTCGATAGCATTCGATCTGTACTAATAATAAGGACTAGATATGCATGACATCGGTCACCACCCAGTGATCAATCAATTGTGATTACTGAGGAGTCTCATAATGGGAAAATAAATGCTCAACCACTCCAAACAAGATCGGTTTACGATTCGAACTATGGTAATTTTATGTTTGTTTAGTTGTTAGTACTAGTCATTGTAGCAGAAGCAGTAGGTCTCAATATACACAAAAGGGAAAAGCAAGATTCTTCGATAGAACCCAGCATACAGCAATTGAATGACACTTGACGGAGAAGATTTGGAAGGTGTAAAAACCTGTATATATTTGGGCAGCATCATTGATGAACATGGTGGTTCTGATGCCTATGCTCCATTGGGAGTAACAGGCGTAAGTAAGTCCTAGTCATTATTGTCCGATATGGTTATGATGAGGTCACTGATTAAAATGAGTTGAGATCATGTAAACTATCATTGAATGATAGCATCGTTGATGCGATCATCAGAATTCCTTGGATCTAGATTTTTGCACAAGTTAATATTCAGCAGTATATAATATCCTAACAAAGTCAATGTGACACAATTTGTGGATGGTTCAAATTACATCAGCAATAATAGTTAACTTTAAATTTAACAGATGTTCTGATAGTGAGTGTCAAATATTACGAAACCTACTTCCCTAAACAGCTTTTGATGGATCATCTTTAATTATACAACAAGTGGACTGAGCCATGTTGGTAGGTGTAGACTAACTGGTTGGGATTCGCGAGACGATAACAACCGATGGTTAGAGACCTTGAATGACAGCTCAAAATCGTTTGCACTTGCGTAGGTGCATCCACTCTTTGTGTTCTCTCAAATTCTAATCTTCTTAATTCTTCATGTCCCTTTCTTTTTTCTCTTTCCAAATTTACTTCACTGGATTATACTCCTTGAATAACATCTTCAAACCCTAACCTTTCCGATTACTGCTTATACTCTTACTAGCTCTACCGCTACTGGATTTGAATCGACAACTGCATCTCTGTGCTAATGTGGTATGGCAACTCGAACTGATGTACGTACGTACGTACGAAGTTCTACATTGTTGCTGACTGACTGATTTAACCTCAGATATGTGCTAATGGTTTTTTTTAGCGATTTAGTTCTTTACGGGATGAGGTCGCTAACCCAATGCCCGACCCTCCTTCTTTATACGAGCTTGGGACTAGCAGTAGCCCGCGGAGAGGCTCCAGGAGGAGTTTAATGGTCTTTTAATAGTGTTTACTTTTGTAATGAATTTTTATACACTAACATTAGCTGAACAATTATTGTAAACTAATATACATCAAATAGGTATTTCCCATATAGAATAGAATCATGTATCATTATGTTACTCTATAGAGCAATACTATGAAATGATTTTGATGGAGTTTCTCCTCTAAGCTAAATGATTTGGTCGTGAAGAGATAATATCCACAATCAAATCATCTAGCATAAAAGATAAAACTCGATCAAAGTCATCCACCTAAGCTACACATCTTCATCATCATCATCATCTCAAGTGTATCCGAATTCATTTATTATTATGATTATTATTTTGTTTAGTAAACGAAAATTAAAAATGGACACATATCTATTACCATATTGTGAAATGGAATTATGTCATTTATCATATGAAGAAGGAGAAATTGATGAAGCAGTAAAACATTTAGAAAAAGCATTGTAAGTTTAATAATATATTTGTATATGCCTATTAATAATTCAATAATCTATCATCATCCATTTTTCATTTGACTTGAAAATCTAAGTTAATATAAACTTTTATGTCTACTGCCCCCCCCCTCCTAACCCAATTATTACGTCATCTTGTTTAATATTTGAAATCTCTAATCAATTTATGAAGCGATTTTATTCTCTTAGTTTAAGGGAAGACAGAGAGTGTATACATCGATGCCATTGTGATCGATTCTGAAACATATCACCAAAAGTCTCCTAATCATTGGTTGCGATAGTCAAGCGAACTCGAACCAAGAAGTCTGAATCTACCAACATGGCTCAGACCAGAAGTTAGTGACTTTATAGGACAATGTCAAGTTTTGGATTGACCGCCGGTAACTTTCTTCCAACCATCCCCAACACCGGTTAGCAATGCACGTCGTAATAATCGGTGTTCAAGCATACGTAACAGGTGGCCCAACCATCTCAGTCGATGAAGATTTACAATCTCATTAACTGATTTATCATCATCCCCTAATACCCTACGTTTTTCCTCACTATTACTTACCCGGTGATCCCAGCAGATGTTGGCAATATTTCTATGGCATCTGTGATCAAATACTAGTAGCTTACGATTATCTTCCACTCCTAATGGTCATGTTTTGCAGAACATTATCTTAGAATTAAAACGTTTTCCTTCAGTTATTGAATAGTAGTTCAATAATATATATTCTACACTTCGTAGGATTATGGAACAATTGTTTAGTAACATATATGATTCGTTATAGTAACTATTGATCCAACTGATCCCACAAGTTAATAGTTTTGTGTGAACTGAAAGGCCTTGATGATATTTCAAATGATTTAAGACGGTAATATAATACAATAAGGAGGGTTTTTTGAATTGGTAGACCAATAGGTGAGATTTCACTTTCGAGCAATGTTTTCTTTTTTAACTTATGATGATTTCAATTGTTATTTATTTGGACACATAAATATCGGTAAAAGAAGGCACGGAATAAATGTGCCCTACAAAAGTCACTTGATTCGTGTGTGAGATATAATACTGCATGGTTGCCTAAAACGAAGCAGATGGTTTTTTAGGGGGCCTTTGACCTACAGATTTAATCCGCAAGACAGTGGAGCAACTTAAGGAAATGCAGTCTCATGGTAGTCTGTGACCAACGATTGGTTCATACGCCATTTGTTCCATCAAGATTCTGGAGCCCATGTGCACCATTGGCTTGACATCAGGGGTTCAAGACTCCCCTAGGTGAATTATCGATATCCACCAACTCCGTTAAAACGCCAGACATTCGCTTTTCGTCCTCACAATTTGGTAAACAACAAGGGTGCCGCGAGAAGGCAGTGAGTAGAACTTCCTTGTCAGTGTTTGTATACGCGTGATCATGTGAGAGCATTTGGAGAATGAAAGCTGACTCTTTCCACTCTCAACCGTATCAGGACATTCGGGAGCGATGAATTTAATTGTATAATAAGGTACTAGTCAAGTTTGTCTTATATTGTTCCTACTCGCTGCCTTTTCACTTTTTTGTATATTGTTTTATACTATTTATTTTTATTCAGTAAGCAGGTGTGTACCCAACAATTTTTACACTTATGTTGTAATGCAACTTATAGTGTTATATTCTGATATGTTCACATATACTTATAACGTTTATTGTACTTATCATAGTATTTATCATTATAATTACTGTCCCTTAATCACTATAGCGGTTATCCACACTTTTGTGCATTTGTTTAAACGCAACAGTTTCCATATTGTTTTGCTCTTGGTTCAGGTTTCGGTTGTTCATAAAAACTTATCAAATTTAGATACAGCTATCAGCTGTCCTTTATACTATCGAAGCCTTTTTATCTTTATACTTGAAGGACGCGTTTAAACGCCACAGACACCTCACAAGTTGAGGTATGTAACTAAATTTTGTGTATTTTTCTACAAAAGAACCGTACTTACTTACTTACTTACGCCTGTTACTCCCAATGGAGCATAGGCCGCCGACCAGCATTCTCCAACCCACTCTGTCCTGGGCCTTCTTTTCAAGTTCCATCCAATTCTTGTTCATTTTTCTCATATCTATCTCCATTTCTCGGCGTAATGTATTCTTTGGTCTTCCTCTCTTCCTTCGACCTTGAGGGTTCCATATGAGGGCTTGTCTTGTGACGCAGTTCGGTGCTTTCCTCAATGTGTGTCCTATCCACTTCCAGCGCTTCTTCCTGATTTCTTCCTCCACTGGGATCTGATTTGTTCTCTCCCACAGTAGGTTGTTGCTAATAGTGTCCGGCCAACGGATCCGAAGTATTTTGCGTAGACAACTGTTAATAAACACCTGTATCTTTTGGACGATGGATTTCGTAGTTCTCCAGGTTTCCGCGCCATACAGTAGAACTGTCTTGACATTTGTATTGAAAATTCTGACTTTGGTGTTGGTTGCTAATTGTTTTGAGTCCCAGATATTCTTCAGTTGTAGATATGCTGCTCTTGCTTTGCCAATCCGTGCCTTCACATCTGCATCAGATCCACCGTGTTCATCGATGATACTGCCCAAATATGTAAAGGTTTTTACATCTTCCAAATCTTCTCCGTCGATTGTGATTGGATTGGTACATGCTGTGTTGTATCGAAGAATCTTGCTTTTCCCTTTGTGTATATTGAGACCTATTGCTGCTGAGGCTGCAGCTACACTGGTTGTCTTCTCCTGCATTTGTTGTTGTGTATGCGATAGAAGAGCCAGATCATCTGCGAAGTCTAGATCATCCAATTGCATCCTAGCTATCCACTGTATCCCGTGCTTCCCTTCAGATGTTGATGTCTTCATGATCCAGTCGATCACTAGGAGAAAGAGAAAGGGTGAGAGTAAGCAACCTTGCCTAACACCGGTCTTTACTTCGAACGACTTTGTCAACTGTCCTCCATGCACGATTTTGCAGTTTAATCCATCATAGAAATTCTGTATGATATTGACTATCTTCTCAGGCACGCCGTAGTGTCGAAGAAGCTTCCATAGGGTTGTTCTGTCCACGCTATCAAATGCTTTTTCGTAGTCGATGAAGTTGATATAGAGTGATGAATTCCATTCAATTGATTGTTCCACAATGATCCGTAGAGTTGCGATTTGGTCTGTGCACGATCTATCCTTACGGAATCCTGCCTGTTGGTCTCGAAGTTGGGCGTCTACGGAGTCCTTCATCCTGTTTAACAATACCCTGTTGAAGACTTTTCCCGGTATTGAAAGAAGAGTGATTCCCCTGTAGTTGTCACAGTTGCTGAGATCGCCTTTCTTTGGTATTTTGACTAGAAGTCCTTCTTTCCAGTCTTTTGGTACCTGTTCCTCATCCCAGATCTTTTTGAAGAGAGTTTGGAGTATCCTTGCAGTTGCCGTTACGTCTGCTTTCAGTGCCTCTGCTGGAATGCTGTCTAGTCCTGCTGCTTTGCCACTCTTGATTTGTCTGATAGCCATGCTGATTTCTTCAATTGTCGGTGCGCCAACATCAATTGGGAGGTCCGTGAGTGCTGCTTCGATGTTGGGTGGGTTCAGTGGGGCTGGTCGATTCAAGAGTTCTTTGAAGTGTTCTACCCACCTGTTTCGTTGTTCTTCAATGTTGGTGATTATCTTGCCTTCCTTGCTTTTCACTGGTCGTTCTGGTTTACGGTGATTTCCGGAGAGTTTCTTTGTTGTTTCATACAGTTGTCTCATGTTTCCTTCTCTGGCAGCCTTTTCCGTCGTCATTGCCAAATCTTCCACATATTTACGTTTGTCGGTTCTGATGCTCCTTTTCACTTGCTTGTTTACTTCTGTGTATTCAGCCTGTGCCTTGACTTTTTCTGCTCTTGTTCGACTGGTATTGATTGCTACTTTCTTGTTCCTCCTTTCTTGAATCTTATCCAGTGTATCGACCGTGATCCAATCCTTGTGATGGTGCTTCTTTTGGCCCAGAACCTCATGACATGTTGAAGTGATTGCCTCTTTTATCTCTTTCCAGTTGCTCTCCATAGTAGTTCCTTCTCCATTGAGTAGATCATGAAAGGCTTGGAACTTATTGCTGAGGGTTATCTTGAATTTATTGAGTTTGTCATTATCCCGAAGAAGAGCCGTATTAAATTTTTGTGATATTGTCCTCCCCGTTGTCCAGTGCCTCTTGAGTTTCAATTTCATCTTGGCGACCAGCAAGTGATGATCTGATGCTATATCAGCTCCTCTCTTTGTTCTCACGTCCTCCATCGTCCTCCTGAACTTTTTGTTCATGCAGATATGGTCGATTTGGTTCTGTGTGGTGTGATCCGGTGAAGTCCATGTGGTTTTGTGTATGCGTTTATGTGGGAATATAGTGCCGCCTATGACCAGTTTATTGAAGGCACATAGATTTGCAAATCTCTCACCATTTTCGTTCCTTTCTCCCAGTCCGTGTCGTCCCATGATCTCTTCATATCCGGTGTTGTCAATTCCAACCTTGGCATTTAGGTCTCCCATCAGAATAGTCAGGTCTTTTGTTGGGCACTTCTCGACGATTGACTGCAGCCTATCGTAGAATTGATCTTTAGCGTCTTCATTGTAGTCATTGGTAGGCGCGTAGCATTGGATGACGTTCATTGTAATCCCTGTTTTCTTTGTTTTGAAGGAGGCTTTGATGATCCTTGGTCCATGAGATTCCCATCCTATAAGTGCATTTTGTGCTTGTTTGGACAGCATCAATGCAACTCCTTGTGTATGTGGAGCATTTTCTTGTTCATGTCCGGAGTATAACAGCAGCTCCCCTGAAGCTAGTCGTTGTTGTCCAACTTGCGTCCAATGTGTTTCACTGATCCGAAGCACCTCTAAATTGTATCTCCTCATTTCTGCAGCAATTTGGAAAACTCTCCCAGTCTCCCACATTGTGCGAGCATTCCATGTACCTAAATAAATGGTTGCTCTGGTTGTCAGAAGGGGCATCGGCCTCGTGACTTCCGAAGAAACTCGGCTTTCATCATGAGGCGTCATAATTCTTCTAAACGAAGACCTCCTGACTCCCAGGGAAGAGTTTAAATGGTTTGAATAATTTTTTCTGGTTAGCGTTTTTCTAGCGAGTTAGTTTTCTACGGGATGGGGTCGCTAACCCCATGCCCAACCCTCCTCCTTTATCCGGGCTTGGGACCGGCAGTAGCCCCCGGAAAGGGACTCCAGGCGGAGTTACAAAAGAACCGTTATTGTAGACAAATTGTTGTTTTACGAACTTCGGTTTTGCTACTAGATCTGAATCGGGTGACCTGGACGCTTCGATAGAGCTAAAAGTACTTGGATATCGTCCTTGAAATATCATTAATGTGATCAATTAGAATAAAAATAAAGCTACCTGTAATTTCATTGATCTATTACTAATTACAGTTTCAATAGTGACTGCTCCCAAATGCCCTGTTACGGAGAGTCCGCTCTCCCTCTCGAAATACTCTTACATGGCCACTCGTATAGAGCCTCTGCCAGGGAAGTCTTACTCACTGCCTTCAAGTGACACTGGCGTTGTTTACGAAAATGACAGAACGAAAAGCGAATTTCCGGCGCTTTAACCGGATCCCAAACCAATAGTACACATGGGCTCCAGTATCCTGAAGGAACAAATGGCTTATGAACCAATGGTTGGTCACCGGCTACCATAGGACTGCAACTCCTTACGATGCTCCACTACCTTGTGGATTAGACCTGTAGGTCAAAGGCTCGGGGCGTGGCTCTCTAAGAAAACCACCTGCTTCGGTTTGGGCACCCGGGCAATATCACAGCCCTCACACACATCAAATGAGATTTGTGTGGTGCATATGTATTTGGTGCCTCTTTGTATCAATATCTATGTGTTAAAACAAATAAATGATAATAATAATAATAAATAGCGTAAATCTAACTTGTAACCCTAACTATCAACTGTAAATCATAATTATAATCCCTCATATTAGCTTATAACCCACATTTAACCTTAGTAAGTAGGTAAACACTCTCAAGGTTACTTAAGCATCTCTCAAAAGTTGTTCATAAATGATAATCTTATCTAGTTGATACTTATGTTTCTTATTTTATTGTTCCGTTGTATAATTTAAACTTGGATCAATTTTAATTTGATTATTTGTTGTTGCTCTGAAGAAGTAACTTAAACAAAGTTACGAAACATCAGATAATCTAATTAATCTATACATTAAGATATATCTACAAATATATATATATATATATGTATATGTATATACTTAATTGATTTATAAATTTTTAGAAGTTATAAAAATTATCATTTAGAATCAAGATTACATTTTCGTATTCATGAAATGGATACACGACTGAAAGAGAATAAACGTAAATTATCCAGTGTTACAATACATCAAGATGAAAAACAAACTTCAATAATGAAAAAATCTGGCAGTGAATACTTCCTTACATCATCAAGTATTTTTTCTAATAATACTGATAATAAATCAATATCATCATTTAAATCAATTGATATTCCTGGAAATTATTCATTATTAACATCAACATCTGAATCATTAACAGTACCGTCATCATCATTATCATCATCATCATCAACAACAATAACAACAACAACAACAACAACAACTGGAGTAAAAGGTGCTTTATCAGCAAGAAATTTAATGCATACAAAAAATAGTAGTATTGAAACATTATCATTATCATCTGATGCTAGACGTTTATTTGATGAAGATGATTTAGATGATGATGATGATGAGGAAACATTCATTATGGATTATATACAAGATGAATAGATTGACTGGAAATATGATTTTACTATAGTAAGTTATTGAGTGTTTATCTTTAACTAAGAGAGTAAATAGAGATTTTACATCATATATTATGAGAATAACCTAAGTTAGCCGACCATCGTATAATAGGAAGTAGTGAACAATTGTTGTATATTAGTATGAAACCGAAAAACAGTTCACCTTCATGACTAATATCCTACATTGAATCTAAAATTTGAGGACTTCATATTGAGTGTTTAACTATTAGATCACGTAGCCGATATCCAATCACTTAAATTTTTAACTTTACTTGATTCACGATATTACACAACTATCATCTTCCAATGATATTGGTAGGTAACTATTGCATATCTGAAATGGTTGGATTCCATTTGTATTAGGACGGTGAGAAGTACCTCTCGAAATTAGTCACTAGTGAAGATATAACCAATGTAGTGGATTTGTTCTTTCTAATTTTTGATGATTTGCTTGCTAATATTATTCTTTAATATACCCTACAATTGAAGAGGAAAACGTTATACCTAAGAGGCTAATATCCATGCGTACGATTTAGAATTTTATTACTGTATTTGACTGTCAACTTTGAGAACCATTAGAAGCGTGAGTCAATGATGCCAAACGAGATTGAGGTGGAGACACTCAAGTATTTGAAGTTTGACGGTTAAGCATTATTAGCAAAGATGGATAGTGTCTAGCAGTGGAATCCAGGACGCGCGTTTCGTCCTATTTGGGACTGGTCAGCTGGATGTACCTGCATCTCAGAGTTGATGTTCACTCTGGGACTCGAACCCACTACCGTCCGCTTCAAACGCCATCGCGTTATCCACTTAGCTACTGATCAATTGCAGCCCTAAACATCAATGGGAAGATTCAAATAAAACAATATCAAGTGGTATTGACGGTTAAGGGTTGTAGGTGCTTATTGTCGTATAGTCAAATTGGAGTATACTGTGTCTAGCATAAGATGACTATAGTTCTAGATGTAGCCATCATGCTGGTTCTTTGTAAAATAAAAACCCATATCACTAAGTGACTTAGTCAAAGATACTAACATTGAACTATTTAAGATATTTTCTTATTTAAAATCATAAATTGGTATTAGCCGAACCACCGTTGAATACTTGAAAGAGATAGACGACCACCTGATCATAGTACGGCACTCCTCAGTAGTATGTACCCATGACAATTCAAAGTCCATGCGCGGACGTTGAACCTATAGGCTACTAAGCCAGTATCCAATGGTGTTACTGTCTAACTCAAATCACTTCATAATATTCCGCGACTATCTTTTATTACCTGTAATGAATAACCGTATCACATTCGGTATGGTTGAACTCTACTGGTCACTGCTTCTTACTAGAATTTCAGGAGTTTCATCTTGAAGCTAGAACCTATTGAGGGATTTGTGAAGATTGTAGACTTATCATAGTTTTAAACACTATATGATCTTAATCAAACCCTCATTTATAAACTACAAGCACAGAATATGTGTTTCGTCCTAGTATGGTGAGGGTGGGTGGGCTCCTCAACAATACGCTTCGACAATCTTCAATGCACAACCAACCATAGTAACACTTAACTTTGTCACATTTATATAATATTAAACATAATAATTTTCTAATCAACTATTCTATCTTATTACAGATTTACTCATTATATACATTGTATAACAAAACAATTATCCTGAAATAAAAAAGAAAAGAATTAAGAAGAAATTTTGTTTATTTGTTTTTTTTTTGGACAAACCCCCTCCCCCCCAAAAAAAAGAAATATTAAGAATACAAAATCCAATAAAATTCCATTTCATGCACAATTATTATTGTTTTCTTTTTTTGAATTGAAATCTAAAACAGATTGTTTATTGTTACCATGGCTACTATCACCACCACTACTACCACCATGACTACTACTACTACCACTGCTACTACTACTAAAATCATCTATATCAGTAGTAGTGGTAGTAGTTGTGTTTCTTCTTCAAATATCTACATCATACTGTATTTTTACATATTTTTATTTGCCTACATATAAAATTAAATTCTATTTGGTTTGTGTTATTCATTCTATTTTGTAAGACAATAAGTATAGATAATATGCGTGCAATTCAATTCATACATAAATATGATAACCATAACTCAGATACATTTTAAATCATTATAACTAATTCCATTTGTTCAATGATATAAACAAAGAAAACAGAAAGAAAATAAGAAAGAAAACAGAGAGAAAGAAAGAACTTACTTGTTGCTGTTGTTGTTGCTGACAGTTTGATCTTTTATTCTTCTTCTTCTTTTTGTTGTTTTTGTTGTTATTGTTGACAGTTTGATCTTTTATTCTTCTCCTTCTTTTTCTTCTTTTTGTTGTTGTTGTTGTTATTGTTGACAGTTTGATCTTTTCTTCTTCTTCTTTTTGTTGTTGTTTACTTTAAGTATCTAAATGATGTAAATAAAATTTTGTTTGATTTTTTATGGTTGGTATAATGATGTTTATGTTTGTTGTTGTTTTCGTTTTTTTTTTTAAAATGAAAAAAAGTCTTCCTAATTTACAACAATTTTCTAGAAAAGAAAATGCACATAAATATTGTAATGATAATAATAATAACAATACTACTTATTTCTTATAAATACTACTTAAATACTTGTACATCTTTTGATTGATTAGTCTTTTATTGGGATAAGTGCACCCTGTGTGGATTGCCTTAGATCACAAGTTTTATAAGCAAAGATAGATAATGGCTAGCAGTTGGGATATAGGATGTGTGTTTCATTCTGTTTGAGACTCGTCAGATGGATGTACCTACATCTCAGAGATGATATTCACTTCAGGACTCAAACCCCCCAGTGTACGCTTCAGGCGCCGTCACTATCTCCACTTAGCTACTAAGTTTTAATAGCCACTTGCTTGTGCGATAGAGTGAAGTTTGAATTCACTTAGTATTGTTTGCTTGAATCTTCCCATTGTTATTTTGGACTGGAATTGATCAGTCTCCTATTTTATTGGCATATCTGAATCCTGTTAACTTCAAATGCCATGGCGTTATCCATTCAGTTACTTACTTGTGCAATTAGGTGAAGTTTAAATTCACTTAATATTGTTTGCTTGAATCTTTTCAATGCTATTTAGCACGTGCGTTTCGTCCTATTTGGGACTCGTCAACTGGATGAACCTAGTTATTATCAATTCCTAAATTATATGGGAAGTACTTTTTATAATTCATGAAAAATCGTTTCTTCTTTCTGAAAATAAAAAGGACTACAATGGATGGTTGATTTAGTAGGAGTAGTGATTATTATTGTCTATATAAATATTACACAGATATGTGAATAACAAGGTTGTTCCTCTTTCTGAGATGAATACTTGTATAGGCTATAATCATCTTGCTAGTGTGAATGCGCATTGTTAATGAGTAATGTACAAAGACAAGGCAGATATCTTATGATTCCTAATTACTCAAAGTTAGTTTAACTGAAGTCAGTTCTGGACAGACATTTTACGTTAAGAAAATCATCTTTCATTTCAACAGTCAATAATTTCAATGTTTCAAATGATTTCAATTACATCTCAACCGGTAAATAACTCTTTGATATGATTAACTGTGTGGTTAACATTAATGCTAAGATTGTTATATTTAACGAAGCTAATTAACTTATTTCCCTAGTTGTTAGCGTGACATAGATTGGATTAAAGTATGCGCGCAATGTACGATTGTTTTGGTGCACGCTGATTGGCTAATTCTTATCTAATCAGCGCTAGTCGATACTTGGGGAACACTCTAGAAATCTTGTCATGCGAAAACTATAAATATACTAACGTTTTTCCTATTTTGCTTCTTCTTACTTCCATCTACCTCTTGTTATTTGTAATATAATCTCTTTCTTGTCCAACCATGTTCTGATTTGGGGCCTTGTTGAGTGAATTAGTGTCCGAGAATACTGAGCAATAGGAATAGCTGGGTTATAACTGTAAGAGAGAAATATAACACTAGTCAACCCTCTTCATTTTTCATCAGTTTAGAAGCTAAATTGAAATGGTAGTTGGAACTCCTTATAGAACACTTGCTTTTCAGGTCCTACAATGCTACAAAGCTTGATTGGAAAACAATAAAACTGAAAGCACCAGTTCAAAATTCTATGGTGAAGTTCTAGTGCAAACTATTCTGGAATGTAAAAAAATAGGATGTTCCCTTCAGACAACCAGAATATGCAACAGTATTCCTTCCTGAAAACGGGACGTTAGGGAAGATCGACCCCGAAAATAGCATACCTCAGCTCGCCGCACACATCATCACTGGCGACAAGGTCTTCAAAATACGAAGTCAAACCTTCAAGAACTCACAAAAAAGCCAAAGGTAACCCGTCCCAAGTAATGGTCCCTACGATTATACGGTCACTAATTTCACTAGTAACCCACCTTTTTCAGGTTCATCCAAAAGTATTCTTCCACATTGTGAGAAACTGTTCATACACGCCTAACAGAACACGAAAGTATGGCTTTAACATTACACCACTTATTTCCGTTTAAGTAGTTAACTAGTATCTCTAACTGAAACACATAAATTGTGAGCCAAACATAAGTACAATGCAGTGTGTTAACATATCACTTTCTTTACTGAACCGTGGATGATCACCTACAAGAAATAAGTTAAGCATACAAATAAAAATCACTAATACCTTAATTCATGATGTGTCCTTTATTAATTACTTTTCAATGCTTCACAAAGAACTATAAAATCTTTTTGATGTGGTATTGTTTACGAAATTGTGAAGACCAAGAGCGAATGTCTGGCACTTTAACCGGGTTAGTGCACACGGAGATTCCGCCTAGGGGAGTTGAAAAACCCTGATTCCAAACTAATGGTCTACATCGGTTCCAGTATCCTGAAGGAAAAAATTGCGTATGAACCTATTGTTGATCACCGACTACCATGGGACTGCATCTCCATACATTTCTACACTGCCCTATGGATTAGAACTTCGGGTCAAAGACTCGGGTGGGAGGTGGTCCTCTAAGAAAACCACCCGCTTTGGTTTGGGTAACCGAGTAGTATCCTAGCCCTCGCACAAATCGAATGGCGCATATCTATTTGCTGCCTCTTTGTCAGTCAGCTACAAAATAGGACCAGGCACATATATGCATCGGTCCAAGTCGCCATACCTCATTAGCATAACAAGACGAACAGCAAATTCATACAAGTGGTTACTTCAAATGTAGTAATATATAAAAGAAAGATTGCATATAAGGATATATTACACGAAGAAAGATTAAGTACGTAGAAAGATATAAAGCGATTTTATTCTCTTAGTTTAAGGGAAGACAGAGAGTGTATACACCGACGCCATTGTGATCGATTCTGAGCCATATCACCAAGAGTCTCCTATCATTGGTTGCGATAGTCACGCGGACCAACACAGCTCAGACGAGAAGTTAGTGACATCGAGCACTGATGCCACGTTTTGGTTTGGCTGCCCCTAACTTTCTTCCAACCATCCTCTACACTAGTCAGAATTGTGCGTCGTGGTAATTCATGTTAAGGCATACGTAACAGGTGGTCCAACTATTTCAGTCGAAGAAGATTGACAACCTCATCAACTGATTTACCATCATTCCCTAGTACTCTACGTCTTGCGTCACTATTACTTACCCGGTGATCCCAGGAGATGTGAGCAATATTTGTAAGGCATCGGTGGTCAAATACTCAGTCAGTCAGTCAATAACAACGTGGAACATCGTGCGCACGTACATCAGTTCGAGTCGCCACACCACATTAGCACAGAGATGCAGTTTTCGATTCAAATCCCGTAGTGGTAGAGGTGGTAAGAGTATAAGCAGTAATCGGGAAGATTATGGTTCGAAGATGTTATTCAACGAGTATAGTCCAGTGAAATAAATTTGGACAGAGAAAAAGGATATGAAGAATTTAGAAGATTAGAATCTGAGAGAACACAAAGAGTGGATATACCTGTGCCATTGCGAATGATTTTGAGCCATGTCATTAAGGGTCTCTAACCATCGGTTGTTATCATCTCGCGGTCCCCATCCAGGTAGTCTACACCTACGAACATGACTCAGTCCACTTGTTAGTGACTTCATGGATTTGTGCAATGTTTTAGTCTGGCCACCCCTACCTTTCTTCCAACCTACTCCTATACCATTGAACATCGCACGTCGGGGCAGTCGGTGGTTGGACATACGTAACACATGTCACAGCCATTGTAACTGATTAAGCTTCACTACTTCATCAATAGGTTTGCCATTCTTACCTAGTACCCGTTTCCTAACAACTGCATTACTTACTCGATGGTCCCAGGATATACGAGCAATGTTTCGAAGACACCTATGATCAAATACTAGTAACCTACGAATATCCTCTACTCTTGCCGGCCATGTTTCACTGCCATAAAGTAGGACGAAACGAACTGCTGTGCAGTAAACACGTCCTTTGTGTGATAGACGGATATCTCGCCTACGCCATAAATGACGCAAGTCGGCAAAAGCTAGTCGAGCTTTTTGTATCCGTGCTGAGATTTCGTCACACACCAGACCACAAGGGCTGATTAGACTTCCAAAATAAGTGAAGCGGTCAACATGCTCAACTACTTCACTCCCTATCACTAGTTCGGGTGGCGGTGCAACCCAATCCTGAGGCAACATTTTGCATTTGGAGAGGAAGAGTCGCATGCCGAACATGCCTGCATTGTTGCTTAGAGTGGTCAGCAGACTATGCATTTTGTCAGCGTCTCCACCAAATAGAACTATGTCATCGGCATATTCTAGCTCAAAGAGTGAATCTCCCGGTAGAAGTTCAACCCCTGGAAATTTAGATGAGGAAAGTGTTATCTCTAAAAGCACATCAATGACAAAGTTAAACAAGAATGGAGAGAGTGGACAGCTCTGACGAGCACCACTTGAGGCAATCAATTCTGATGACAGTTCGCCATAAGCTCTCACTCGACCAGTTGTGTTCGAGGAGAGAGCCTTTAAAAAGGTTAACGTACTTCTTTGGTACTCCTTTCAGTGACAAACCTCACGATCAACAGAGTCAAATGTCGCCTTAAGGTCGAGAAATACTACAATTGTGGATCGTCTGAATGTGTGTCTATGTTCTAGGATCTGACGTAGTGTGAATATTTGGTCTATACAACCACGTCCAGGTCGAAAACCAGCCTGGTTTTCTCTAGTCTGCTCTTCAGGAGCTTTGGTTAGGCGTCGAAGTAATATTGAGGCTAATATTTTAGAAACTATATTAGTCAAACTAATTCCTCTGTGATTGTCACAGGAGGACTTTTGTCCTTTCTTATAGACTGGCACAATCAGTGATTGAGACCAGTCAGATGGGATTACATCCAGTTCCCAGATTCTACCTAAGACCTCAGTCAATCTCGCTGCTAATACTGGACCGCCATCCTTAAAATTCTCAGGTGTAAACCTGTCAAGGCCTGCTGCTCTCCCAAGCTTCAGATTTCCTATAGCTTTTTCAACTTCGTAGAGTTGGAGGACCTACATCAATTTGCCATTCAGGTTGACTGGAGATCGTGGGAAACCGAAATGTGGCTGAAGGCCAGCTGAACTGATCCCTAAAGTGTTCTGCCCATCGATCCAATCTCCTGGATTGAGAATGAATAATATGTCCATCTTTCTCTGAGATTGTTTCGCTAACAGTTGGGTTCCTAATACCGGTTGCCTTAACGAGTCAGAAAAGTTGTCTGCTATCACCTAAAGCCATTACTTTTTCCATCTTGCTTTCGCTACCCACCACTGTTCACGATCATTGCGTAGGCTTCTAGTCAGCTTACGCTTAAGCTGACTCCGCCCTTCGTTATATTCAGAGACAGATGGAATGAGTTTTCGAGCATCTATAAGTGCGGTAGATGCTGCTGAGATACAGTTTCTCCCTAACCTTATGGTCTACCGTACTTTCAGACATCACTGTTGTTTCTACAGCTTTTCGGATGTCATTCCACGCTGCCTCGGGGTGGGCATCACCTACATGGTTGCCTAACTGTTTCTCTAGTTGTTCCTCAAATATACTCTTAGCTTGACTATCATTAAGTAGCATCCTAAGGGGTTTCTGTTATGGCCTGGCGAAGATTACGTTACTAGTAACTTCTGAAACCTATTAACGGACTAATATTATCTATATATTCTCATGGTGTAATTATTCAGTAACTAGATTATATATATCTATATTTCCCTTATTATAAGCTTTATTTTGATCTATACATTATTATTGTACGATTTATTGTTTCCATGTTATTCTCTATGTATTAATTACTATCTTCCACGTTCACAGCCACTTTTTGGCTTATTTGTGTACACATGTTATTTTCTACTTTATGGTGCGTTGTGGTCTGTCTGATAGATAGATATAAACCGAGTATGACTGAAATAAATGATTTGATTTGATTCGATTCGATTCATATTACAGAAGCTGGTATTGTGTTCTGGAATCGAGCGGATGAGCTAGAAGGTTATAGGACCAAATAAGAACGCTACACTGCTCATACCGGTTGAACGTCATTGGTTTTGTCATAGTGCGAAGATTTGTATAAGTCGTATTCTGATTGGTGGATAAGTCACGTGATCGAAAGCCGGACATAAAATCATAACAGTCTCCTTGCACCATCTTTCCTACGTTCAGTAAGACGCAGACAAATACGCACTCGCACTAGAGCATGATCTGAGTCTAAGCATGTGCTTCAGAATGAGCGACAGTCTTCTATCGAGCCCCTCCATCGGTGGCTGATAGCGATGTGATCTATTTGGGTCCAACGTTGGGACGAATTAAGAGGTTGCCATGTCAAAAGATATTTTTCCTTATGCTTAAAGTTAGTGTTTGCAAGAAACAGGCGGTTATGTGAGCATAGCTGCAACAGACGGTCACCGTTATCTGTTCTTTTAGCCACAACACCATAAGATCCACCCAGGTGTCTTTCCCTTTCGCTTAGTTTACCTACTTGAGCATTAAAGTCACCAGCCACTATTACTACATCTGAACGCCTAGCTTTTCGGAGAGGGTCGGAAAGCTTTCTGAGCTGCAGTCAGTGGGAGTGTAGGCAGAGACGACGAAGAGGCAATGACGAGTGTCCCTATCTTTCCGAGTCCTTACTGTTCCGTTTAGTCGGACAGCGCACAAACGACTGTCTACTGGGATCCAGTCTAAGAGAGCTAGTTCTGCCCTAGGACTTAATGCCATACCTACACCAGAGAGGTCACGGGAAGCAGCATCAGGACTTTCAGATACACGAAGTGTGACGCTACTCGGATCCTGTATGCACGTTTCGGAGACTCAGCACACAAATATGGTGCGACATTCTAAAGTCCTAGCTAAGGAAGCCTGTTATCCTATTTGGCACAGTGTTCAGACGTTAAAAGCTCCAGTGTGTCGTTAAGAGCATGGTTTCGGAGGACCAGGAATAACGTTCCGCGTACTCGAATCGTTCGCACTAGCGGTGCGAGGTGACAAATGGACGTGAGAAGGGTTAGTTGTGGAGATAAGAGAGGTATTAGGAGGTGTGGGAATGATTTGAATGTAACCAACTTGGTCTTGTGTGCTGTTACGGGTATGAGAGTTGATGTCACTTCCCGGTTGCCCACACCGTGGAAGGGTATTTCTTTAGGAACCTGAAAAGGTAATCGGATTATTGTTGGTCTTAAAGACCTGGGAGCGTGACCGCAGAGCTAAAGGGACAACTGCTTGAAGCCGGTCGCGTACGGCCTTTTCGTGGGAGGTTTTTAATGTGTTAGCTCCGTTCTTCAAACGGGCCTTACCGCCGGAGACGGAAATCCGTGGGGTAAGGTGAGGTGCGATGTTTTTAGGGTCAGCCTTTTCTAACCACTTACTTCCTTGTGAGAAGGCAGCATCACTGCAGATGCTGGTTGTCCGAGGGAAACACCTTACTGCTATCACACACCTCTACAGTCGGCAGTACAACTTCGCCCTCAGACCTTGGATTGCTGCTTTTAGTCTTACCGTTCTCCAATCGACCTGCCTGGCATGGTAGAACCTACAGGAACATATGTTCCAGCCAATATAGCTCGGTTAGGTCATCACGATAGGCAAACCCGACAACCGCGTCCAGGTAGCAGCTACGGTCAGGGGTCAAATACTAGTAGCTAACAAATATCTTCTACTCTTAATGGTCATATTCCACAGCTGTAAAGTAAAACAGAACGAACTGCCTCCTTGTATCAATGTTTATATGTTTAAAAAAAAAATAAAATATCGACAATAATGAATCATTTACATAATACATAGTATCATTTCATTAATTCAATTCAATGAATAAAAGTAAAGTACAATCTTTATCAATATATTTCACATACATAAATTACAATAGAAATCTACAGAACTGTACAATAATTAATAATAAGGTATAGATAATCTATTCATGATTGTTATATACATTCATCCATTTATAATGAATGTATATATTTCATTAGAAATTACAACTGGAAAGACCTGAAATAGATAGCCCAGAACAGGGTTAGATGAAGAATTCTGATGAGCGGTCTATGCTCCTTCATGAGGAGTAACAGGCGTAAGTAAGTGAGTAAGAGAGAAATCAAGAGAGAGAGAGAGAGAGGGGGTGGATACTATTATTGTGTTAATAATTCCGGTGGTAAATGACCAACATCTCCAAGACGATTAAGTGTTACTATTGAACCATATTTCAAATTTTTTGTATATTTCACTTTATCATTATCATCCCTATTATTATCTTTATTAGAATTAAGTATAAATTCATCATTTGTAATGATTAATGTACTAATACTACCATGTCCTAAACTTAAACGTAACCAACCTTCAATTGGTAATTGTAATAATTTACAAATCCAATAACGAAATACATTAGCATGACCAATAAATACAATTGTTTCAATTGGTTTATATTCTATAATACGATGACATGGACAATGACATTTTATAATCATATTTATAATATGATTAGTTTTTAACAAAGAACAACATTTATTAGGACAATATAATGGACCATTATATGCAATAATACCTTGTTTTGTAATTGGTTTACCATGTAAATGTATTTGAAATCCATCATCAATACGAATACCTTCTATTGAACGAATAGTATCAGATTTTTTTGTAGATGCTTTAACACCATCACCACCACCACCACCATCACCGTCACCGCCACCCCCGAAAAAAATGAAATGAAATATTCATGTAAGTATAACAATAGTAAATGAAGGTTTCACACATATGAACAATGGTAACAGTACTTAAGATTCAATACGATTAATACAATATACGTAAATGTATATATTACCATTATGTTAATAGTTAAAAACTAGTCACACTTTAAACAAATCGAGTTGAATCTATTAAATTTGACTAGTTTTTCTATACTTACAATATAGATATGAAAGATCCACATGGTCTCCAGTATGAACCTATTGTTGGTCACCGGCTATTATGGGACTGCATCTCTTGATGTTGCTCCACTGCATTGTGGATTAAACCTTTAGATCAAAGTTTACGGATGTGGCCTCCTAAGAGCGTCACCGAGTAGTATTCCAGCCCTCATACAAATCGAATGATATATGTAGCGTAGATCTATTTGATGCATCCATATACCAATATTTATGTGTTTAAATAAATATATAAAGTGATAAAATACTTTTTTTTTCAAACAACACAAAAAGAATATAAGTAAGAGATGAATCAATTCTAAGTGATTTGATCAATATTAATTGAGAATCTTCATATCGATAACAACCGTTCCCCTGAATTGTTAGCATGTTTTAATTTACAGCCAATACAAACATTGTTTTAACTTTGTACCCAAAAGAAACCTACATACATTTCTTGCATGTAGAGCTAGGAGGATATGCTCAGACGACATAATGAACAACGAACTAGAGCTCATTCATAATATGTTGATTGAAATAGATTATCCACAAGGTTTCCTGAGGAAACACTCCTCGCGATGCTCTACTGCTTTGTGGATCAGACCTTTAGGTCCAAGGCTCGGGGTGTGACCCCCTAAGAAAACCACCTGCTTCGGTCTGGGCACCCGGGCAGTATCACAGCCCACACACAAATATAATGAAATGTCAATATTTATGGAAAAATTTTGGTGCCCTTTTTGTACCAATATTTATGTGTTCAAATAAATGAATAAAAATTGTAGTTTTTTATGAATATTATTTCAGCATCTATATTTTTCAAGCCACTGACCCATTTCCTATTCTAATTCATCCATACTACTCTGTACTTAAACTAACACATCTTGAGTAGATGTTTAGATTAGACAAGGATAAGTTATGTATTTTCTTGGAGAAACTAGATTTATGATCTTACATTTTGTTTAACATTAACCATTTTTACTCAGTGGTTAATAGACTATATCAGATTTAATAAAACTCTACCAACTGGATAGGCAGGTAGTATTTAATTTTATTTATTTATTTATTTTAACACATAGATATCGGTACAAGAAGGCATCAAATACATATGCGCCACACAGATCTCATTGGATATGTGTGAGGTTTGTGATACTGCCCGGGTGCCCAAACCGAAGCAGGTGGTTTTCTTAGAGGGCCACACCCCGAGCCTTTGACCTGAAGATCTGATCCACAAGGCAGTGGAGCATCGTAAGGAGATGCAGTCCCATGTTATCCGGTGACCAATGATTGGTTCATACGCCATTTGTTCCCGCAGGATACTGGAGCCTATGTGCACCATTGATTTGGGATCCGGTTATAGCGCCGGAAATTCGCTTTTCGTCCTCTCATTTTCGTAAAAAACACCCCCGCTACGAAAAGGCAGTGAGTAGGACTTCCCTGGCAGAGGCTATATACGCATGCCCATGTGAGAGCATTTCGAGAGGGAGAGCGGACTCTCTCCACTCTCGGCCATACCAGGGCATTTGGGGGCAGGTAGTATTTAATGTTATCTCTTTAGAATGGTCCACATTTAAAACATGCTTTAATGTTTCAAACTCAATGGAAAAAACACAACCCATTATTATATTTTTATCTGGGATTGAGAAACATATGCGTTCGACTTACATGTTGGTGGAACAGGAGCAACAGGAGGTGGACCCTCAGTAAGATAACGTGATAGTTGACAATCGAACGTAGCACTCGCATAAGGCGTATATGGATTGTCAATCATTGGCATTTTCACTGAAGAATTTGATTTAGACTTTGAAATTGTATTTTTTTGGTTAGATTTTTGTGTAAAAGGGTATGATTTAGGATCATCTAACTCGGATGAATATGGTATAACAAGTTGAACAATTTCTGGTGAATCAAACAGATCGTCAACATTATTTTGTAAGCCAATTAGAACAGCAGCTGTAGTTTGTCGAGCACGGATTAAATCTGAGTGTATAATCCGATCAATTCTAGTAAAAAAGAACATGTGGGAGATTGAAGCGTTAACAGACAGTAAGGGTGAACAAATGGAACTAGAACAGTTTCATATAAAGACTATTTGTGAAAATTTAAATAAACTTGAAAACGTATGAGTAGAACAAGCCCGAAAAACTAATGATAATGGAAATTATAAAAACGACATAAGTATAGCAGATTAGTTTACTATATAGTCAGTCAGTAACAACATAGAACCTTGTACGTATATACATCGGTTTAAGTTATCACATCCCATTAGCACAGAGAGATGAACTTGTCAGACGAAATCCCAGAATAGTAGAGATAGTAACATTATCAGTTTATTTATTTGAACACATAAATATTGGAACAAGAGGGCACCAAATATATATGCGCCACACAAAACAATCAGAATTTGAGAAAAATAAAGGTAAAGAGCATTAAAAAAAAAGAACAATAACGATCACATTAGTGTAAGGTAGTGTAATAATAATAATAATAGGTAAAAACGGAAAGGTACAATCAGAAGAAATCTTTCACTTATGGAAGATATAACCACTTTTTATGAAGAAAGTAAAAGAAGGTTACAGCAGGATCACCACTGGCTTCTATTCTGAGCCATATCTGATAACGTTTCTATCCACTGTGTTGCACCATCTCTCGGACCCCAGCCACGGAGTCATGAGGGACCAAGACAAGCCAACCTTTTGCAGCTTTCTTTCATACCACGACACAATGTCATACACCGACCACCTCTCCGCTTTTTCCAACCAATCCCAGTGTCGGTAAATAATGCACGAAGTGGAATTCTCTGGGACGGCATTCGTAGAGCATGTCCAAGCCACCGACATCGATGTTTCAAGATGGTGACACCAATCGGATTGTCGTCTCTGTGCCCGAACACACGATGCCGAACCTCTGCATTACTAACATGGTGTTGCCACTGGATGTCAGCAATCCTTCGGAGACAGCGATGATCGAACAAAGAGAGTGCTAATAGGAAAGATTAAGCATCGGAGATACAACTCGGAAAGAATATATAAATTAGTGAGATAAAAACACGAAAAGTTATGATCACGCGGACTCCAACCAGGTTGTCTATACTCACTAACATGTCCAGGCTAAATTACCAGTGACACTTCATGGACTGATGACATGTTTTGGTTTGGGCGCCCCCAGCTTTCTTTCAGCCTACTGTTGCACCAGAAAACATCACTCGTCGAGGTAGGTAGGTAGTGGTTGGCCACATGTAACACATGTCCTAAGAACCTCAGTTGACGAAGATTTACTACCTCATTAGTCGATTAGCTATCTTTACCTAGTACTCTCTTCCTAACCCAGACACTGATTACTCCGTGGTCTCAAAATGCACGAGAAATGCTTCGTAAACATTTATGATCGAATAACAGTAACCTACGAATATTCCCTACTCTTAATGCCCATGTTTTACATCCATTAATTAGAAAGGAGCGAACTGCTGAGCAGTTAACTCTCCCTTTGGTTGGAAGACGGATATCACCCGGACACCATAAATGGCACGAGTCGGTGAAAACCAATCAAGACTTATGAAATGATACCAAGACTTAGTCAGACACCGGACCGTCAAGACTTATAAGACTCCCGAGATAAATGAAGCGATCGATGCGTTCAACTATTTCACTTCCTACCACTAATTCAGGCGATGACGCAAACCAATCTTGAAGTAACACGTTGCATTTGAAGAGAGAGAATCGCATCCCGAACATGATAGGATTGTTGCTTAAGGTGGTTAGAAGACTAAATTTTGTCAGCGTCTTCACAAAACAGAACCACATCATCTGCTTATTCTAAGTCAGCAAGTGAATCTTCTGGTAGAACATCAATCCCTAAAAAGTCAGACGATGAGTTATCACTAAAAGCATGCCTATGACAAAGTTAAGTAAGAATGAAGGAAGTGGACGAGCTTTCGCAAGGCTAATGTACTTCTTTGGTACATCTTCTGATGATATACACTGACATAGCAACTCAACGGAGTCGAATGCTTTAAGGTCAAGGAATACTGTTTTGTAAGATGATGAGGTTTTCAAGAAAGTTCTCTGAACACCATTTGTGAGTATTTAGCACTAGCTACGTAAAAATTGATTATTTTAGAATTAGTTCATGTATATCTGACTATAGGCAATTACACTCAGATTGAACAATAGTTCAATTAACCGTTATTCATGTCTAATTTTCCATTGCGATTGATGATACACTTACAACTTCCCTGTTCGTCGTATTTTTCAACTCCCAATTTGACTATGTTAACATGAAGAGTAGCAACTTCGACCGATACAAATTTGTGCAAGGTAATATGGTATCAGAAAGATGCAAAACATTTTTGTTAGTAAAATATTCAAAAGCTGACCAATGGTTAGGAATATAGTAAATTTTATATTTAGTACTATTGAACCACAGTGAACCATAGTCACGGAATATACAATTTGATAATAGCTGGAGTTATGTCAGTGATTTAAGCACTCGACTTAATACGATTTTCAGTGGTGATAATATAGTTTTAATGCCCTAAAGTCGAAAATTCCAAATCCTCACAAGTAATTTCGTGTTTTTATCTCACTGGTTTATATATTCTTTCCGAGTTGTATCTCCGATGATTAATCTTTGCTATTAGCACTGATAATGTTACTATCTCTACTATTCTGGGATTTCGTCTAACAACTTCATCTCTGTGCTAATGGGGTGTGATAACTGATAAACGATGTACATACGTACAAGGTTCTATGTTGTGACTGACTGTTAATTCTGAGTAAAAAAATCATGGGATTGTTAAATAGGTGTGATGGAATGAACCATTTTCAAATAACTGGGAGAGTTATTTAGCTTCATTAAGCCACTTTTACTAACGGGAAGTGATGAAAGAAGTTGCAAGCCGACTACAAAACAGCATTGCTACTTACAAGCCTCAAGATACGTCCAATGAACAAAGAAAATAATGTTTGACGAAAACTAAGCTTCCCATTGCAGGTACTAGGACGTATCGTAATAGACAACAAAGAAAAACTGATAATTTAGTAGTCGTGAACAGATGTTTAGGTACTAGATAGTTAATAAAGCGTCATATTTCAAACCTACAGCACGTAGTCCAAAACGTTATCCAAAAGTCACAACCACACAAGCAATACTTCACAATGCAAAGCTAAAACACTCAAATTTCATTGATTACTAAGATAAAATCTGTGGATGAATAGGAAGTATGACAATTATGTACAATTAATATCACATTTAAGCCTACTTAATTCCCATTTCCCTAAGTCGACAACCTGCAGCATAAGCTTGTCGCCAACCAATATCGGTGAGGACCTTTTCCTCTGATTTCTTTCTATTCAAATGATACTGTCCATGACGTATAAAAATAATTAATTTATGATAAGGTTGCTGATGTTTTACTACGTTAAGTGTATCTGGTTTTAATTCGAACTTGGAATTATCGTGTATACCTATAAAAATAAACAATAGAACGACAGTTAACATTTCAGGACGATAAAATTCATTATATACCATGTGACTTATCCCAGTTGTAGTTCCAGTGTTGGATTTTCAAATCAGATCCAAGAGAATGTACACTACAGTACACGGATGCTGCTGTGAAAAACTTGAACCCAAATGTTTTGAAATACCACATCGCAAGATGCAGAGGACAAGCGTTTGTGTGCAGAATTCGGTTACTTGACAGTCTGAAAGAGATAAACATTTCATTAGCTAGTTTACAATATGAATATAGAAAAAAAAATGAACTCTCCTATCGTTTTGCTTGTAGTATTTTACGAGTGTTATATTGGATTATGAAGTTATACTACGGGGGGAACGTCAAAGTCATAAACCACATAAGATCTAGCACAACGCTTTATAAACATATCTGTACTACAAAAACGATAAGGTCGAAATATTTGTTAATGGATGAACATTCCTTGGTTTTCAATTCCGTTACAATGTACGAAGGCTTGAAACTATTTAACAGTGGTTTTGGTTAATAACAGGTGTATTTAACTAAGTACATAAAGCAAACCAATAAAATAAAATGCCATTCTCTCTAATCTAATATGCTTGAACAGAAAGAGCACTGATAGCATAAAACATTCTGAACCGAAGTAGTCAGGCCAATAGTTTTATGAAGAGTAAATTACTGCGGGTCATGTTTTATCTAGCAAATGAAAATACGGAAATACAACATAAATGAGAATCCAAACAAACCCACACATTACAGTTAAAGATTTGCGGAAAACGACAATAAGTACTTCCAGCTCTCGTGTTCAGGAAAAAGGGAAAAAAGTAGTATGACTACAACAGGCGCGTAACCACAACCGATTGTGAGCTAAAGTTAGGACTCAATACTTTACAAAAAAAAATTTTCAACGGTCCAAAAGGAACTAGTAACTCTAACTACCATTTATCATGATCATTTCGAAAGAAAGGGTGTTGACTGGTTGAGGGAAAACTAAGAGTACCTGGTAAAGCTACTCAAGACATTGGGTGTTTGAAGACTATCAGCAAAATTTTAGTGATGCCCATACAAGCTAATAATTTTACACACATTAAAGAAGCCCTCTATACTTCAGTTCATTAATATTATGCATAAGTAAGGATGAAATCATAATGTAACCCAATTACCCTATCTTGGCGAAAAATTTTTCTCCAGAGTTCTCGGGGAAATAGTAAAAATAATTGCGGAAATTTCGGGTTTACCTCAATATTTCCCTAGAATCTAACAACACTTTGGCATTTTTCCTCAGATTGTAAGGAAAACTATCAAACTTTTCATGACTTTGTGGGAAACCCCGTAATTACCCGAAAAATTCTGCAGTTTCTCTGAAGTAGGTAGATTGCGAACTTAATTCACGACTAGATAATCGCGGTCACGGATGACCTTCAGTCTTTAATTAACAATAAAACGTAAAATAAATCGATGAACACGCGTTATTCTTTGTAACTTGTTCTCCAGTAAAAATTCTGCTTCTACTTTAAAGTATTTGCTGATTCGGCTGATTAAACTTGTTTGCGTAAAGCTTGGTCACCCATCCACGCCAGATACGAATTGGTAATTCGTCTGTGCATTCTCTTCAACTACTAGCCACCTTAGGTCAAAAGCTTTTCAACATATCGGCAACTCGTTCATTCCTGATTTCCGGTTAAACTGGTTTGGTGCTGTCCGGCTATCAAAGAGTTACGGATAAAATGGGTGTCAAAGCCTGAGTATCTGTTACATCACATTGTCGGACAAACAGTTGCCTCGTAACTAGTGACTTAGTTACTAATGAATGCTTATTCCGAAACCCATGTTGCTCAGGAGTCAACAGGCTATATAATTCTATATAAAGTAATAAAACTTTGGTTATTTTTAAAAGTAGATAAGTTACTCTTCTGCTTTGACTGATAGATTGGTAGTCAAACAAAATCTGCCCCATTCCATACTTAAACATATGGCGAAAATGGCATTTTTCCAATTCTTGGGGGTTTAGTTGTGGAAAGTGCTATGTTAGGGAGCGTCGTGAGTGATCCTGAAACGGTGTCTGCTTGGAACGACATTAATTGTGGTTGTGTAACAAATTACGCTTGGTGACTAAGAATTAAGTGTACAACTCCTGTCGACGTCAAGACATCATAGATCAAGTATTTATTTGCTCCCTTATCTCGCGTGTATTTTGATATTTTCCATTATCCTATCTCGAATTTTGAAAGGTACGTTTGTTTAAATTAAGAGTTTGACCTCCAACAGTTGTGTCCCACAATGTGAATTAAAACCTGCTCCAACAACCGAATTCCGATTAAATATGAGAACAACTGATATACCCCGACTCAACGGGCACCCAACAAACACACAGCAACCAAAACATGGAATAACGCCTCTTGTCAGGGCGTTTAAGGTCGTTTAAACCTGACGGCTTACGGCTTCGAAACGGCCTGATTTTTTACCGTGCCTCTATAGTGTGGCGTCGAGTCACGTTTGACCATGCTCACCACTACGAGAAGATTGCGTACCAGAACCAGCTAAACCTCCGAGTAAAAGTTGCAGCGAGATATATTTGTTGGCGATCTCGTGTTATTGAATGAATACCTAGATCGTCTAAACGGAGAACAAGCGGAACTACTGAGCAAACGCAATTTCTTGCAACTTCACAAGCAACGGAAGGAAGAATGTCTTTAGTACAGTTAAACAAACAAGTACAGTAAAACAATCACTGGTAAACTTGGTTATAATAATAATTGTATCCACTACACCAATCGCGTTCTCTTGATAAAAGTAAGTCACTACAGGACCTTCGTTAGAAAGGGCTTACACTTTTGATACGCAGCGGTTTCGTTCGTGGGATTGATCGGCAAACGTGCGATTGTAGGACGAGGGTTGGCAGTACAGGAAGTGATCAAAGAGATGTGTAGCACTCATGTAGTGTAGGCATAGAGCCCTATACCGTATCCATCGTTGATTGAGAGGTTAGTCGCGAAAGTGTTCGGGCAGGCGTACTCGGGGACCAGAACGTAAGATCATGGTCTCGTCCGTACTTCGTGAGCCTGCAATCTCGTCCAAAGTAACGGGCGACGTCGTCTTGCGATCTGGACGTGAGACGGACGTCTCGTCCGTAGATGGTGCAGATGACGCGCGCTGTTGACCGGGTCTTGAGAATGAGGTCCCTGATGTAGCTGGCGTGGAATCCGAGGAAGATATAGATTTTGGTCTAGCATTGAGTTGCAACTTATCAGGTAGGGCACTGTTATTAACGTGTGCTGGTTTTAGACGATCAATGCTGATGATCTCGACGTGGCCATGTTGATCAACCTTGAAGGTCTTTTCGTGACGAGAAATCACTTGGAAAGGTCCTTCGTAAGGCTGCAGCAAAGGTTTTCACACAGAATCTACTCGTATGAAAACATGTGAACAGGTAGATAATTGTCGAGGGAGAGCGACCTGTACATGTTATATTCGAGTTGAGACCGGAGGCAGTGTTCGCATAAATTCAAACAGTCATTGGACGTGGTCTGATGTACCAAAATCGTTACTGCTCCGTGGTTTGAAGAACTCTCCAGGCAGACTCAATGTCGTGTCGTATACAAGTTCAGCGGCGGAGCATTGAATATCTGCCTTTAAGCTGGTTCTGATGCCTAAGAGAATGAGCGGTAAGGTTTCGTACCGATTGTCGTTTTCGTGTGCTCGAAGAGCACCTTTAAGTTGGCGATGAAACCGGTCAACTAAACCATTTTACGCTAGGTGAAGGCCGTAGTGCGTATGCTGTCCGTACCAGGCCGCCGGGTCAGTAGAGAGGATGGTTCATCGGGGAAATTTCTCGAATAAAGCGTGGAATATATCGTCACGCGAGTGAAATGCGCCTAAGATTCGGTCTGCGTACATTGGAGTCTTTTATTAATTCCACACTCATCGTTATCTACCACACCAGTTGCTGCCCGGATTTTATACATCGAAAAATATCAATATGAAAATGTGCAACAAAAGTGGATAGATAGATAAAATACTCACCGTAGTAGTCTTCTTTGGGAAATTTTACAGGCGTTGAGACGTGTTCCCAGATTTAGCTCACCAGTTGTAGTGTGGCGTTGAGTCGTGGTTGACGATGATCACCACTACAGAGAGATTACGTGACAGTTAACCTATAAGATCTCCCGTAGGCGATTTATAAGAAGGCAGTTGATAGCCGTGGTCGATATGTATTTGTTGGCGATCTCGTGATATTGACAGAATGCCGAGATCGTGCCAAGGAGTACGAGCGAATTCACTGAGCAAACGTAAGCGCTTACAAAGTCACAATCAACGGAAGAAAGTATGTATTTCTGCACAGTTAAACAAACAATTACAAGAACAATCACTGGTACGATTGATTATAATAATAATTGTTTCCATTACACCAATAAAAATAGGTCACTACACCTCCAACACTTCATCTGACTTCTGTCATGGATTAAGCTAAGGGCAACTGTGAGCATTAAATTGATGATCCCAGTTTTGCTTTATCATAAAAGTAGTCCTGGACTTGTAATATTACCTTTAACATAAATTTCATATATGTATTAAAACCTTTTTACGGCGTCATACCTTTGTTGGAATTGCTTTTTACCCTATTAAACATCTCGTCCTTTCTTGTTTTACTCTCTTTTTCGGCATCCTTGTGATTGACCTTCGAAAAGACATATAAAACATTTGGCATTTTCCGTTAAGCTGATTTCATTTTCTATGCAACTCCGAAGGAACTACCGCCAGACCAAATAAAGTGAACAAATTCCGAATGTTGTAAAGGAGAATAATTTTATAAAATGATTCCTTAGGACATCATGAATTCCACCCCAAGCTACCAATTTTGGGAAAATTTTACACATTTTGGGGAATCTGCCATTATAAACTTTGGGGAAACGGCACAAAATCCCCAAAATTTCCCCAGACCCGGGGAAATTCGCCAAACGTTGGGGTTTTTCCCCAAAATTTCCCCACAATTTGGGGTTTTTGCCCTACATTTCCCCACACTTTGGAGTACTTCAACCTAACCGTTTTAACGCAAAACTTATACCGATATCTGCAGACAACACTGAAAACCTTGCGAGAATACATTTCTTACTGTGATATGCCATTATTTTTCGCCAACTACGTGTTGCCAAAGCAACTTAACGCCAATGAATTATTCGGTTTCATTACAAAAACAGTTATTGAAGTATTTCAATTTTTATTGTAGTTAATAAAATTACACATTATTTATTAATACGACCTTTTTCATTGCTCCGTTCCTGTTACACGTTAAGCAGAAGTTGAACTATCATTTGGTGGGTTCTAAAAAATGAAAAATGATTTTTTAGTTTGCAACCACAAATGTGAAGAAATGTGAAACGTCGATGACGTAATAAAAACTTAGACGATGCTTTCAATAATCCCGACAAATAACTTACAGTTACGTCAGATAAAGCCTGTAAAGCCAGCTGAAAAAAGAAGGATATGACAACAGTTTTATCACTATAAACATTGATCACAAAGTAATAATCGAAGTGCAATATGTATTATTGCTTTGGTTAACCTTTTCTTTGGATCGCCATCCGCGTTTATTAACTTTATCTCTTGCGTCATGCAAGAAAGCCTGGCTTGCTGTACCCATGGAGTGTATCAAATCCTTTTCCAGACAGGTCGCACTTCCGAAATGGGAACAGAGAACACCTATCAATGTGTTAATGCAATAGTGTGTACTTACTTTGAACGGTTGAGTAAAATTTGTACTTACTAATACCAAATTCACTGTGCGTTCCGTGCAAAGTGTAATTGTTGGCCAGTTCCGGCGAAAGCACGTAACTCAGACAACTTACGAAGTAATCCCGGAACTGGACGTTCTCTAAAGCAGCTTCGAAAGAACGCAAGTCTTCATGCGTTCTTAATGGGAATGCGATAGCTGCCGTGTCTACGGGCTCCGTACGCCTGTCAGTTACACCCATGGGTAAGCGTTCGACGTATGTTATCAGTTTATCCATCTTCTTCGATAGTTCACCTACCGCCTTCAGCAGCATTATCATATGTTTACTAGTATCGTCGCCGAACCTTTTGTTATCAGGAAACAAGTAAATGCAACTTACGATTTATCAACGGCGGTCGATGTACATGGAATGGGCGGTGATAAAAGCTCTGCTTTGGATGAACTACTTTATGAGTATAGATTGAATAGGTACATACTTGGCTATGGGTGAAAACCTTCCGGTCAAAATGTTGACAACTGGAAACTCAACCGGGGCAAATCCAGCTTCAATCTCAGCCACCTCTAGTTCTTCAGAGGTGCATAGATAGTCACACAATTTACGTTTGGCAGCCCTAACACTAAAGTGATTTAGTAAGCTGAACAAATTACCTCTTTGGCTTTTCTGCTTCACACGGCAGAGTTTCATCATCTGTTGTAAGTTTCTTATTGTAACCAAGTACTGAGGTTAAACACTTCTTCATTTCCTGGGCTACATGGTAGTCCTCTAAAAACAGTGAATTAAAAGTAATTACAACTTACCAAAACTATGCAGTACGGTGCCTTTTCTCAACGTGAATTGACTATCAAAATCCACACCATCAATGATGTCATTCTCCGTAACATCATCCCGATAAACGTAGTGCTCGTTGTTCAAGAGCCATTTATTAGGAATGCAAATCACTTGCTTCTTGTTCTTATCATTAATCAAAATGAACTTTCCGGATTGATGCTGTAATTGAAAGCTCAAGCGTTAAAAATGTATTACTTTCATGAACATTCCTTAACACATCGTTATGGAGGAAACCGAAGCACTAACCAACAGACACCTACTACATGAAGTGCTATTTTTGCGACAGTTATTGAGAAATGATGTCACATTTATTATTTAAATGTATGCAACAGGGGGATAATGACCTCATAACTTTGCGTTCGCAAACAAATACACTTAAAAAGTATGTCTTCTATAGTAATCCAGTGACAGTCGTGGCTTAACGTAGAACACTTAAACATACCGATTGAGCTAGAGATAAAAGGGTCAGTAAATAAATCTACAGGGTCCTGGAATGCTCTAAACCTTGGTCGACCTCCATTGGCTATTTGTGTGACAAACCCAGGTCGACAATTGACAATCACAACATTGTCCGGCCTGGTGGTAGATAGCTTTGAGTATCTGTAATTGATGACTGCCTTTGAAGAATTATAAGGTAACTCAGGCTGACTGAGATTGTCAGACAAATCGTTATTAACTATACTGAAAGAGACAATTTACTTAAGTGAGACTGAAGAACTACAGTAATCGAAGTTTCAGATTATCCTAAGAACTGACTTGCATGGCGTTCGAATTTTGAAAAACTAGTTTAGGGACGACAATTCATTGTCTCGTGTCTGTTTGACGTATTAAAACAAGGCATGAATGTCGATAGACTATTCCTGAGCAAATGTCTTTATTGTATCAAAATTAACAAATTGTAATTGTAATTTAATGCTTTAACGCTTAATAATCGATTGCTTAGGAAATGTTATTATGGAATGATGCACTACACATGAATTCGGTAATTTCCCCAAAATTTCCCCAAACTTTGGGGAAGACTGTTTCACTTTGGAAATTTCCACAAAGCTCTTCAAAATTTCACCAAAGTTGGGAGCTTGGGACTACATGACTACGTCATGTCAATTCGATGTGTACTCAAGGTTATGCAGTTAAAAACTCACTGAGAAGTTGCGAAGCGTGTCACGAATATGAGCACACGTTTGGTAAATATTTGCCCTGTGTCAAGTCTCACTCATGTGTATCTCACAATTACAAGTGCTTTGAATGTGATAAAGTTGAGCGCTGGTGCTGCACAGTTGAGTATTTCTTATGATGATTTATCTTTATCCACGATTTTGAAAAACGGTTTAGTCACATAGCACATCAGCATTGAACAAGTCTTAAGCCTTTTTAGCTATGCATAATTCTGAAACTGAACTTCAGCCAAAACAGACATACTTCACGTGATATTTGCAGAGGAAGCTGGAGATATTCGGATTCAGATAACAAGCGGAGCAATACAGTGAATTCAAGTGCATCAAATGGAAGTCAGTATCACTGTGAGACAAAAAATTTCTAGCCAACCAAATTCTTATCATATTTCTCATGCTTTTGTACCAGATATCGTTTGTCCTAATGATTCATATATTTTTGATAAATGTCTTACAAATGTGAGGAAAATATGTTGAGGGAATCTAATCATGATCGAAAACCTGATGCAGTTTTGATAGATGCTGATTTTTCTACTGATTCATCACTCCCCAATGATATTCTTAATACATTTGAGGGAAATATTTCAGAAGAATCAAATCCTGATGACCTTATATCAACATTTATTTTTCCTCATAGTGCATCATTTTCTTGTGGGGAACTTGCGCATCTCAAAGTACGAGTCCTGAATGAACTCAATTTTGAATGCAGTTTGGGTGATTTCATATCAAATGTTACTTATACATAACATCAAGTCGCTTCTAATGAATCCTCTAATCAATCTGAGAAATATGTTTTAAATGAAGCCACGTTATTCATAACTTGAGTAATATGAAGATCCAACATTATTTTGTGGTGGAGGATTGTGTTTTAAAGTCTATGGTTTCAATTCCAGATATGGTTGGTTTCAGCACACAACCAACATGATGATTGTTTGCACTTCTAGGACCCAGGCGAGTCCGTTCCAATTTCAGTTGTTAGTTCTTTTACTAATGAGCATATTCTAGATCACACAGAGTCTGCATTCAATGACACGGTCGAACAAACACGATGAACGTAAGGAGAAGAGGTACAACTGATTGTAGAAATTTGAACTTTCATTTAAGATGTTGCGAATGTGGTGTTTGTATGAACTAATGATTCCTTTGTACTTGTTGTCTGCTTGATTTCGAATTCTAAATACAATACGTCTGTTCGTGTTCATTCAATACTTCTTGGTTAAATTGCATTATTTCTGGGTTTCTTAGTTTGTACTATAATTCAAATACTTTTAATTATCACAACAGTCTATGCATCTCTTTTCGACATACATATTTGAACTTTAAATTTGAAAATAATCTATATGGAATCTCCTTGTGAATGACATTTTGATGCATTTAAAGTTCAGAAATGGCTGCAATTAATGACCATATTTATTATAGTTTATCTCGGTTGGCACCTCCAATCTTCCAAGTTTGGGGAAATTTTTGGGTATTTTGGTGAAAAACACAATGTCAAACGACCTTCACCAAAGTTTGGAGAAATTTTGGGAATTCCCTAAGTCACATGACCTTCACCAAGGTTAAAAGAAAATTTTGAGGAATTTCCTCATATCTTAAGAAATTTTGAGGTTTCGATACCATTTTCACAAAGTTTTTTTACAGCGGCTTCCACAAAATTGGGAACTTGAGCTACTGTTTGTTACATTAGGCCTTAGAAATTTGATAATGAACTAGTATTAAAGTACGGATAGTATGTGAAACCAGTCAAAACTGATGACAAAACTTGAGTGATTGCTTACAAAACCCTATTTCAATAGTTGAACTAACAACTGGTAATAATTGATATTTAAATCAAAAACGACTTACTTCAAAAAATGGTTACTCTGAGAGTTTAGGGAATTAAACAACAAATATCGGAGTATTTTGTTCAATTCTTATAAGTCCTACAGTGACAAATCAGTGTCAACTACGAAACTAAATTTAATTATACCCACCAGTCAGTGGTATCTTCTTATCATTAAGCATCCGCCATTGCTTTCCTAACCATACACAAGTTAACACTCTTTCTGGCTATTTAAGCTTTTACTGTACAGATTTATGGCGGGTTGTTTCATTTTATTTAATCTTAATGATTGATGTTTATTTCCATAAAATTAGTTTTCCTATCGGAATACCTTTAAGGGAGTGTTTTTTTGTTGTTGATAGTATGCACCTTCTCTTACTTACATGAGCATAATTGTTACTTAAACGTTTGGTATACATATTAAACTGATGATATCTCGTTCATATGTAAATGAATACTAACTTGTTAAATTATATCCATCCATTGTTTTGTTTCGCTGTTAATTTCACGGTTTACATCATCTGTTGGAAGTAGATCACAAGGATAACATCGTTCAGACATTTGAGAATCTTTTACCGTTGGTCATCGTCGTAACAATGATAATCAGATTGAACTGATACGAATTTAATGTGTGACAGTGAAATTAGATACCAGTGATTATTGAATATGAACAAATAGGCACTCAAATTACTGACTGTTAAATATGTAGTCTCCTTTTCAATTATTGATTTCCTTTTTGATCTGATTCAATGTGTCTCGTTGTAATTGAGCTTAATAAAGTATTGCCTAGTGTTACTCTAGTTGTCTATTTTTGGTTTTGAATTGTATATCTGGTCTAGTCTATATATTACAGATCTTTCAAGTATTCAGTCGCTTAGTATAAACTCGGTCACTAATGCTATTATTGTATTATAAGTAATATCTGTTGGGGTATTCAGAAAATACCCCAGAAATTATCGAATGCTATTCCTGAATGAGAAATTGTATCGTTTCCCCATTGGTCAATATTCTTCCAACGTGTCATCTCCTTATTGGTCAATATTTATTTGTGTCATTTCCTGAAGGTTAAATCTTGTACAAATGTTACTTTCTATTTATGGTACGATGTAGTCTGTTTGTTTGGTATATAAACAGTGTATGTTTGAAATATAACGATTCATATCTCCGAGGCTGAGATTTGTGTTCTGGACTCAATTGGCTGGGCTAGACAGGGAAGCAGGACCAATCAGGACTCTTGGCTGCTCGCTCGTATTTTGTGCGTCACTGTTTCGATCGATAATAGGCTGCTCTCTAATAGGCGGATCACACGTTATAACAATATCTCGTGTCTGACTCTCCTGTTAAATGGGCTTGTGCTGTACTGTTTGTGTTGTTACGTGAAAATCTAGACGGTGTCTGATTCGCCTAAAAAACCATTGTAAAATTACCCTAACCCATAAGGGTATATTATATAACTGTGAATAACTGAATAACTTGTGCAAGAGACTAAAATATTCAAAACTAAACGTTATAATAAAACTAAAAGTATAAGCATACAATAACTCTACAAGTTCTTGTTATATCTTACGCAACTTATTCTTCTTTGATAAGTCAATGTATCATCTTAGTTCAAATAATGATTTTATAATTCAATGTATAAGTACATTTCATTGTAGAATGGGTTTTGTGGAGAATTGGTAATTTCAATAGTTGAAATCATGAATCAATTGAAGCTAGACCACCATGGGAAACCTGGAAGCACTGGACGGCCGTTTCGTCCTAGTATGGGACTCCTCAGCAGTGCGCATCCACGATCCCGCACCCCGTGGGATTCGAACCCAGGACCTATCAGTCTCGCGCCAGGCGCTCAACCAACTAGACCACTGAGCCGGCATCCAACGGTGTTAATCTCTAAATTCAACCAACCCAATAAATAATTGTCCAAGTTTGCTTAGGCCTAAACAATGTGTTTAATCATTTTAGACTACTTATCAAAATTAAGCAGTATATCGTAATTAGTCAAAAAGAGAGTAGAGTAGAAAATAAATAGAACTAATATGATGTGTGCTACTGATGTCGACAGACTTAAGTAGTATATATCATCAGTCGAAAGTGAAATGTCTAGCGGCAGAAAGTTACAAAGATCGAAGAAAAAGATGACGAGAACAGACAATGATTAATGTGAAAACGAAGAAACAATGATATCTGGGACAATTGATTGACATTTCGCAAATGAAGTATCTGTTGTATAGTTCTAAGATTTTACTTAGTAATTCTGTAATTTGGTGCTCAAATACATTCGATTAGTCCCCACAAGTGTTCTCGTCCACTACACTATAAGTTGTATCTGAAAACATATTCTGTGATGTTGTGAATCGCTTTCTTCTAGATATTGCATAATGTTTATCAAAAAGATTATCAAAGTTTTTGTTCATTCTCATTAGTCAAATGGTTGTGTTTTTAAACAAATCAAGTTATGTTTGATTAGTCCTTCCGGGTTGCAGTTGATATACCAACATCAAAGTTTGAGCAGTACCTTTGGTATAAAATACAAATATGGTTTAATATCATACATATACTTGTTAGGAACATTTATATCTGAGGAATGAACGGTCAACTAGACTAGAAATGGAGGGTTAGAGAAGACAACAATAATAAAAAAAGGTAATTTGAAACTAATTTAAAACCTAATGACTTTGGATAATAAGTCAATATTATCAGGGTAAGTTTATGAGTGAGAACAAAGTGTTTTGGAATACACAAAGGGGGTTTGAATTTTCGTATGGCTAAGGCTTTAATAAACCTTAGTATACACCCTTTCACACTTATGCAACACTACAAAAGGCGAGTTAAAATCAATCTTATGGCTTGTTTCAACTATGTGTTTGTCAATAGAGGATGATGAACGTTTATCCTCCATTCTCATGAGGTCATTCGATTCTATTTGTTTTAGTAAATGGCTAAAATTGATTTACATATCACATTTTGATAGAGTTTTGTTCTTTGAGCTAGACGGTTTGATCATGGAACTTTCATTGTTCATCTGAATTATATCATCAGCATAAACTTCAGGTTAGAAGTGAAGTGTTCAAATTTCTTCACAGGTGCTTCAAAGCTTGACCTGTAGATCACTTGTATTTCATTCAGTACAATCCATTAATGTGGTAAAAGTTTGTTTATTTCATGTTTATTGTCATAATACGATGTTATTGAAAAGTAGTTGTGTTGTGTTTTATTGATTTATTGAACTAAAACTCTTCAACCTATTCAAGTCTATTTCTTTTACATACTAACTGTTCAGTATATGAATAATGGAAAAGATTGTGAATACATGTGATTGTATTATTATTATTATTTCAGTATATATATATAAAGATGACATAAGTGATGACATGGAAATGAATAAAAAGTGTTTAAACATTATCTCATTTAATAATCATCATGAAAAACCTTGAAGCACTGGATGGCTGTTTCGTTCTCAGCAATGCGCACTTACCCTCCGTCACATGAAATTCGAACTCAGCAGCTTCGGTCACGCTCGAGAACGCTTAACTTGTAGATCATTGAGTTGACATCCAATGATGTTTATATGTAAATTCAAGTAAATCACGAAATTGCGCCACCATCTGCCATTGTCTTCTTTGGGTTACTATCTCACAACAGATATGATTAAACTACATTTGTCATTGCTTCTTATTAGAACATTAGAAAATACCTCTTGAAGCTAGTCACTAGTGAGTCATTTTTAATAATTGAATTCATGTGTCAAATACATCTATATCATCATGGAAAACTTGAAAACACCGGACGATCGTTTCATCCTAGTACTTTAGTGTGTGCTACTTATATAAACATAAGTAATATATGATGTTAGTCAAGAACAGAATGTCTAGCAGTAGAGAGACAAAAGGATCGAACAGTAAAGAATGAAGACAGAATGCATTTTGTATGAAAATGCAAGAACAAAGGAAGTCTGAATCATTTGAGACAATTGATGGACATTTTTCAGATTGAGTATTCAATATATGGTTATTAGATTTTACTAATTAGTTCTGTGATTTGTTGTCAAATACATTCGATAGTCCCGACGCATGTTCATTTCAGTACAGTACGACTGTTTACATCTACAATTGCATCTCATAAGATTCGAATCCAGGTCCTATCAACCTCACACGTAGTTGCTTAACCATTAGATAAATAAATAAATATTCTTATTAGAAGAGCTTTTTGTGCAGATTGTAGTAATTTTCAATAGTTGAGATTATGAGTCAATTGAAACTAGACCATTATGGACGACCTAAAAGCACTGGACTGCCGTTTCGTCCTATTGTGAGACTTTTCAGCATACAATTATTTCATCAGATCCATGTTATTTATTATCATTATTATTATTATTATTTAAATTTCCCTCATTGAAATTATTATCTCAATTCTGATTGGTTTATTTATATCATATTGATTGATTAATTCATTTCTTTGAACCATTAGAAATGATGTAATTGAGCATAAAGAAAGTTACCTTTGTATAGTCGTCATTATATATATATATATATATATATATATATATATATATATATAATTATTATTATTATTATTACGATTACTATTATTATTACTAGTACTACTATTACCATTACTATTACTGCTATTACTATTACTATTACCATTATTGTCACTACTATTACTGTCACCATTACTATCATTGCTATTACTAATACCATTACTATTACTACTACCATTACCATTATTACTATTACCATTACCATCACCATCATTACTATCATTACCATTACTATTATTATTATTAGTAGTAGTAGCATTAATCAAAAGATTTACTAGACCATAAATATATGTATATGTTATTATTATTATTATTATTATTATTATTATTCACTCATCAATGAATATAGCTCATTATGATATAAATGTGTATATGTATGTGTATTGATGTGATGTAATGAATCCATTGTAAGTTTTCTATTGTATTTATGATGTAATCAACCATTTCATTGTAAATCAAATGAATCTATCTAACTACATTTACATATATATATGAGTTTTTTTTTTGTATTTTTTTTGACATTAAACTATCCAATTACTTGTTGTTACGTAATAATAATAATAATAATAATAATAATAATAATAATAATAATAATAATAATAAGTAGTTACCAACCAAACAAAAGAATAAAGATAAAAAGGAATAACATACAAAAGAAGGTTTGAATAATTACTTTGTTGTATCTAAGACAATTCACCTATATAGATGTCTATGTGAGTATGTGTGTGTGTGAGTGTGTGAGTGTGTGGTGTGTGTGTGTATGTGTGAGTTTACATATAATGAATGATCAACCATTTCTAATTAAATAAACAATTGAATTGAAAGAAAATGTTTATATATAATATGAAACTATAATAATAATGATGATGATGAGGATGATGATGATTTGGGAAAATGAATATTTAAGTTAAGCGTCAATTATTGAAATTAAAATGATTTTAATATTTCATCAAGGAATTTTATTTGAACATTGAAGAAACTTGAAGAAGATTATTCATGACCTCACCTTGCGAGACTGATAGGTCCTGGGTTCGAATCTCACGAGGCGGAATCGTGAATGAGCACTGCTAAGGGATCCTACAATAAGACGAAATGGCCGTTCAGTACTTCCAGGTTTTCAACGGTGGTCTAGCTTAAATCAACTCATGATCTCAATTATTAAAATTACTATAATCTCCACAAAACCCCTTCTGATTTTAAAGAAGATTAATATTTGAATTCATGAGTCCATTGAAGATAGACTATTATGAAAAATCTGAAAGAACTGGATAGCGAAATCGTCAATTTGAACTGCTGAGGAGTTCTATACTAGGACGAAACAATTGTCCAGTGCTGTCATGTTTTTCATGATGATCTAGCTTCATTAATTGACTCATGGATTCAACTATCAAAATTACTATAATAACGACAAAATCTTTCTCTGATTATAATCAAACAAGATAGTTGGACTAATCTTAAATAGGTGACTTAGGGAATGTTTTCAAGTGTTAAGGGTATGGCAAGTCATTAGAGGGTCACGTCTAAGACGCACGTGCTCTATTGTGTAAAGGTTCAGTGATAAGGGGCGTTATTCATAAGACTCTAATTTGAATTCGCGAACTGATTTCGTAGCTCGCCGTTGCATACATTCAAGAGTGTCCTTATTCATTCGGAGTGGGGGAGAAAACTCTCTTTCCGTACCGTAGATGACAACGAATGAAACTGAGTTTTTAAGGTAGGTCAGTTGTCATCTGCCCAACTTTGAAGATCGTTTATAAAAAGCAAGAAAAAAAGTGGTCCTATTGCTGAAGCAACAGCAGCATATCTTCAATTAAAGAATATATAGAACCCAAAACAGCTGTCAAACAACATCAAAGTCAGAATTTTAAATACATATATCAAGATAGTTCTACTGTATAGGATAGAAACTTACAGAACTACGAAAGAAATCATCAACAAGATACAAGTGTTTACAGCTGTCTACGCGAAATAATGTAAATCTACTCGTCAGACACCATGAACAACAATCTATTGTGTAAGAGAACAAACCAGATCCCAATGGAGGAAGAAGCTCTGTAAATGGATAGGGCACCTATTGGTGAAAACACCCAACTGCATCACAAGGTGATCATTCACTTCAAATCCTTAAAACCAAAGACAAAATAGGAAGACCATAAGCATATTACGCCGAAAAATAGAGACAGATTTGAGAAGAATGATTAACAATTGGATAGGACTAAAAAGAAATGCTTAGGCGAAGGTGTGTTGGAGAATGCTGGTCGGTAGCCTATCCTTCATTGTGCGTAACAACAATAGGCGTAAAGAAGATTTATCATCAAATTATGAATGAATTATTCAATATCACTGATTATATAATTGACTATTATTGATTATTATTCACTAATCAATAATTGAATAAATTATTTCAATATCAACTTATATCGTTTGATTTAGTTTCATAATGAAATCGTATTATGTTTTCTTATCTAAGGACTTAAATATGTAATGGAAACAAAAGTGAAGAACACCAATGTGATGAATGTTCACGTCATCATAATTATTATCCTTATCATTATTATCATAGCAACTATAAATAGGAACATACCTTGTATTGTTTGGCTTGTATCTTCTCATTGAGGTTTAAGACTGCAATTGATCAGCATGTTATTGACATATGTGCATACTGTGCGTGTATGCCTCAATATTGCATTAATTTACAAGCTTTTTGTAAGCACTGATGAATAATGGCTAGCAGTGGAATCTAGGATGTACACCACTTCGTCCTATTTGGGACTCGTCAGCTGGATGTATCTGCATCTCAGGATTGATGTTCACTCTGCGACTCGAACTCAGTACCATTCACATCAAACGCCATCGCAATATCCACTCAGCTACTGAGTCCTGATAGTCACTTGCTTGTGCAATGGAGTGAAGTATAATTCACTTGATATTGTTTGGCTTGTATCTTCCCATTAACGTTTAAGACTGCAATTGATCAGTCTGTTATTGGCATATGTGCATACTGTGCGTGTATGCCTCGATATTGCCTTAATTCAAAAGCTTTTTGTAGTGTAAGCAATGATGGATAGTGGTTAGCAGTGTAATCCAGGACGCGCGTTTCGTCCTATGTGGGACGTTCATGCATAAATAAATTTAAAATATCCATTTTTTTAATTTCATAATATTCAACTTAATTTTTTATGTTAGTTTTTAGTCGGCCTTAGTTTGATTCCATCAGCTGGCTTGATACATTTGTGGTTGAGCCACAGGATTGTGTTGTACAATTCAGATTGTAGCAGTAAAGGTTAGATGATGTCTGGTTCTCCTGTGACGTGGAACTGAGATGTAATGCTCGGATTATAAAATTTAAGCATAGATGCTGTCTGGTTCTCCTGGAAACAAGATTGAGCTGTATTGTTTGGGTGGTCAAGTGAAAGTGTGAATGGTGTCTGATTCTCTTGAAAACCAATTTAAAATTACCCTAGCCTATAAGAGTATATTATATAACTCAATCTAACTCAAGTTAGATCGTTTCTATATGTTATTGAAATATATTATATATCGTCAATCCTTGTATAGAATCATCGATCTAACTGGTGTACGTGAATATATCCAATACGAGAATGAATGTGTTGAATATGTGTATTTCATACAATCATTGATCCAGATAAACGATCGAAGAAACAAAGTGAAGGAAGTGAAGAGAACAAAAGCGGAACGAAATGACATGCAATGGAGATGGTGTATGAGCCAACTCTCATTTAATCAAGTCGTTAATCAATATTTATAGCCTGATAAAAATAGGTTACAGACATACGATGAGTAGGATCAGAACTGTACACACACTCACAAACACACACATATGCATCTATGCGATCCTATAAAAATAATCATGATTGATATGTGAATATAATTAACAATGTGGAAACGTGACTTAAGTAGAATGGCTAAATTGGATTGTCCAGAAGCTAGACTAATCTGTGTGGGTTTAACCATAGTAACCGACATTACAAGTTTGTTTAACATATATATATATATATATATATATATATATATATATATATATATATATATCATTAATCCTTAATTAAAATAAAGAATCTCTACACTATGATACCTGACCTTCATGTTATGTAGATGTACATTTCATTTACAGTTGGTAATTTGATGAAGTTTTATTCTTTGAACTGGATAGTTTGATCAAGGAGGTTTCATCATTAGTTTGAATGACATCATCAGCATAGCATAACTTCAAATAGAAGGTTAGAGTTTGTATTTCTTGTCAGTATTCTTTGGCCTTCCACTTTTGCGTTTTCATTCAGGATTTCAAGTTAGTGATTAACTCTTGATACAGGTTGATGATTTCTGTAATGTATGTCTTATCCACTAACAAACGTCTTTTTTCTAATTTCCTCTTCAGATGGAAGCCGGTTTATTCTTTTTCACAATAGGTTGTTACTGATGGTATTCGGAAAACGGATGTTATCTATCTTGCATAGACAATCCTATACAAGTATTTGTACAGTTTTGATGATGGTTATGGTAGTTGTCCAAGTGTCAACTCTGTACAATAGAACATCCTTGACGTTCGTATTGAAGATTCTCACTTTAATGTTGACTGATAGACTTTTTGAGTTCCATATGTTCTTCAATTGTAGGAATGTTGTCCTTGTTTTGCCAATTCTCTCTTTTACGTTTGCAACAGATCCTCTTTGTTCATCCATAATACACTATAGGCAAGTGAAAGATTCAACATCTTCTAGAGCTTACTTATCAAATGTGAATGGTTTAGTATTCTACACAAATCAATTAAAGTCAATTGCATTGGCATTCAATATTTTAGTGAACAGGAAAACGAGTCGGGATAGTCGAACATCTCACTGAAATCTAACAATCATTTAATAAATGCTTCGTTTCCAAAATATCAAACCATTGTGTCAAATGTGATTGTTTCCTTTGCAACTATCAGTCCATCTTCTCAGATTGGATTGTTTATACCAATTGCTTACCTTTTCCCTTCTTTTCTTTTCGATCTTCTACTAAAATACATTCTATGCCTGATCACCGTTATATACTACTTATATGGATATAAGTAACCCACACCATATTATTATTATTATTCTCGTATTTATCAATTCAATGTCTATAATCTATGCATCCACTGAATTAATATCTTGTTAGTTTATTGATCATATTATCCAAATGTCAATGACAAGTAGTGTTTCATTTGTTTGAAACCATTAATGACCATTGACATAGTTACTTACCTACCTAACTACCTATTAAGTTCAATGTATAGTGAATAAGAATAATCTACTAAACAGTCTTCATTAACTTTGAGTTGAATCCATTCATTAACGTCAATCTTATTTAATCATAGTGTAAAAATTACTTTAATTACTTACACACTTACTTACTTACACCTGTTGTTATGCACAATGGAGCATAGGCTGCCGACCAGCATTCTCCAACACACCTTCGCCTAAGCATTTCTTTTTAGTCCTATCCAATTGTTAATTATTCTTCTCAAATCTGTCTCTATTTCTCGGCGTAATATGCTCTTTGGTCTTCCTCTTTTGTCTTTGGTCATGAGGATTTGAAGTGAATGATCACCTTGTGATGCAGTTGGGTGTTTTCACCAATAGGTGCCCTATCCATTTACAGAGCTTCTTCCTCCATTGGGATCTGGTTTGTTCTCTTACACAATAGATTGTTGTTCATGGTGTCTGACGAGTAGATTTACAGTATTTCGTGTAGAGAGCTGTAAACACTTATATCTTATTGATGATGTCTTTCGTAGTTCTGCAAGTTTCTACCCTATACAGTAGAACTATCTTGATATATGTATTGAAAATTCTGACCTCGGTGTTGGTTAATAGACAATTCATTTTAGTTCCAGATATTCTTCAGTTGTAAATATACTGCTCTTACTTTGCCTATCCACGTCTACATATCTGCATCAGATCATTGGTGTTTATTGTTGTTGTAATTAAGAGGAAACAATTACTTCGTTAGCCCTCCTATTTCATACACGCGAATAAATGTAGATGAACACAACTTGTGTAGCAGAAGCATCTGAATTAGTAGACCTTAATATACACAAAGGAATAAGCAAGGTCTTGAAAAACAACACGGTGAACACCAAAATAATCACACTTGATGGAGAAACTCAGGAAGATGTAGAATCACTCATATACCTAGGAAGTATTATCGATGAACATGGTGAATCTGATGAAGACGTGAATGTGAGGATTGGCTAATCAAGGACAGCATTCTTAGAATTGAAGAACATATAGAACTCAAAACAACTGTCTGTTAACCAAAATCGAAGTCATAATCTTCAGTATGAACTTCAAGAAAGTTCTACTGTACGGAGCTGAAACTTGGAGAACTACTACAAACATCATCAAGAAGGTACAAGTATTTATAAATAGTTGTTTATGCAAGATATACAACATCCATTGATCGGATACCATCAGCAACCGCCTTCTGTGAGAGAGAACAAACCAGCTTCCAGTGGAGGAAGAAATCAGGATGAAGAAGCGCTGGAAGTGAATAGGACATTTATTGAGGAAAGCAGCCAACTGGATCACGAAGGAAGCCCTTACTTAGAATCCTGAAAGGAAATGGAAAAGAGGAAGGCCAAATACTAGAATCAGATATGAAAAGGATGAATAACAACTGGAAAGAGCTAGAAATGATTGCCCAGGACAGTGTTGAATGGAGGATGCTATTGGACGGCCTATGCTCGTCCACAAAAAGTAACAAACGTACGTAAGTAATTACATCGTTACAGGTTGAAAGTACTGTATTGAGTGGACGGTCATATCTGATGAATACTTTGATAATGTTTGTAAATGACATCCTTTGTATTTTGAGAATAATTGATGAAATGTGTTTATCAATAACGGCGAATTTCGTAGTTCTTTTTTATTGTTTATCTTTACTAGGACAATCAATGAAATTTAGAAAGTATCAGACAATTGATTTATCTTCATTTAGGACTTTTTAGACATTAACATCAGTGAGTATCTTAGTAGTGGTTTTTATTTGAAACATCTGTCTACCCAAAGTTATCCCCCATCCATATCTATTTTCAGTTGTGATATTGATGTTACAGATTTGTGATGATTGTAGAAATGTCAAACTATAAATCACAGACTGATCTTAATTACATCAACATTAGAAACATGAAAGAATCAGTAAAAGAACTCCTTAGCACATGGTATCCACGATCCCATAGGCCAGTTGATTGATTTTAGACATTAACATACTTTAATACTGACTTATTGATTTAAACGTTTCATATATGATAGGCATAGATAAGCACTGATGAGGAGTTGCTTACTAGGACGAAACAACCATTCAATATCATCTAGTAATGATTAGTTCATGTTTTACCGTTTAAAATATTTCTGATCATTGTCTCATTTTCAAAATGATAGAAATTCATTGGTTATAGATTTTTCTCTGATAATGTATTAGATAAACACTTCTATTTAGTACTTCTTGATATTCATTGATTCTCCATCAACTAAAAGTACAACATTTAGTAATCTTAACAAGTTCTCTACAAAAAAGAAAACATTCCACCGTTTTCTTTAAAATCATGAATGATATAGATTCAATGACTGATCTATAGATCAATATTTCATCTCCTCAATAGGTTACCCCCTACCATTGGATTAGAGATAGAAATTAAGATATTCAAGATGTTTTGGATGCTTTTATGCTACTGAATTAAACTATATTTGTGAATAGAGACTAGAAACTATCTGTCAGGTAACTTCTTACACTTCATATATCTCCGATATCAAACACACCAAAGCTATAGGATTGAATAAGGTAAACAGATATAGATGATATATCATTTTGCTTACTGTTCAACAGCCTACAAAACTTATCTACCATTAGACTTTACTAAAGTATATATAGTCAATCTAACGATATCAGATAGTTTATTAATTCATTTCAAAACAGATTTACAGATTAATGATAACAAACAATACATTCATATTCTCAGTCTTATATTGGCATATACATATCTTGTACATATTACCTTAAGTCAAAAGTTATGTAAATAATGATAGATTGTAGTTAACAGTGAAATTCATGACTCATGTTTCATCCTATGTAGGACTCATCAACTAGATATACTTGTATCTTTAAGTCAATCTTGACTTTGGGATTCGAACCCAGTACCATTAAGTTTAAACATTAACCACCCAAAACGTTACTCCTCTACACAAGTAACATAAGATCATAGATATATTGATTATTATCATCATCGACTAAACATAGTTATTATGAAACATACTAATCGAATTCAATGTTCATTCATGCATATAACCACTTCATTCATGTGTATATAATAATAATAATAATAGAAGAACTTTCTTCGTTTCTATCTAACATAATGTTAATCAAGTTAAAGTGTTAAACATACTTCCATTATGTTTGTTTTAAATAATTAAACATTGAATATGGATAAAGTATAATATCATATGTTGTTAAGGCTAGTCATGAGTGAACATTATACTTATGTTGTTACATATTGAATAAGATCAATATAGAAAACTTAAAAGAACTATCCGGGTGTTTTATCCTATTGTGAAACTCTTTAATAGTGAGCATCTATGATCCTGACGCACGAGATTCGAACCCAGAACCTATTAGTCTTGTGTTAATAGATATAAGTAGTATATATTATATGATTAGCGTTTTTAACTTCACCTTTAGCATTTCTACAATTGAACAACATATGGAACTCAAAACAACTGTCTGTAAACCAAAATTGAAGTCACAATCTTCAGTATGAACTTCAAGAATGTTCTAATGTACGGAGTTGAAACGTGGAGAACTACAACAACCACCATCAAGAAGGTACAAGTATTTATAAATAGTTGTCTATGCAAGATACTCAACATCCATTGGTTGGATAACATCAGCAACAGCCTTCTGTGAGAGAGAATCAACCAGCCTCCAGCTGAAGTAAAAATTAAGAAAAGACGATGGAAATGGATAGAACATATATTACGAAAATCATCAAACTGCATCACAAAGCAAGCCCTAACATGGAGAGAAGAGAAAAAGGAGAGGGCCAAAGAACACATTTTGCCGAGCAATGGAATCAGATATGTAAAGGATGAATAACAACTGGAAAGAGCTGGAAAGGATTGGCCAGAACAGGGCTGGATGGATGATGTTGGTGGACGGTCTACACTACTTCACGAGGAGGAACAGGCGTAAGCAAGTAAGTAAGTAAGCAAGTAAGTAAGTATGTGTCATCATATAAAAGGCAAATGCCTAATGACAGAAGGTTAAAAAGATTGAAGAAAATAGAACGAGAATAAAGAATGAATGTTATGGAAACAAAAGAACAGTGAAGTCTTAAACAATTGACTGACATTTTGTAAATGAAGTATTTACTGTATGATTCTTACATTCTACTAAGGCGTTCTGTAATGATGTTTTCAAACACGTTCGGTTGTCCCTCCTTGTATTCTAATTCACTACAAAACAGTTTCTTCTATAGGTTATTTTAAACTTGACTTTAGTTAGACTACAATTAAAAGCTAAGTAACAGAAGGTAACTGTTTTGTCCTAGTATTAACCTCTTCAGAAATGAATTAGTTGATACTAAATTTGTCAATTACTGGAAACACGTTGACTGGTATGAAGATTAAGAAATTGTATAGAGAAGTAAATGCTATAAGTTCTATTCTTTAGTGAGATCGTCAATGGACATTGCTCACAAATGCCCTAGTATGACCGAGAGTGGGGAGAGTCCATTCCCCCTCCCTCTCGAAATGCTCGCACACGGCCACGCGTATATAATCTCTGCCAAGGAAGTCTTACTCACTGCCTTCTCGTGACACCGGTGTTGTTTACGAAAATGAGAAGACAAAAAGCGAATATCCGGCACTTTAACCGGATCCCAAACCAATGGTGCACATGGGCTCCCTTTAAAGCAGTTCCATTGGTAGGACAGAGCAAAGTATTTACCCTATAGTTTTAGAGCATATTTCAAAAACGACTCCTAGTAATGGATTTTTACGATGTTTTTAGTACTTAGAATATTAGGAAGAAACTATGAAACTTTACAGGATGATTAAGTAATAACCCGGATGTTTTGAAACTTAAAGGATCTAAAAATCAGGAAGCAATAGATGAATGTTTCTAACTGTTGTGACAATCATGAAAATTGTACATTCTGTCAAGTATTGTACTATCAAGTCTCATGTCAAATTAAAAGTTTTCGATCATTTAAGAAATCGATTAGCGTTTAACTGTATTACTTTATTATGCCTATTACCTATTATGGAGGAGAATAGGCCACTTACCAGCATTGTTCATCCAACCCTGTTCTGGGTAATCCTTTCCAACTTTCCAGTTGTAATTCATCCTCCGCCTGTAGCTTTTCTAGACTTACTGCCGGGCCCAAGCCACGGTAAAGGAGGAGGGTTGGGCATGAGGTTAGCTACCCTATCTCGTAGAAAACTAACTCGCTATAAAAACGCTAACCAACAGTGAGATATATGGTCCTTCATTTTTTTTTGGGGGTGATCCAGAAAACTTCTCGCAAAAGACAAGTAAGAATCATGAAAACATTAAGAAGCACTTCATCCAATCAACGTTCATTTGAATTTTTATCCAGAAACATCAAGGAAGTGAAACACCACATGTAGAAGTTCTGATTGGCTGATTATCTACATTGCTGCTATGTTTAGTAGCATTCCAGAATCTTCGAGCAACATTTAAAATATTATAAAAACCCTATATATTCTGTATTAAAATGAATCTTTGGAGTAAAGTGATTCTCTCATATTTTGCGTCTTTACTCTTGTGTTCAGGTCGCTGTGTACTTCTAGCTTGTGGGGTTACAAGCATAACTTAGGAAATGAATATAGCGTTCAATTAGCAGGACTTATCACATCTAAAATTCATCCACTGAATGAACGAAAAGATATCCGAAACTATATGATACTGTACACATATATTGAACTTTGGTAAACTGATGCTCAGCAACAAGGATTATAACATCATATTAACTACAGTTGGGTAGTCTGTATATTTTTACAAAAATCATGTTTTGTTTGTTCTAGTCATTTGTCACTTAAGTGGTTTTAGTGACATAAGGGAGCTAATGACTTCGTGGTTGTTCATACCGTGAAAGTATTCTTCTAAAAGTACCTGAAAAGGAAATTGAGTTAAAGGTAGTCTTAGTGACGTGAGAGTATGACCACAGTGCCAAAGGGACAACTACTTGAGGTCGGCCAAATCTGACTTTTTTGTGAGTAGTTCTGGTGTTGGCTACATACTTGTTGGGACCTTACTAGTGGATACGGATATCTGTGAGATAAGGTGAGGTGCATACACACTTTGTTTTCCCTTAAATGATGTGAATAATATTGTTTTATACCTCTATCTCTACGAAGCAATTCTTTCTTCTTGTATTATATCCTTATACACAATCATTCTTATATAGATTACTACCATTGAAGTAACTACTTCTTCGAATTCACTGTTCGTGTTGTACTAATGAGATATGGTAACTTGGACCGATGCATATATGTACCTGATCCTACGTTGTTATTGACTGACTGACTGATGTGGATTTATGTAGAAATGTAAACTACATGCTAACAGTTTGAACCAGTATAGAGGTAAACATTCAGTGAATTGAATCCTTATTATGATCATTCTACTTTAAATAATAAAACAAACAAGTAAATTACATACCATCCGTAACAACTTACTGTAACAGTGAAGAAATCAACTTCAAGTTGAACAGAAAATTAGAAAAAGACACTTCAAGTGGATGAGATAAACATTTTAAAAATTATCAAACTACATCATGAGTCAAGCATTAACGTGAAATTCTGAATAGAAATGATAGAAAGGAAGTCCGAAAGAACACATTGTGTCGGCATTTGGAAGCAAATATGAAAGAAAAAATGAATAGCTACTGAAAAAAATTTGAAAGAATTTCTCAAGATATGGTTGAATGAAGAGCTCTGATGAATGGCCTATACTCATTCATCACGAAAGATAACATGCGTAAGTAAGTAGGTAAGTAAGTAAGTAAGCAACTAAGTGAGTGAGTGAGTGAGTAAGCTACCAGGTAGGTGAGTAAGTAAGTAAGTAAGGAAGAAAGGAAGGAAGTGAGTAAGTAAGCGAATAGGTAGGTAAGTAAGTAAATAAGTGAGCGAGTAAGTAAGTGAGTGAGTAACTAGGTAAGTAAGTAAGTAAGTAAGGAAGGAAGGAAGTGAGTAAGTAAGCAAATAGGTAGGTGAGTAAGTAAGCAAATAAGTAAGTAAATAAGTGAGTGATTAAGTAAGTAAGTAAGTAAGCAACTAAGTAGGTGAGTGAGTAATCTAATAGGTAGGTGAGTAAGTAAGTAAGTAAGGAAGGAAGGAAGGAAGTGAGTAAGTAAGCGAATAGGTAGGTAAGTAAGCAAGTAAATCAGTAAGTGAGTAAGTGAGTGAGTGATTAAGTAAGTAAGTAAGTAAGTAAGTAAGGAAGGAAGGAAGGAAGGAAGGAAGGAAGGAATTGAGTAAGTATGTAAGTAAGTAATTAAGTTTTAGTTCACTTGTTCACACACATATTATCATAACAAAATTGGAAACAAATCACATCACTTTATTCAACATGAATAAACATGATTACTTTATTCCCTTTGAAACGATTCCATTTCTTTGATCACTGAAGTTTTTATTTTTCTCTTTTCTTCTCTCTTTTTCTCTATTTTTCTTTCTTCCTTTTTCTTCTTTTTTTTAATCAAAAGAATGTCATTGAATAAATAATTAAAAAGAAAACTTTGATTAACTATGGAAGAAGTTTTAATCATAAAAACAAAAGAAAAAAGAAAAAAGAAAAAAGAAAAAAAAGAAAAGAAAAGATAAAAGTGGATCAAACAACTTGATAAACCTTGTTTTTGTTTTTTTCTTTGAATTCAGTGAAACAAAAAAAAAGTAGAAAAAGAAAAGAAAAAAAAAACAAAAAAGAAAACCAACGCATTATACTTTGATAAAATGAAACTTTGATTTTGTTTCTCTTTATTGAAATGATTCATTTAAATTTAATTAGAATAATGATTAATGAATGATATATAGTTGCTATGTAATAATTATTTACTATATGCGGCTGAAACTTGGAGAACTACAAAAGCCATTATCCCTTAGTCAGACATTATCCATAACAACTAACTTTGGAAGAGAACAAACTAGTTTCCAGCGGAAAATTATTCAAGAAGAAGCGCTGGAAATGGATAGAACACACATTGTGTTAAGTACTCAACTGCATCAGGGTCATAGGGGAAGAAGAAAACCAAAGAACACATTACACCGAGAAATGGAGACAGACATGAAAAAAAAGAACATTGATTGGACAGAACTAGAAAAAAAGGCCCAGTAGAGAGTGGGTAGGAGAATGCTAGTCGACGGCCTATTCTCCATTAGGAGTAACAGGCGTAAGTAAGTAAGTAATGTAATAATTATAAACTTATCTCCAAAAATGATTCTCAATTATTAGAAAACGTCATTTAAAGTATAAACGAAATTTTATTTATTTCAACACATGAAGATTGGTTCAAGACGGAAATGATTAGTTATGTGTGACATTTTGCTATTTGATTGATATGAGCGCTGAGATACTGCCTGGATGCTCATACTGAAACAGTTGGTCTTCTTATGAGAGCATTGCTTGATGTTTTGACCTAGAGGTATTAGCAAGCAACGTAAGGAATGGCAGTCGTATGATAGTGGATGATCAACAATTGATTCATACACCATTTGTTTCTTTAAGATTCTGGAGCCCATGTATACGATTGGTTTGGAATGAAGGTTTTTTTACTCCTTTAGTTGGATCCTGCATATTCATCAACTACGTTAAAGCACAAGATATTTGCTTTTCGTCGTCTCTTAATTTCGTAAACAACATCCAGACTGGGAGAATGCGGTGAATAGAACTTTAGTGTCAATGGTTGTATGCAGGTTGCCAAGTGAGCGCATTTGGAGACTGAACAGTCAGGTCTTAATTGATTGTTAAATGAATCATCTATAAACTGATTTCTTTCAATTTTTTATGTTCACTTACGTGTATTAGCTTGACTTCGTTCATCAATCCCCTTGACAACCTTTATCATGTAAATCCTAACGATGTTTGAAATTAGAAGGAGATAAGAAGCGGCAATTACAGTTTATTAGCAGATATCATGAATAAAATAGCTACAGGCACATCAAATGATTTTGGAACAGAGAAGAGAATGTGTGTGGAAGCAAATGCAGAGGCAAATATCATATTCAAATTAAATAAGACGCATCTAGGCAAGGCAAAGTCTAACAATAGAATTCGAGTAGACATATATATGGTAAAGCGTATGATTCACCGAGCAATATTTAAAATATTAACCTTTAAGCTAGAGAGAGCTTTATACGTAGGCTGTCATTTGTGATCAAGTATACACGTTTATACAGCAATGATTATAGTTATATAATTTACCCATGTGAACCTGGGTAATTTTACATTGGATTTCAGGAGAATCAGACACCATCCAAACTTTTACGTGGTAACCCAGACAGTACAGCTAAATCCCACTTCACAGGAGAACCAGACACCATGTAGGCTTTAATGCTACAATCTGAATAGTACAGCTCAATCCTGTGGTGCAATCACACAGGTATCAAGCACTTTGGTGGACCATTCTCACCATTCATATACACATTCGCGTCACATGTAAGGTTATTCAGATCAATGATCATGTGAATCAATTATGCACAGCACGAACAGGCCAAAGTTGAACTATTCCGCTTACATGACAGTCAAATTCATTAATGTTAGCAATGAAGATAGCTTAAAATGTCTCAATGACACCAATAAGCAACCACCAGTACGAATGAAATCGGTTAACCAGTAAACCAGTTTTGTGCATCATTAGTCAGCAAAACTTGCCAAAGCAATGCCAAACCATCCACAATACCAATGACGAACCTTCAGTGTTATTTGAGACCTTCAGCTCTACATAACCGTATAGTTTATACTGCATACAACACATATGTAGGGTAGTAAACGAAATAGCACAGCATGAAGCGTTAGGGCTTAAATAACGCTAAAAACCTATTCTCTGGTGTCGGAATACTATTACTAGACCACCAAGATCATATTTATCGCATTTGCAAAATTTCCAGACCCTGAGTTAGGGGTAGTATCCTTATACAGCAATGATTAGTGATCATAATCGTCGAAAGATGTAGACAAATCGTTACTGTCTGAATAACCCTGTATGTTATCACAATTGATTGATCACTGGGTGACCAGTGTCATGCGTGTCTAGTCCTTATTATTAACGCAGATCGAATGCTATCGATCATGTTGCAATGTCGCCATCCGCCTAAGTGACTCGATACTGCGGGCACTATTATAAGATTAGATGGTGGTTGGAGGTAGTCGACAGGAAACTCTGGACCCGGGTTTCGTGCTACTTAGCACTCGTCAGCAACTCAACTCTCTATTGAGCAGGAAGACAAGTGTAATGAAAAAGAGGTTGTATGGTTACTATATTGTATGCAGAAACACTCGTTTATATATATATATATATATATATATATATATATATATATATATATATATATATATATATATATATATATATATATATATATATATATATTATCAATGTCATCATTGTCTTAGAACCTTATATATATATATATATATATATATATATATATATATATATATATATATATATATATATATATTATCAATGTCATCATTGTCTTAGAACCTTAAATTCCATTACTTTGCGTCACAAGCTATTTTTACTGGCCCTTGATCTGACTCAAGTTAGATCGTTTCTATATGTTATTGAAATATATTATATATCGTCAATCCTTGTATAGAATCATCGATCTGACTCGTCTGGGTGAATAAGTCCAATACGAGAATGAATGTGTTGAATATGTGTATTTCATACAATCATTGATCCAGATAAACGATCGAAGAAACAAAGTGAAGGAAGTGAAGAGAACAAAAGCGGAACGAAATGACATGCAATGGAGATGGTGTATGAGCCAACTCTCATTTAATCAAGTCGTTAATCAATATTTATAGCCTGATAAAAATAGGTTACAGACATACGATGAGTAGGATCAGAACTGTACACACACTCACACACTCACACACACACACACATGCATCTAGGCGATCCTATAAAAATAATCATGATTGATATGTGAATATAATTAACAATGTGGAAACGTGACTTAAGTAGAATGGCTAAATTGGATTGTCCAGAAGCTAGACTAATCTGTGTGGGTTTAGCCATAGTAACCGACTTTACACATCCAACGCTAAGTATAGACAAAAATAACATGTTATTGAATTTTAATTATTATAGAATAAAATTAGTTTTGTGGAGATTATAGTAATTTCAAGGGTTGAGTTCAATCACCATGAACAACCTGGAAGAATTGGATGGTCATTTCATCCATTGCAGAATGAACAAACATTAAATTTACTTGATATTGTTTTATTTGAATCTTCCCATTAATGTTTAGGTCTGTAATTGTTCAGTGTCTTATTGGCGTATGTGCATACTGGGCGTATTGCATTGATATTGCCTTAATTTACAAGCATCATAAGCAAAGATGGATAGTGGCTAGCAGTGGAATCTAGGACTCACGTTTCGTCCTATTTTGGGACTTGTCAGCTAGATGTACGTGCATCTCAAAGTTGATGTTCACTCTGGGACTCAAACTCAGTACCGTTCGCTTCAAACGCCATCGCGTTATCCATTTAGCTACTGAGTCCTGATAGCCACTTGCTTGTGCAGTGGGGTGAAGTCTAATTCACTTGATATTGTTATATTTGAATCTTCCCATTGATGTTTAGGTCTGTAATTGTTCAGTGTCTTATTGGCGTATGTGCATACTGTGCATATTGCTTTCATATAGACTGAATTCAGTAGCTAAATGAAAAACGTGATGGCGTTTGAAGTGAATTATACTATGTTTGAATCCCAGAATTGACATCAATTCTGAGATGCAGATACATCTAGCTGACGGATCTTAAATAGGACGAAACACGCTTCAAACTGGATTCCACTTCTTTACGTTAACAATGAATTTTTCAGACAAGTAGATGGGGGTAGCAATGGGTACACCTCTAAGGCCCGATCCTTGCTCATATCCTAAGTAAGCTCGATTATTCGTGTCGATACTTAGATGATACACTAATTGTGTGTAATGAAAATATTGACAAATAGGAGATGTTGAAATCTTTCAATAACGTCCATCCAGCTATTAAATTCACTAGAGAGGTGGAGAATGACAATAGTATAGCTTTTCTTAATGTCCTACTTTCTAGAAGGATAGATGGTTTCATAAAACGAAATTTATTTAGACACAGTACATAGATGGTATACAATATACTCACACCTCTTCAATAGAAAATAAATTTGGTTAATTTCAATGGTTAATATCATGATTCAGTTGAAGTTAGACCATCATTGGAAACTTGGAAGCACTGGACGGCCGTTTCGTCCTATTATGTTTCAACCACAGAATCAAGTTATTATGTTCTGAAGACAGTGTGGATAGAGAAGACAATGGCTATTCAGATAATTTCGTTAAACAAATACCTCGTAGAAAGTACTACAAAAAAAGAAATTGTGATATAGTCAGTAAAAAAAACTTTATATCTGAGATTAGACTTTAAAGGGGACATAGTGGGTGATATTCTAACACTTCGAATCAAAAGATCTTTTGAAAGGACGTTTCACGCCGCCAAGTTATACATTATTTTCTCAATTAAATCAGTACTCACACAACTAATCAAGGATAGGTTACCGAAGATGGTCTCCTCCATGTGTGTACATCGATTCAACTGCTCCTGTGGAGTTAGTTACATAGGCCATACTCAGAGGGTTTTATCCTTGCGTGTTCGTGAACATGTACAAGCATGGTTGGGAAAAGGAGTTACTATGTCGATTAACAGCATTATTATTTCTCACTTGGTAGATAGTGAACATAATATCAAAATAGAGGAAGCTTTGTTTGTTTTATATCAAGTTCCAAAATATCTAAATGATGGAGATAGATTACTATTGCTCTACATAGTCGAAGTTATCTGGATCAACTCCAGAAAACCAAACTTATGTATACAAAAAAGGTATATCCAGCCTCTACGTTTACCTTGGCCCACGACTGGATCACTGGATATCTAAACTACATATTATAAACATCTTACCCTCTTCTTTATTTTTTTGATTACCTCTATCTTAATCTTCACATCCCTCATTCCTGATTCGTTTATCGTAATTACCTTGATAACATCACCCCCCCCCCTTATTAAATATTATACTCACACAACACAGGGATACTCACTAGAACTTCATGAAATAACCAGAACGAAACAGCCATCCATTGTCTCCAGGTTTTTCATGTTGTTCCAGCTTCAATTAACTCATGATTTCAACTAGGAACGTAATGTCTGGTAAGAGAAGATGGAAAAAGATCAAGAAAGGAAGAGCGAGAACACAATGCAATTTGTATGAAAACGCATGAACAATGAAATGTCAGACAATCGATTGATGTCTGCAACAGGAACAGTCCAGATTTAATATATATGGTTCTCAGATTTAATTAAGATGCTCTGTAGTTATGTGCTATTGGCCTAGTGGAAGTTTTGAAATTACTTCTTTCCGTTAATCACTGTTGAGTACATGAACATTCCATGTATCTAAATTACTCTAGTTATCAGAAGGGATATCAGCATTTGTGACATCCGATGTAACTCGGCTTTTATCATAAGATGTCCTAACTCTTCTAAATGAAAACTTTTAAACTCTAATGGAAGTGTTTAAATGGTTTGAATGAATTTTTATAAGGGTTGGTGTGTTTTTAGTGAGTTAGTTTTCTGCGAGATTGGGTCTCCAAGGACAATATGGGTTGAAGTTTGCTAGTCCTCATCCTATACTCTTCCACTAAGGTTAACAGGAGTAAGTAAGTAAGGAAGGAAGTAAATTTAAAGAACCAGTCAATATTGTATGTGACAGTTTATTAATCTTTATTGTATGTCAGCACTTTTTTTTGTCTGCAGAATTCAAGTAACTTAAGATGATGACAACGACGACGACTATCGTGTAAACCTAGAAAGAATTTCATAAGCTTTTGCATTTATCACTTGATAGTCTTTGTGAATTCAAATCTTAACACTGTACGCGAGAGGTAAAATTCGGTACCTTTCTTTTACTTAATGAATGTGTTATGTTAGGACTATTGAGTTGTCATTCAAGAGTATCCTAACAAGGAACATACTGTTGTCTAATTATTCAATAGATTTAGATGTTTGTTGTGCATAAATCAATTTAAGAGGCAAACTAAATACTGAATATTCACCATAGATCATCTATTCAAATAAAAGTATTTGGTTAACAGCACTTATATAAATTCCATAGTATATTATATAATCAATTGAGAAGATGAAAAGCAAATGTTCGTCGTTTTGACCGAATTGATAGATATGGAGGATCCATGTAGGGGAGTTGGAAAACCCTGATTCCAAGCCAATTGTACACATGGGCTCTAGAATATTGAAGGAACAAATGATGTATGAACCAATTATTGGTCACCGGCTACCACCGTCTTCTGGATTAGAACTTTAGGTTGAATGCTCTAGGTGTGGTCCCCTAAAAGCATCACCTATTTCGGTATGGGTAGCAGGGCAGTATCACAGCTCACACACAAATCAAGTGATTTGTGTTTTCAATTAAAGATATTCTAATAACCTTTGAAGTAATAACTTGCAAAATTTACTATTTAAGCCAATGAATGTTATCATATTACTATAATAGTAACTATCACTTTGCTCAGCAATGTATGCTTTGTTACAATACATAATTGAAATTAATGAATCTATAATTAATCTAACAAATTACAGTTTAATTCAAAGATTTCTATCTTGTGTGAGACAGTTATCAACCTTAGACAATGGTTGAAAAGTTACCCAAGATCATGAATCGATTGAAGTTAGACATTAACGTCATTGGATACCGATTGAATGATCTAGAATTTAAGCGTTCACATGCAAGATCGAAGGTTCTGAGTTTAAGTCTTGAGTGCTTGGTTATAAATACGCATTGTTGAGTAGTCCGATAGTAAGTGTTATAACGCGTAATTTTTCCGGTTAGAGAACAGCCTATTATCGATCGGAACAATGACACATAAAATACGAGCGAGCAGCCTAGAGTTGTGATTGGTCCTGCTTCCCTGTCTAGCCCAGCCAATTGAGTCCAGAACACAAGTCTCAGCCTCGGAGATATGAATCGTTATATTTCAAACATACACTGTTTATATACCAAACAAACAGACTACATCGTACCATAAATAGAAAGTAACATTTGTACAAGATTTAACCTTCAGGAAATGACACAAATAAATATTGACCAATAGGGAAATGAAACGTTGGAAGAATATTGACCAATGGGGAAACGATACAGTTTCTCATTAAGGAACAGCATTCGATAATTTCTGGGGTATTTTCTGAATACCTCAACAATAAGACGAAATGATCATCCAGTACTTCATGGTTTTCATTATTGATCTAACTTAGTTTGACTCATGAAATCAACAGTGAAAATACTACAATCTTCAAACTGATGATAAGTTTATATTTGTACAGAATATTAGTAAGAAGTAAAACAAACATTAACATACTTATTTACTTTCTTACTCCAGTTACTCTGAATGGAGCATAAACCGCCGACCACCATTCTCCAACCCACTCTATCCTAGGCCTTCTTTTCTAGTTCCATCTAATTCTTGTTCATTGTTCTCATGTATATCTCCATTCACAGGCGTAATGTGTTTTTTTTGATCTTCCTCTTCTCCTTAGGCCTTGAAGATTCCAATTGAAGGCTGGCTTTGTGACGCAGCTGTGTGACTTCCTCAATGTGTTTCTGATCCACTTCCTGATTTCTTTCTCCACTGAAATCTGTTTTGTTCTTTCCCGCAATAGGTTATTGTTGACAGTGTCTAACCAATGTATCCGAAATATTTTGCCTAGACAACTGTTTATAAACACTTGTATGTTCTGGATAATGGCCTGCGTAGTTCTCCAAGTTTCCGCCCCATACAGTAGAACTGTATTGACATTTGTATTGAAAATTCTGACCTCGGTGTTAGTTAACAGATGTTCCTCAGTTGTAAACATGCTACTCTTACTTTGACGATCCACACGTTCATATCCCTATCAGATTCACCGTGTTCATCAATGATGCTCTCCAGATATGTAAAGATTTTTACATCTTCCAAATCTTCTTCGTCAAATGTGATTCAATTGTTGCATTGTTGTGTTGCATCGGATAATCTTGCTTTCTCTCTTTATACATGTTGTGGCCTACTGCTACTGAGGCTACTGTTGCTACATTGGTCGTCTTCTCCTACATTTGTTGTTGCATGTGCGTTATAAAAAAAACCCTAACCAGAAAAAAAAAACAAGACTATTCATAACAAACATTTACCTTATTTTCATGTATAATCGTTAAAGGAAATTGTAGAAAAAGATTTGTTATCTCCATGTTTAAATCATGTATCTTACTTACATTATGTTTTTAGATAGAATCATTAATGTGAAATTTCGATGATAAGGATGATGATGATGATGATGATGATTAGCTGATTCTTTCAATGTTGAATAGAATTGAATAAATGTTACATTGTCTGTATACATAGTTTAATTGTCCAGTTGCCATTATAACCAAAGATATATGATAGTTAGCAATCAAATCCATTAGGCGTGTTTCGTCCTATTTACGACTCGTCAACCGTTTAGAATTTTGAAGGAATTTTAGTGTTTACTAATTGCTAACAGATTAGAATGCTTAAGATCTAGATATTCAATGATTTTTGTCATGCCATTATTATTGGCATTCTGAACTCAACTAGGCGGGCTAGGCGAGAAACAAACCAATAGATTCTAGGCTGATCAAACTGGTCGAACGTCATTGGTTTAGTTCAGTACAAGAGCGAATAAGACGTATTTCGATACGCTAATAAATTACGTGATAATTAGGCGGACGTAAAGATACAACATTAGTGTTTTCTGTGTTGTATTTAAGGAACTTGCTTTTTCTTTTGAGTATGTTGAGGCACACTGATTCAGAGGCTTCTACTACACTAGTTGTGTTTAATTGCATTCCTTCGTGTGTATGGCAAAGAAGGGCCGGGTTATTCAAAGCTGTCCACTGTATTCCGTGTTTTCCCTCAGATTTCGAGGTTTTTATAATCTAGTCGGCAGCCATCATCATCGGTTTAAACACTCATAACAACTTTCTGTCAGCCCATATCAAAGTCACAATCTTCAATACGAACGTGAAGACATTTATACTGTATGGAGTTGACAGGTGCAGAACTATCAAAATCATCATCGAAAACAATACAAATATTTGTATAGGATTGTCTATGTAAGATAGCGAATATGAGCTGGCTGGATACGATCAGTAACAGTCTACTGTGGGAGAGAATGAATCAGCTTCCATCTGAAGAGGACATTAGAGAAAGACGTTTGTAAGAGGATAGGACATACACTACAGAGATCATCAACTTGTATCAAAAGGCAATCACTAACTTGAAATCCTAAATGGAAGCGGAATAAAGGGAAGGTCAAAGAACAGATTGTGTCGTGAATTGAAAGTAGACAATAAAAGAATAAATATCAACTGGATACAAGTGGAAAAGCTTGTCTAGAACAGGATTGGTTGGGCAGTGCTGTTGAGCTACTTATGCTCCTTTAACAAGATCTAATAGATATACTTCAATAAATTAATCAATAATATCAACAATTAGTTTCATTTATTTATTGATTTTTTTAAAATATCAAATCATTCCCATTCACATTCGTTTACCGGGATACTTAAACTGAATTACATATCGTTTTATCATTTTCCAATTATTGATTCATTTCATTCAGAAAAAAAGAAGATTAACCACACACACACACACACACACACACACACACACATTTACACACACCCACACAAAATAAAGTTAATTAACGTCAACGAAAATCAAATCTCATAGAGTAATGTTTTCCAAAATAAAAAAAAAACAGACAAAAAAGAGAAAAACGCAAAAAAAAGAAAAAAAACAAAAAACGAAAACCAAAAAAAAACAAACAAACAAATAACCACTTTGTTTTCATGCAAAATGGAATCCAAATATTTTTGTACGTATGTGTGTGTGTGTGTGTTTTGTTTAATTAAACAAAATTTATGGCGTTTTTTTTTTTTTTGTAAACAACAGAAAATAGTTAAGTGGATATTACTTAAATTGTATGGTACTGGGTTCGAATCATGGAATAGATATGAACAATATGATGTAAGTATATTCAATGGTTATGTTAGATTCCATTGTTAACTATTATCCATAGTTACTTAGAATGATTGAAGTTAATTTTTTTTTTTGTTTTTTTCTCTGAATTTCACAAGAGTTACTAATTGTTCTATAGATTATTATAGTTTTCATTGATTTTAGTTAAACTACTGTTGGAAGGTGGTTAACATCTGTTACTTCTTAGTGGATTAGACTGACTGTGAATAATTTAAATGTTAAATGTTTGTTATCATGATTCACTGGGTTTGTGGATTACCATACTATGACAAAGAAGTTGTTCAGTAGTTCTTGGATTTCAATAGTGGTTTAATGAATGAAAGTTTATGATGGAAAACTATGAAAGCAGTATATGAATTGTTTTTACATGGAGTGATTCTGGATATAACCTATTTCATTTATAGGCAGTTTCAATTTAAATTTGAAATAAAACTTTTATACGAAAATACAACACTATGGAAGCTTCTTCGACACTACAGTGTACCTGAGTAGACAGTTAATATCATAAAGAATTCCTATGATGGATTAAACTATAAAATCGGGTATGGAGTATAGCTGACAGACTCGTTCGAGGTATAGACTGGTATTAGGCAAATATGCTTACTATCACCCTTTCTTTTTCTCCTGATGATCGATTGGATCATGAAAACGCCAACATGTGATGGGGAGAATGAAATGCGGTAGACAGCTAGAATGCAGCTAGACTATCTAGACTTCGCAGATGATCTGGCTCTTCTATGGCACACGGAAAAACAAATGCATGAGATGACGACCAGTGTAGCAGCAGCAGAATCAGCAGCAGAAGGTATCAACATATAGAAAGGAGGAAGCAAGATTCTATGATACAACACAACATGCAACAATCAAATCACATTTGACGGAGAAGATTAGGAAGATGTAAAAACCTTCACATATCTGGAAAACATCATTGATGAACACGGTGGATTTGATGCAGATATGTAGGCGCGGATCGGCAAAATAGGAGCACCATATTTTCAACTGAAGAATGTCTGGAACTAAAATGAATTGTCTATTAAACAACACCGAGCTCAGAATTTTCAATACAAATGTCAACACAGTTCTATTGTATGGGGCGGAAACTTGTAGAACTACGCAGGCCATCATCTAGAACACACAAGTGTTTATAAACAGTTGTCTAGGCAAAATACTTCGGATCCGTTGGTCAGACACTATCATCAACAACCTATTTTGGGAGAGAACAAACTAGGTGCCAGCAGTGGAATAAATCAGAAAGAAGCGCTGGAAGTGGATAGAACAGACTTCGAGGAAAGCACCCAACTGCATCACAAGGCCAGTAGTCACTTCAAATTCTCAAGACCAAAGACAAAAGAGGCAGACAAAAGAACGTATTATGCTTAGAAATGGAAACAGACATGAGAAAGTTCAATCGATCTGGAAAGGAAGGCTCAGGTCATTGTGGGTTGAAGAATGCTAGTCGTCGACTTATGCTTTATTGGGAGTTACAAGTGTAAGAAAGTAAGTTGTATTTTTGTAACTAAATAGCTTAGTCGTTAAGCTTTCTCAATCATATATATATGAAGTAAGTTTATATACATAGGCTACAAACTATGTGGTAAATGCCAGGAACAGGTCTCTCCGATTCTTAGCGAATCGATATTTTCATATTGCAATTCTGCCAATCTCACCTACCGTCATAAACAATAAAACGTTGACAGAGCTACTTAAGAGGAGGAACTTCTGTTAATCTATGACATTAACATTCATTGTCTTTTAATACAATTACCTTGTTTTCATATCACTGGTATTAACTGACTTTTGTTTATCAATTAAACGCGTTTCAGCAGATCCGAGGTCAAGAATGGGTTACGGGAGATATGAACAGGGGTTTACAATATCCATTTTAGGTATATCTTGATCCAGTCATGGACCACGGTAAACACAGAAACTGAACATGCTTTTTTTTGAATACATATGTTAAGTCTTATAAAGCTGATCACAATAGTTTCAGGTATGATGTAGAAAAGTTATCCAGTAGATTGTTCGGTATATGATACTAACAGAGAAAACTTCATCTGTTTTAACATCATGTTCATAATCGACCAAGTGAGAAAGCATAGAGGTGTTATTAGATTCTGAGACACATCTTTCCAACCATGCCATTACATGTTCATAAGAAGGCAAGGATAAAGCCCATTGAGTTACACTTTGTTATGTTTTCCCATGCTGAATGATATCTTTTCATATTATTTAGGTGATCGTAGTGTACTCTTTAGATTATTTATTCTACCATTTATACTATCTTCAAAACACATGAGTCTGATTCTAAAGCTGATATATTACTTACTTACTTACTTACGCCTGTTACTCCCAATGGAGCATAGGCCGCCGACCAGCATTCTCCAACCCACTCTGTCCTGGGCCTTCTTTTCTAGTTCCATCCAATTCTTGTTCATTTTTCTCATATCTATCTCCATTTCCCGGCGTCATGTATTCTTTGGTCTTCCTCTCCTCCTTCGACCTTGAGGTTTTCATATGAGGGCTTGTCTTGTGACGCAGTTGGGTGCTTTCCTCAATGTGTGTCCTATCCACTTCCAGCGCTTCTTCCTGATTTCTTCCTCCACTGGGATCTGATTTGTTCTCTCCCATAGTAGGTTGTTGCTTATAGTGTCCGGCCAGCGGATCTGAAGTATTTTGCGTAGACAACTGTTAATAAACACCTGTATCTTTTGGACGATGGATTTCGTAGTTTTCCAGGTTTCCGCGCCATACAGTAGAACTGTCTTGACATTTGTATTGAAAATTCTGACTTTGGTGTTGGTTGCTAATTGTTTTGAGTTCCAGATATTCTTCAGTTGTATATTTTATACTGAAGAGGTGTGAAGTTATGAGAATCGGTAGGTTCATTAGCTCATTTGTTTTTCATAAAGAAATTCCTTTTTATAAAACCATTTATGATTTTGAAAAGAAAGACATTAAGAATCATTATGCTGTTTTTCGTCGGTGAATTCAATAACTGAATGTACGTTATGGATAATATTCAACAGATCTTATTTATTGAAACTTCTGTTACATACGATTATCATAGGATTAATATATCGACAGTAATAATTTTAAAAGCTCGCTGTTTTAAAGAAATTTTGAGAAAGTTTCCATAGAAAATCCTCGAATCTATCTGAGATTTGGAGCGATTCCTCAAACTTTCGGCGAAGATCATTGGATCTTGGGGAAAATCTCAAAATTACCGTAAAAGTTCTCCGAAATAGGGAAATTGAGTAAGCTTATTTAAGACATCTTTCAATGGTTTATTTCTAAGTTCAACTAAAAAGAATATTTTACAAGGATCCAACCTAGAGTTGTCTCTATTACTACTCTATCTATTTGTATAGAGAAGCTAGTATTAGGCATGAAGTAGATATTCATCGTCAAGGCTTCCTTGTTTCATTTATTGTAATCGGTATCATTATTTACTAATCTCGAAATATTATTTTAATTATGTAGCGTGGTATCGAGTCGAGGTTGACTATGATCACCACCATTTAACCAAAAGGATCCCCCTTAGGCCAAATATCAGAAGGCAGTTGATGGCTGTAGTCAAGATGTATTTGTTGGTGATCTCGTGGTATCGAAACAATACCTAGATCGTGCCAAGGAATACAAGCGGATTCACTGAGCAAACGTAAGCGCGTACAAAGTTACAATCAACGGAAGAAAGAATGTCTTTGGTACAGTTAAACAAACAATTACAGTAAAACAATCACTGATACAATTGATTATAATAGTAATTGTTTCCATTACACCAATCGCGTTCTGTTTGCTAAAAGTAGGTCAGTACAATTAAATTATATCAATTTAATAGTTGAATTCATGAGTCAATTAAAAATAGACCTCCATTGAAAACCTGGAAGTATCAGACGGCTGTTTCGTCCTTTTATGTGACTCTTCAACAGTACACATCTACAATCCTGTTCGTGGGACCTATCGGTGTGACGTTCAAACGGTTAACCTCTAGAGCACTGATCTAGCAGACATCCAATTCATGTAATTGTACCACCATCCACCATTGTCTCTTCAGTGAAATATTATCTCACAACAGATCTGGTTGAACTCTACTAATCACTACTATAATATCTAGAACATTCGTTTCTCATTATAATATATATCATTTTAGACAATACGACTTAATAATATACATACTATTCATTCATTCATTTAAGAATAGAATAAAATGACATGAGAATGACCTAAAACCATATAATGATCATGATCAGGATAATGGTGATGATCATAAGGATGATCATGTAGATTTGAACTTCCTTTCAACGGAATTAATCCAATTAATCATTTTTTTTAAACTGTCATTCATAATTTGGATCTTCATCATCACCATCATCATCATCATCATTATCATTATCTTCTTCTTTGTTTGTTTCATTTTGGTTTTCGTTTTTCTTCTTCAACAACCATAACAATCGAAAAACGGGAAATTCATTGTTTCATTGAATAATCATTCATAAGTAGGATTAGATTACCATCATTATTGATAATGTATAGTCACAGTTTATTCATCTTAGAATATATAATGATAGGTATGTATATGAAATGAATTGGTGTTGTGTGTGTGTGTGTGTATGTATGTGTATGACTGTGTATTGTTTTCCTTAAGAATTGTTCATTGAAAGGGTAAATCACATGTTATTAGGTCATTATAATAGAATTAGTAATTATTCTATTTATAATATAGTAATGTGGATCAGTGGAAGTTAAACATTAACGAGCTTGCTCGCAAGACTGATAGGTCGTGGGTTCGAATCTTACGGGGTGCGAGGTTGTGGATGCGCACTGCTGAGAAGTTTTACAATAAGACGAAGCGGCCGTTCAATACTCTCAGGTTTTCCATAGTGGTCTAGCTTCAACTGACTTGTGATCTCAACCATTGAGATATAATAATACTTGAATTTATCTTTTGTAAATGATTTTTATTTACTAACTAAGTAGGACGGAACTCGTGTTCTCTATTCCACTGCAAGCCACTATCCATGTTGACTTCTAATGCATGGGAATTAAGACAATATTGAGGCAATACGTACAGGATACATATATGCTAATTTGAGACTGATCAATTGTAGACTTAAACATTAATAGTAAGACTTAACTAAACAATACCAAATGAATTTCAATTTCACCTCTCTACTTACTCATTTACTTACTTAATTACGCCTCTTACTCCTCGTGAAGAAACATAGGCCGCTCACCAGCATTCTCCATCCAACCCTGTCCTGGGCAATTCTTTCCAGTTCTTTCCAGTTAATATTCGTATTTTTCATATCTGATTCTATTTCCCGACGTAATGTGTTATTTGGCCTTCCTCTTTTCTGCTTCCCTTCAGGATTCCAAGTTAGCTCTTGTCTCGTCATGCTGTTTGATGATTTGTGTAATGTATGTCCTATCCATTTCCATCAATTTTTCCTAATTTCCTCTTCATCTGGAAACTTGTTTGTTCTCTCCATCCAAAAGTTGTTGCTGATGTTATTCGACCAATGGATGTTGAGTATCACCTCATTGGATAAACAAAATTCATTATTAGAACAAAGTAATTAACTAGATCAGTTGATGATGTTTAAAGTGAACGGTACTTGATTCAAATTTTGAAGTGAATATCAACTTTGAGATACAGATACATTCAACTGATGAGTCCAAATTAGGACGAAACTCGTGTCAAACTGGATTCCACTGCTAGTTACTATCCATGTTTGCTTACATATACATATATATATATATATATATATATATGTGTGTGTGTGCGTGAGTATAATTTGATGTCGTCATAATTCATTATTTTCAAAATCTTGTTACTAACCCTAATGAGATCTAGTTTCTCATTAAATTCTATTACATAACTAATTAAAAATAGTACCGAAAGTGATGCCTAAATTTCACTATGATTTTTGATTAAATTAAAAAAAACAAAAGAAAAAAAATAAACGAAGAAAAAAAACAAAAAAAAACAAACAAAACAACCACCCCTCACATGTAAATCAAATTCTAATGATTTAGCTTAAGGGTTCGTATCATGTAACATTCTGTGTTTCTTTTTATTTTTCTTTTAGGAAAAAAAAGAAAAAGAAAGAGAATGATAATTAGAATAGAATTCAACATGTAGATGAAGTATCTCTATTTATCTTTATTTTATTCAATATTTAACTTTTAATTCTAAATAGATTTCTAGCTGTTACCATATCTAACACCGTTTCTATCTCATTCTCTCTCTCTCTCTCACACACACACACACTCTCTCTCTCTGTGTATACATACTTAGTGATAAGTTTTGCAATTTGAACGCTATACTCGGTTCCTAAGCTATTGTTGTAATCCCCCCCCCAAGCTAGAACTACTAGACAGTGACCTGAACACGAGAGAGAAGGTGTAAAGTATGCAAGAAGTACTTTACTCCAAAAGTTCATTTTAATAAAGAAAATATATGACTTTTATAATATTCTAAATATCCTTAGATTGCTCAAAGATTCTAGAATGCTACTAAACATAGTAGCAGTATAACAACCAGCCAATTAGAACCTCTACATGTGACGTATCACTGCCTTGATGTTTCTCGCTAAAACTTCAAGTGAACGTTGATTGGATGAAATACTTCTTGGTGTTTTTGTGATCCTTATTTATCTTTTACGAGAAATTTTCTGGATCACCACAACACTTAGACAAAAATGTTTTGAGTTAGACTAGTTTCTTAGAGAATCTTCAAACTGATCTATTCTATTCTGATCTTGGAACATATTCATATTTTGACGAAGACAGTCGTGGAGAAAATATAGTTTTTCTTGAATAGAAACCTCCTCTTTCGCGAAATTCTTCCATTTTCGAACATTTAGAAGTACACTACGCTTATATAATTTTCAAATAGTAAACAAAATTTATAGCTTTGATGGATGATTTGGATAGAGTTCAAAAAACTGATGAACGCTCCGCGACCAAACCATCCATCTCAGAGAACAAAACTCCATCAATATTCATACTTTAGAAAACCTTTGGATAAGATCAGATATTATGATCTTTACACTTGATATCAGATCAGGTGTAGTTCATCATAACTAGAGGTGATCATATAGAAAACAAGTTATACATTCTTAGTAATGAGAACAAAATTATTTAGTCAGATGAGTACATGAATTGCACGCAAAAATCCATGATTAGTTATCTTATACATGATTGGTTCATCTATAAATTATAGTCTAGCCAAAGATATATTCAAAGTATTTAGCCTACTGAATGATATTAACATTAAGTAATAGATTATAAACTGCTTTAATTAAAGTCCCTTTCCTTATTTAACTATAATATTGTGTAATTTATTTATTGCATAGATGTGAATCGAACTCATGACCTTCAGATTATGTGACTGACGTGCTAACCTACTGCGCTGCTAGGGTGCGATGGATCGATGTAGAATGATGTTGAGAGGCCTATGCTCTTTCATGAAGAGTAACAGGTGTAAGTATTATTATTATTCATTATTTGAACACATAAATACTGGTGCAAGGCGGCATCAGATACATATGCACCACACAAATCTCGTTTGATTTGTATAAGGGCTGTGATACTTCCTGGGTGCCTAAACAAAAGCAGATAGTTTTCCTAGAGGGCTACACTCAGAGCATTCGACATAAAGTCCTGATTCGCATGGCCGTGGATCATCGTAAAAATATGCATTCTCATGGTAGCCAGTGACCAATAATTGGATCATATGCCATTTGTTCCTTTAGGATCCTGGAGTCCATATACATCATTGATTTGGAATTGTGGTTTTCCAACTCTCTTAGGTGGACTGTCTATGTCCATCAATCCGGTTAAAGAACCAAACATTCGCTTTTCATCCTCTCAATTTCGTAAACAACACTCCTGCCACGAGAAGACAGTGAGTAGGACTACTTTGTTGGAGGCTATATACACGTGACCATGTGAGAGTATTTCGAGAGGGAGAGCTGACTTTCCACACACTTGGCCGTACCAAAGCCTTCTTTATTTATGATTATAATTTCATATACATTTATCATGATTCGTTTCTATATATAAATGTCTTGATAAGTATGTACCTTAAGTGGATTAGACATACATTAAGGAAATCATTTAACTGCATCATGAGGTAAGCATTAACTTGGAATACTGGAAAGAAACAGGAAAACAGAAAAACAAAACACTGTTTTAAGAATTGGAAGCAGACAATGAAAAGGATGAATAGTAATTAGAAACAATAGGAAAGGATTTGTGAAAACAAAGTTGGATGAAGAGTACTAGTGGGCGTACTATGCTCTTCCATGAGGGATAACAGGCGTATGTAAGTATAGTAAGTAAGTAAGTAAGTAAGTAAGTAAGTAAGTAAGTAAGTAAGTAAGTAAGTAAGTAAGTAAGTAAGTAAGTAAGTAAGTAGGTAAGTCGATTAGATCATCGAAAATATCACAGAAATTCCTACACAACACGATATTCAGTAGCTTGATCATTTTATAATTTTTTTGAATTCATGAATCAATGTAAAGAAGACCATCATCTAAGACCTGAAAGTACTGGTCGGCCTTTTCTTTCTAATATGTGACTATTCAAATGTGCACATCTACAACACGACCGTCTTTTGCTTCCAGGTTTTCAATAGTGATCTAACATTCATCTATTTATGATAATAATATTTGTTCCTATCAATTCATCTTAATATATATGTTCATTCAGATAAGAGTATCATTTTATTATAATTTGAACATGATACATTTCAGTGATAATAAATGTTTATTGCTCTCTAAAGACTATTGGATCTACTGTCATTACATATATAGAAATAATTACCTGGTGAGTGGCTTATGCTCCTTCACGTGGAGTAACAGGCGTGCTGATGAATGCTTATTAGTAAGAAATATATATATCTGACAGAACTTCCTGATGACAACTTTTAACAGAGAGAGGATCAATGGCTATCTTCGAAACTGTTGGTAGACAATTAGTTATGCTGCTAACTTGTGCACATTACACGAATTTTAGACTAGATCACATGAAATACCTGCTTTTCTTACAAATTATATGTAAAATTGTTATTTATAGATGTTTATATTCTTGATATACCACGTATCACTTGAGCATTAGAACGTTAGAATCTTTCCGAGTCGTAAATCAGAAGACAGAAGACTATTGAAAGGAATATTATTCCAAACAGTGTCAATTATATTACAAAATTGTCATGTATTTATTAGTTTTTAGTAAGAACAAAATCATCATTACACTCCTCTAATCTTTATACAGTGGGGTTATTATCACTGTTTAATCTGGAAGTCACATGTAGGAATTCTAGAGTATTCTTCCATAAGCTGATTGGATGGAATATCTTCGGCTCCTTTTGAGCCTCTTACAGCTTCTTCGAGTTCCCCCGTGGTCCATTCTCATAAAAATACCTTATGTAATTCAATGCATAGTCAAATGGCTTTGATGTAACTAGATCATATTAGTCTATTTTAACTTCTGATTCAATATCTTAACCCAAAAGTTTTCAAACAAAATAGTGGTAAACCATCCTTTAGACTTAATTCTTTATTAGATCCACATCTAATATAGTAAACATTATATATTTTCTTTCCCCTTAGAATAATGAATAATTTAACATAAAAAGGATTATTTAATATATCAATACCCTTTATTCCATTGTAATTTATTACTAATTCTTTTATAAGTAGATATCGACTTTCTTTTTTCTTTTTGGATTAAGTAATAAATTACTTAAAAATTATCATTAGCATATACTTTTATCCACATAGCAACTACCGAAAACAAAAACGAAATCGACATAAAAAGAATATCCAAAATCGATATCAGTCATCCATTGTCTGTATGATCATCATCATCATCATCATCATCATCATCATCATCATCATCATCATCATCATCATCATCATCATCATCATCATCATCATCATCATCATCATCATCATCATCATCATCATCATCATCATCATCATCATCATCATCATCATCATCATCATCATCATCATCATCATCATCATCATCATCATCATCATCATCATCATCATCATCATCATCATCATCATCATCATCATCATCATCATCATCATCATCATCATCATCATCATCATCATCATCATCATCATCATCATCATCATCATCATCATCATCATCATCATCATCATCATCATCATCATCATCATCATCATCATCATCATCATCATCATCATCATCATCATCATCATCATCATCATCATCATCATCATCATCATCATCATCATCATCATCATCATCATCATCATCATCATCATCATCATCATCATCATCATCATCATCATCATCATCATCATCATCATCATGTGAGTATACTTCATTTTAACATTTACAATTAATGGGGTATGCATACACTTATGTACTTAGTGTATGTTATGAACATATAACTATTATTGTATGCTAGGTTCAAAGAGTATTGTATGTTATATGCATGTAAATCCACTCCATGAATGTCCCTATTATACCCTGAAATGCCCAGGTACGGCCGTGAGTGGGGGGAGTCAGCTGTCCATCTCCAAATGTTCTCATATGGATACGCGTATACAAAACCTGACAGGGAAGTCCTACTCACTGCCCTATCACGGCACCAGTGTTATTTACGAAATTGTGAGGACGAAAAGTGAATGTCCGGTGATTTGACCGGGTTGGTGGACACCAAGAGTCCACCTATGGGAGTTGGAAAACAACAATTCCAAACCATCGATGTACATGGACTCCAGGATCCTGAAGGAACAAATGGTGTATGAACCATTTATTGGTCATTGGCTATCATGGGATTGCATCTCCTGACGTTGCTTTATTGCCTTGTGGATCAAACATTTAGGTCGAAGGTTCTGAGTGTGGGTCTCTAAGAAAACCACCTGATTCTGTTTGGGCATCCATGAATTATCCTATCTCTCAGACAAATCGAATGATTTATGTTGCGCATATCTATTTGGTGACTTTTGGTACCTATGTTTATGTGTTTAAACAAATAAACAAATAAATAAAATAAATATCAGCATCATGTTTTGAAGAAATGTATTCAGGGACAATTTTCTCCCCAAAAATAAGTGTACCACATTTCATCAAGATGGTAGTTGAAGGTATTCAACAGGAAACCTTGGACCTAAATTTCATGCAACTTGGCACTCATTAGCTAAGTATACCTGTGATCATGAGGGAACTGATGCTTCCTGATGGATTAGATCTCGTTTTATCCAGGATCTGACATACATGATATTGATCATTACCCAGTGATCTAGGATGAATTATGATAGATAGTCGATCTTGTTTATGAAGGTCAAGAAATGTTAACTTTTTAACGTGCTACACATCAGTGTGGTTGTTGTGAAGATTGTTTAATTTTAATGAGATCACTAAAAGATCTAAAATAGACAACCACTGAAAAGCTGGAAGCCCATGATTACTGTTTTATCATGGTATGAGACTTCTCATGAATGTAGATCTACAAGTTCTCTAAGATAGATCAAATCCAGTATCTTTGATGTCATTTGTGAACGCTTAACGTTTAGATCACTGAACTGACATTAAACAATAAATAAGCTTAACTTGAATCAATTTACTGAATTATGAGACTATCCTCCATTGTCTTTGGTAGATTCCATAGTAGAATAAAGCATTTAACCAGTTGTTCTAGATTTTAAATGGTAGTTCAAATAAGATCAGATTGTGATTCCAATAATTATCATCATCTAAATCTGTAGAATTTTCTTCGAAATTAATCAATGTTATTTTACTCACAGCGTCAGAGGCAATACGTGTCAAATTACACAAAAGAAAAAGCAACAGCATGAACTGATCGAATCACACTTGACGGAGAGGATTTGGAGGATATAAAAATCTTTACATATCTGGACAGCATCATTGATGAATATTAAAGCAATTCTACTGTATGGTGCGGAAACCTGGAGAACTACGAAAACCATCGTCCAGAGGATACATGTGTTTATTAACAGTTGTCTACACAAAATACTTCGGGTCCGTTGTTCAGACACTATCAACAACAACCAACTTTGAAAGAGAACAAAACAGTTCCCAGAAGAAAAGTAATCAAGAAGAAGCGCTGGAAGTGGATTGAGGTAAGTACTGAACTGCATCACTAGGCTAGCCCTCACTTGGAATTCTCAAGTCCAAAGGAGAAAAAGAAAATCCAAGAACACATTACGCTGAGAAATGGAGACAGACATGAAAAAAAGAAGATTAATTGGACAGAACTAGAAAGGAAGGTTCAGAGCAGAGTGGTTTGGAGAATGCTGACCGGCGGCCTATTCTCCATTAGGAGTAACAGACGTAAGAATGTAAATACGTATGTGAACAGTGAATTTAGTTACAGATTCCATTCACTTATTAAATACTTTTGAAAGTAGTTTAAAGTATGAAAATAACACCATTTAAGTAGTGACCGCAAATGAGCCTGTATAGATTACTTATAACTGTAATGAATGAGAACACCAGTGAGGCACAATCAAATCCATTCGAATACAAAATTACAGAATGACATTGTAAAATCTGACAACCATACAATAAATACTTCATTTGCGAACGATCAATCAATCATCTCAAACTTGATTATTCTTTCATTTCCACACCGATCATTCTTTGTTCTCGTTCTCTTTTTCTTTGATCTTCTTAACCATCTACATCCAGGTATTCCACTTTCGATTTATGATAAATACTACTTATATCTGTCGATATCAGTAGCTACCACCATATGAAATGAATAATTGATTTTAAATGATTAATAAATTTATAATTATCATTATACTTATTTTATATGAATTATTTTCAGCTCATTATTATGCGAAATCGTTAAGTTGTTTGTAATTTTTGTTAATGAAAAATGCCAATAAATTTATGAGATCATGAATCGAATAATGTTAAACCCATGTTGGAAACCTGAAAGCACTAGACGGCCGTTTCGTCCTAGTATAGGACTCCTCAGTAGAGCGCATCCAAGATCCCGCTTGCGGGATTCGAACCCAGGGCCCTCAGTCTTGCGCGCGAACGCTTAACCTACTGGACCACTGAGCCAGTTGGCATCCGAAAGTGTTAGTGTCTAACCTCAACCAATCTACTGTGGTCTAACATCAGTCGATTCATGATCTCAATCAAAAACTTAATAATCTCCACAACTCCAATACTGATAATCAGCATGTGATCACTAGTGACTAGCTTGGTGAGGGAATTTTTGGAGTTTTATTGAGAAGCCGTAACCAGTGGAGCTAATCCGTGTCGGGTAGAGAAAGGTATCTATCACAATACAATTTTGCGGATTGGTTGATGTTAGACATTAACACCAATGGATCCTGGCTGATTCAATAGTCTAGAGGTTAAGCGTTCATCCATCAAACCGATAGGTTTTTGAGTTCTATACCCATGTGAGCAATCATGAATGAGCACTGCTAAAGAGTTCCATACTAGGACGAAACAATCATCCAATCTATTCAAGTCTTTCATAGTGATCTATCTTTAATTGACTCATGAATTCAACTATTAAAATCTTTGTTTATTACATTTGTAAAACAGAGTAAATCATTTATAGACAACCAGTATGTTTCACTTCTGTTTTCTTTTTTTTTTTTTTTCTTGTTGGCTAGACATTTCCAACTTATTTAATTCAATAACACTTTTTCAATTGTAGTCTAGTTTTTGTATATAAAATTATAAGACTGCAATAGTATACAACTTACATATTTACTTACCTACATCTGAAGAAATGAAAACCTTCTAACTTCCAGGGCAGATTTTTTTAAATGGTTTGAATGATTTTTTCTAGTTAATGGTTTTTTCTAGCAAGTTAGTTTTCTACGGGATGGGAGTCGCTAACTCCATATCCAATCCTCTTTCTTTTACTAGGGTTTGGGATTGACAGTAACTCTGAAAGAGCTACAGTTGGAGTTAATAGTATACAAAGTAATTTTGGAAGTAGAATATGACAGTAAGAATAAGATAAACTAGCGATTTGTAATGTTGGATAATTAGAAGTTTACAAATCTATGTTATAATCTACTATTAGGTTGATATCAATAGGAAGATAATCTTTAATGACTTACTGTTGTATCATTCGGTGTCACGATCCATACATAAGATATTCTACAATGTCAGAATGAGGATATATTGAGATTGTATTGATTTTAGTAGTTGAATTGATGCGTGGATCTAATATAAATCACCATTGGAAATCTAAAAGCACTAGACGATCGTTTTGTTCTAGTATGAGACTATTCAGCAGTATGAACTCACGATTTCACACATGGAGTTCAAACCCTAGACCTGTGATTTTTGGAGTATGAACACCTAACCACTTGACCGCTGATTCAGTGTCTAACTTTAACTAATCCATAAAATTACATGACCATCTTCCATTGTCTACAATGGTTAACTGTTTCACATTTGAATCGGATTAGATTCCCTACTTGGACAAAATAGCTGATCCTATACTTCCAAATCTTCAGTAGTGATCGAACCTTTATCGATTTATGATCTAAATCAGAATATTGAATTATTTATTTGTTTGTTTGAATTGATCTGTTCATTCATGTCAATGAATCGTTTTCTATCAAATAACTAATATAGTTTAATCTATTTCATTTTTATCAATCATTATTTCTTCACCTCAATTGACATATATAGTTTTGCTTCAATGAATTGAATTCTTGACAGAGAGGTTAAAAGTTCAGTCATTCAACTAGGAAAGTATCTTTAAAACAATACTGGAAACTTTATCAAGATAATTAAAGATGAAATGATAGTTTTTTTTTTTTTTAAATATTATTTTTATATTTATTTATTTACTTGGCAAAGGAAGGGTAGCATTCCTTCAATTGAAGAACCTATGGAATTCAAAACACCTGTGTATCAACCAATATCAAAGTCACAATCTTCAATATGAATGTCAAGACAGTTCTAATGTATGGAGATGAAACTTGGAGAACAACAACAACCACCATCAAGAAGGTACAAGTATTTATCAATAGCTGTCTACGCAACATACTCAACATCCGTTGGCTGGATACCATCAGCAACAGCCTTTTGTGGAAGAGAACAAACCAACTTTAAACTAAAGAGGAAATTAGGACAAAACAATGGAAATGGATAGGACATACATTACGCAAATCATCAAACAGCATCACGAGGCAAGCTCTAACGTTGAATCCGGAAGGGAAGCGGGAAAGTGGAAGGCCAAATAAAACATTACGTCGGGAAATGGAAACAGATATGAAAGGGATGAATAACAACTGGAAAGAACTGGAAAGGATTGCCCACGAAAAGGGTTGGATGGAGAATGCTGGTGAGCGGCCTATGCTCCTTCACAAGGTGTAAAAGGTGTAAGTAAGTATTTACTTCAGTCAGTTACCTGTAGTGCAGGAGTATAATCCGCCAACCAGAACTTTCCATTCTACGCTGTCCTGGATAATCCTTTCCACTTGTTTCTAGTTGTTATTTATTCTTCTCATGTCTGTTTTAAATTCTCTGCACGTTGTATTTTTCCATTAAGGATTCCACGTTAGGACTTGCCTCTTGGTGCTGTTTGATGATATCGTCAATGTGTGTCCTATCCACTTAGAGTGTCTATTCTTAATTTCGTGTTCAACTAGAAACTGGTTTGTTTTCTCCCACAGTAGATTAATGATTACAATATTCAACCAACGGATAATGAGTATCTTGCGCAGAGAATTTTATACAAATGCTTTTATCTTTTTGATGATGGTTATGGTAGTTCTCCAATTTTCAGCACCGTATAGGACAACTGTCTTGACGTTTGTATTGATCATTCACACTTTGATATTTGTTGACAGTTATTTTGAGTTGCATATGTTTTTCAATTGTAGGAATGTTGTCCTTGCTTCGCTAATCCTACTCTTTACATTTGTATCAGATTCTCCACGTTTATCAATGATGCTTCCCAGTTACGTGAAAGATTCCACATCTTCTAGAGTTTCACTATTAAATGTGATTATGTTAGTGTTCTCGCTTTTTTCTTTGTGTATAGAAATCTAGATTTTCATAAGGACACGTACTGTGAGTAAGATTGTACTATAGGAGAACACAGGTGAGGACAACTGAATGTATTTGTCAACAAATTACAGTACTTGTTAATAAAATCTAACAACCATATGGTAAACGCTCAATTCGCAAAATGTTCATCAAATGTCTCAAAATGATTCAGTCTTCCTTTCTTCTTACATTTCCATACAAATTACAGTCTGTCTTCATTCTTTGCTGTTCGATCTTCTTGTCTCTCTACTACTAGACATTCTGTTCACAAATAACATCATATACTACTTATGTCTATATAAGTAGCACACACCACAGGATGATTGAATTCCTTAGCTTTACTTTTTATTCAGGATAAAAATATGAGCATCTAATTTATGGCAACATATGTATACCATTCAAGAGCTAATATTAAATTACGATTGAGGCAAATCACTAGGAAACTATTCAAATAGACTGAAATCCATTACAACACCTTGAATGTATGAAAAGTTGAAGAAAGCCATATTATTATCCATCTTTCATATAAATGATTATCAAATCAGCTTCATAGAGAAATTAGTATTGAATCAGTAGATTCTAGTAATTATGACAAGAATTCCTTAGAAGCTACAAATGAACATAACCAGTATGAAGATCAATAAATGCAATGGTGAAGGTAAACAAATGGAACTTTATTGACAGAACAAAATGTCAATATAGGATTGTGAAGTTTTGTGGGTTTCATTGAAATATCTATTCAACGCTATACTGCTTACTACTGATTAACTTCGAGAGAAAATTTACGCAGTTCTAGTGAAATGACGTAAGAAATGGAGTTAAACCATGTCAGATTTAAGAAAAATACTTGCTGAGAACACTAGAAGATGATCATGAACTCTTATGAAATTGATCAAAGTTAGACTTATACATCATCGGATTGCGGATTAATGATCCACTCTGAGACTTGAACACAGTACTGTTCACTTCAAACGTCATCATGTCATCTATTTAACTACAGAGTTCTAATAACCACTTACTCATGTGATGGAATGAAGTGTTTACTTGAATCTTCCTATTGATGTTTAGGACTGCAATTCATCAGTCTCTTATTGGCATATGTGCATCGTGTGCGAATTGCTTAGACATTGAGATCCAGAACGCGTGTTTCATCCCATTTGAGACTGGTTATGTAGCTGACTTATTATTGGAAGGTATGATCATTTTAACCTGTTTATAACATTCTCTGAGAACGTTTTTTAATGTACTATCCTATTAAGGCAAAATAATTGTACACTAATTCGTAATCTAGAATATAATGTTTAAACTTATATTTAATTAGAAAAGAATTTTAGTGAATATTATAGTAATTTAATAGTTGAATTCATGAGTCAATCAAGCTAGACCACCATGAAAAGCCTTAAAGAATTCCTCAACAATGCACATCCACAATCTCATCCGCGGGATTCGAACCCCCCTCTGATAATAATGATCATATGCTCACTAGTGACCGACTTCATGAGATATTTCCTGGAGTTCTAATGTGAAGCTGTGACCAATGGATTTCAACCGGATCTGTTGTAAGATAGTAACTCAATGAAGAGACGATAGTGGACGGTGGTTTAGTTGAACTTCAACATTAACATCATTGAATGCCGACCGCTTTTGTAATCTAAAGGTTAAGTGTTCACGCATAAAACCTATAGGTTCCATAAATGAGATCATGGATGCGAATTGTTAAGTTGTGTTTTATTAAGACGAAACTATCATCTGATGGATTCAGGTTTTGAGTGATGACTCTAGTACTGCAAAGAATTCCAGTTTTGAGGCGTTGCTTGTGTTATAGTTTAATCTTTTTCGGAGTAGATGTTTTTCCGTGTTTGTTAGTGCTTATTTTGATAGATTGATCATGCAGTTGCTTGTGTTTTCTTCTTTGAGTACTTTTGAGATCTTGATTTGTTTTTTTCTTTAGAGTATTTCTTTTTAGTGGCCCGTGATCTGACTCCAATTTGATCGTAATGATAGGTCGCTATCGTCTATCCTCGTATATAATCATTGACTTAAATCGCGTTAGTTAATAACGGAATTAAATAAGTCAACTAACGAGAATGGAGTTTTGAATGCATATATTTCGTATAATTGTTGATTAGACGAACGAACGGAGGAACGACGCGAAGATGAGAAAGCGAAGCAAAATTGACGAGCGGTGGAGATGGCTGGTAAGCCAACTCTCCTTTAACAAAGACTTAATCAATATTTATAAGCACACAAAAATAAATTACAAACATGTGATGAGTAACGGGATAAGAAGTGTACATACGCCTACGCGCTCATATAAAGACAATCAAGATATTGATAAGCGAATAATTAACAAGGTCAGAATGTGACTCAAATAGAATGAATAGAATGGGCTGTCCGAAAGTTAGAATAATGAGGTATTTGGGCTTAACATCATGACAGACACTACATCTTCTTTGTTCTCTGTGTCGTTTCCATGTTATCTCGATGGCTGTTATCAAGATTTCTAAATGTTCTGATGTGAGGACGTCAGAACATTTAGGATCCAGGTTTTCTATAATAATCTAACTTTAATTAATTTATCCATTCAACGATTGTAATAACATTGAATCTATTCATAATAATATACTCATGAGATTCGTATAAAATCAATATCAAGTCATTTGAAGATCTACTAAATAATATTTACTTAATCTATTTTCAATTATTAATCAAAGGATAATTCTTGATATTCAAGAAGAATAATTCATGGAGTATATCTTTTTTATCCTTACAGAAGAAGAGATGGAGACAAAGCCAAAGAGAACGCGAGAGAGAGAGAGAGGGAGAGGGAGAGACAAAGAGAAAGAGGAAGGGAAAGATAGACATAGTGAGCAAGCGAGCAAGCGAGCGAGAGTGAGAGAACTTTTCAGTCGAATCAAATTATTGTCCGCCATTTATTAGTTACTAAGGTTTTCTATTTGAATTATCTATTGGGAATCATTTGAATAAATCAAAACCAACGAATAAACAAAACAAAAAAGAAAAAAAAACTGTGATTAGATTTTAAATGAGACAAAGTTATTATTTTTTTTTTTTGGAAACCAAAATAAAAACAAAATAGAACAATGAATCCATATGAATAGGATAATCAATGGCGGGGGTGAGGCGGAGTGATGTAGGGTAGGGTGGTGGTTTAGTTGATAAGAGAAAAATAGAAAAAAAATATTGAAGATCAAATAAACCAATAGTTTAACCGAAAATATTTTTGTCTTCAATTTAATTGAATTTTGGCAAAATAATCAATCGATTTTGTTATATTCAAGTATAATGAATAAAATGAACATGTAACCTAAATGTTGATATTCATAGTGATAAGTCTTGGATATGGAACGCTATATTCAGCATCTAAGCTATTCTTATAACTGCCCCCCCCCAACAAGTGAGAACTACACAACAACCTGAATACGACAGAAAAGTCACAAAATATATAAGAGAAGCACTTTACTCCAAACGTTCGTTTTACTACAGAAATTATAGGGTTTTTATAGTATTTTTAGTTGTTATCACAATAGATTGATCACTGACTGGTAATCAATATCATGCGTGTCTAGTTCTTTTTTATTAGTGCGAATTATCGAATGCTATCGACCATCTTGCAATGTGGTCACCAGTCTTAGTGACTCGACACAACGAGCACTATTGTGAGATTAGATGGTGGTGTAGTGTCTGTCATTATGTTAAGCCCAAATACCTTATTATTCTAACTTTCGGACAGCCCATTCTATTCATTCTATTTGAGTCACATTCTGACCTTGTTAATTATTCGCTTATTAATGTCTCGACTGTCTTTGTATGAGCGCGTAGGCGTATGCACACTTCTTATCCCGTTACTCATCACATGTCTGTAATTTATTTTTGTGGGCTTATAAATATTGATTAACTCTTGGCTTAGCAGCCATCTCCACCGCTCGTCAATTTTGCTTCGCTTTCTTCTTTTCGCGTCGTTCCTCCGTTCGTTCATCTAATCAACAATTATACAAAATATATGCATTCAAAACTCCATTCTCGTTATTTGACTTATTTAATTCCGTTATTAACTAACGCGATTTAAGTCAATGATTATATACGAGGATAGACGATAGCAACCAATCATTACGATAAAATTGGAGTCAGATCACGGGCCACTAAAGTGGTTGGAGGTAGTTGACAGGATGTGCTTAGGTTTCCTGAACATTCTAGAATGCTACTAAACATAATAGCAGTGTAGATAAATGGTTAATCAGAAACTCTACATGTAACTTTTCACTTTCTTGATATTACTGGCTAAAGTTTTAATGAACGCTGATTGGATAAAATGCTTCATATTGTTTTCCCGAACCTTTCTTGTATTTTGTGAGAAGTTTTCTAGATCATTCCAACACATAGTGGTATTGAATCCTACTACATACTTCCATAACAGTTAGTTTGTTATTCACTGGGATATTGAGTTAAAAATGGTAATAAATTGGTTAAACCAGTATGCTAATCATATTGTGGTATGTGTTACCGATGTTGACAGATATAAGTAGTATATATCATCGATTGAAAAGGAAATATCTGATGGCAGAAAGTTAAGAAGATCAAAGGAAAGAAAATGAGAACAGAGAATGATTTGTTTAGAATTGATAGAACAATAAAGTCTGAAACGATTGATCGATTTTTTGCTGTAATTTGTTTTCAAAAACATTTGACTGTTCCAATCCACACAAGATGCACATATACCAACAAGAGACTGTTCAAATGCAGTCCTAAATAACAATGGGAAGAAACAAGGAAAACAACATCAAGTGAATTTAAACTTCACCCCGATGGCACAAGCAGTAGCTAAGTGGATAATGCGACGGCATTTAAAACGAACGGTATTGAGTTCGATTCCAGGAGTGCAAGTAAATCCAGTTGACAAGTCTCAAATAGAACGGAATGCGCTTCAAATTGGATTCCACTGCTAGCTACTATCCATCATTGCTTATAAAGCTTGTGACTTTACCTATTGTTAAGTTAATCCGTATAGAATTCATATATACCCACAAAAGACTCATCAATTTCAATCCTAAATAACAATGGGAAGAAACAAGGAAAACAACATCAAATAAGCATTTACTGTATGGTTCGGGAATTTTAATAGGAGATTTTGTAATTTTTCAATATAAATACATTTGGTTGTCTCTGCTTGTGTTCTCTTGCATTGTAATATCATTATTGAAAAGAGTTTGAATTATGTTAAGGTATGAATCCGCAAGGGATTTTTAGTCATCAAAGGTTGTCTTAATATAACCTTATTATCATATTTCCTTTTTAAAACATAGAGTTTTTGTAAACAGTTTTTCTTTGTGACTCGTCAATTATGTATCTGCATCACTGTATTCATATTCATATGGTAACTCGGACTAGATATATCTTTACCACTTCAAACTCATCACTAAACATGTGATCGGATGAATTGATATGATGTATTGCTTTCTAACTTGTTCAATACACAACTAATACTTTGAATACTTTGATTTAAACATCTATACATTGAAATTCTTATTAGCTTCAATGAAATTTACCTTGGTTCATTAATGATTCCTTCAAATAATTCTATGCAAGTATTGACCACGATTCTATAACCTCACACTAGACACTCTACCAGTATACTCTATATATATAAAACATAGAGTGGGATCACTTCATATCATTGATACAGTTCACAACTTATAATGAGATACCAGTGTATAAGTTGATAATCTGAGTATCTATCTGTCACATTTTACTTTCACTGGACACATATAACTCATCTTCAATCCTTTTGATCATTCTTCTGGTTAACTTCAACAACAGCAACAACAACAACAACAACAACAAAACAAGACAACCAAACATCGATAGATACTCCTTTCATGTTACCATAAAGTGTATTCCAAAAGAATATACATTAATAGAACATTCAATTAATATCTTAACTGAGAACCTTCTTCTTCAATGTCATCAGTTTTATTGGAATTTTCTCTTTATCATGATGATGAGGATGATGATGACGATGATATGTATATACTCTTAAATGATTATAAACTGTAAGGAAAAATTGATTGATACCTAATGAAATCCATTGAACTTATGCTAATTTGTCAGAATCTATCGTTTCTCTAGTGGTTAACATGATAAATGGAACTGTGTATATAGAAATAATATGTTTGAATAACTATTTTGTTTGTATGAAATGTAGTCAGTCAATCAGTCAGTTACAACGTAGGACCAGGCACATATATGCATCGATCTTAATTGTTATACCTCAGTAGCACAACAAGATGAAGATATAGTAAAGGGATAAAGAATAAGTTCGTAGAAAGAAAGATATGGAGCGATTTTATTCTCATAGTTTAAAGGAGACAGAGAGTGCATACACTGACGCTATTGTGATTGATTTTGAGCCATGTCACTCAAAGTCTACAACCATTGGTTATGATAGTCACGTGGACTCCAACCAAGTAGTGTGCATCTACCAAAATTACTCAGACCAGAAGTTAGTGACCTTAAGTACTGATATCATATTTTGGTTTTTAACATTCGTAACGTACATCTAACCGTCTCCAACACTAATCAGCATTGCAGTGTCGTTGGAATCGATATCCACGTATACGTAACATATAGCCCAATCATCTCAGTTAATGAAGATTTACAACCGCATCACCTTATTCACCATCATTTCCTAATACAACAAGAACATCAGTTGGTACAAGCAAATGTATTGAAACATAGAATTGCAGAATCTAATAATCATATCATAAATACTTCATATTGCAAAAGATCAACCAATTTTTAATTACTCATACATACTACTTATATTGATCAACATCAGTAGTACACAACATAATGCATGATGATGTAGTATATATATCAGATATCTCTATTCAATTTTCAACATCTAATTGAAAAGGAATTGATTAAGAATTAAATGTAAACTTGATAATCATATGAGAAATGAACTTTTGAGAATTGATCTAAATTGTCAATATCACATTTATCATTTGTCCATTGATAAAATTGTTTGATTAATACATGAACAACAATAAAAACTAGGAATTCTTTGATAATCATTTTCATCTTCAACTTTTATAATAGTCTGCTGTTGTTGTTGTTGTCGTCGTTGTCGTTGTTGTTGTTGTTGTTGTTGTTGTTGTTCTTGATGTTCATGTTGACTACTGATATCTTTATTAGTAGTAGTTTTAATATTATATAATTCCATTTGAATAAGATTATCATGGATTGATTTATTCCATGTTTCTTTTATATAGATAGATGAATTCAATGTAAATTTACACCAATGTAATATTTTCAATGTATGAAAATAATAATTTAAGTAGTATATAATTAAATGTCGAAATTTTAATGATTGATATAATAAGATTGGTAATATAAATAAAAATCTTTGACTAGACCATATTCTTAATAAACCTGATATAAATTGAATAGAACATAATTGATTCATAGATGTTGTTAATAACATACTACTATTTAATGTATTTGTAAGTAGTGTTAATTGATTTGAATCATTATGATTATTATGATTAATATTGATAATATTTCCATTGAAATTTTGTTTAAATGATTCAATATAATTAGGTATAATCAAATTACCATAGAACCATTCAATAATATCAGCTAAATCAAATAGAATATTGATAAGACTTAAACATATTGTCAATTGTGTTGGTTCAGTAAATAGACTGTGTTGAGTATTCGGGTAATGCTGATGCTGATGGTGATGGTGATGATGATGAATAGATGATTTTGATTGGATGATTGTTTGTTCTATTTTTTGATTATTATGAATGTTGTCAGGATTCGAACAAGGATTTACATGAACTATACGTGATTTATGTATAGCTATAAAACTAAGTAATATAATTGAACTGATTATTAATATATAAGGTAATATAGAATGACAAACCTATAAAACAATAAGTTTAAAGAAAAGAAAAGAAAAGAAAACAATCAGGATTAAGTTACCATGGTGAAGTATATTAAATAATCTTTATCAGTATACTTGTATAGATCAGTCAGTCAGCTAAAACGTAGGACCAGGCACATATCTGAATCGGTCAAGGTTGCTATACCGCATTAGCACAGCGAGATGAACACCAGATGGATAGAAGTAGTTAATTCAATGATGATAATACACAAAAGAAAGATTGCATATAAGGATATAGTACAGGAAGAAAGAATTAGTTCGTAGAAAGAAAGATATAAAGTGATTTTAATCTCTCATTTTAAGGGAGGACAAAACGTGTATAAAACTAGGCCATTGTGATCGATTCTGAGCTATGTCACCAAGAGACTCCAAACATTAGTTACGATAGTCATGCGGACCCCGACCAAGTAGTTTGCATCTACTAACATGGTTCAGACTACAAGTTACTGACTTCAAGCACTGATGCCATGTTTTGGTTTGGCCGCCCCTAACCTTCTTCAAATTATCCTTAACACCGATTAGCATTGTACGTCGTGGTAATCGGTGTTCAGGCATATCTAACACGTAGCCCAACCATCTCAGTCGATGAAGATCCACAACCTTATTAACTGATTTACCATCATTCCCAAATACCCTGCTTCTAACCTCACTATTACTTACCTAGTGATCCCAGCTGATGGGAGCAATATTTATAAGGCATCTGTGTTCAAATACTTGTAGCCGTATATTAGAACGGAACGAACTACCGTGCAGTATACTCGTCGTTTTATTGATAGACGGATATCTTGCCTTTGCCATAGGTGACGTGAGTTGGCGAAAGCCAAACGAGCTTTTCAAATCCGTGCTAAGATTTCGTCAGACACCAAACCATTCGAGTAATTGGTGAACTCTCTAAATTAGTTTATCCATTAATTAACTGTGTGTAAAACTAAATGTAACTGTTACATCTAGATGCTTATATTCTTGATATACCGCGTATAACTCGAGCATTAGAATGTTAGAACCCTTCCTAGTCGCAATGAAAACGAAGAAGACTAATGAAAGGAATATCATTCCAGACAGTATAAAATTGTCAGGTATTTATAATTCTTAGTAAGAACGAAATCATCATTACAGTACTCCATTCCGCAAACAGTAAAGTTATTATCATTCTCCAATTGCGATGCTACACGTAGGGATTCTAGAATATTCTTCGAAAATATGATTGGATGGAATCTTTTTCGCTTTTTCTGAACTTCTTACAGCTTTTTCGAGTTTACCGGTGAACTGTCCCATTGGTAACATAGTTTTATGCCAAGAATTTTATGTTTTTATTATACTTAATCAATGTGTTTATTCAAAGAGAATTTGTTAAGAAGATAGAAAATGAGATTCTGTATAGTTTGCTAAATATTATTCTAAGATGGATCAATGAGATCAATCTATTTTGATAAAAAGACAGATCAGTGGTTTTAGACATTGGATAATATGGCTAAGAATTGATCACAGTTTAGATCAGATTCATTTTGTGTTGCGATGATCCAGAAAACTTCTCACACAATACAAGAAAGATTCAGGAAAACAATATGAAGCATTTTATCCAATCAGAGTTCATTAAAATTTTAGCCAGAAATATCAAGAAAGTGAAAAGTTACATGTAGAGTTTCTGATTAGCGATTTATCTACACTGCTATTATGTTTAGTAGAATTCTAGAATGTTCAGGAAATCTAAGCAAATCATGTCGACTACCTCCAACCACCATCTAATCTCACAATAGTGCTCGTTGTGTCGAGTCACTTAGACTGGTGACCACATTGCAAGATGGTCGATAGCATTCGATAATTTGCACTAATAAAAAAGAACTAGACACGCATGATATTGATTACCAGTCAGTGATCAATCAATTGTGATAACAACTAAAAATACTATAAAAACCCTATAATTTCTGTAGTAAAACGAACGTTTGGAGTAAAGTGCTTCTCGCATATATTTTGTGACTTTTCTGTCGTATTCAAGTTGTTGTGTAGTTCACACTTGTTCGTTGGGGGGTAGTTATATGAATAGCTTAGGAACTGAATATAGCGTTCCATTTCCAAGACTTATCACTATGAATATCAACATTGAGGATACATGTTCATTTTATTCATTATACTTGAATATAACAAAATCGATTGATTATTTTGCCAAAATTCAATTAAATTGAAGACAAAAATATTTTCGGTTAAACTATTGGTTTATTTGATCTTCAATATTTTTTTTCTATTTTTCTCTTATCAACTAAACCACCACCCTACCCTACATCACTCCGCCTCACCCCCGCCATTGATTATCCTATTCATATGGATTCATTGTTCTATTTTGTTTTTATTTTAGTTTTCAAAAATAAACTTTGACGTTAACCGATAACAAGTTCATATGCCATTTTATACACTAAAGTTTCTGGAGTCCATTTGTATCATTAGTTCGGAATCAAGGTCATACAACACACTTAAGTGGACTCACCATATATACAGCAACTTGGATAAAGCTCCGGATATTCACTTTTTATCCTCACAATTTTGTAAACATTACTGTCACCGTGAGAAAGCAGTAAATATACCTTCCTTGACACTACTTATATACATATAAACATGTGAAAATATTTCGAAAAAGAAATAGTTGACTCTTCCTACTCTCCACCGTACTAAAGCATTTAGAAGCGAGAATTCCTAGTACTTTTCAGTACTTTCAGATTTTCAATGATGATCTAGATTAGATCATCTTATGAATTCAACATACATAATTAATCAATTTATATATGTAATAGTTCTTATATTGAATCTAAACAATGAATCTTAGGACTTTACAGCTAGATTTATTATGATAAATCATAATTTACCATTTAAATAAATAAACATTCGGTTTCAATCTGAATGTGAACATGAACAATGGTATACAGTTACACTTCTTTGACTAGTCATTCATATATATATATATAAAGACAATTATCCTGTATTTAACTGATGATTAAAATTCATATATCTATTAAATACATTTACAAGTGTAAAATAACATTAAGCTATCTGTACAAGTCACTAATGATCAAGTGATTAAATTAATGAAAAGGTTTTATTTCCCAAAATATAATCTGTTCATAACAGATTCATACAAAGCGGTTCAATTCTAATCATTTATCAACAAACCAATCAGATTCATAATAATCATCTTTAGTATTAGAAGGGGTTTTGTGGAGATTGTAGTAATTTCATTGATTAACATCATGCTTCCAGGTTTTCCATGGTGGTCTAGCTTCAACTGACTCATGATCTTAATCAATGAAATTACTACAATCTCCACAAAACCCCTTCTGATAATAATCAACATATGCTCATTAGTGACTGGCTTCAAGAGGTATATCCTGGAGTTCTAGTGAGAAGTAGTGACCAGTGGAGTTCAACCAGGTCTGTTGTGGGATAGTAACTCACTGAAGACAATGGTGGATGTGTCGCTCAATTTCGTGGATTAGTTGAAGTTAGACATTAACACCGTTGGATGCCGGCCGGCTCAGTGGTCTAGTGGTTAAGTGCTCGCGTGCGAAGCCAGTAGGTCCTGGGTTCGAATCTCGCAGGGGGCGAGGTCGTGGATGCGCACTGCTGAGGAGTCCCATAAAAGGACGAAACGACAGTCCAGTGTTTCCAGGTTTTCCATGATGGTCTAGCTTCAACTGACTCATGATCTTAATCAATGAAATCATCTTTAGATTTTAGCGCGAAATTCTTTATCTATTCAATTATATTGTATCTTGACATTTTAGCTGATATTGTGGTGTTTGCTACTTATATGTAAGGATAAGTAGTATATGATGTTAATCGTGTACAGAATGTCTGGTAGTAGAGAGAGAAGAAGATCAAACAGGAAAGAATGAAGACAGACTGCAATTTATATGAAAATGTAAGAATAAAGGTAGTCTGAATCATTTTGAGACAATTGATGGACAGTTTGAAAATTGAGCAATTACCATATGAATGTTACAATTTATTAACAAGTACTGTAATTTGTTGTCAAGTACATCCAATTGTCCACATTGGTGTTCTTGTTCAATACAATATCAATTCGTAATGAAAACCATAAATGTAATCCCTATCCTTAGTTATCAGCTGTAAATCACAATCATTATCTTTCATGCAGGTTTAAAACATTGATTTAGTCCTAGTGAATAGGTGAACATTCTGAAAGCTATTTACTTTAGCATCGCTCAAAAATCGTCCATAGAATATAGTCTCACCTACTATTCTATTTAGACATTTCGATGTATTCTAGAAATAAACTCTTAAAGTATTCATTAAAACATCAATTAGGATCTTGACTGAACATAGTGAACAGATATACATCCTGAATTATTGATAGATGAACAAGTCAATGAAAATAACGATGAATGAGGATAAATAACAATCTAAGTAGTATAGATGTGATCATCTTCAAATTCACATAAAAAAATTATTATTGATCAGTTTTAAACAATCACTTCCGTAGGATTCGTGATAACCGATGTACTTAGGAAGATTGTCAACATATTTTGGAATTCATACGATGGACTACAGTTCATAGTGGTGCATGAACGGTACCTCACAGATGCATTCTAAGTAAGAAACAGATTCAGATAAGACTGCCTGTTGATTAGATTATGAATAACTCGATATCTGAGAGAAAGAACGGAATACAATGAACAGTACGGAATTATTTAGAAAATTTGAACTTCGCAGATAACCCGACACTACACACAAATCAATACAAATGAATACAACTTGTGTAGTAGCAGCCTCTGTACCAGAACATCCTCAAATGCAACACAGAGAATCCTGATCCAATCATATTTGATGAATAAGCTCTAGAAAATGTAGAAACGTTTATGTACCTGAATTATTTAATGACTAAATTACCCATAGTGCGATGTATACTACTTACGTCTATCAATATAAGTAGTATATAACACCATTCGGAAGTAGAAACTCTAACGGAAAAAAAGCTAAAAAAAATTGTGAATTCTAGTTGAATGAATATAAAAATGAATAAAATCTTATTAAGTTATTGTTTGAATAGAATATTTTAGAATAGAAACCTTTTTCATGAATACAATATTATTCTAACCTTAAATGAACATAGTAAACGCCCATTGTTTAGATTAAGGAGTGATTACATTGCCTATGAATTCTTTTCTTTGTTTTTATGATTAGTTTAGGATGAAAAATAATTAATTCCACCCAATGGATTATGTAAACCACAAGATCTTACTACTTAATACTACTCAATTGAATATCAGTAGTAATATTATGTAAAAATTCTTATTTCGATATTTGTTAGAATAAAAACGGTGAGACTATAATTTATGGACAGACCAATCAAGTAAAAGATAACAGATCTGAGATTTTGGATAAATAAAATTATGGCATCATAACTGATGTCAGTTCGTGATGAAAACCCCCCAATTGTAATTCCTAACCTTAACCATCAATTGTAAATCATAATTGTAATTCCTCACACTAATTCATAACTTTCATTTGGTTGTGGTTATTTAATGGATACTCTCAAGATTAGTCTAGTGTCGTTCAAAGATCGTTTATATATTATAGATTTGGTATTGACTACATGATTTAGAATAGACCAGTCTAGAGTAGTATTTCTTAATATTTAGATTTGATTATCTATTCGCTAACCATATTATCAATGTTTATTCTTTCTCATTATCATTGTTACTATGAATTATTTTACTTCTTTTTATCTAAATACGGCTTAGTGGTCTAATGGTTAAACGCTCTCGCGCGTGACTGATGGGTCTTGGGTTCAAATCTCCTGGGGAGTGTTATCTTGGACACGCACTGCTGAGGAGTCCTGTACTGGGACGAAACAGCCATTCAGGGATTCCATGTTTTCCATGATGGTCTAGCTTCAATTGACTCATGATTTCAACTGGTGAAATGTAAATACAATAACTTAAACTAATACATTATTTGTATATGGTGTATTATGATTATGATTGTAAGATAAGTTAAACAGATCAGTATACTTCGATACTTTGATGAACATATTTCTTAGCAATAGATCAATCACAATCTCAAAAATCTTAGTTTGGAAAATACAAACTAGAACCATCATCATGGATAAACCACCCAGCTTACAGAGTACAATTATATTTAACTTAAACGATACTATAATCAGGAACATTAAGTATTCTTACAGCAGAACTAAATAACTGTTACTAAGTCATAGATATTTATTTATCAATGTTTGAGGTTGTCTGGAACCTATTCAAGGCAAAAGAACACATTACATTGGGATATAGAAGGAGGTATGAAAAGGATGAATAACAACTGAAAAGAGCTGGAAAAGATTGCTCAGAACAGGGTTGAATGAAAAGCGCTGATAGGCGGTCTATGCTCCTCCATGAAGAGTAACACGTGTAAGTAAGTAAGTAATTCAATGTTCAATGTGTGTTTTGTATTCCTCATTTTTGGTAATCTGTCATTTATTTGATATATGAGTGCTACATTACTGAAATGAGATTATTACTTGAGAATTCATTTCAAGCTCTTATATATGCCATGCTTGTGTATTGTTTTACCTGACAAATTAAGCTGTACTAAGTTGATATACTGAAAAGGCAATATTTACAAATAACTATAACATGAAATAAGAAGCTCTGGATAAGGTACACTTATTATGATTTGAAACCTTTATGGAAAATTGTAACTATGAAAAAGATTTGTAGCTAAGGTGGATAATTTTATTGGATATTTGTTCTCTGAGCTGGATGGTTTAGTCGTGGAGCTTTTATCGTTCTTCTGATCAACATTAACATCACAAACTTCAGATAGAATTGAAGTGTTCGAATTTCACCATATGTGGTTCAAAGCTTGTCTTGTACACCTTGATGTTGATCGGTTCTTGTTGACTTTAAACTTGTCATTGTTTACTTCTTTGTTTTGATTGTATCTTTCATTGGTTTGATACACAAACATACGATTAAAAATAAAACCAATCGGAGATATAACCAAAACAAAGAGAGATGTTTGTTTTGATCGTTTTCTCAGTGAACCTTCTTCAATATTTTCTGGTACATTCGGTCGGCTTTGATGGGTTTAATTATTAAAAAAATATACACGTCTTCCAATATTACTCTTTCTTTAAGTTTCATCTGTTCAGTATAACGATGTTTATGATGTTTGTTGTCTTAGTAACAATCAACAAAATTCCAAGTCAACAAAAAATAGTATAATATCTCACTTCTCTTTAAAGTACATGCTCATGATGTTGTTCAAAAGAATAATCAATGAGAAACAATAACATCTCAAATATCTTCATCTTGAACTGCACATATTCCGCCCCCCCTGTGTTCCTCGATAGTATAGTGGTGAGTATCTCCGCCTGTCACGTGGAAGGCCGGGGTTCGATTCCCGGTCGAGGAGTCGGCTTTGGCCGCTTGCCCTCAAATGCCCTGGTATGGCCGAGAGTGGGGAGAGTCTGCTCCTCCTCTCGAAATGCTCTCACATGGCCACGCGTATATAGACCCTACCAGGGAAGTCCTACTCACTGCCTTCACGTGGCGAGGGTGTTGGTTACGAAAATGAGAGGACAAAAAGCGAATGTCCGGCGCTATAACCGGACCCCAAACCAATGGTGCACATGGGCTTCAGTATCCTGAAGGAACAATTGGCGTATGAACCAATCGTTGGTCACCGGCTACCATGGGACTGCATCTCCTTACGATGTTCCACTGCCTTGTGGATCAGATCTTCAGGTCAAAGGCTCGGGGTGTGGCCCCCTATGGAAACCACCTGCTTCGGTTTGGGCACCCGGGCAGTATCACAACCCTCACACATATCAAATGAGATCTGTGTGGCGCATATGTATTTGGTGCCTTCTAGTACCGATATCTATGTGTTAAAATAAATAATAATAAATAATGCACCACCTCATATGCTTAGTACCATTAATGATAAACCTCCAAAGTCATCCTAAAGATCCATTGATTAAAGTTTGTAATTTGAATTTGAATTATAAAGGCGTAAATTTCACGTCAACTATGTATTTACAAACAAACAATCAGTTATTATTAAGTGTAGCATTTTTCTTCCACTTTCCTCAGTTGGTTGGAGATCTGTATCTTACACTTGTAGGTTGAACATGCCGGTAAAGACACTCCTAGAGAAAATATGGTTGTTCTTAAGTGGAAGTTTGACTTTTCATGAAATTCTCCTCTTTTTGAATAACAAGAAACGTATTATGATCATATGATTTTAAGATGGTACAGCTACAAATCTTCTCTACCATATCAATCTAGATTTCGTAATAGTTTACAATGATCAACAAGAATAACTTAAACTTTTCAAAGGATCCAATAGTCACTTTATTTACTTCGAATATAATATCATCCAGTTGAACAGTATAATATGGTATCATGGAACTATTCAATTAGAGATACTTCATATTAGAACAATACAACGAACAAATATGATCTTACTATTTTGATCATACTATAACTCAGATCAATTCAAAACAAATATGATCTGATTATTCAATAAATCTTTATGAAATCTCTTTCAACTAAATCGATATGTTTTATTTATTCCATTAGAGTTTATGAATACTTTCCTCTTCTTCTTCTTTTTCTTCTACTTCTTCTTCGTCTACTTCTTCTTCTTCGTCTACTTCCTCTTCTTCTTCTACTTCTTCTTCGTCTACTTCTTCTTCGTCTACTTCTCCTTCCTCTTCTTCATCTACTTCTTCTTCTTCGTCTACTTCTTCTTCTTCGTCTACTTCTGCGTCTACTTCTTCTTCTTCTCCGTCTACTTCTTCTTCTTCGTATACTTCTTCTTCTTCGTCTACTTCTTCTTCTTCTTCGTCTACTTCTTCTTCTTCGTATACTTCTTCTTCTTCTTACTCTACTTCTTCTTCTTCTTCGTCTACTTCTTCTTCCTCTACTTCTTCTTCTTCTTCTTCTTCGTCTACTTCTTTCATAATCAATTCTAATTGAATATTGATTCAATCAATTAAGATTTAAGGAAACTTAATAGAAAATCATATTCGAACTATTTACATACTGTTTTCTTAACACATAAACCGATTAAGTAATTAACATTTATAATAAAGGATTAATTCTGCATTAGATCAAGATATTATGAAAAAGTATTATGCAAATGATATGAGTATTCTTCAGTTTGAAGATTACTTGTACATATATATATATATATACATAACTGACTAACTATTGAGTAATGAATGAATTTGTGTTTAGGCTTATTATATTTTACCGATCCATTTCTAATAGCATTATCAGACTAAATAACTTGATATCATATTATGATGTGCGCTACTTATATTAGACATAAGTAGTACATAATGTTTAAATGGTTTGAGTAATTTTTTTCTGGTTACAGTTTTTTTTAGCGAATTAGTTTTCTACCGGATGGCGTCGCTAACCCCATGCCTAACCCTCCTCCTTTGTCTAGACTTGGGACCGGCAGTAGTCTCCGGAGGGACTCCAAGCGGAGTCTACGCAAAATACTTCAGATCCGTTGGTCAGACACTATTAGCAACAACTTACTGTGGGAGAGAACAAATCAGATCCCAGTGGAGGAAGAAATCAGGAGGAAGCGCTGGAAGTGGATAGGACACACATTGAGGAGAGCACCATATTTCGTCACGAGACAAACCTTAACATGGAATCCTCAAGGTCGAAGGAGGAGAGGAAGATCAAAGAAGACATTACGCTGGGAAATGGAGATAGACATGAGAAAAATGAACAAGAATTGGATCGAACTAGAAAAGAAGGCCTATGACAGAGTGGGTTGGAGAATGCTGATCGGCGGCCTATGCTCCATTGGGAGTAACAGGCGTAAGTAAGTAAGTAAGTAAGTACGTGATGTTACTCGTGAGCATAATGTCTGGCAGCAGGGACATAAGACAGTCGAACAGATTTTATTGATAGATCCTGTTATTTTGTGTCCAATCCATTCGATTGTCCCCACCCATGTTCGTGTTCCCTACAATATGAACAATATTATGATCTTAGATCACTGGGAATAGTTCAATGAAAATTGTAGCTGATCTAGCTATTACATAGTAACTAATCAGTACACACATTTCAGCTTGATAGAAGTTTGACCAATGAAACAAAACAAGTTGCTAGTCATATGTGTAAAATTATAAAGAGCTCAGTTTTATCTTAAATATAAGTTAAACGTTATATGATAAAACTATCCAGTTCAAGTAAAGTAACTTAATCAAGATTATTCTCCTCAGTTAGAAATCTTCTTTACCATGCCATCATGGTAAAGGTTGCTTAGTTCATGATAAAGATTGACTAGTTCAAAGACCATATATATTATGAAATAAATCAAACTCTTTACAGATAATTGACAACAGAGTAATAAGCAATGGTTTCTTTTTTATTCTATTGTTGACCTAATGCTGAAGGGAAGCGGAAAAAAGAGAAAGGCCATTACGTCGGGAAATAGAAACATGTATAGAAAGGATGAATAAAAACTGGAAATGATTACTCAGCACAACGTTGAATGGATAGTGTTGCTGGGCGAGTTATTCTTTTTCATGAGGAGTAACAAGCGTAAGTAAGTAAGTAAGTAAGTAAGTAAGTAAGTAAGTAACAATTCAAATGATACGAAGTTGTTAGTTATTTAGTTAGAGGAAGCCGGTAATCAAACCATTTACAACTAAATAACAATCAATGAATATCAGTATTGAGGTTGTGATTGACACCATGAACTGATTGGTGTTAGACCACCATTGAAAATCTGCAAGCATTGGACGGCCATGTCATCATGTATTGAGACTTCTTATAACAGTACGCATCTATAATTCCGCTCACGAGATTTGAACCAACTGTCACGGGAGAACTGAAGACATTTGACTGATTAAAATCTTTATATTAAATATTGTTAATTTCACTGTGTTTTTGGATGTTTTGGATGTTTGTTTTATTCAACTTTTGAAGTTGTTTGTTTCTATCATTATTTTCGAACATTTTTGGTTTCTCTTTGTCTTTAGTTTGGTATTTGGGAGTTTTTGCTCTGGGAACATAAAAAAATTGAAGAACAACATTTAATCGACTATTTGTAAATTGCGAATAAACTTTGGTACCTAAATTGAAGTTTGATTCTATTGTTAATTTGGCTTCTTAAATTTGCAACTAGATCGATATCCCGTACTTCAATAATGGGAAAGAGCAAAAACTTAAACGTAACATAAACTTCTTCAATTATGTAGGTTCCCGAAGGAAAAACTCCCAGATACCAAATCAAAGACAAACAGAAACCAAAATATTCGAAAATAATGATAGAAACAAACAACTTCAAAAGTTGAATAAAACAAATACATCTAAAACATCCAAAAACACAATGAAATTAACAATATTTAATATAAAGATTTTAATCAGTCAAATGTTTTCAGTACTCCCGTAACACTAAGTGCCTTCAGATATTAACATCATTGGATACCAGAACAGTGTGTGGTGGTCGGTGTTCGATATATTCCTTAAACTCCGTATACAGTACGTCTCGGTAACCGTCACCAAATAATGCTCCAACGGTATATTAATCAGAAGGCGAATACGAAGTGTTAATTACGTTTATTATGGGACCACACACAGATATCTAATATTACAGATGCGTTAAGCAAGCATGAAATAGTTATGCCGAAAGGCAAACAGGCAAGCGAGCGAGCGAGAGAGAGAGAGCAAGGGCAAGAGCGAGCGATCGAGCGAGTGAATGAACGAACGAGCGAGTCATGAATATGAATAACATGGACATATATATATACATAGTGAAATTAATGAATCATCAAGTCAATTAAGCGGTTAATAGTAAAGCTAGTAGCGTGAATAAATGCGTAGGCAGTAAGGCTTGCCGAGCATACATATTCATACAAGGATAACAATAATAAAGGTACATACATTCGCAACAGTAATAAGGATACAATAAGTTATTATAGTGCAAGTGACTTTGTCCGTTTAATAAAGTTAATAAAAGGGCTTAACCGAATTAGGTGAGAGCAAACTCAATTGAATGTGAGTTGCTATAAATGGTTCCAACCAGCAAGAGTGTAAATGAGCACTGTTAAGGAACTATACAATAGAATGAAATGGCTATTCATTTCTTCCACGGTTTCAATGATAGCTCAACATTAATCAATTCATGATTTTAATCTAAAATCAATAAATGATTATAATGTTTAAAAAAAAAAAGTAAATTAATCAATGATAATCAATACATTACCTTTAATAAATATGGATAAAAAACAGATAAAATGATAGCATCACCAGCAGACAATATACAACGTTTTGTTATTTTTCCAATTTTATATAACCATATTAAATGTGTATTAATTAAACAAATTAATGATGTAATCATAGTAAATAATACTAAACCACCAATTCGATTTAAACCACATTCATTCCAATAATATAAATCATTTAATAATAATTGATAATGATAATAATGATTTTGATTGTGATCTTTATTCTTATTTTTATCCTGATTCTGATCTTGATCTTGATCTTGATCTTGATCTTGATCCTTATTACATTTTTTTAATGACATTATGTAATTCTTATTTCTATTTAATTGTTTACATTGTTTTTTAGATGTTTGTTTTAATCCATATAAAATACAATAAAAATAAGATCTCTTTTTAAAATATAATAAACATGATTTGAAATAGGATCTTTTTATTGATTGATTATATTGATCAATAGAATTGATATCATATGATATTATATCATCATCATCATTATTATCATCATCATCATCATTATCATGATTATTATCATTATTATCATTATGATTATAGATTATTTTAGGGATTATTAATTGATTTTTAATGGATTGATAATTTGTCATAGATTGATTATATTGATTAGATAATTGATTTAATTGATTTTTATTAATTTCTAATTCACAATCATGATCAAGATGATTACATAACATATTGATTGTATAAATATGATTACGATTACGATATTCACCAATTGCTCGATCACATAACATTAAACTAATTAACCATAATGGTATATATCTTAATATATTTTTCAAATATGTTAATAAACGACAATAAATATCATAATGATGTATAGTAATATAAATATTAAAATATTGTGATGTTATCATATTTAAACCAAATATTAATAGTAACCATAGTAACCCAATAATACAATACCATAATAATAATGGCCATGTTGCTGGTAAATAATGTTGTATTATTGATTGACATCTCATAAAAATCATTATTTTTTGATTACATTTATTAGATAATTTACATAATTGATAAATACCTGTAATAGATATGAGTAGACTTAAACAATTTATTAATAATAATATAGGTAATAAATATTTTTGTAATTCAATAGATAGTTTCTCTTGCCATGAATAATGATACATTAATGTAAATACATTAGTAAACCATGTAGTTCTACTTAAATGACACCAAGTAAATAAAGATTGTAATTGTGTTGAAGAATATAGCGGATTTGTTTGATTTCTAGTTGCTATGACAACTGTATGATTGTATAAGATGAATTGTTGTTGTTGTTGTTGTTGCTGATGTTGATGTTGTTGTATTAAATCATTTAAATTTAAACATTGATGCATCGTTTTCCAAAATAATGTTAAATTTCTATTTAATAATTCATTTAATTTAATATCAGAATAATTATTAACATAATATATAAATGAGATATTATCATTCAATAAACGTTTAGCTTCATAGATTGCATCTAAATGTAGTGAATTCATAGTATTATGTTATAGCTTAGTAACTAATGTATGACTATTAACTATTATGTTTTTTAACCATTTCAAGATAAGGGACCATTTTGACAGCTTTAGATATATATATATATATATATAGGTGAAATTTTATTGGCTGCTGTGATTGGTTAATTATGATTGACCAATCATATACATAGAAAATGTATTAACCAATCATAATACAAGGATTAGAACAGGCAATCTAACCAATAAACGATTGGTATCACTAGAATATTTGCTCGACATTGAATCAACAATTCGAAATATTGAATTTCAAAAATTTTTTCTTTATTTTTAAGAATAAATTAACTAAAGCATACTGTAATCATGAATGACAACTGGATAATTAGTTCGATTTCAAAGTAAAGTGTAAATTTTACCGTTCTTGTTTCGAATCATCAACATCACCACATAACATAATGAACTGATGACAGTTGAGTATCAGTTTTAGAAGTATTGTGGTGTATGCTACTTATATTGACATAAGTAGTATATAACGCTAATCAAAAATATAATTTCTTGGAGCAGGAAATTGAAAAGATCAAGAAGAGAATAACGGGAATATGTAAGCATAGTGGTATCTGAAACGATTGACTGATATTTATAAAAGGAACAGTAAAGTTTGAGGCAATAATTTGACATTTTGTAAATGAAATATTTACTGCATAGTTCACACATTTTATTGAGAGATTCCATTAGCCCTTCTGGTGCTTGATTTTCTTGATTGAATAGTAACGACTCTTTCGAGTTTATTTAAAATTTCTAACAAAGTGTTTGTTTTATTATGAACATTGGTACTTCTATTTAAGTGTTAACGCATAACATAATCAGATATAGAAAAGTAAAATGTATTCGATATTATTTATTTATTTATTTTATTTTAACAAATAGGTATTGGTACAAGGAGGCACAAAATACATATGCGCCACACGAATCTCAATCGATTTGTGTGAGGGCTGTGATACTGCCCGGATGCTCAAACTTAAGCAGGTGGTTTTCTTAGGGGACCACACCCCGAGCCTTTGACCTGAAGATCTGATCCACAAGGCAGTGGAGCATCGTGAGGAGATGCAGTCCCATGGTAGCCGGTGAACAACGATTGGTCCATACGCCAATTGTTCCTTCAGGATACTGGAGCCCATGTGCACCATTGATTTGAGATCCGGTTAAAGCGCCGGAAATTCGCTTTTCGTCCTCTCATTTTCGTAAACAACAGTAATGCCACGAGAAGGCAGTGAGTAGGACTTCCCTGGCAGGGGCTATGTACGCGTGGCCATGTGAGAGCATATCGAGAGGGAGAGCGGACTCTCCCCACTCTCGGCCATACCAGGGCATTTGGGGGCAAAATGTATTCGATAAACATAGTTCCTAGACTTCGGACCCTATCAATCAAGTAAACCACACAAATATTGTGTCCTAAAAAAATAGTGAAATACTGACATTAGTCAGCAGAGAATCAATATTTCTAAATTAATGATATGATGACATGATTTGTGAACGCTTTCTACTAGTCTTCATATGTTCATCAATTTTAGAAAAGTTAAGCTTGCTTTACTGATCTCTGCTTTCACACTTTTATCAGATCTTTTTTGATTATCAATTATACTTTTCAGGTATACAAAAATTTCTACCTCTTCCAGAGCCTTTGCATCAATTGTGACTTCATCTCTGAACACTTTTTGTATTTCAAGATTTGGTGTTTTAATTTGTTTATATAGTTCTGTTATTCTCACATTTACTGAGACATTCTCTTGGTATCTCTGTGAAATATCCTTCTTTCCAGTCTGTCAGCACATATTCTTCCTCTCAAATTTTTCTGAACAAACTCTGGAGGATGTGTACATTTATCTCCCCATCTAACTTCATTGATTCAGCTGGTATGTTGTTTGTAAGAAATTCTGCACATACTGCTTGTGTTTGGTATAACGAGTGAGGCTGGTCAGTTCAGGAACCTTCCAAAGTATTCTTCTTGTTTGTTCCTCTGTTCATAATCTTCAGTGATTGATTAAACCTCTTTATCCTTTACCTGTTCTTCTAAAATATCATTTTTTCGTTTCCCATCTACTTGGTAACATAACTTATATCTTTTATATTTTATGTTCTAGCAACCTTTATCGCTGCATTTTCCAGACCTTCTAAATCTTTCACTCATCAATTTAAATACTCTTCTTGTAGTGTGTGTATTTTTCTGTATAGTCCGCCTGTCTCTTGACTTTCTTCTCTTTTGTTCGTCTGTTTTTAACTATTATATTCTTGTCGAATCTTCTCCAATGTCTCAATAGAGATCCATTATTAATGAATCTTGACGGCGCTGATGATTCCTTTGGAATAGAACACTTACAACACAATTTTACAAATAGGAACATTATTATTACCTAAACAGAATTTAATGCTAATGGGTAATTATTACTAACAATCATTAATTTTTAATGTCATGATTACTTTTCTTTGAAGGGACTCGAACCCTGGTAATTCATTTCTAAGGTGTAAAATAGTTTTACGTTCGTTTCAGTTTCACTTTAAGGTAATTACGATAGTCAATCATTGGACCAATAAACAGACGTATCAATGTCAATTTTATGCGTAAACATAGTAAACTACGTAGAATACTTCAAATTCGTTGGCTAGACTTCATCAGCTAAAACCTACCGTGGGAGAGAACAAATCAGATTTCAGTGGAGGAGGAAATCAGGAAGAACCACTGAAAGTGGATAGGTCACACATTGAGGAAAAAACCCAACTGCATCACAAGGCAAATCCTCACATTGGATCCTCAAAGCCATAGAAAGAGAAGTGGAAGACCAAAGAACACACTACGTTAAAAAATCGAGACGGATATGAGAAAAATGAACAAAAATTGGATAGAACTAGGAAAGAAAGCCTAGGCGAGAGTGGATTGTAGAATGCCAGTTAGCGGCATATGTTCCTCCATTGTGAGTTACAAGCATAAAGAAGTAAGTATGTAGGTAATAAACTATGTATATATACATAAGGCTAGAATGTTTAAATCAAACATGAAGGAATTCAATTATCACATTGAATATAGAAATGGAAAATTAGGTCATTCACTTCCATTTAATTAATTGTAATGTTATCATGTTAATGTATTAATTAATTAAAACAAAACGTTTTATTTATTGTTTGACAATTTCCATTGATATTTGTGACTACAGTGAATCAATCTCTTTTGGCATATGTACATAGTGTTAGAATTGCTTGGATATTGTTTTCAAGTTGCAAACATTCTAAACAGAGATTGATGATGGATAAATGTGAAATTCAGGTTGTATTTGTCATCCTACATGAGACTCCACAGCTCGATGTATCTTCACCTAAGAGTTGATGCTCAATCTGTAGCTCTAAAACAGTATGGTTTGTTTCAAATGCCATAACAATATTCACTTAGCTTCAGAGTCAAGAAGTTTATCAATATTGAAGCAATCAGGATAGGATGGATAGATCCCAAATTAGATTGATCAATTGCAGTGGTAAAAATTTCTGGAAAGGTTCAAACAACTAATGTATGTTAATTAAATTTCACTTCATTACACAAGCCAGTGGCTACCCATACTCAGTAGCTAAGTGTTGAACTAGTATTTCATCTTTCATAATTGAACAGTGAACATCACGAACTAACCTCAGCTAGACAACCAATGAAAAATACGACACATTCCAAATCTGTTTTTATTTACTTAAATAAACCACTCTTCAGCACTGTTATGAAGTTACATACCATAAAGGAATCGCTCCATGGTACCTCCTAGTTTCTAATGGTTATCAAAGAAAGATCAATCAAACATGTTGACCATAAAATCCACAATTACCTTACAATTTCTCATAGTAATTTCATAGTTTCAATAAAACATTTGATGATGTAATGGGCTTATTTTAGTAACTCAACATTGTAGTGATAGAAAGATCTAATTATGTTGAGACAGTACAAGTTCTATACACCAATCATAATAGACTATTGACTTATTAACTAATCAGAAAATAGTTTTTATGGATGTTACCATAGACGATGAATTATGTTCGGACTTGAAGTTAAGGTAAAGAACAGGAGTCGGAGTGGAACAATTTTTATTTTAAACCAGATAATATCTGGTTAGCATTTATCTAGCAGGATTCCTGTATACAGGATAAAGTTGCTAACCATATCTATACTCGGACCTTTTTCCTCAACCAAGTTTAGCACCGGGGCAAGACTTTAATTTATGAACGACCCTTGAACGAATCTTAATTGACTTTGAAAATATTCGCCAAACAGCAAACAGTAAGTATAGAGTAGAAACATATCAAACAAAACCAAGGAAATAAAATGAATGCACTTCTTTTACATGGTTCAAAAACTTGTCAAGGTTAGAAAGAGGTTTAGAGGTTCTAAAATCATAATGTAAACGGCAGAGGATGTCATCCATATGGCTACAGAATAGTCGGCATGTAGAGCCATGATAAAGTGTCAAAAACTCTTTCAGCATTGACCACTTTGGTTGTTGAGTACACAAAATGTTACTTGTGAACAACGACACGATGCACATAACCAAGTCTATGTAGGAATGTGTACGGTCTCCAATCAACCGTGTATATTGTAGTACCTGACTGCAGCCAGTGTTACTGGTGGTTTTATTATCCGTTTCGCAACAATTGTCATAAATTGCCTTAGTTATGAATTATATATGGAGTTTTCATCACGAACTGACATCAGCTACAATGCCAGAAATTTATTTTGCCAATTGGATGGAAGGCGTTCGCGTTAAAATCCATGATTTTTTATCATATACCTGATTGATTCGACCACAAATTACAGTCTCGCCGTTTTATGTGTTATAGTCGCTCAATTTATATTTCTTGTATGAAATTCACTGTGAACCAATCATACGTTAGCATGAAGCACTGAAGTTGGCGCCGTCAACTTGAAATCACTAGAAGGCTTCTGATTGGATCATCCATAAATTAGAGTTTCGCAGCACCAGTAGTATCTGTAGAATGCATAAATCACGTTAAAATGTTTTAAAATTTTCAATTCTAAGGGTTTTTACTGAAAGATCAACAAACACTTTCTCAACATCACTTCGATTGATTGATTGATTGGTTGGTTGATTTATCCGTTGGTATAGTTTACTTTTACTACCGTCTGTTAAAATAATAAAACAATTTACTAAATAGATCAGGTGAGTAGTATTTTGTAGTGATAGAGAACACAAGTGCAGGACAAACAAATGTACCTGAAAGCGAAATTTCACAATCTCTCACAAAGAACTATGAAGTTATTACTTCATTTACAAAATGTCCATCAATTGTTTGAAGATTGATGGTTCATTCGTTTCCATACCAATCACTCTCTGTTCTTGTTCTCTATTACTTTCGATTGATGATATAAACTATTTACATCTGTTGACATCAAAAGCACCCATACAAACCAGATCCCAGGGGAAGAAGTATTTAGGAAGAAGCACTGAAAGTGGATAGGCAAGCCCTCACATGGGATCCTCAAGGCCATAGAAGAAGAAGCGGAAGACTAAAAAACACATCACGCTGAGCAATGGAGATAAACATGAGAAGAGTGAACAAAAATTGGATAGAACTGGAAACAAAGGCCGAAGAAAGAGTGTGATGGAGAATTCTAACCGGCGACCTGTGCTCCTCCATTGAGAATAACAAGCGTAAGTAAGTAAAGTAATCCATTGCATACACATTATCATTCTTATTACTGATAAAATAATAAAGTAAGCTTCGTATGGCTTGCTATTATTGCTTTAATGATAGTTAGATCAGTCCGATAAATTGGAAAAGCCTATTGATCATGAATAAATATAACTTTCTAAGGTGTCAAATTAACCCATTTGGGTGGAAAATTTACTTTCATCTTCTAAACGATATCAATAATTATTGATTGATTGATTGATTGATTCATTTAACCAGTTAAAGCTTGCGAAATACACTTTTGATTATCCTATTCCAATAATTGATTTCAACATACCTATAAGAAGTGTATATATCAGTTGTAGATTAGAATCAATACAGAATAGAACAATTAATGCATTTACATATTCATCTATGTATATGATATGGTAATGCTAAGAATAAATCAAAATGTAGTTTCAATCTAGTTCCCAAAAGTGTAAACCAGTTACATTGAAATGTCTAGTGAACGAATACTCAGATGTGAGGGGGGGCATTAGTTTATTGTATAATATAATGTAAATGATAGAAAACTATATGTCAAATACATAATTTGTACATATTTCATCAGTTTGCTTTTATATACTTCATGATTCCTACATTTCTGTTGTGATTACAATTATTTACTATTTTCATCAATTGAATCATTCCAATCTTCTATAGGCATACATTCCATTTCCGATTTGTGCTACATACTACTGATATCTGTCAATATAAGTAGCATACATATTATTATTACCTGTATCATCTATATACAGAATTCAGATATCATCAAACGTATCCAATTTTACTTAGATATTGTATTTTTATAATGGAATTCATGAGTCAAGCAAAGCAAGATTATCGAGGTTCTTGGATTCGAATCACATTTCAATGATCCTAGATGTACACTGTTGATGAATCTTATACTAGAACGAAATAACCATCCAGTTCTATTCTGTTAGTTAAAGTTAGATCACAACATGAATTCAACTATTAGAAAGTGACTATAATTCTCATCTTCCCCTCCCCCCCTATGTGTGTTCATTATGTAATATGTCCAATAATTAGATTAACTCCAATGATTACATAATCATTCATTCGGTACTTTATTACCATTATTACGATTAATCTATTCATTATAGAATAATGTGATATACAAATAAATAAACAATCAGAATAGACATTTTTCAATAAAGAAGAAGAAGAAAACTAATCTCATTGTTTACCTTTTCTATGATTATGTCATTGTCTATTACAGTTTACATTCATCCCAAACTTCTTTATGCTTTATTCTGTTTCTTCTTTTTCTTCTCACATTCATTAACGTTTCACTATGTTGCGTTTATGTTTTATCTACATTTCATCTTATTACCATTATCATTACCCTTACTATTACTATTACAACTATTGATACTATTACTACTATTATTACTATTAGTAGTATTCGTAACATTGAATAATAAATAATGAGATAATAATTGAAAATTTAAGTAGAACCACTTAATGAAAAGTAAGGAGAATAGATCAAGTAGATGTGGATGGAAAAACATGTATACATGTGAATATATATGCTATTGTTTACATTTACACTACTGAAATCATGTTTATAAGTATGTATACACGAGAAACTATTTGGAATATACATGATAATGTATATAACATGTGAGCCAACGAATATACATATGTATACTTGTCTACCAAAATGTCTGTGAGTATTTAAACACTGATGGATATGCATGTATATACATAGACACTAGTGAGTACGTGTGTACTACAATCTTGGATATAGGTGTATGCTAATGTGTACACATGTAGATATATGTTATGGTTTAAAAAGTTGCCTATTATGTTTTTGTATTTTCGAATTAAACTAGTGTGGTAGGGAAAATGATTTTATTCTACTCCTAACAATATTAAATAAATGGTATTCACGAGTTGATCTAAGCGAGATAACCTTTGAAAACATCAAAGTATTGGATAGCTAACTCGTCCCAGTATGAAATTTCTCAGAAGTGAACATCCATGATCATCTATTCAAGACTCAAATACACGATAGTCAGTCTCACTGATCTAGAACCCAACAGTTTTGCATATTTATCAATTATTTTTAATGACTGATTGTCTCACACTTAACACGGACTAGAATCCATTTGTAACGGCTTTTCGCTAGTACTGAAAGCAATCCATCTTGAAGTTAGTCACTATTGAGTATGTGATGATTATTATCAGAATGAGGTTCGAATCCTGGAGTCGTGATCGTAACTGCACGCTGCTGAGGAATTTCATACTAAGACAAAACAGACATTCAGTACTTCCTAAATTTTCCTCATAGTCTAGCTTTAACTGATTCATAAATGTAACTATTATATCAGTGAAATCTCTATGAACCCCCCCCCTTCTGATGTGAAAAAATAAACAATTGTCAAATTCCTATAGTATTTATTCAAAATAAATGACAATAATGAATCGAAAACTAATCACCTGTTTACATACAATGGAAAGAATTCCAAAAACATAACAATCTCGTTCACTATGATTACAACTAGTTCACTAATTGTGATTGAATACGATAAATGAAACAATGAAATAGAACTGATTTAATGTATATAGCAAAAGTATTGGAAAAAAAAATGAATTGAATGATTAATTGTAATGAATGGATTTGTTACTAAGAGATAAGCATAGTATTTATGAAGTGAAATGAATCTACCATTAATGGTTAAATGAATAATTCTGTATTAAATAAACAATCAGACATTCATATAACGAGAGAAATAGAGAGATGTATTTTGTTGTTAGGGATGTAATCACAATATAATTGTGACGAAAGACTACCTGTGATATAAATGTCATTAGAATTACGTACTTAATTATTTACTTACTTAAGCCTGTTACTCCTCGTTAAGGAGAATAGTTCATCCACCAGCACTCTCCATTTAAATTTATACTGGGAAATCTTTTCCAGCTCTTTCCAATTGTTATTCATCCTTTTTATTTCTGATTCTATTTACAGATGTCATGTGTTTTTTGACATTACTCTTCCCTGTTTTCCTTCACAAATCCCAGTTAGGGCTTGCCTTATGATGCAGTTGAATGCTTTCTTCAATATATGTTCTATCCACTTCCAGAGATTCTTCGTCCAAATTTCTTACTCCGCTGGAAGCTGGTTTTTTCTTTCCCATAGAAGGCTGTTTCTAGTGGTATCATGCAAATGGATGTTGAAACTTGATTAGTAGTGGAATAGGTCCGGTTATATTTTTGTGTTTCTCTTGATAACTATGATCATTTTTAATACATTCATACATTATTTGACTGAGATCTGTTATTCGAATTACTGAAAGTCTCAATGTTAACTTGAACGTTTACATTTGTCTATTTATTTATGATGAACACATATGTAACGGTTGAATTCACGGCTGGACCTAAGCCAGATCATCAATGAAAACCTCGAACAACGAGATGTCTGTTTCTCTGAAATAAGCAAATCCACAATCCCGTACATGCTAACCCAACCGATGACTTTTGGTCTTGTGCGGGAATGAGTCAGCATACAACGGTGTTAATGTTCAACTTTAATCGATCCATCGTCTTACGTAATCCGCACTGGGGCAAGACGACTATTCAGTGATTCCAGGTTTTCATTGAAGGTCTTGTTTAGATTGACTCGTCAATTTCACTGTCAAAATAATAAAATCTCTACAAATCTCCTTATTGATAATACATATTTAGTAAATTACTTCAATATATAACCAGGTTATTGAAATTCTTACTATAATGACAGAATCTTTGAAAACATAGAATTTTCTTAACGTAATCATATACTTACTTACTTACTTACTTACTCCTATTACTCCTCGTGGAGCAGCATAGGTCTCTTACAACACAGTTAATATACAAAATAAAAAAACTGTGCTATGTAGTTATTCAAACGAAATATCAAACAATGTCATTTACAAATAATCTGTAATTCTAATGGGAACTGTGAATATCTGAAATGTTAATGTGTAAGAATAACCAGCGAGAGTATAATTAATGGATGAATCAACAAGATATAAGATAATAACATCTCAGATTTTAGCGAGAAATTCACCCATCCATTTGGTTAACCAGAGTTTTAGCATTATAGCTAATGTCAATTCATGAAGGAAACCCTTATATGAATTCCTGACTTTAATCATCAATTTTAAATTATAATTCTAATTCCTCAAGCAGGTTTATGACACTCATATGGTTCTAGTTATTTAGTGTACACTCTAAAGTCAGACTAGTGTTTCTCATTGATCGTCCATAAATTATAGTCTCACTGGATAATCAAACAACAAATATGATTAACAACCATCTTCTTTAAATTGATCATGTGAATTTTCCTATTGATGTTAAGGATTGTAATTGATATCCTATACGGATTGCCTCTTTATTGCCTTAAGTCATAAGCTTTATAGGCAAAGAGGAAATAAGGATTGATAATGGAATCCAGGACACGCGTTTCGTCCTATTTAAGACTCATCAGCACAAATAAAACAGGAAAATATTGATTAAGTACTTTACTTATTTGTTTTAGTTTTCGTGTTGTTTTTTACGGAAAATGGAATTTCATTTAAATTTGCAATTATTATCGAGTCATTTGCTATCAGAAGAGGTTTTTGTGATTATTGAATGAACTAATGATTCCTTTGTACTTGTTGAATGCAAGATTTGGAATTCTAAATACAGTACATTCGTTTGTGCTTATCTAGTACATCTTGATCCGTTTTGCGTTATTTCTGAGATTCTTTGTTCATACTATAATTCAAATACTCTTAACCATCACAGTTTTCTGGAGATTTTTTTTGAAATTTCACTATTTGAAATCATGAATCATTTGAAGGTAAACCAACATAGAAAACCTGGAAGTACTGGACGGCCGACTTATGATTTCAACTGGTGAGATTAATTTGTTGTCGATAATTTCAATCAATTTGATCAGTCTCAATTAGTGTGTTGAAATGCTTTGAAATGTTATCACTATCTAGCGACTTCGTTATGATGGGCCATGTCTGAAATTCGATACTGATATATAATATGCTACACGCTAATTCTGCAACCGACTTTTTGAGTGAGAACACAAGAGTGGATGAGAAAATGTGTTTGACTACTAAATAAAATGAACGAAAACTCGTCTTTATGTTTATCTAAGTGTAATGCTATGGAAATCGACCCATTTCTCCGCTAGTGAAATACACTTGTCCTTTAGGTTACTTCTTATTGTCATCGATTGACCTTCTCATTAGACTACTTCTTATTGGCTCACCATTTCAGATTTCATTACAAGCTTATGTACAATAGATAGAATCTGGCTAGAAGTCGGGTCGAGGATGCGGTTTTCGTTCTATTTAGGATTAGTCAGCTGGATTCCCTTACATCTCTGAGTTAATGTTCATTACCGGAGTCTTACTCAGTACATTTTCCTTCAAATATCAACACATTGTCCACTTTACAACTAGGTTCAGATAGTCATTCACTTATGTACTGGTTTCAGAAAGAATCAACTTTCTGGAATAACATATTGAGCACTTGAATCAGAAAGCTCTACATTCACATCTCTATGTGAACATCAGTATGGGTTTACATACAACTCAAATAGAGTTTGTCAATACATTTCCTCAATAATTAAAGTTAGGATATCAAGAAACAGTAGTATGTTAAACACTGATGTCTTGAGATTTACGATATTGTATGACCACTGTCAACTATCATCAATGATAAATGTCTCACATCCAATATCCATATGTTATAGTTTCACACTAGAACTCCTGGTAAGTACATGATGATAACCAAGCATTTATGTGTGCACTTCCAATGTATTTTCCTGTAAACCTGTATATCTTTTCATTCATATAACGTTTATCAACTAATCATCATATGTAGGTATGTTTTTCAGTTTGAACCGTGGACATCTTAGTGGTTTCCGTATTCACGTTATGGCAACAAAACAGTGAATATTAGATTGATATTCATTCTATCCTCTATATATTTGGTATTTAGAAGGTGTGATACTATCGAACTTAGATAACGGTAACAGTCCTGTTTCACAGAATGTAGATTTGAAGCTTACTTACTTACTTCCGCCTGTTACTCCCAATGGAGCATAGTCCGCCGACCAGCATTCCCCATCTCACTCTGTCCTGGGCCTTCTTTTATAGTCCCATCCAGTTGTTGTTCATTTTTCTCATGTCTATCTCCGTTTCTCGGCGTAATGTATTTTTTTTAGGTTTTCCTCTCGCTAAAAAAAACGCTAACCAGATTTGAAGCTACCTTCAATTTTTATTGATGGTTTGATCTTATTTTAATGTCATTTTGATAGCTGACAGATTATGTATGAATTGTACAAACTGTGATTGAGTGATAGTTTTAAACATTAAGGTGTATTCAGCTTCCAGTTGAGGAGGAAATTAGGAAAAGACGCTCCGAATCGACAGGATATATATTATAGAAATCATCGAACTGCATCACGAAACAAGCGTCAATACGGAATCTTGAAGCGAAACGGAGAAATAGAAAAGCAGAGAACACTCTATGTCGAGAATGAATACTGAATAGTGTTATTCATTTATTTTGTTACTTTTAACGCACAAACATTGTTACAAGAGGCCAACAAATACATATTCGCTACACAATATCAGTGAGGTCAGTAGCAGTTATCATTGATTAGTTTGAGAGCTGTTATACTGAATAGGTGTTTAATCCAAGGAAGGTGGTGCTCATACGGTGCTACATCCGGAGTCTTTAACTTGAAGGCCTAATCTACGAGGTAATGGAGAAACGTCAGAAGGTACAGTTCCATGGTAGCGAGTGGTCGACAATATGTTCATACACTATTTGTACACTCATGATCCTGTAGTTCATGTACACTATTGGTTTGGAATCAGGGTTTTACAACTACCCTAGGTGGATTCTTCATATATACACCATGGTAATTAAAGCGACAGACATTCACTTTTTGTCCTCTCATTTTCGTAAACTTTTATGTCCCGATAAGCATGATAAATGGTAACTGTTGGGATCTATTTCTAGTCTAATAATATAAGTTTACTTTTATCGTATGATTGTTAAGTAACTAAACTATTCATAATCATGTCCCTCTTATTATAGTTCTATTTTGACTTGTGAACCATTAATATACGTTTTACCAATCTTGAATCATGCTCAGTCTGTCAATCACCATCTCCCATATTAACAGCCACCTTTGGCTTGATCTTTTACAACTTCTGTTTTCTATTTTGTAGTGTTATGTGATCCGTCTGATTGGAATACAAACCCAGTATGCTTGAAATAAAGGATTCATACTGCAGAATTTGTGATTGCTGTTCTGGACTTAAATAGCTTGGCTAGGACCAATAAGGACTGTAGACTGCTCGTACGTATTTTATACGTCACTGGTACGATCGACAAGTCACTGTTCTCTAATTGGCGATATCATTACATTGTAAAATAACTGGGAACACAGACCACAAGTTATAACATAAGCATTACCTTCACCATAAGAAGTTAGTGAATATGACTTCCCTGTCAGTGGTTGTATACACATGGCCCCATGAAAGCATCGAATACTTTATATACAAATAAACATACTAACCTAGTTAATCCGTCTCGGATAGAGAAAGGTATCTACCTAAGTAAAATAAAAGATGGTCGCGTAATTTCGTGTATTGGTTAATGTTAGACACTAACACCATTGGATGCCGACTGGCTCAGTGTTCCAGTAGGTTAAGTGTTCTTGCGCGAGACTGAACACCCTGGGTTCGAATCCCGCTAGCAGGATCGTAGATGCGCACTGCTGACGAGTCCTATACTAGGACTAAACGGTTCTCTAGTGCTTTCAGGTTCCCAAGGGTGGTCTAAGTTCAGTCGATTCATGATCTCAATCGAAAAAACTAATAATCTCGATAACCCCAATAATGATAACCTCATATAAGCTTAAATAATAAGTATGTTCAGATTTGAAAAGACAAAAATAGAGGGAAAGAAATTACATTCATTGATGTTTTATTGAATTCATTCATCATTCATTAAACCCTACACCGAAACACCTAATCAAACAAGTTTGTTTACAATGGTTGATTTGATATCATTATGTATTCTATTTGATTGTTCATTTCGTTATTATTATAAATAAAGATGGTTGAAATTTATAGATTTACATTATTAGAAATCAAGAAGTATTGAATAGCTATTCAGGTTTGGTATGAGATTCCTAATGCATATATTTCAATAGACGTACCAACGACCATTGTGATGTAATCTAATGACATGCATTTGATTCATCCTTTGATAATGGAAATGTGGCGAGGTTTTTGGTGTTCTCGTCTATGTTTGACAGTATCTGGTGTTTTAATAGGTTATAAGATTTCTACATAAACTGTACAAGTATATACACTTAACTTAATAAGACAACCATCGAAAATCTGGGAATGCTGGATGGCTGTGCTGGTCTAGTATGGGATTCCTTACCAGTTCACATCCTTCATCAGCCTTTTGTATAACAAATGAACTTTTAGTCTCTAGACTACTGAGTCAAAACACAGTAGTGTACTGAAGATACTACTCAACTATGCTCTTTTGTCTTTGGTGGGTACCTCAATCTTAACATATTCTATTTTCTATATTCAGTCATGAGTATTTATGTATAACCGATATGACATTAGCAATGCTCAAATATGGCTAATCCTTCCTTATTTTTATCCATAGGACATGATTTGTCTATAAGGTTGAATAGAGTTCTAATCAAGGCTCTTGTTTTACTTTATTAGACTGCTACGATTAAGAAAATGCCTGTTTACCTAAACGCTGACTTCAAGAGCGATGAAATATTTCAGAGGATTGATCTTAACTTAAGGTCAATATTTAAAAAAATCTTATCTAATAGCTCGACTGATCACTTTATATTGAACGAAATGCTCATTGAATGAATCAACTGTGAATAAATTTTCACCATGTACGAATCTAGATCTAAATGGTGATAGCAAAATAACGTCATAACATTGGTAGATATAAAGTCGAATCACTGAGACTAATCTGTACATTTGAACTCAATAGGGATTAAACAAATCTGACAATCGTCATCACTTAGTAACCTGTTAATTGTTGATAACAGCTTAATGGTCCAGAGGTCAGGTAATCGTGCACAAGGACCGAAGGTCCTGGATTGGAATTCCCTCCCTCAACTTGAAACATACTGATATAAAAATGGCAGCCAACAAAATACAATACTAATATTTGGGAATAGCTAGCTAAAATTCAATAAGCGGTAGAAATCTATGGATTAGTAAGTCATTCTCAAAAATACCACGCATTGTCATCGTGTTGTCTCTGGTACTAATGTCGACAGATATAAGTATTACATATCGTCAAACGAAGGTGATATACCTGGAAACAGAAGGTTAGGGAGATTCAACAAAACAGAACGGTAACAATGAATGATTGATGAGGAAAATAAAGAATCACTAAAATCTGAAACAATTGATGGACATTATATAGATGACGTATTGACTATACGATTCCAAGATCTCACTATGAGATACCGAAATTTTGCGTTCAGATGCATTAGTTTGTCCCACATTCGTGTTCTCGTTCACAACAATAGAAAGTATTTTTACAGATCAGAGGTTTATTCTTTTTAAAGATGAATTCCATTGGTATAAGTCAGCTACAAAATAGGTGGAATACCTTAATACTAAGAAAATACCTATTGAAATCCATTTGATATCCTGTTTTCATTTAGTGAATAAGTGTAAAGCAGTTAATCATATATAAATATATATAACTGCTAGGTTTGAAGCTATAACGTGTTTACTTAATCTGCTAACGAAGACCAATAAGCTACATATTCTGATGCTTCACAGCCCCGCTAAGTACAGGAGGAAGTCCAAACTTGGAATGGGCAGTATATTATGCAAACAGCCACAAACGAATGATAACAACAAACACAAATCATAACGTATATATGTACAGTACAAAACCGTCCCTGTGGAGAGTCACCGAATGGCATACTAAAAGACGCAACGGACCAATATCATTTAAGATATTTCCCAAGTGGAAAATAGGACATGAAAGCGACAAGAGCGCTTTTCCTTTTCCAAGTGAGTTCTGGGGATCTTACGTCCCTAACAACAACTCTCTACTACTTTTTTGTATTTCTATTCATATCCTTTCAATTGATTAATGATAGACTAGTTTAAAGTATCGCTTTTATTCATAATTTATGAATAAATTAACTTTAAATTAATCATTGAATTAAATATTCAATATCAGGCTATTTTCTTTTTGTTTATACAATTCAATGTCACTATACCGAATTGTATCGATAAAAGTATCACTTCATTGAATATTAAGCATAATATAAGCCTTGGTCGATAAGATTCGATCTACACTAAGAAAAACCTGATACACTTGATATTGATCACCATCTAGTGACCAATCAATAATACAGGTGATCATTTGCGATTCAGATAGCCTGATGGTAATGTTTCTGACTGTGAAGCTGGATGACACGGGATTAATCTGGAAAACAATATAAGTTTCCTCAAGATTACAGGTACAGCTTGTTGACGAGGGACAAATAGCATTTAACACGAGTCTATGATTCATTGTTGACTACTTGCAATCACTATTTCATCTCAGCATAGTGCATATATAATATATACAGAACAAAACGGCTTCCATCTGAAGAGAAAATTCGGAAAAGATTCTCCAGATCCATAGTGCATATATTACAGAAATCAACAAACAGTATCACGAAACACAAACTTGCAATCCTGAGAGGAAATAGAATGATGATCTTTCGTCTTTTCAACCCACACAAACAAACAAATGCAGTTGAACACAACTAGTGTGGAAGCAGTCTCTGTTGCGAGACTATAGTTTATGGACGACCTTTGAACGAATCATAAGTAACTATGGCAAATATTGAGCAATCAGAAAACATTTGGTATACGGCAAATATATACCACTGTGGAAAGGACAAAACGGCTTCCATCCGAAGAGGAAATTTGGAAAAAATTCTCCAGATCCATAGAGCATATATTACAGAAATCAACAAACCGTATCAAGAAATACAAACTTGCAATCCTGAGAGGAAATAGAAGAGAAGAAAGTCATAAAACAAAACAACTGGAAAGAATTGTCCAGCACAAAGTTGTATATAGACCGCATATGCCTATGGGAATGAAATCCATCAGCCTAGGTCACATATACGAATAGCTAAAATCTAACTTTATTCGATCATCTTCCATTGAATTCGATGGACTTTTACGACTAATCATCTCAACAAAATAATTCAGCGATATCCACAACATTATACTGATAATTATCATGTGTTCATCTGCGACTAGCTTCGAGGACAAATTTCAAGAGTTCAATTGAGAAAGCAAGATCAGAGGGATGAAACTGTGTTGAGAGTGGGTAAGGTATCACCCAAACACAATGGAAGTTGATCTTCAGATGGATTCCGGTTAAGTGATCAAGACGTCTCTTACTATGACGAAACAGCCATTCATTTGTTCAAGGCTTTTAATTGTAGTCTAACTTAGATCAACTCATGAATTCGAGTAATAAAAGAATTTACTTGTTACTCAGTAATAGTCGTTATTTTCAACAGAACCCTACTTAGATTCAACGGAAGTTCATAATTTTCTTTATCATTTATCATAACAGCCTTTATTTTGATCTGATTTGGGAAACAAAGTCAGATAAGGAAATATTATGATCTAATTGAAATCTATGATTGTATTCATTCAATCACATGTTCATTACATAAACCAATAGGTAGATCAGAAGCTATTGAATCATAGATGATTTCCCTTGTGTTTTGTGTGTGTGTGTGTATGTGTATGTGTATGTATAAAGTCAATATGTGAGATTTAAGCTGGTTTATGAACCTCCTGAAACTGCACAGGTCACTGTTTACATAAACGATTGGGATTTAGTAGATTGATTGTGTTTTATGGAAACTAATTCATCCTTAGTTGGTTGATTTCAAGTTATAGATTAAGGAAGTCTCATTTGTCAACTTGCATCACTATTTGTGTTAAGGATATGACCTTCTGAAAATGGTTAATGAAATAGTGAATCTTTATTGATTGAGTGTGGTTATGACATGTATGTGGTGAACGTCAACGTCATTTAGCTTAATGCTCGTTATTTTCTGGTTAAGGGAAGAAAACTGAAATCAGCCAAGTCAAGATATGAGACTGGCCCGTTAATTAACTGACTCGTGGATAGATTTAGACTACTTGACTGGCGTTTGCACTGTTATCATAATTACTGATCGATAATGATCGGTGACGAAACTCAACACAGATCTCAATCATACAGATTCATTCTGGTATTTGCCTTGACAATTTAATGGAAATATGTTGATGTAGTATATGAACTGCAAATTGTAAACGATTAACCTACTATTGTTAAACTAGTTTTATTTGTCTCCATGTAGTTCAGTATACTATCCCCTTAGATAAAATCATCATCTGATTATAGAATGAAAGAGTTGAATGAACTGTGGTATTTGTTTAGCAAAGCGTCTATATAAATCTACGAATCGTAGGTTTTTATATATGCTAATTATATAGTTATGCGCTTACTACTGATGAGGCACATTATATGACGAAACCACTATTCAAGTATTGTTTCGTTTTTCCATATTTTACCTCAAGATTGACATAGATTTGTGATGAATTCAAACCAAACTTGATGTGTGAATGAGAATGATAATGATTGGTCTTTTGCTTAGTCAGATATGTAGATAGTCTGACAAATGTCACATGAGTTATATATTCCGTTATCCTTATTATTTTTATCATGGCTCTCATTTATTATTAATTGTTCATTGTTGTTCGATTGTGTCGAGTTTCTGGTGTGGAAATATATTAACGTTGCTGTCAGGCTAATCACGTGTTCTTGATCATCTGAGTTGTGTTTTGACGTTCTGTAGAATAGATACGAGGGAGGGTGGAATCTACTGTAGATAATCGTTTAAGGTAGACAAACGTCCTATTCGTGTAAACATGAAAACTCAACTTTTAAAACATTAGACAAAGTAAAACCGAGTGTTATAACAATTGACAGTAGGGTGAAAAACAAAGTATCAAGGGTACAAAACCACAAGTTATAACAAAACCTCCATAAAAACTCTGTTATTCCTTTAAAACAAAACACTCAGTTCATTTGATCACCTTATCTCTCTAATACTTGTTTACATTGAATGACTTCAAATTGTTAAAAGAACAATGAATATTAGTCGGTACCAATGTTCTTCTATATTTACATATACTAATCAGAATCTTATTAAACACAAAATAAGTAAACTAATAACAGACAGTATGTAAACAGAAAAAACCTCTACAATATTGAATATCAGTACAAATGGTTTCTTTGATGTTCAATTCTCTGTTCTACTCTCTATCTCTCATTGTTTCTCTTATCTTCTATTTTCTCGCTATTTATTTACAGTCCAGGAGTTGATGCTCGACCTGGAGCTTCTATTCAGTATCATTTGTTTCGAGGATCATAACATTATTCACTAAGCATAACAGTCTAGAGGCTTATTAATATTTAAACAATCAGGACAGGATGGATACATCCCTAAAGAGATTGAACAATTGCAGACGAAAAAATTTCTGGAAAGGTTCAAACGATCAATGTATACTGATTAAACTTCACCTTATTACAAAAGCCATTAGCTGCTTATGCTCAGTAGCTAAGTGGATAATTCGGTGATGTTTGAAATAGACGGTACAGTTTTCGTGTTCCAGAATGAAAATCAATAATCAGATTCAGGTGCACGTCCAGCTGGCGAATGCGAAATAGAACCTCTAACCACTATTCTACTCTGAATAAAAATTGTCATTGTTGAAATAACTTGTCATACATGATAATACTTGAATAAGCCTATCAGTAGTTCAAAATAATAATGAAACTCCATGACGAAACCATCCAACTCAGAGAACAAAAATCCATCAAAAATATCCACTTGAGTTATAAATCTTCTTCACCATCTTGAACGACAACTGTTTTTTTCTTAGCCAGAATTATAAAATAATGTAATCAAGCGCTCTATCCAGATAGAGTTTACGTTGATGAACTAGTATTTCATCTTTCATAATTGAACAGTGAACATCACGAACTAATCTTAGCTAGATATTAAGTAAAAAATAGGATGCATTCCAAATCTGTTTTTATTAACTTAATTAAACCACTCTTTAGAACTATTATGAAGTTACATACCATAAGGGAATCGCTCCATGGTACCTCCTAGTTTCTAATGGTTATCAAAGAAAGATCAATCAAACATGTTGACCATAAAATCCATAAATTACCTTACAATTTCTCATAGTAATTTCATAGTTTCAATAAAACACTTGATGATGTAATGGGCTTATTTTAGTAACTCAACATTGTAGTGATAGAAAAATCTAATAATGTTGAGACAGTACAAGTTCTATACACCAATCATAATAGACTATTGACTTATTAACTAATCAGAAAATAGTTTTTATGGATGTTACCATAGACGATGAATTATGTTCGGACTTGAAGTTAAGGTAAACAACAGGAGTCGGAGTGGAACAATTTTTATTTTAAACCAGATAATATCTGGTTAGCATTTGTCTATCAGGATTCCTGTATACAGGATAAAGTTGCTGACCATATCTATACTCGTACCTTTTTCCTCAACCAAGTTTAGCACCGGGGCAAGACTTCAATTTATAGACGACCCTTGAACGAATCCTAATTGACTTTGAAAATATTAGCCAAACAGCAAACAGTAAGTATAGAGTAGAAACATATCAAACAAAACCAAGGAAATAAAATGAATGCACTTCTTTTACATGGTTCAAAAACTTGTCAAGGTTAGAAAGAGATTAGAGGTTCTAAAATCATAATGTAAACGGCAGAGGATGTCATCCATATGGCTACAGAATAGTCGGCATGTAGAGCCATGATAAAGTGTCAAAAACTCTTTCAGCATTGACCACTTCGGTTGTTGAGTACACAAAATGTTACTTGTGAACAACGACACGATGCACATAACCAAGTCTATGTAGGAATGTGTACGCTCTCCAATCAACCGTGTATATTGTAGTACCTGACTGCAGCCAGTGTTACTGGTGGTTTTATTATCCGATTCGCAACAATTGTCATGAATTGCCTTAGTTATGAATTATATATGGAGTTTTCATCACAAACTAACATCAGCTACAATGCCCGAAATTTATTTTGCCAATTGGATGGAAGGCGTTCGCGTTAAAATCCATGATTTTTTATCATATACCTGATTGATTCGTCCACAAATTACAGTCTCGCCGTTTTATGTGTTATAGTCGCTCAATCATTATTTCTTGTATAAAATTCCCTGTAAACCAATCATACGTTAGCATGAAGCACTGAAGTTGGCGCCGTCAACTTGAAATCACTAGAAGGCTTCTGATTGGATCATCCATAAATTAGAGTTTCGCAGCACGTTAAAATGTTTTAAAATTTTTAATTCTAAGGGTTTTTACTGAAAAATCAACAAACACTTTCTCAACATCACTTCGATTGATTGATTGATTGATTGGTTGATTTATCCGTTGGTATAGTTTACTTTTACTACCGTCTGTTAAAATAATAAAACAATTTACTAAATAGATCAGGTGAGTAGTATTTTGTAGTGATAGAGAACACAAGTGCAGGACAAACAAATGTACCTGAAAGAGAAATTTCACAATCTCTTACAAAGAACTATGAAGTTATTACTTCATTTACAAAATGTCCATCAATTGTTTGAAGATTGATGGTTCATTCGTTTCCATACCAATCACTCTCTGTTCTTGTTCTCTATTACTTTCGATTGATGATATAAACTATTTACATCTGTCGACATCAAAAGCACCCATACAAACCAGATCCCAGGGGAAGAAGTATTTAGGAAGAAGCACTGAAAGTGGATAGGCAAGCCCTCACATAGGATCCTCAAGGCCATAGAAGGAGAAGCGGAAGACTAAAAAACACATCACGCTGAGCAATGGAGATAAACATGAGAAGAGTGAACAAAAATTGGATAGAACTGGAAACAAAGGCCAAAGAAAGAGTGTGATGGAAAATTCTAGCCGGTGACCTGTGTTCCTCCATTGAGAATAACAAGCGTAAGTAAGTAAAGTGATCCATTGCATACACATTATCATTCTTATTACTGATAAAATAATAAAGTAAGCTTCGTATGGCTTGCTATTATTGCTTTAATGATAGTTAGATCAGTCCGATAAATTGGAAAAGCCTATTGATCATGAATAAATATAACTTTCTAAGGTGTCAAATTAACCCATTTGGGTGGAAAATTTACTTTCATCTTCTAAACGATATCAATAATTATTGATTGATTGATTGATTGATTCATTTAACCAGTTAAAGCTTGCGAAATACACTTTTGATTATCCTATTCCAATAATTGATTTCAACATACCTATAAGAAGTGTATATATGAGTTGTAGATTAGAATCAATACAGAATAGAACAATTAATGCATTTACATATTCATCTATGTATATGATATGGTAATGCTAAGAATAAATCAAAATGTAGTTTCAATCTAGTTCCCAAAAGTGTAAACCAGTTACATTGACATGTCTAGTGAACGAATATTCAGATGTGAGGGGAGGCATTAGTTTATTGTATAATATAATGTAAATGATAGAAAACTATATGTCAAATACATAATTTGTACATATTTCATCAGTTTGCTTTTATATACTTCATGATTCCTTCATTTCTGTTGTGATTACAATTATTTACTATTTTCATCAATTGAATCATTCCAATCTTCTATAGGCATTCATTCCATTTCCCATATGTGCTACATACTACTGATATCTGTCAATATAAGTAGCATACATATTATTATTACCTGTATCATCTATATACAGAATTCAGATATCATCAAACGTATCCAATTTTACTTAGATATTCTATTTTTTGTTAGTTGAATTCATGAGTCAAGCAAAGCAAGATTATCGAGGTTCTTGGTTTCGAATCACATTTCAATGATCCTAGATGTACACTGTTGATGAATCTTATACTAGAACGAAATAACCATCCAGTTCTATTCTGTTAGTTAAAGTTAGATCACAACATGAATTCAACTATTAGAAAGTGACTATAATTCTCATCCTCCCCTCCCCCCCTATGTGTTCATTATGTAATATGTCCAATAATTAGATTAACTCCAATGATTACATAATCATTCATTCGGTACTTTATTACCATTATTACGATTAATCTATTCATTATAGAATAATGTGATATACAAATAAATAAACAATCAGAATAGACATTTTTCAATAAAGAAGAAGAAGAAAACTAATCTCATTGTTTACCTTTTCTATGATTATGTCATTGTCTATTACAGTTTACATTCATCCCAAACTTCTTTATGCTTTATTCTGTTTCTTCTTTTTCTTCTCACATTCATTAACGTTTCACTAAGTTGCGTTTATGTTTTATCTACATTTCATCTTATTACCATTATCATTACCCTTACTATTACTATTACAACTATTGATACTATTACTACTATTATTACTATTAGTAGTATTCGTAACATTGAATAATAAATAATGAGATAATAATTGAAAATTTAAGTAGAACCACTTAATGAAAAGTAAGGAGAATAGATCAAGTAGATGTGGATGGAAAAACATGTATACATGTGAATATATATGCTATTGTTTACATTTACACTACTGAAATCATGTTTATAAGTATGTATACACGAGAAACTTTTTGGAATATACATGATAATGTATATAACATATGAGCCAACGAATATACATATGTATACTTGTCTACCAAAATGTCTGTGAGTATTTAAACACAGATGGATATGCATGTATATACATAGACACTAGTGAGTACGTGTGTACCACAATCTTGAGTCTGTGTGTATGCTAATGTGTACACATATAGATATATGTTATGGTTTAAAAAGTTGCCTATTATGTTTTCATATTTTCGAATTAAACTAGTGTGGTAGGGAAAATGATTTTATTCTACTCCTAACAATATTGAATAAATGGTATTCAAGAGTTGATCTAAGCGAGATAACCATTGAAAACATCAAAGTATTGGATAGCTAACACGTTTCAGTATGGAATTTCTCAGTATTGAACATCCATGTTCACCTATTCAAGACTCAAATACACGATAGTCAGTCTCACTGATCTAGAACCCAACAGTTTTGCATATTTATCAATTGTTTTTGATGACTGATTATTTCACACCAAACACGGACTAGACTCCATCGGTAACGGCTTCTCGCTAGTACTTCAAGCAATTCATCTTGAAGCTGGTTACTAGTGAGTATGTGATGATTATTATCAGAATGAGGTTCGAATCCTGGAGTCGTGATCGTAACCGCACGCTGCTGAGGAATCTCATACTAAGACAAAACAGACATTCAGTACTTCCTAAATTTTCCTCATAGTCTAGCTTTAATTGATTCATAAATGTAACTATTATATCAGTGAAATCTCTATGAACCCCCCCCCCTTCTGATGTGAAAAAATAAACAATTGTCAAATTCCTATAGTAATTATTCAAAATAAATGACAATAATGAATAGGAAACTAATCACCTGTTTACATACAATGGAAAGAATTCCAAAAACATAACAATCTCGTTCACTATGATTACAACTAGTTCACTAATTGTGATTGAATACGATAAATGAAACAATGAAATAGAACTGATTTAATGTATATAGCAAAAGTATTGGAAAAAAAAATGAATTGAATGATTAATTGTAATGAATGGATTTGTTACTAAGAGATAAGCATAGTATTTATGAAGTGAAATGAATCTACCATTAATGGTTAAATGAATGGTTCTGTATTAAATAAACAATCAGACATTCATATAACGAGAGAAATAGAGAGATGTATTTTGTTGTTAGGGATGTAATCACAATATAATTGTGACGAAAGACTACCTGTGATATAAATGTCATTAGAATTACGTACTTAATTATTTACTTACTTACGCCTGTTACTCCTCGTTAAGGAGAATAGTTCATCCACCAGCACTCTCCATTTAAATTTATACTGGGAAATCTTTTCCAGCTCTTTCCAATTGTTATTCATCCTTTTTATTTCTGATTCTATTTACAGATGTAATGTGTTTTTTGACATTACTCTTCCCTGTTTTCCTTCACAAATCCCAGTTAGGGCTTGCCTTATGATGCAGTTGAATGCTTTCTTCAATATATGTTCTATCCACTTCCAGAGATTCTTCGTCCAAATTTCTTACTCCGCTGGAAGCTGGTTTTTTCTTTCCCATAGAAGGCTGTTTCTAGTGGTATCATGCAAATGGATGTTGAAACTTGATTAGTAGTGGAATAGGTCCGGTTATATTTTTGTGTTTCTCTTGATAACTATGATCATTTTTAATACATTCATACATTATTTGACTGAGATCTGTTATTCGAATTACTGAAAGTCTCAATGTTAACTTGAACGTTTACATTTGTCTATTTATTTATGATGAACACATATGTAACGGTTGAATTCACGGCTGGACCTAAGCCAGATCATCAATGAAAACCTCGAACAATTAGATGTCTGTTTCTCTCAAATAAGCAGATCCACAATCCCGTACATGCTAACCCAACCGATGACTTTTGGTCTTGTGCGGGAATGAGTCAGCATACAACGGTGTTAATGTTCAACTTTAATCCATCCATCGTCTTACGTAATCCACACTGGAGCAAGACGACTATTCAGTGTTTCCAGGTTTTCATTGAAGGTCTTGTTTAGATTGACTCGTCAATTTAACTGTCAAAATAGTCAAATCTCTACAAATCTCCTTATTGATAATACATATTTAGTAAATTACTTCAATATATAACCAGGTTATTGAAATTCTTACTATAATGACAGAATCTTTGAAAACATAGAATTTTCTTAACGTAATCATATACTTACTTACTTACTTACTTACTCCTATTACTCCTCGTGGAGCAGCATAGGTCTCTTACAACACAGTTAATATACAAAATAAAAAAACTGTGCTATGTAGTTATTCAAACGAAATATCAAACAATGTCATTTACAAATAATCTGTAATTCTAATGAGAACTGTGAATATCTGAAATGTTAATGTGTAAGAATAACCAGCGAGAGTATAATTAATGGATGAATCAACAAGATATAAGATAATAACATCTCAGATTTTAGCGAGAAATTCACCCATCCATTTGGTTAACCAGAGTTTTAGCATTATAGCTAATGTCAGTTCATGAAGGAAACCCTTATATGAATTCCTGACTTTAATCATCAATTGTAAATTATAATTCTAATTCCTCAAGCAGGTTTATGACACTCATTTGGTTCTAGTTATTTAGTGTACACTCTAAAGTCAGACTAGTGTTGCTCATTGATCGTCCATAAATTATCGTCTCACTGGATAATCAAACAACAAATATGATTAACAACCATCTTCTTTAAATTGATCATGTGAATTTTCCTATTGATGTTAAGGATTGTAATTGATATCCTATACGGATTGCCTCTTTGTTGCCTTAAGTCATAAGCTTTATAGGCAATGAGAAAATAAGGATTGATAATGGAATCCAGGACACGCGTTTCGTCCTATTTAAGACTCATCAGCACAAATAAAACAGGAAAATATTGATTAACTACTTTACTTATTTGTTATAGTTTTTGTGATGTTTTTTTCTTTTTTTTTAACGTAAAGTGAAGTTTCATTTCAATTTGCAATTATGATCGATTCATTTGCTATCAGAAGAGGTTTTTGTGATTTTTCAATGAACTAATGATTCCTTTGTACTTATTGAATGCATGATTTTGAATTCTAAATACAGTACATTCGTTAGTGCTTATCTAGTACATCTTGATCCGTTGACGTTATTTCTGAGATTCTTTGTTCATACTATAATTCAAATACTCTTAACCATCACAGTTTTCTGGATATTTTTTTTGAAATTTCACTATTTGAAATCATGAATCATTTGAAGGTAAACCAACATAGAAAACCTGGAATCACTGGACGACCGACTCATGATTTCAACTGGTGAGATTAATTTGTTGTCGATAATTTCAATCAATTTGATCAGTCTCAATTAGTGTGTTGAAATGCTTTGAAATGTTATCACTATCTAGCGATTTTGTTGTGATGGGCCATGTCTGAAATTCGATACTGATATATAATATGCTACACGCTAATTCTGCAACCGACTTTTTGAGTGAGAACACAAGAGTGGACGAGAAAATGTGTTTGACTACTAAATAAAATGAACGAAAACTCGTCTTTATGTATATCTAAGTGTAATGCAATAGAAATTGACCCATTTCTCGACTAGTGAAATACACTTGTCCTTTAGGTTACTTCTTATTGTCATCGATTGACCTTCTCATTAGACTACTTCTTATTGGCTCACCATTTCAGATTTCATTACAAGCTTATGTATAATAGATAGAATCTGGCTAGAAGTCGGGTCGAGGATGCGGCTTTCGTTCTATTTAGGATTAGTCAGCTGGATTCCCTTACATCTCTGAGTTAATGTTCACTACCGGAGTCTTACTCAGTACATTTTCCTTCAAATATCAACACATTGTCCACTTTACAACTAGGTTCAGATAGTCATTCACTTATGTACTGGTTTCAGAAAGAATCAACTTTCTGGAATAACACATTGAGCACTTGAATCAAAAAGCTCTACATTCACATCTCTATGTGAACATCAGTATGGGTATACATGCAACTCAAATAGAGTTTGTCAATACATTTCCTCAATAATTAAAGTTAGGATATCAAGAAACAGTAGTATGTTAAACACTGATGTCTTGAGATTTACGATATTGTATGACCACTGTCAACTATCATCAATGATAAATGTCTCACATCTAATATCCATATGTTATAGTTTCACACTAGAACTCCTGGTAAGTACATGATGATAACCAAGCATTTATGTGTGCACTTTCAATGCATTTTCCTGTAAACCTGTATATCTTTTCATTCATATGACGTTTATCAACTAATCATCATATGTAGGTATGTTTTTCACTTTGAACCGTGGACATCTTAGTGGTTTCCGTATTCACGTTATGGCAACAAAACAGTGAATATTAGATTGATATTCATTTTATCCTCTATATATTTGGTATTTAGAAGGTGTGATACTATCGAACTTGGATAACGGTAACAGTCCTGCTTCACAGAATGTAGATTTGAAGCTTACTTACTTACTTACGCCTGTTACTCCCAATGGAGCATAGTCCGCCGACCAGCATTCCCCATTTCACTCTGTCCTGGGCCTTCTTTTATAGTCCCATCCAGTTCTTGTTCATTTTTCTCATGTCTATCTCCGTTTCTCGGCGTAATGTATTTTTTTGGTTTTCCTCTTGCTAAAACAAACGCTAACCAGATTTGAAGCTACCTTCAATTTTTATTGATGATTTGATCTTATTTTAATGTCATTTTGATAGCTGACAGATTATGTATGAATTGTACAAACTGTGATTGAGTGTATCCAGCTTCCAGTTGAGGAGGAAATTAGGAAAAGACGCTCCGAATCGACAGGATATATATTATAGAAATCATCGAACTGCATCACGAAACAAGCGTCAATATGGAATCTTGAAGCGAAACGGAGAAATGGAAGAGCAGAGAACACTCTATGTCGAGAATGAATACTGAATAGTGTTATTCATTTATTTTGTTACTTTTAACGCACAAACATTGTTACAAGAGGCCATCAAATACATATTCGCTACACAATATCAGTGAGGCCAGTAGCAGTTATCATTGATTAGTTTGAGAGCTGTGATACTGAATAGGTGTTTAATCCAGAGAAGGTGGTGCTCATAGGGTGCTACATCCGGAGTCTTTAACTTGAAGGCCTAATCTACGAGGTAATGGAGAAACGTCAGAAGGTACAGTTCCATGGTAGCGAGTGGTCGACAATATGTTCATACACCATTTGTACACTCATGATCCTGTAGTTCATGTACACTATTGGTTTGGAATCAGGGTTTTACAACTACCCTAGGTGGATCATTCATATATACACCATGGTAATTAAAGCGACAGACGTTCACTTTTTGTTCTCTCATTTTCGTAAACTTTTATGTCCCGATAAGCATGATAAATGGTAACTGTTGGGATCTATTTCTAGTCTAATAATATAAGTTTACTTTTATCGTATGATTGTTAAGTAACTAAACTATTCATAATCATGTCCCTCTTATTATAGTTCTATTTTGACTTGTGAACCATTAATATACGTTTTACCAATCTTGAATCATGCTCAGTCTGTCAATCACCATCTCCCATATTAACAGCCACCTTTGGCTTGATCTTTTACAACTTCTGTTTTCTATTTTGTAGTGTTATGTGATCCGTCTGATTGGAATACAAACCCAGTATGCTTGAAATAAAGGATTCATACTGCAGAATTTGTGATTGCTGTTCTGGACTTAAATAGCTTGGCTAGGACCAATAAGGACTGTAGACTGCTCGTACGTATTTTATACGTCACTGGTACGATCAACAAGTCACTGTTCTCTAATTGGCGATATCATTACATTGTACAATAACAGGGAACACAGACCACAAGTTATAACATAAGCATTACCTTCACCATAAGAAGTTAGTGAATATGAATTCCCTGTCAGTGGTTGTACACATGGCCCCATGAAAGCATCGAATACTTTATATACAAATAAACATACTAACCTAGTTAATCCGTCTCGGATAGAGAAAGGTATCTACCTAAGTAAAATAAAAGATGGTCGCGTAATTTCGTGTATTGGTTAATGTTAGACACTAACACCATTGGATGCCGACTGGCTCAGTGTTCCAGTAGGTTAAGTGTTCTTGCGCGAGACTGAACACCCTGGGTTCGAATCCCGCTAGCAGGATCGTAGATGCGCACTGCCGACGAGTCCTATACTAGGACTAAACGGTTCTCTAGTGCTTTCAGGTTTCCAAGGGTGGTCTAAGTTCAGTCGATTCATGATCTCAATCGAAAAAACTAATAATCACGATAACCCCAATAATGATAACCTCATATAAGCTTAAATAATAAGTATGTTCAGATTTGAAAAGACAAAAATAGAGGGAAAGAAATTACATTCATTGATGTTTTATTGAATTCATTCATCATTCATTAAACCCTACACCCAAACACCTAATCAAACAAGTTTGTTTACAATGGTTGATTTGATATCATTATGTATTCTATTTGATTGTTCATTTCGTTATTATTATAAATAAAGATGGTTAAAATTTATAGATTTACATTATTAGAAATCAAGAAGTATTGAATAGCTATTCAGGTTTGGTATGAGATTCCTAATGCATATATTTCAATAGACGTATCAACGACCATTGTGATGTAATCTAATGACATGCATTTGATTCATCATTTGATAATGGAAATGTGGCAAGGTTTTTGGTGTTCTCGTCTATGTTTGACAGTATCTGGTGTTTTAATAAGTTATAAGATTTCTACATAAACTGTACAAGTATATACACTTAACTTAATAAGACAACCATCGAAAATCTGGGAATGCTGGATGGCTGTGCTAGTCTAGTATGGGATTCCTTACCAGTTCACATCCTTCATCAGCCTTTTGTATAACAAATGAACTTTTAGTCTCTAGACTACTGAGTCAAAACACAGTAGTGTACTGAAGATACTACTCAACTATGCTCTTTTGTCTTTGGTGGGTACCTCAATCTTAACATATTCTATTTTCTATATTCAGTCATGAGTATTTATGTATAACCGATATGACATTAGCAATGCTCAAATATGGCTAATCCTTCCTTATTTTTATCCATAGGACATAATTTGTCTATAAGGTTGAATAGAGTTCTAATCAAGGCTCTTGTTTTACTTTATTAGACTGCTACGATTAAGAAAATGCCTGTTTACCTAAACGCTGACTTCAAGAGCGATGAAATATTTCAGAGGATTGATCTTAACTTAAGGTCAATATTTAAAAAAATCTTATCTAATAGCTCGACTGATCACTTTATATTGAACGAAATGCTCATTGAATGAATCAACTGTGAATAAATTTTCACCATGTACGAATCTAGATCTAAATGGTGATAGCAAAATAACGTCATAACATTGGTAGATATAACGTCAAATCACTGAGACTAATCTGTACATTTGAACTCAATAGGGATTAAACAAATCTGACAATCGTCATCACTTAGTAACCTGTTAATTGTTGATAACAGCTTAATGGTCCAGAGGTCAGGTAATCGTGCACAAGGACCGAAGGTCCTGGATTGGAATTCCCTCCCTCAACTTGAAACATACTGATATAAAAATGGCAGCCAACAAAATACAATACTAATATTTGGGAATAGCTAGCTAAAATTCAATAAGCGGTAGAAATCAATGGATTAGTAAGTCATTCTCAAAAATACCACGCATTGTCATCGTGTTGTCTCTGGTACTAATGTCGACAGACATAAGTAGTACATATCGTCAACCGAAGGTGAAATACCTGGAAACAGAAGGTTAGGGAGATTCAACAAAAGAGAACGATAACAATGAATGATTGATGAGGAAAATAAACAATCACTAAAATCTGAAACAATTGATGGACATTATATGGATGACGTATTGACCATACGATTCCAAGATCTCACTATGAGATACCGAAATTTTGCGTTCAGATGCATTAGTTTGTCCCACATTCGTGTTCTCGTTCACAACAATAGAAAGTGTTTTTACAGATCAGAGGTTTATTCTTTTTAAAGATGAATTCCATTGGTATAAGTCAGCTACAAAATAGGTGGAATACCTTAATACTAAGAAAATACCTATTGAAATCCATTTGATATCCTGTTTTCATTTAGTGAATAAGTGTAAAGCAGTTAATCATATATAAATATATATAACTGCTAGGTTTGAAGCTATAACGTGTTTACTTAATCTGCTAACGAAGACCAATAAGCTACATATTCTGATGCTTCCCAGCCCCGCTAAGTACAGGAGGAAGTCCAAACTTGGAATGGGCAGTATATTATGCAAACAGCCACAAACGAATGATAACAACAAACACAAATCATAACGTATATATGTACAGTACAAAACCGTCCCTGTGGAGAGTCACCGAATGGCATACTAAAAGACGCAACGGACCAATATCATTTAAGATATTTCCCAAGTGGAAAATAGGACATGAAAGCGACAAGAGCGCTTTTCCTTTTCCAAGTGAGTTCTGGGGATCTTACGTCCCTAACAACAACTATCTACTACTCTTTTCTATTTCCATTTATATCCCCTCAATGATTAATGATAGACTAGTTTAAAGTATCGCTTTTATTCATAATTTATGAATAAATTATCTTGAAATTAATCATTGAATTAAATATTCAGTATCAGGCTATTTTCTTTTTGTTTATACAATTGAATGTCACTATACGGGATTGTATCGATAAAAGTATCACTTTATTGAACATGAATCATAATATAAGCCTTGGTCGATAAGATTAGATCTACACTAAGAAAGGCCCGATACACTTGATATTGATCACCATCTAGTGACCAATCAATAATACAGGTGATCATTCGCGATTCAGATAGCCTTATGGTAATGTTTCTGACTGTGAAGCTGGATGACACGGAATTGAATCTGGAAAAGAATATCACTTTCCTCAAGATAACAGGTATACCTTGTTGACGTGGGCCAAATAGCACGAAACATGAGTTTAGGGTTTCTTGTTGACTACTTGCAATCACTATTTCATCTCAGCATAGTGCATATATAATATATACAGAACAAAACGGCTTCCATCTGAAGTGAAAATTCGGAAAAGATTCTCCAGATCCATAGTGCATATATTACAGAAATCAACAAACAGTATCACGTAATTAAACTTGCAATCCTGAGAGGAAATAGAATGATGATCTTTTGTCTTTTCAACCCATACAAACAAACAAATGCAGATCAACACAACTAGTGTAGAAGCAGTCTCTGTGGCGAGACTACAATTTGTGGACGACCTTCGAACGAATCTTAAGTAACTTTAGCAAATATTGATCAAACCGAAAACATTTGGTATACGGCAAATATATACCACTGTGGGACAGAACAAAACGGCTTCCATCCCAAGAGAAAATTTGAAGAAGATTCTCCAGATCCATACAGCATATATTATAGAAACCAACAAACCGTATCACGAAACACAAACTTGCAATCCTGAGAGGAAACACAAAAGAAGAAAGTCAATAAACATGAAAAGGATGAATAGCAACTGGAAACAACTGGAGAGAATTGTCCAGGACAGAGTTGTATATAGACCGCATATGCCTATGGGAATGAAATCCATCAGCCTAGGTCTCATATGACAATATCTAAACTCTAACTTTAATCGATAGTCTTCAATTGACTTCGATGGAGTTTTCGACTAATCATTTCAACAATATCCACAACATCATACTGATAATTATCATGTGTTCATCTGCGACTAGCTTCGAGGATAAATTTCAATAGTTCTATTGTGAAAGCAAGATCAGAGGGATGAAACTGTGTTGAGAGTGGGTAAGGTATCACCCAAACACAATGGAAGTTGATCTTCAGATAGATTCCGGTTAAGTGGTCAAGACGTCTCTTACTATGACGAAACAGCCATTCATTGCTTCAAGGCTTTTAATTGTAGTCTAACTTAGATCAACTCATGAATTCGATTAATAAAAGAATTTACTTGTTACTCAGTAATAGTCGTTATTTTCAACAGAACCCTACTTAGATTCAACGGAAGTTCATAATTTTCTTTATCATTTATCATAACAGTCATTATTTTGATCTGATTTTGGAAACAAAGTCAGATAAAGAAATATTATGATCTAATTGAAATCTATGATTTTATTCATTCAATCACATGTTCATTACATAAACCAATAAGTAGATCAGAAGCTATTGAATCATAGATGATTTCCCTTGTGTTTTGTGTGTGTGTATGTGTATGTGTGTGTATAAAGTCAATATGTGAGAATGAAGCTGGTTTATTAACCTCCTGAAACTGCACAGGTCAATGTTTACATAAACGATTGGGATTTAGTAGATCGTTTGTGTTTTATGGAAACTACTTCATCCTTAGTTGGTTGATTTCAAGTTATAGATTAAGGAAGTCTCATTTGTCAACTTGCATCACTATTTGTGTTAAGGATATGACCTTCTGAAAATGGTTAATGAAATAGTGAATCTTTATTGATTGAGTGTGGTTATGACATGTATGTGGTGAACGTCAACGTCATTTAGCTTAATGCTCGTTATTTTCTGGTTAAGGGAAGAAAACTGAAATCAGCCAAGTCAAGATATGAGACTGGCCCGTTAATTAACTGACTCGTGGATAGATTTAGACTACTTGACTGGCGTTTGCACTGTTATCATAATTACTGATCGATAATGATCGGTGACGAAACTCAACACAGATCTCAATCATACAGATTCATTCTGGTGTTTGCCTTGACAATTTAATGGAAATATGTTGATGTAGTATATGAACTGCAAAATGTAAACGATTAACCTACTATTGTTAAACTAGTTTTATTTGTCTCCATGTAGTTCAGTATACTATCCCCTTAGATAAAATCATCATCTGATTATAGAATGAAAGAGTTGAATGAACTGTGGTATTTGTTTAGCAAAGCGTCTATATAAATCTACGAATCGTAGGTTTTTATATATGCTAATTATATAGTTATGCGCTTACTACTGATGAGGCACATTATATGACGAAACCACTATTCAAGTATTGTTTCGTTTTTCCATATTTTACCTCAAGATTGACATAGATTTGTGATGAATTCAAACCAAACCTGATGTGTGAATGAGAATGATAATGATTGGTCTTTTGCTTAGTCAGATATGTAGATAGTCTGACAAATGTCACATGAGTTATATATTCCGTTATCCTTATTATTTTTATCATGGCTCTCATTTATTATTAATCGTTCATTGTTGTTCGATTGTGTCGAGTTTCTGGTGTGGAAATATATTTACGTTGCTGTCAGGCTAATCACGTGTTCTTGATCATCTGAGTTGTGTTTTGACGTTCTGTAGAATAGATACGAGGGAGGGTGGAATCTAATGTAGATAATCGTTTAAGGTAGACAAACGTCCTATTCGTGTAAACATGAAAACTCAACCTTTATAACATTAGACAAAGTAAAACCGAGTGTTATAACAATTGACAGTAGGGTGAAAAACAAAGTATCAAAGGTACAAAACCACAAGTTATAACAAAACCTCCATAAAAACTCTGTTATTCCTTTAAAACAAAACACTCAGTTCATTTGATCACCTTATCTCTCTAATACTTGTTTACATTGAATGACTTCAAATTGTAAAGAGAACAATGAATATTAGTCGGTAACCATGTTCTTCTATATTTACATATACTAATCAGAATCTTATTAAACACAAAATAAGTAAACTAATAACAGACAGTATGTAAACAGAAAAAACCTCTACAATATTGAATATCAGTACAAATGGTTTCTTTGATGTTCAATTCTCTGTTCTTCTCTCTATCTCTCATTGTTTCTCTTATCTTCTATTTTCTCGCTTGATCTGCTGAGATATCAGAATGTATAATGTATATTTATGTAAACAGATAATTACACATGTATAGTGATATCAGATTTTTTGATTAAACTCTCCACAATATCCCTTCTGACAAAGATGCGTATGTATGTATTTATGCACTAACATTCAATACTGTGGTTAACATGTTTTGTTTTATAGGAAGGTTGTTTTTCACGGGATGAGGATATCCGCCTCGTTCATGTTCAATTCTCTTCTTTTACTCGGGCTTGGAACTGGCAGTAGTCCTAGAAGAGCTAAAAGAGGGATAAAGTATTTATGTAGGAACTAATATATGTATAAGAACGTGTCTTTGATGGTTGTTTCAGCTTTCAAGACAAGAAAAAAATAAATTGTGGGCATACTAATCAATTAATAACACTATGTTGTGTACTACTGATGTTGACAGGTATAAGTAGTATGTATCACTAATTGAATGTAGAAACAATAACGGGACGGATTGGCATGCATATAGCGTACAATGCTCTTTGAAACTAGCACAAAACAATAGCACCACACACTGTCCCATTGTCCTTGACTGATCAGATGAAACAATTGTTTAAGTAACTTCAGTCCGTTGTTTCAACTGTCTCCTTAGTTCCAAAATTTGATATATTATTATTATTATTATGCACAATTCCGGGTGACAACAATGTGGTCAGTCATACATTGATGTTTGTTTGCTTTCACAATTGAATCCTCTCAAAAATGAATCTCAAAATAATGGAAAATGATAAACTGCTTCAGTTATCCGTTTTCTGTTTTTCTCGTAAACAAGCATGGCAATCAGACAAATCAAGTGTGGCAAAGCAGCAGGACTAGACAGCATTCCAGCAGCGGCACTGAAAGCAGACGTAGCGGCAACTACAAGGATACTCCAAACTCTCTTCAGAAAGATCTGGGATGAGGAACAGGTACCAAAAGACTGGAAAGAAGGACTTCTAGTCGAAATACCAAAGAAAGGCGATCTCAGCAACTGTGACAACTACAGGGGAATCACTCTTCTTTCAATACCAGGGAAAGTCTTCAACAGAGTATTGTTAAACAGGATGAAGGACTCCGTAGACGTCCAACTTCGAGACCAACAGGCAGGATTCCGTAAGGATAGATCGTGCACAGACCAAATCCCAACTCTACGGATCATTGTGGAACAATCAATTGAATGGAATTCATCACTCTATATCAACTTCATCGACTACGAAAAAGCATTTGATAGCGTGGACAGAACAACCCTATGGAAGCTTCTTCGACACTACGGCGTGCCTCAGAAGATAGTCAATATCATACAGAATTCCTATGATGGATTAAACTGCAAAATCGTGCATGGAGGACAGTTGACAAAGTCGTTCGAAGTAAAGACCGGTGTCAGGCAAGGTTGCTTACTCTCACCCTTTCTCTTTCTCCTGGTGATCGACTGGATCATGAAGACATCAACATCTGAATTGAAGCACGGGATACAGTGGATAGCTAGGATGCAATTAAATGATCTAGACTTCGCAGATGATCTGGCTCTTCTATCGCATACACAACAACAAATGCAGGAGAAGAAAACCAGTGTAGCAGCAGCCTCAGCAGCAATAGGTCTCAATATACACAAAGGGAAAAGCAAGATTCTTCGATACAACACAGCATGTAACAATCCAATCACAATTGACGGAGAAGATCTGGAAGATGTAAAAACCTTTACATATTTAGGCAGTATCATCGATGAACACGGTGGATCTGATGCAGATTTGAAGGCACGGACTGACAAAGCAAGATCAGCATATTTACAAATGAAGAATATCTTGAACTCAAAACAATTAGCAACCAACAACAAACTCAGAATTTTCAATACAAATGTCAAGACAGTTCTACTGTATGGCGCGGAAACCTGGAAAACTACGAAATCCATCGTCCGAAAGATACAGGTGTTTATTAACAGTTGTCTACGCAAAATACTTCAGATCCGCTGGTCAGACACTATAAGCAACAACCTACTGTGGGAGAGAACAAATCAGATCCCAGGGGAGGAAGAAATCAGGAAGAAGCGCTGGAAGTGTATAGGACACACATTGAGGAAAGCACCGAACTGCGTCACAAGAAAAGCCCTCATATGGAATCCTCAAGTTCAAAGGAGGAAAGGAAGACCAAAGAATACATGACGCCGGGAAATGGAGATAGACATGAGATAAATGAACAAGAGTTGGATGGAACTAGAAAAGAAGGCCCAGGACAGAGTGGGTTGGAGGATGCTGGTCGGCGGCCTATGCTCCATTGAGAGTAGCAGGCGTAAGTAAGTAAGTAAGTAAGTTAACTTCTAAGCAAAGATGGATGATGAATAACAATGAATCTAGAACGCGCGTTTCGTCCCATTAAGGACTCGTCAGCTGGATGTGTCTGCATCCCAGAATTGATGTTCACTCCAGAACGCAATCTCAAACACCAAAAGGAGACTGATCAACTGCAGTCCTAAACAACATTAGGAAGATACAATCAAACAATACCAAGTGAATTAAATTAACTTCTAGCTTCAAAACAATTCACTCAGCAGGTCATGCGATAAACTGACCTAGGGAAACAACTCATCAGCGGTTACCCTAATTAGTATGACATCAACATTGTGAACAAAAGTGTAATGAGCCTGTGATCGTCTCAGTAATTTAAGCGATATAGATGATGGACCCTTATCCTATGTCATGTTTTCCACATATGAAGCAATTTGTATTGTAGATGTTGTTCGACTTGAAAGCTTCACAAATAAACCACGCAGCATAGAAAATACAAACTCAACGAAATCAAAACCTATCTGCTGGAATCGCTCCTGGATCTCACAGTTGAAATTTTAAATTATTTAATTTTGACCAAGGGGCTTGAATCATTCGCATTCGCCATAAATACAGGAGAGAACAACCATAGTAGCAGAAGCAGCAGCCTCAGCAGCAGTAGATCTCAATGTACAGAATGGTTAAAACAAGATTCTCCGATACAGCACAACATGCACCAATCCAAACACAATTGACGGAGAAGATTTGAAAGATGTAAACAACCTTCACACATCTAAGCGGCATCATTGATGAACACGGTAGATCTGATGCAGATGTGATGGCAGGGATCGGCAAAGAAAGAACTGCATATCTACAACTGAAGAACATCTGGAACACAAAACATTTGTCAATCAACACCAAAGTCAGAATTTTCAATACAAATGTCAAGACAGTTCTACCGTATGGTGCGGAAACTTGGAGAGCCGCGAAAGCCACCATTCAGAAAATACAGGTGTTTGCTAACAGTTGTCTACGCAAAATGCTTCGGATCTGTTGGCCAGACACTATTGGCAACTGCTGTTTATTTGAAAACACTTCCTGTTAGTACTGCGGTCAGCAAATAATATTGATATCAATGAAGTGTCAAGTATGAGAACGGTCCTCTCGTTATAAACTGAATTACCATGTAGTGACCTACTTTTATCAAGAGAACGCAATCGGTGTAATGGAAACAATTATTATTATGGCCAATTGTACCAGGGATTGTTTTATTGTACTTGTTTGTTTAACTGTACAAAAGACATACTTTCTTCTGTTGCTTGTGACCTTGTACGAATTTGGTTACGCTCAGTAACGCCAGTTGTAATCTTGCACGATCTCGGTACACTTTCGATACCACGAAATCGCCAACAAATACATCTCGACTACAGCCATAAACTGCCTACTGATATTCGGTCTACGGGGGATCTTACCGGTTAACAGGCACGTGGTCTTCTTGTAGTGGTGATCTTTGTCAAACGCGAATCGATCCTTCAACATTACCTCCCACCGATGGAAGAACGGTTTAGGTTATTATTAGCACGTCACCCTTTGGGTGATTCTTGGCCGGGCCACCACCTTATGTGCCAGCAATATGTTGCAGGACCTACGGAAGCTGACTCCCGAATTGCTAAAGAATTGTGGCTGAGATCGTTACCAGCACACATCCAACAAACGATCACGACCCTGCTCGAGGATGCACCACTCAACCAGGTGGCCTTAAATTGCTGACAAAATATCGGCAGGTACTGGAATTTGAGAAAACTACATAGTTGCTTAAACATCACGTTTGAACGTGGGTTTCGACGCTAGTCACTTTCCGGCTCAGAGATAGGGGCAGTCGTATTCATACTCGTATTAACTTCAGAGACCGTTGCGATATCCCGAACCCTACATCACTCGGGCTAGATCACGCTCTCGAAAGGCCGCACTCACTCGCCCAACGCGGTCTTCTTCCAAACCACGCCAAAAACGGCTTTGAAAGAGAGCATGTCTTGGTGCTCGTTTCACCGTAAATTCACTCCAGGTTGGTGGTTTATTTTGCATGCACGATTATTGCACAACCGCTAGGTATCCAGTAGATACAGGTGCTCAAGTTTCTGTCGTACCCCATGGTAGCAGTAAGTCACACGCTGTGGCTCAGCCATTCTTACCAATGGTACAGGACAGCTAGCGGTCAACCGGGGCAACCTACTGCAGTATCCGTGGACGTTCATCATTGCCGATGTTCCCACAGCCATGCCCGGTATTGATTTCCTACAGTACTATGAATTGCTAGTCGGTTCACGTGGGGTGCAGCTAATTGATACTCCGTCAAACAGCAAATTCATGGGCTTCAAAGCTCAGGTACGTACTTAATCTTAGGCGTTTTTCATTGTCATGACGATATATTCCACGCTTTATTGGAGAAATTCCACAAATCGTGTGGCACACTACATAGTCACCCGCGAATCCCCAGTCATGGCAAGACCACGCTGACTGGCACCGGACAAGCTAGCTTTCGCTGAACGTGAGTTTGACAATTTACTAATTACCGGTATTATTCAACCCTCTCACAGTCCCTGGGCCTCACGTATTCACATGATGGGCATAAATGATGGGGTTAGTTGGAGACCATGCGGCGACTACCGAGTATTAAACGTAGTTACGCACTCTGATAGACATCTCAACCACCACATACACGACATCAAGGCATCGCTCAAGGGTTTTACCATTTTTTATAAGATTGATCCAGTACGAGCATATCATTAGATCCCAGTCACTCTTGAATATATCGAGTAAACCGCTATCACGACTCCCTTTGTTCTGTTTGAGTTCCTACGAATTCCATTTGAACTACGGAATGCTGCTCAAAATTACCAAGAGTTTATTGATAGAAGAGTACGAGACTTGGATTTTGTTCACGTCTATATTGATGTCCTGTTAATTGCATCATCAGACGTAGATGAACATAATCAACACCTCACACTCTTCTTTCAACGCCCTTCGGATAATGGAATAGTAGTCAACCCGGACAAGTGTGAACTGTGCAGATCGGAAATAATGTTTTTGGGTCACATCATTAAGCAAAAAGGTTTTTCACCTTACGAGGACAAAGTACGTGCAATAAATAAATACAACGTACCGTCCACACTCAAGAGACTGAAGGCTTTTCTCGGTTTGGTTAACTTCTACCGACCTTTCATCCCACAAGCGGCAGAACAGTTACGACCATAATCCACGCAGATTAAAATTGAACGATGCCGCACGTACTGCATTTTCAGAGATCAAGACGGCTCTGGCTCGAGTCACACTCCTCAATCTGTAATGTTGTCTCTCGACTGTCACGACTGGTCGAGGACAACAATTCGAGTGCGAATTATTCTCCCCACTGACCCGGCTGCTTGATACGGAACGCACAGACACTACCGCCTACCATGCAGCATTAAATGGTTTAGTTGAACGGTTTCACCGCCAACTTAAAAGTGCTCTTCGGGTACACGAAATCAACAATTGGTGCGAAACCTTACCGCTCGTCATCTTAGGTATCAGAACGAGCTTAAAAGCAAATATTCAATATTCCGCCACTGAAGTGGAAAGTAACGACTAATTGACATTTTTAGACATACGTGAAAGTCGAAGGGATGATGGTACTATTAGACGGTCAGTCTATATGAAACCTACTTGGACCGGACAATACTTAAATTTTCATAGCTTTTGCCCATTTCAATACAAGCGGGGCTTGGTCAAGTGTTTTTTTAAGAGGACTCAAATGAATTGTACATCTGACAGGGTGGACGAAAAAGAAGAGTTAGTGACTGACACGTTGATAGCAAATGGTTATTCACTAAAGTTTATCAATAGGTGCAAAAGTCAGTTAATGCCAAGACCTCTTATTTATTCAGTTCCAAAGAAAAAAGCTTGTATCGATTAACCATATACAGGCGAATTCATTAGCACAGTTTTAAGACGGAGATTGAAATCAGTCATCGAGAATACCTATTATGCTGCTCAATCGGTTGTGACTGAAAATTTTAAGGCCATGATTCCTGATAGAACTAAACATTGAGCTAATGGTTACGTTACATTTCAATGGATTTACCAATTTACATGTTTGTGTGGATACAAATAAATAGGTAGGAGTAATCAAACAATGCAGTCAATAGTCAATGAAGATGTGCTTAAATGGCTTCAAAATCAATGTGTGTCAAATGATTCGATCAATGTGAGGGCTAGAAAACCAGGTTCATCGATAGCAAAACATATAATTGAAACAGGGCACAAAATTGACATTAATACAGCTTTTGAAATGTTGTATAGAAATTGCCAAGGACGAATTCTTAGGTTTATTGAAGCCTTGGCTATTCGTACATTTAAAACCCCCTTATGTGTACAAAAACACTTTGTCGTAACTTTGAAGTTACCTTGGTATTTCTTACGTCATTCTATGACCTAGAATAAGGCTCAATTTTTAATTTTTTCTCTCCTCTTATTTCATGTTTTTGTACTTGAACTTTCACGTGATTGACCTTCAATAACTTTCATACAAAATGCCCTGACAAGTATATGTATGACCAGATTGTTCGAAATGTATGGCGCAAAACTTCACATTTTTCAGGTCAACTTCTTCTTCTCGATGTTCTGTGAGAACATGTTCACGGCACGATATTGGGTCGTTTGCCTGGGGAATTTTTCACACCACGGAGCAGTAACGATTCCGGTAAATCATACTACAACCATCGACTACCTGAATTGATGCGAACACTGCCTCCAGTGTCAATTCAAACACAACATCGACAGGTCGCTCTCCCTCGACAGTTATCTACCTGTTCACATGTTTTCATACGAGTGGATTCTGTAGGCAAACCTTTGCAACAGCCGTACGAAGAAACTTTTCACATGATTTCTCGTCATGAAAAGGTCTTCAAGGTTGATCAACATGGTCACGTCGAGGTAGTCAGAATTGATCGTCTCAAGTCAGCACACGTCAATGACAGTGCCCTACCTGATAAGTTGAGACTCAATGCTAGACACATCAAACCTACTAGTAGGATCTATACGTCTACCTTGGATCCCACGCTAGATACATTAGAGACCTCATTCTCACGTCTCAGTCAACAGCACTTGTCATCTGCACCATCCACGGACGAGACGTCCGTCTCACTTCAGGATAGGTAGACCACACTGCCCTTGATTTCGGACGAGATGGCAGGCTCACGAGGTACGAACGAAACCAAAGTCTCACGTTCCGGTCGCCGAGTACGCCTACCCATACACTTGCGCGAGTAACCACGCTATCAACAACAGTGGATCTCATCTTTTAAATGGCACGTAGTGTTCTTGTAGTGCAAGGTTTGCTCTCAAGGCATTTTTGTTGCAGTCTGCAGACTGTTTCAGATGAACTAATTTACACTTTAAAGTATTACAAGTAATCCCATCATCATCTGTCTAACTTTGAGGTCAAGTCAGATACCCCAGAAGTGCCAGTATACACTACTGGTTGCCTATCTCTCTCTCTGCAAAGTTTCACATCATCGGCAATTTATTGAGTCAAATGATACCTGTTGTTGAACGTCGTTTATATAAATCAAAAACGGAAGACTCGCTAAAGCCGAACATTGAGGAGAAACACTGCGACAGTCCATAGCTTGAGAGAAATTAACGTTAACCCTGACCTTAGAATGAAGATCTTTTAGATATAAAGTAAATCAGTCGACCAAACGTGACTTCATACTCAATCGCATGAACTTACAGATAAGACATGTATGGTTGACCCTATCAAAAGCTTTTGAGAAGTCAAGGTAAATGACATCAGCATTTCATTCGCGACAAACAATGGTTGTCCATCTGTCCGCTGCAGTTAGCAGGCTGGGTATACAAAAATGATTCTTCTTGAAGCCATGATGTTGGTATTAGAAGCTCAGGGATAATAAATAGTAGTGGTAACCGTCATATCAATGACACCATTATTTTTGAAATTACAGAGAGAAGGGCCATCGGTCGGGAGCTTCAAGCTTTGCTGAGTCGACCTATTTTGAAAATTGGTTTGATGTGAGCCTGTAGTGGCGTTGGGTTCGAACCACATAATCCTCAAGGCTGAACACAATGCAATCGGGAAAATAGATATTCAACATTTAACGCGGAGAAAACCTCAACGATGAAGAGGGCGCAAACAATGAATTGAATTAATTCAAGTTCAGCGGATGACATGGCTCAACCTTGCAAGCATGATCGTAATTACATAACATTCATCTATCTACATGTGTTTTTCATCACATATTGATGATTAATACAATACGATGAGTCATAGTAGATAATAATGCGACATTCATGTAAGATATTAAAGATAAGGCAGTTGTATCATGACAAATCTACAATTTAAGGATTTAATCTTTTATTAAAGCAGATCTCATATCGAAGTAGACTATAATTCTACATTGGTATGCCTGACTAAAGAAACGCAGACTATTACTAATAATCCTTTTTTTTCACTTTAACTTTTTCGCTCGAGTTTTACTTGTGTTAACCAGTCTTTTATAAGTCGTCCGATTATTGCTCACATGTATTATCGTTATGTTATATTAATTAGTACTCATAACATAATCAATCGATAATAATAAATGGTCATCTAAGATGTTTTGCTAACAATCTTTAGTAGAATTTTTCTGCTTAAGAGAAATAAACATGCTGAGGTGTCGAGCTCTGGAAAATAAGGCCTTCACACGTGGTAAATATAAGTTGATCAGTAACGTAAGCATGGACTAAATGGTTTTCTGGACCTAGTCCTTCATATTCTTCTCTCATTTACCGTCTCAATCTGTTCTGGACTATGCACTATACTGTAATATTTTTTCTTCCGACCACTGTCTGCCTAATTTCCAATTTTCGAATTCTATTGCCAAACAACAAGGATAACATCGCAGAAACATACGGCGAGCTTAATCTATAAATTTTATGCAATCATAAAATCGTTTCAGATGTTTCACACAATTGCAACCACACAATTATCTGGATTCATTCAATTGTTCTTATTCGAGCGAGTGACATAAGGGTCACCAGCATCAAGAATTTGTTGCCATACTGCGTGTTTAATGTGAATGCTCTTGGATTGTTACTAATCATCACAAATGGCATTATATATATCGTCTATTGAATAGTCTGATTATTAAAAATAATTAATTCGAGTTTAACTATTTTATTGGATGATTTACTGTACTAACAGTGCATCGATTTTTTAGTTGTTTTAGCAACATATTTGTCGATGACACTAGGCTAAAAGCAGGAAGTCCTATTAGAAAGTTTGTATTTCGCCATATTCCTACCTAAACTTCCATAAGTTGTTTAATTTTAAAATTAAGTTTCTGGCCATGTTTGTTATTTAAGGATTGTCATAAACCTCACTAACCTGCTTGTTAACCTAATTCATACATGCGTTGCATTATATATCAATGTCATTCAAGTTTGTATATCACTTTAATCGCACTTCGCATTTTCACTAAATCTATCATGAATTGAGAACCAACAAAGGAGCTGATATAGCATCAGATCATCACTTGCTGTTTGCCAAGATGAAGTTGAAACTCAAGAAGCACTGGACAACGGGGCGGACAATATCACAAATTTTTATACGCCTTTTCTTCGAGATAGTGACAACCCTCAGCATTAGACTCCGGATCTCTTATGATTCCCTTAATGGAGAGCAGCTGGAATGGGATAAGAAGGCAGTCACTTCAATATGTCATGAGGTCTTGGGCCATAAGAAGCACCATCTCAAAGAATAAATCACTCTTGATACATTGGATAAGATTTGAGAAAGGAGTAACAAGAAATCAGCACTCAATAACAGTCGAAAAAGAGCCGAGGAAGCCTATGCAGTAGCTGAATACACAGAAGTAAACAAGCAAATGAAGACGAGCATCAAAACCGACAAACGTAAATATATGTGAAAGATTTGGCAATGACGGCCGAAAAGGTTGCAAGATAATGAAACATGAGACAATTGTATGATACATCAGAGAAACTAGCTGGAAATTATCTTGAACCGGAGCGACGGGTAAAAAGCTGGGAAGGCAAAGTAATCAGTATAATAACAACGGAGGCATCACTCTCCTCTCAATACCAGGATACGTCTTCAAGAGGGCATTGTTAAACAGAATAAATGACTCCGTAGACACCCAACCTCGAGACTAGCAAGCGGGATTCCGTAAGGATAGATCGTGTATAGACCAAATCGTAACACTACGGACCATCCTGGAATAATCACTTGAATGAAATTCAACACTCTACATCAACTTCGACTGTGTTAATTACTTTAAAGGAAGACTCTTTTCACATATATTTTTTTTCTGTTTGACCATGAATTCGAATGTACAGCATGAGTAAAAGATTTCGTGAAGAAGAGAGTGCTCTACGCTGAGTACTCTTTGTTTTCACTTGTGTATTCTTGTTGATGTTTGTGGGATTTATCCAAGTTTCAGCGCCGTAGAGAAGAACTGTCTTGACGTTCATATTCAAGTTCGTGAAACTTATGTTGGCTTTCAGACAGTTGATTTGAGTTGCATATGTTGGTCCATTGTAGAAATGTGTGCCTTAATTCACCAATCCTCGTCTTTACATATTTGTAAGCTCTTTCATGTTTATCAATGATCCCAATCAGGTATGTGGGCGTTTCAGAGATTCTCCATCAAATGTGATTAAATTGGTGTTCTCCATGTTGTATTTAGGGATGTTGCTCATTCTATTCTGTATGTTGAGACCTAATGATGCAGAGGCTGCACTATTTACCATGACCTGCATTTGTTGATGTGCATGTGAAAGAAGGGCCAGTTTATCTATAAGGTCTAAATCGCTCAGTTGCATTCAATGTTTCCATTTTATTCCATGCTTCCTGTTAAATGTCGAGGTCTCCGTATTCCAGTCAAAGATCAGAAAAGAAAGAAGTCCGAGGGCGAGCACTGTAGTCTGGCTCTGATCTTCACTTGGACTGCGACTCTCGACTATCCTCCATGGACAACCTGGCATTGTAGTTCGTCATATGAATATCGTATGATATTGATGATTTTCTCATGTAAACCATGGTGTCAATGAAAGCTCCATAATGTTCTTTTATCCACACCGTCAAAGGTTTCGTCAGAGTCAATGAAACAGACGTATTGTGACACGCTCCATTCAACTGATTATCCAATGATGATCTGCAGTGTCGCATGTTTGGTCTTTGTATGACTGATCTTTACGGAATCCGGTCTGTTGATCCAGGAGCTGGTTGTCCACCGAATCATTCAACAGATTCATTAACACACTGCTGAAAGAGTTTCCTATTGCCAGTAGCAGTATGATTGCACTGTAGTTCTTTCATTTACTCAGATTTTAGTTCCATGGTATCTTTGATATTTCTTTTGGCACTTATTTTTCCTTCAAAATCTTCATATGTAAAAAGTGGATGATATTTGAAGTTGATCGTATGTCTGTCTTCCATGCTTCGGCTGGTATATTGTCAGGTTTAGCTGACTTCGCACACCTCAGTCATCTAATGACTATCTAGATTTCTTCCGTCGTCGACAGAGTGACATTTTGTGTTCTCTTAAAACCGATCTTTGTCGTCGTGCTTGTTGTCATTCGTGAGTGCATAAAATTTCATAATATGCAGTGCGAATCCTTCCTTCTTTGTTTTGTAGAATGTTCTGTTGATTCTGGGTCCCTGGATTTCCCATCCCACAAGTGGGTCAAGTGAATCTTTGAACGGCTTAAGAGTAACCTACAATGTGTGTGTGGAACATCGTCCTCTTTGCGGCTAGAGTACAGCAGCATCTCTCTTGAATCCAACCTTCCTTGTACAACTTGGTTGCAATGTGCTTCGCTGATACCGAGTACGCCCAATTTATATCTGTTCATTTTCGTTGAAATTAACTAGTTCGCCCAGTCTCCTACAATTTCCGAACATTCCATGTACCTAAATTCTTAGACGGAGAAACTGTCTAGTGACTACTACCACCATGAAGCATTGCAATCCTTGCGAAAGAACATCTTTCAACTTCCAGGACAGAGTTTCGATAGTTTATTTTGTTTATTTCGGTTAACTAATTTTAACAATGTTATTATCTACAGGACGGGATTGCTTAAGTGGATTATGTTGTCAGGATGATTCAACACACTCTCACAGACCATTCTAGGTTCAACGGATTGAGCTTAATAATGGGTGTCTCATAGATTGATAAAATGAGGATATGAGAGCTGTGTGATTCCATGAGAAAACGACCACTAAACTTATTGTGTTCACTTCATCTTTTTTCAAAAAAGTAGTCATCATTTGTAAAATGTGAATGTCATTCATCTTTCATTCGTACCTGTAAGTGATTGTCAGTCAAAGAAAAAACTCATTATTAAAAAGCGAAGTTTTTTCTAACTAAGATTCATATTACAACCACTATACGGAATAGAGAATAGAGAATATCATGATTTCTGATCAGTGAGATAGAATGACGTGATAGGTAACAACAGAGCATATTCGTTGCTGTTTCTGTAGATAACTGAGGTCGACAGAAATGCGTTTTTTTACGAAAATGCATACGTTTTTAACAAGGAGATTAAGGAAGTTAACGGACATTCCATATAACTATATTTTTAGAAGGAGAAGCGGTGCAGGGACTACTACCACCATGAAGCATTTCAATCCTTGCGGAAGAACATCCTTCAACTTCCAGGACAGAGTTCCAATGGTTTAATTTGTTCATTTTATGCTAACTAATTTTAACAATGTTAGTATCTACAGGACGAGACTGCTGACTTCGTACTAAACCCTCATCATTTACGCGGATATGTGATCGTTAATAACCCTAGAATAGCTAGAGGAATAACTTGGAAAGAACTAATGTGAATTTTCTGGTCCATACAGTTTCGTGTGAACCACAGTCTTGTGTAGATAAAAGAATCCATACAGACGAATACATTTCAACACCGAACTTCAATGCCAAATAGCATGTCCAAATGCATTGAACCTCACGCAACATTTGATCGAACTCACTGAATGATGATATTCAAATTTGAAGAATATTCCATGAAAACATACATTTGGTCAGCAGTCAAGTGTGTTCATTTCGAATATCGAGTAAAGTTGATTTGATTCATCACAGTGAATGGTATGAAATGATCCACAGAACGTGAAGTGGATTATGTTGTCAGGACGATCCACTACGATTTCATAGACTATTACACACAGGACGTAATGATTATTCTAGTTTTAACGGATTGGGCTTAATAATGGGTGTCCAATAGATCGATAAAGTGAGGATGTGAGAACTGGATGATTCTTTGAGAAAACGACCACTAAATCCACTTGAATTTAGGTGGTTATTTGTTAATGTTTGTTCACGGATGAATAACGACCTACTATTGATCGACAGCCAGAAGATTTGTTTTCACTTCATCTTGTTTTGAGAAAAGTAGTAAATTTTTGTAATATGAAAGTTTCACTTATTTTTGTTCTGTACGTGTAGGTGATTGTCAGTCACATAAACAACTTATTATTAGAAAGCGATGTTATTTTGTTCTAATCAAGATTCATATTACACCTACTATACAGAATAGAGAATATATAATACCATATTATCTTATTAATGAGATAGAATGAGGGGATAGTTGACAACAAATATAATCATTGATATTTTCTTAAACAAATGAGGTCAACAGAAATATGTTTCTTTTAAATAAAGTACACAAACTCTTTACATTGAGATTAAAGATTTAATCGATTCTATTTTGCATATTTTATAGGATGTAAGAGAAATCATACAACTTGGTGTTATATTATATTCAATGCGTAAATCGCACAGGATTCACAAGTTGTCAAGTGTTTTCCCGAAATACAAACGATATAAAGTCCTGTGGAATTTGTGTGAACCAATGGTCAAGGAAGATTCTGAGAATGATAATATTGCGGCTCATTTACAGATATTCATCAGAAAAGAAGTCTGCAGTTTGTAAAATCTTCGGCATTTTCAGAAAAGTCTATTGAACTTCATTATGCAACCCTCAAGTAACTTCAAGTAGACCATGAAAATTGTTCGAATTTCGAATGCTGTGAAAACTGTGAGTTTCATAAAATAACTCGTCTGGACATCAAGAGTCCCAACAACTTGCTAAATAATCACAATTTTGAGTGTACTGAAGGTCATGAGAACAATCGTTCATTGAGGAATTGAGAAGCGCTTCACGAAGATGAGCACAAGTTTGGTAGATGTCTATCCAGTGTTATATTTTACTCATGTAATTCAGGTGTATTACGTGAAGCTAGATGCTCCAAATGTGGTGAAATTGTAGACACATGGTCAGCTCATTGTATTACTGTCCATTTGGCTGAAATCATTAATAAGCTTTTTAATTCCGATTATATTAGGCTCAGTGCGTTCAATGTTCGTTTAAATTTATCCACAATTACGGATAGCAGTATAGAGTCATATGGCGATTCAGAATCAAATGACGCTCAGAATGATTGTGAGACAAATGTTTCTTGTCGAACAACTTGTAATCCAACTTCTCCTGTCCTGATACCTGATACCTACCATGAAGTCACTTATAATGCGTCCTCTTACCAATCTGCGATATATATATTTTGGATGAAACCATATTATTTAAAGTTTGTGATATGAAGATCCAACAAAATTTCGTGGGGAAGGAAAGTGTTGGAAAATCTATTGTTCGAATTATAGATATCAGTGATGTCAGTACATTACAAACATGTTGATCATATAAAAGGAATAACAATTGGTTACTATGTTTCTATCGGTATTATCAAGTCTGAATGAACACTTTTACTTGATCAGATGTTACAGATTTACACGTATCCCTCTAACTGCCTTTGGTTGCTTGAACCACTCAATGACCAGTTCAATTTCCAAGGTATATATCAATTTGCCTGAATCTTTTCACTTTATTCTACTTATATTTCAGCTGTGTATTCGCATGCTCATGACAGAAATTTTGGGAAATAATGAAGGTATGGATGCCAGGAATTTTAAAAAGCCATTGAGTGTCTTCACTGCACACAATCATGTAAAAGAACGAAAGAATCACCTATTGTGGAGAATTTTGAGCTCTTAATGAGCAAATATTAGGTGATTGATATGGATGAGACTTCAAGAACACGACATCTTTGCCAACATTGATAGGTGTGAATTCGGAATTGTTTGACTTGACCTGCATTTGTTGATGTGCATGGGAGTAAAAATCGTTCAGTTGTATTCAATGTGCCTATTATATTTTGTGCTTCTCGTCAGAATCCCGAGGTTTTCAAAATCTAGGCAACCAACAAAAGATTGATGCAGTGAGAGAGTAAGTAATCTTGTTTCATTCTGATCTTCACTTTGAATGAGTCTGTCGGCTATCGTTCATGAAGCATATTTCAGTGCTGTTCATCATATGAATTCCGAAAGATGTTGGCGATTTTCTTAGGTGTACCATGAGGTCGGAGATGGCTCCATAATGTCTTTTTATCTACATATTCGAATGGTGTCTCACGGTAAAAAAAATTGATTTGTAGTGACGAGTCTTATTTAGTTGGTTGTCAAACGATGATCTACAGTGTCTTGATTTCGTCTGTGCAACATCGATCATTATGGAATTCTGTTTGTGAGATGAATTATGACTAATGAGAATGGTAATATAACCAATTTACTATTATAATCGAAATTGTGATGTTGATTCTCGAACTCAGACTATACCGTGAAAATCAGCGTTGTGTTCTCATGTATACCCCATCAATTTTGACGTGCAATTTGTTGGAGATAAATCTGGAGGCTTTTATGCTACAGGTCCAGATGAGTGTTATTCGATATTTCTCAAAGGTGTACTAATTTCAGAAATACAATGCAAAATGTCGCCCTTAGTCTAATATTGTTTATTAAAGATCACTAAGCCACAAAGATAAAGAGAGCAAGTGAATACACAGCCAAAATGAGAGTCGAATGAAATGAAGAGATTCAGGCACATATGAAATTACATAGGAAAGTAAATTGACCATTCAGTGATTTCAGCAACTAACACTCAAGCCAGTAAGAGCAAAGTGTATATAGGCTGTAACACCTGATCAAGTAAGGATGTTCATGCAGATTAGATAAGAGTAATAGAAAGATATGAACAAATTGTTACCGTTTTCATAATGCCGTCTGTTAAAAATTTAACTGAGGTATTTCTCACTGCATCAGTCTAGTTCCATCGAAGTTTGCTGCAGTCAGTGGTCATCTCTAAGCTGAATATTGATAGAATTTGTTGCGATTTCGAAGATCATTAATCTATAATGGACGATTTATTCCAAATTGTGTGACAATATAACATTCACTGACAAGCACTTTTTGTCAACATTTTTAGACATTTCATCTTTCATTTGCGGCGAAAAGAGGATTTGGATACGCTGATAAAGCGCAAGACAGCTGTACCTGTAATCGAAATTCAACAACGTGACGGGAATTCCAGTTTTCATGATGCCAGATGTTGAATAAAAACATGAAAACATAAATGCTTGTACCAACATATCGTACTTGAGAAAATATATGCGTAAACTTGTTTCATACTTTTACATAAATTGAGTTCCATACTCATCAATATGAATTTCTAATGTGTGTAGTGTGACGTAGGCCGTTATAATTCATCAACATTTGTACTTATCCGTCGATCCTCCACACTAATTCAGTTCTACGAGTAGGGCATTATCTTCATTCAGCAGAATTATGATCACTGATGGTGGAAGCCGAGATTGTTTGGAAGTCACAAGGTTATTTTCTCAGGTGTTGATAAGAAGGGAAGATACAACATGTCAGTTTTCGGAATAAGCGAAAGCTATGGCATGAATGCTCTACAGATTTATATTAGATTCGAAAAATATGCTGCTGTGATGTTGTGCGTTTCTTGAGAAGAACTTGATGTTTTACTGTCGGATCACTAGTAATTGGTGACAACTTCCGCTTTATTCCATACATTCTATGAGACTCATCAATTTTAGTAAAATTTGTTATTAACTGTGCAACTGCCATAAGTTCATTCATCTTTAATTACCCGGTATAAATAATACGTTAGAGTCAATAGTTTTACGCATTTACGGTGCTTCAAAGGAACCAGAATATCAAATTGTGACTTGACAAAAAATATTATATGCACCCATGAGACTAATTTAATCCAGAAGATTATCATAATGGTATCAATTTCTTCAAGGGGTCCTAGGTTGTAAGTTTGCAGTTTTTAAATTGACTAGAATTTTGTAAGAGAATGCTATCGGAATGTTAAATAGAGAGTGAACCAACAACTTTCTTTGGTCACTGCTTTTAAATTGTTCCAAATTATTATCATAAGAAATAATGGAATTTAGAAAGCAGACTAGCAACTGTGGAATAGTTTGATATGTACTCTGCAAATACCAGTACTATTTTTAAAGTAAACGATACTGAGTACGAGTACCTCTCTGTCACATCAAGTCTGTGATACAGGTACAGTCAGCTGACGACTCTAAAGTCAGACGAAGTTACGTGCTTCCTGGATTCCGTTGCTGCCCACCACCAATCTGCGCTTATATTATTTGTGACTTAATGTCAATAACGAGGCAAATCGCACAAAATGCCCATATGATATGAAAAGACTGAACAGTTTCCAGTCCTACAAATCAATGAAAATATCGAAACAGCTAGTGCAAATGATTCTCTATAGAGTTGTTTCTCATATTTCTATGAGAATAGGACCAATTGTTAACTAAACACTATTGCAAACACTGCAGTGTTTTTTTCAAATCTGTCATCCTATTAACAGTGCTAAGGCAGAACTGTTGCTATTTCATTCAATATACACATTTTCTTATTCCTACTTGATTATTTTATAATCAGCATTCATAACAGCTGATTAACAACAGTCTGTCATCCACTTTCCTCTAAACAGATAATAATAAAATACCGAACGATTGAGGACTTGTTAAGAAATAATGTGGAACTCCGACATTTCAGTTCAATTACATCCACGATTACGTGAATAATCACGAAAATGCTATATAGTTCCGTGAAATATATCGACAATTTCTTGGAATGAATAACAAAATAGAAAGTGATCCATGAAAAATATTCGGATTTATTGAAATGGTTCACAAAATAAAGAACAATTTTAGCAAAGTACAAAATGGAATGAATAAAGTCAACATGGTGAAAACAAGTGAAAGTACGCTTCTGAAAATCATGGATGACTTTTCTTTTTTCTACACAAACATAGGCATATGCCACAGTCAACGCATAAAACAAAGATTGAGACAGCTGCTGGCATGACAATGTAAACGTAATGAAGCGATTTTCTTTGTTTTTTGTTTTCAGTCATTTCTGTTGTTCTATTCTATGTGAGAGCATTTCGCGATCGAGAGCTGACTATCGCTACTCTCGGCTTTGCCAGGGCATTTGGGGGCAAACGATCATCGGAAATGCTATTTTACAGACAAAGAATGTGTGTAAACCCGGAACAAAAGGACAGAGGAAAGCCCATATTAACCCACCCATTAACTAAATTGAATGGTTCAGTGTTGTATTTTTGGCTTTGTGGTATATTCTGGAACTGAGTCCCATTAGTGCACGAATAGTATTGAACATAACCTGGAGCACATTTGCGTAAACTTGTTTCATACTTTTACATAAATTGAGTTCCATACTCATCAATATGAATTTCTATTGTGTGTAGTGTGACGTAGGCCGTTATAATTCATCAACATTTGTACTTATCCGTCGATCCTCCACACTGATTCAGTTCTACGAGTAGGGAATTATCTTCATTCAGCAGAATTATGATCACTGATGGTGGAAGCCGAGATTGTTTGGAAGTCACAAGGTTATTTTCTCAGGTGTTGATAAGAAGAGAAGATACAACATGTCAGTTTTCGGAATAAGCGAAAGCTATGGCATGAATGCTCTACAGATCCATAATAGATTCGAAAAATATGCTGTTGTAATCTAGTCATACTTGAAGAGTAAACAAAGCTTTCAGCTCTGTTTAAGTATTTTTCCATCCATCGATATGCTCTCTTTGTTATCTTAGTAAATGTGATCGACTCAATTCCGAATTCCATGTAATGATAACTGTACTGTTTGTCAGTTGACAAAACCTCCGTTCATATTCAATATTATTCATTTGATACTGATCAAAATATTCTTCAACATTGAAATCTTTTCTAATCCTGTTCACACAAAGAACATTAGGTTTCAGTTAACAACAACAAAGTTTTGTCTTATGAAATCTGACAATCAATTTATGGGATTAGCACACTATTCCAATAAACTGTATTTTGATGGCTAATATAATCTAAACTAATCGTGAAATGAATTATTGTCAAGGCTCAGTGAATAACTTTCATAATCATCTAAATACTCTGTTACTACCACAAATAACAGTAATGATAATGTAGCGGTAAATAATTCCCCAAAATCAAATAGCTCTGTAAGTTTTCGACATTGGATGCTGACCAGAGTTTTAGTGGACTCATCTAGCTGAAGGCGCTCGGTCAAGCATCCGCCCCAGATCACGTGTGGGAACGCCGTGCTCAACATCTGCCTCAATCGCTAGCCAGATTAGTGCAAACGATCCTCGATATATTGATAGCTTATCAAATATATATTCGATCTCCTCGCTTCTGTCTTTTGATTTTACTCGGTGGGTGCGCTTCGTATTAGAAGGTGTTACGGGTTAAAGCGTTGTCAAACTCCGAATACCTGTGGCATCTTCAAGAATAAGTTATAATAACGTCATAACAAGATATATATTAATGATACAACTTTATGTACAATTGAAAACAATTTTGATATTAATGAATTAGTGAAAAAATGCAACAACTATTTGTACCACTACATAGTGTGAAAGTCTAGAAAACAATATTTTGGTTATTGTCGACATGTTTTTGAAGTCCACAATTCATCTACACAGTACCAAGAATTACATTTAGCATATATAACCAAAACATCAATAGTCTTTTTTTAATCCGCTGAAATTACTATTTATTTACAAGTGTGTAGACTGTTATTTATTTACCAGTAATTGACTCCTAGCGTTCAGTGTGGACTACATATACCTTTGATATTATTTCATGATCAAGATCTGTTCATGACATTTAATACAAGCTTAATCGATATGTGAAAATAATTTATCGGAATACCAAGATGGAAGTCAGTCTTCTTTTTTTTGCATGAACACTGATATCAGCTTTCAGGTTCAGTGATTACTGTTGTTATTACAAAGTTGTGTGTGGATCGATACATCGTTTCAATGTTCAACGTCTCGCTTTCAGTCGAATTCACTGTCTTTCTTTTATCAAAAACATTGACCTCATCAATTTAACTAACTGAATACATTTTACTTCAAATCTGCTTGACCAGCTAGAAATGTTTTATCTATTTTCATCTCAAAATCCAAAAACAGACAGTGACAAATATGGTGGGCAACTGGAATTCATATGGTTTTGTTCAGTAATTGCTATTCTACATTCAACAATGATGGAATTGTTTGATAAAGACTATATTATTGAAAAAAAAAATTTCAAAAGTTAAAATGTAAATTTAAACATCCAGTTAAAGCAATTTGTACTACTTTATCAGTATTGGGGTTGTGGAGATTATTAAGCTTTTCATTGAGATCATGAATCGACTGATGTTAGACCACCGTTGGAAACCTAGAAGCACTGGACGGTCGATTCATGACCTCAATGAAAAGCTTAATAATCTCCACAACCCCAATACTGATAATTAACATGTGCTCACTAGTGACTAGCTTCGTGAGGGAATTCTCGGAGTTCTAGTGAGAAACCGTAACCAGTGGAGTTAATTCGTGTCGGGTAGAGACAGGTATCTACCTCAGTACAATGGAAGATGGTTGCGCAATTTCGTGGATTGGTTGATGTTAGACACTAACACCATTGGATACCGGCTCAGTGGTCGAGTAGGTTAAGCGTTCGCGCGCGAGACTGAAGGCCCTGGGTTCGAATCCCGCGAGCGGGATCGTGGATGCGCACTGCTGAGGAGTCCCATACTAGGACGAAACGGCCGTCCAGTGCTTCTAGGTTTCCAACGGTGGTCTAACATCAGTCGATTCATGATCTCAATGTACTACTTTAATTTTTAAATGATCAAATCAAAACAACGCAGCTATGACAACCAAACAAAACATGTACACACATTTTAAAATACAAATAAACCTTTCACTTGGTTTATAGTATTGTAACAGGGGCCAAGAATTTCAACCAACTGTGGTAAATATCAGCTCATATACCTCAATAGCTAGAAGAATAATTCATAACGATGAGTTCATCTTCCAAGATAATTAGTTAGTAAATAACGTATGATTTTATAAAATTTAATCATCTTTATGGTTAATTTTATTGATCCAATCAGAATTAAACCATCTGAACATTATGAAAAAATCTATATAAACATATATATTCTTACAATAATTAATAACGTTTTAGACATAAAGATAAGATTAGTGTTGATTGTATATTTCAGGCAAATAATAAGCGTATTAGATGAATTTCCATTGGATCTAATGAGATAATGTTGTTTTGTTTATCTAAAAACTATTTCAGACATACATTTTCATGTATCCACTTACTACTGTACAATTCGGTTAGTGTATTATAATTCAAAATTTTTCAACTACACTGATATTTGTGCAGAATCTGAACAAAGCAATTACATAAAAGTAATTTTTCAAGATAACATATATATATATATAAGTAATCAGTCAGGTTCCAATACACCTATTCAGTCTCATTATTATTTCTATTCAAAGATAAACACAAGTTTCATAGAAATGTACAACCAAGAACACGTTGGAGCAGTAGTTTACACAAATTTACACACAATATTTTTTCAAAGGTAAATTTTCTGTTAAATCTGAATTTTTCTTTTTTTTTTTTTAAATGGAAGTGTTTTATTTGATTGTATCATGACAGCTGTGTCATCATTATCTCATCAATACCATACTATTTGGTAGTTTCAATGAATTAAACTGATCACAGGTACAACAATAAATAATGTTGTGAGAGAAATCAGTTTGTATTATTGAAACACATGAACTACCAAAATGTATTTGTTGTCCTTCAATTCTTTCCTTTGACCTGATTAGTTCTTATAAGTTTAATCTCTCTTGATAACTGTTTGTGCACCATTAGATATTCCTTGATAAATATGTTCCTGTGATCATGTGAGTTGAATTCATGCCCCTCCGCAGATATTCAATCAGTAGACTACCATGAACAGTATGCTAGTACAATATGATGGACTAAGACTAGAACACCTAAAACATCAAAATGAATTTCGTTCATTTTGTTCAGCTATCGTAACTAATGACATTGTAGTAGCATTTCTGCGAAATAGCTACTTTTATCGAGTAAACACTGATTCATTGGGATGAGAGAATCGCAAAATATCACATTGTTTGTATACTGTCGAATAGATATTATTGGTCTTCTGGTTAGTCAAAAGCTTTTAAAATCAACATTTCAGAAGTAAATTAACGTTCTCACTTGATTAGATTGAAACGTTTATGATATCATTTTAGTAATAATAAAGATCCTTGAAACTCCCATTTATTGGATCGGTTCACCTCAATCTAATAAGGAAAATGATAACTCATGTCCAAACTCATTCTGTGTTGAAATGAATGTTTATTGAAAGAGGCGAATATACATTATTCAGATATATAAACACACATTTGTTATGTTTATTATTTCAAAAGAAGTATTCGCTGTCAGAAGGTCTTATCTAGCAAAAATTGATGGTGAAAGTATGTATCTATAAATTGATTGTATAATCATATTCAAAATATTATCACTTACACAATCCTTCATAGTTATTATTCAATCGTTTTCTATCCAGCTTGAGCAATTCAATGTATTTCACAATAACTGAAAAATTAAGACGCACTTCTATGTGAAATTCACTGATCATATTAACACATTGATTGAGGCTTTAAAAACATTTCACATAAGCAGGAACATACCAAAGTTGAATTCAACTGAAGGAAACATTTGATATATCATGTAAATCTCTATAGAAATCTAATCACTCTATGAGTAGCCATATGAAATATCACATCTAACAATAATTTGATCATTATTGATTCTTTAAATTTTCAATTATTGATAATCTTCTGTTAACAGATTTCACATTCAAGGCAACTATCCTGATACATCTGAATAGGAAGATATCATTTTACTATGAGAACATACGTTGAATATTTGAATGGAAATATAGTTTTATTTCAAGTATATCAAATCATTCTATTATACCTTCCATATCAATGCTGTTGAATGTATCAAGATATGATAGAATAAAACAAACATTTTCTAATTTGCAAACAAACTATATGACATTATTATTAATCTCTTATCATTACAATTTATGTTAACAATTTGTCAAAACAATGAATGATAACATGTGGTATGATATCTAAGGAACACTAATGTCTTCGAGCCGATTAACAACAAACTGTGTATGTTAGAGTACTATAATGGAACATTTATATTCTGTAAACATTCACTAAATCTTCTAAAAATAAGCTGGTTAGAAGGTTCACTGGTGGATATTCTAGGTGATCTATTGCTAATGTCTTGATTATTTCTCAGTGCATAGTTGTTCGAACATTATTATTAATTATTCCACTCAATTAGAATAATAATTATGTTTATTACGTGGAGAGGGCTGGTGAGATGAAAGATTTCACGTGTTTTCAACTGATTTGTTCTTGATTGTTTCGAGATAATCAGGACACATTCTTGGAGGATTTTTCTTGGAAAATGAACGGTAATTGATGGAAGTGAATACTTCAACACAATTACACCACATGACAATAAATCCAGGTGCGGCAACATTGCAGTTATTCATAATCGAATCTCTATCGACGGATGTGGATGTTCACCTCACAATGTATCGCCTAACTTTATGGTAGATAGACCGTTCATCTAAATTCACTAAAGTTGATAACTGAATTTAGTCAGAATATCTTTGCAAACTGGATGGAGCAAATTTTTAAGGGTACTGATGAGATCAGCATGCTTACTGTGTGATTAGTTGCCTTCGTGTAAGATGATGTGATTGACATCACACTACGTAAATGACTAGTTGAATATGATATATGTGATTGTGTGTTGACAGATCTTGACTCAGACTTACATTTCATTTTTCCAGATACCTGAGAAAATTCAACAAAATCAATTTATCTCGCGGTTTTACGTTTCAATCCCGTGTAGAGATGAAGGTAACAAATGACATTTATATTCTGATTAACACCAACCTACATAAACAATCATCTGTTAGTCTAATGTTACATTCTAATTGCACTTAATTGTCACAATATCAGCAAATATGTTTGCTGTAGTCTATCACCGTGATGCAATATCTCTTTCTTACAGTCCACATTAATTAATTGTTTTGGATGTAAAACACATTGATCGAAATGACGTTGAAAAGTTGATTGAAGTAGTATATAATGAATTCGGAATCTTATTCTTAAACTCACTTTCCAAACGTTGCCGTTTTACACATTTTGCAGCAAAATTCAATTATCACATGTGATAAAAAGTCACAATCTAAATTTATCCTGAAATACTCTAATGTTTGTGAGTATGACGTTGGAACATTGGACAGCTAAGTGATCATGTCAACAACTGTCATCTTTATTAATCTCACAAAAAAGATTTGGGTAGTTGTGGTGAAATCACAGTGGTATTGTGTGAGTTTCCTTAGTTGTATTTCATCAACAATGAATTTCGCTACCCACGCCTGCTGACGCTTGCTTAACCTGGTACTGAAATGTGTGGATAGCTTTATCGCAAAAGTATGAATGGACATTTCAAGTGATCATTTAAATAGGATAAACGATTAACTGATTTCGAAGTGGATATATGAATGGCGAAGTTAAGCAGTTAATACATGAATACTCAATTATTCACTCACTCGATTATCGATCGCTCTTAACTGCGGTTCTTAGTCATAACACTACACAACGCAAAAGGAAGTGCATTTTGTCAAAACAGATCTCATAGTATTTTTCAACAATGCTCAATTTTCATGCTACAATGACATGATGATATTGTTTTTTAATTTGCTGGTTAAACGACGGTCATATCGAAACAAAAAATGATGTAAAACATATTTCGTGAGGATGCAATTTCATTGACATTACATCAGTAACCAGAAAATAAACAATTTCATAGATTGATTACATATTAAACTAGCAAACAATTTGTTATATTTCAAATGAAAATCGTGATTTCAAGTACCTTCTTCTGTACTTTCTATCACATTAATGTGAAAGGTATTTCTAGAAAAGTTTCTGGAAAATGGATCAAAAGTGAAACTTTGGTAGAGTATGAGGTTCTCGGGGGTATGTTAAACCTTATTTTATCAGAGGTAACTATTTTCACACTTGAATACATCACCTAACTTTCATGAAATTGAACATTTAGTGTGTGAATTCAGTCATTTAATAAATGACATCCAGACATCAGTTTCAACTGACGTTAAACTACACATCGATTGGATTTTCGAATAATTAAAATGAGTTTCGACACATTTTGCACTGCTATAGATGTAACCATTTTGATGAAATCTTTTCAACTGAAGTGAAACAAAACGGTGGATGAGATGATATCAGTCAGTTAGTCGATTATGTGTTGGAAACACTTATTAAAATCTGTCAAATTCGTCCGTCAAAACTCAATGTTCAGCATTCAATGTAGTTCTATTTAGTTCTAGCATGTTGGTAAATGTGAATGATGACATTGATAGTGTGATGAACTTTGTAATGCTCAATATGATGATAAAAACTCAGTGAATAAAATTACCATTTAATTTAGGATTTTCCGTTATATCATTGAGTGACAGTTGCATGTTTTATTATTCACTTATATTTTGTTTGATAACTTGAATTGTATTCACCTTTTTCTGTACTTTGAAGATTGTCCTAATCACAATACCATTGAAGCATGTCAAGACACAACAACATCGAATACAAAGTGTATGTGGTGTGAAAACGCGAAAATGTGCATTAGTAACAATGATAAGAATACTCATGCCTTCAAAGTAGATGTCTGCCGGATTGAAGTAAGTAATTGTTAGACTACCACCTTATTCCATATCGTCAATCTATTTACTCGGAAGAACATCTTATTGCAACAAACAAATAATGATTTGCATTGTTTATTCAGTGCATAAATCAAAGCATTGTATACTTTGAAGATATTTGATCAGATATTAGTACAACACTTTTTTTTTCATCTGAACATTCAACAATGAACAAATGCGTTGTTTGACACGAATGCCTGTGAACTTGATGATATTTCAGTTCATATAATATGTAGGGGTTGCCGATGTGGAATATGAAACCGTCAATCACTCGTGTGTTGAAGAATATTTAGATTGTGATACGACGTGACACCCATAAAACGAATTTCATCACACAAACAAAAGTCGTCAGTTAGTTGTAAGATAATGTTTACTCATCACATTGACTGTCAAATCGGTGGCAGATATTCCAAATCATTATTCAATGATCACATTGTGCAAATGTTGAACATGTAATTCTTTGTTGAATTCACTTGTGTCATCAATACTGACAATGGTGTATAATGAATGAATGATTATTTGATTATTATTTGATGATTATTAATATTGCCACTATGTTGTTCCCCAGAATATCAAAACTGTCAACGTTTTGAGTGAAGCAACATCTACCGAACACGGTCAAACAACGCCAGTGTTCACGAAGGGCAACTTGAGCGATGAATTGGAAAGAAATACACAAAAAGCTGAAACTGATTTGGTAAATATTGATATTCAGTGAACATTGTACTGTTTTGGTTTGTTTTTCAGATTATGACAACAGAAATGACTGAAAACGAAAAACAAAGAAAATCGCTTCATTACGTTTACATTGTCATGCCAGCAGCTGTCTCAATCTTTGTTTTATGCGTTGGCTGTGGCATATGTCTATGTTTGTGTAGAAAAAATAAAAGTCATCCATGATTTTCAGAAGCTTTTCATTCACACATTCTATGAGCTGAAAAATCATCAAGTTCACAGGCATTCGTGTCAAACAACGCATTTGTTCATTGTTGAATGTTCAGATGAAAAAAAAAGTGTTGTACTAATATCTGATCAAATATCTTCAAAGTATACAATGCTTTGATTTATGCACTGAATAAACAATGCAAATCATTATTTGTTTGTTGCAATAAGATGTTCTTCCGAGTAAATAGATTGACGATATGGAATAAGGTGGTAGTCTAACAATTACTTACTTCAATCCGGCAGACATCTACTTTGAAGGCATGAGTATCCTTATCATTGTTACTAATGCACATTTTCGCGTTTTCACACCACATACACTTTGTATTCGATGTTGTTGTGTCTTGACATGCTTCAATGGTATTGTGATTAGGACAATCTTCAAAGTACAGAAAAAGGTGAATGCAATTCAAGTTATCAAACAAAATATAAGTGAATAATAAAACATGCAACTGTCACTCAATGATATAACGGAAAATCCTAAATTAAATGGTAATTTTATTCACTGAGTTTTTATCATCATATTGAGCATTACAAAGTTCATCACACTATCAATGTCATCATTCACATTTACCAACATGCTAGAACTAAATAGAACTACATTGAATGCTGAACATTGAGTTTTGACGGACGAATTTGACAGATTTCAATAAGTGTTTCCAACACATAATCGACTAACTGACTGATATCATCTCATCCACCGTTTTGTTTCACTTCAGTTGAAAAGATTTCATCAAAATGGTTACATCTATAGCAGTGCAAAATGTGTCGAAACTCATTTTAATTATTCGAAAATCTAATCGATGTGTAGTTTAACGTCAGTTGAAACTGATGTCTGGATGTCATTTATTAAATGACTGAATTCACACACTAAATGTTCAATTTCATGAAAGTTAGGTGATGTATTCAAGTGTGAAAATAGTTACCTCTGATAAAATAAGGTTTAACATACCCCCGAGAACCTCATACTCTACCAAAGTTTCACTTTTGATCCATTTTCCAGAAACTTTTCTAGAAATACCTTTCACATTAATGTGATAGAAAGTACAGAAGAAGGTACTTGAAATCACGATTTTCATTTGACATATAACAAATTCTTCGCTCGTCTAATGTGCGTTAAAGCAGAGTCATCTAGCTTTGTGAAATCGGATCTGGAATAGTCATCTGGCCCTGTGACATAAAAGGCATTCATATATATCTCGATCAAGTTACAGCAGCATATTTTTCGAATCTAATATAAATCTGTACAGCATTCATGCCATAGCTTTCGCTTATTCCGAAAACTGACATGTTGTATCTTCCCTTCTTATCAACACCTGAGAAAATAACCTTGTGACTTCCAAACAATCTCGGCTTCCACCATCAGTGATCATAATTCTGCTGAATGAAGATAATGCCCTACTCGTAGAACTGAATTAGTGTGGAGGATCGACGGATAAGTACAAATGTTGATGAATTATAACGGCCTACGTCACACTACACACATTAGAAATTCATATTGATGAGTATGGAACTCAATTTATGTAAAAGTATGAAACAAGTTTACGCAAATGTGCTCTAAAATACGACATGTTGGTACAAGCATTTATGTTTTCATGTTTTTATTCAACATCTGGCATCATGAAAACTGGAATTCCCGTCACGTTGTTGAATTTCGATTACAGGTACAGCTGTCTTGCGCTTTATCAGCGTATCCAAATCCTCTTTTCGCCGCAAATGAAAGATGAAATGTCTAAAAATGTTGACAAAAAGTGCTTGTCAGTGAATGTTATATTGTCACACAATTTGGAATAAATCGTCCATTATAGATTAATGATCTTCGAAATCGCAACAAATTCTATCAATATTCAGCTTAGAGATGACCACTGACTGCAGCAAACTTCGATGGAACTAGACTGATGCAGTGAGAAATACCTCAGTTAAATTTTTAACAGACGGCATTATGAAAACGGTAACAATTTGTTCATATCTTTCTATTACTCTTATCTAATCTGCATGAACATCCTTACTTGATCAGGTGTTACAGCCTATATACACTTCGCTCTTACTGGCTTGAGTGTTAGTTGCTGAAATCACTGAATGGCCAATTAACTTTCCTATGTAATTTCATATGTGCCTGAATCTCTTCATTTCATTCGACTCTCATTTTGGCTGTGTATTCACTTGCTCTCTTTATCTTTGTGGCTTAGTGATCTTTAATAAACAATATTAGACTAAGGGCGACATTTTGCATTGTATTTCTGAAATTGGTACACCTTTGAGAAATATCGAATAACACTCATCTGGACCTGTAGCATAAAAAGCCTCCAGATTTATCTCCAACAAATTGCACGTCAAAATTGATGGGGTATACATGAGAACACAACGCTGATTTTCACGGTATAGTCTGAGTTCGAGAATCAACATCACAATTTCGATTATAATAGTAAATTGGTTATATTACCATTCTCATTAGTCATAATTCATCTCACAAACAGAATTCCATAATGATCGATGTTGCACAGACGAAATCAAGACACTGTAGATCATCGTTTGACAACCATCTAAATAAGACTCGTCACTACAAATCAATTTTTTTTACCGTGAGACACCATCCGAATATGTAGATAAAAGGACATTATGGAGCCATCTGCGACCTCATGGTACACCTAAGAAAATCGCCAACATCTTTCGGAATTCATATGATGAACAGCACTGAAATATGCTTCATGAACGATAGCCGACAGACTCATTCAGAGTGAAGATCAGAATGAAACAAGATTACTTAGTCTCTCACTGCATCAATCTTTTGTTGGTTGCCTAGATTTTGAAAACCTCGGGATTCTGACGAGAAGCACAAAATATAATAGGCACATTGAATACAACTGAACGATTTTTACTCCCATGCACATCAAAAAATGCAGGTCAAGTCAAACAATTCCGAATTCACACCTATCAATGTTGGCAAAGATGTCGTGTTCTTGAATTCTCATTCATATCAATCACCTAATATTTGCTCATTAAGAGCTCAAAAATCTCCACAATAGGTGATTCTTTCGTTCTTTTACATGATTGTGTGCAGTGAAGACACTCAATGGCTTTTTAAAATTCCTGGCATCCATACCTTCATTATTTCCCAAAATTTCTGTCATGAGCATGCGAATACACAGCTGAAATATAAGTAGAATAAAGTGAAAAGATTCAGGCAAATTGATATATACCTTGGAAATTGAACTGGTCATTGAGTGGTTCAAGCAACCAAAGGCAGTTAGAGGGATACGTGTAAATCTGTAACATCTGATCAAGTAAAAGTGTTCATTCAGACTTGATAATACCGATAGAAACATAGTAACCAATTGTTATTCCTTTTATATGATCAACATGTTTGTAATGTACTGACATCACTGATATCTATAATTCGAACAATAGATTTTCCAACACTTTCCTTCCCCACGAAATTTTGTTGGATCTTCATATCACAAACTTTAAATAATATGGTTTCATCCAAAATATATATATCGCAGATTGGTAAGAGGACGCATTATAAGTGACTTCATGGTAGGTATCAGGTATCAGGACAGGAGAAGTTGGATTAGAAGTTGTTCGACAAGAAACATTTGTCTCACAATCATTCTGAGCGTCATTTGATTCTGAATCGCCATATGACTCTATACTGCTATCCGTAATTGTGGATAAATTTAAACGAACATTGAACGCACTGAGCCTAATATAATCGGAATTAAAAAGCTTATTAATGATTTCAGCCCAATGGACAGTAGTAGAATGAGCTGACCATGTGTCTACAATTTCACCACATTTGGAGCATCTAGCTTTACGTAATACACCTGAATTACATGAGTAAAATATAACACTGGATAGACATCTACCAAACTTGTGCTCATCTTCGTGAAGCGCTTCGCAATTCCTCAATGAACGATTGTTCTCATGACCTTCAGTACACTCAAAATTGTGATTATTTAGCAAGTTGTTGGGACTCTTGATGTCCAGACGAGTTATTTTATGAAACTCACAGTTTTCACAGCATTCGAAATTCGAACAATTTTCATGGTCTACTTGAAGTTACTTGAGGGTTGCATAATGAAGTTAAATAGACTTTTCTGAAAATGCTGAAGATTTTACAAACTGCAGATTTCTTTTCTGATGAATATCTGTAAATGAGCCGCAATATTATCATTCTCAGAATCTTCCTTGACCATTGGTTCACACAAATTTCACAGGACTTTATATCGTTTGTATTTCGGGAAAACATTTGACAACTTGTGAATCCTGTGCGATTTACGCATTGAATATAATATAACACCAAGTTGTATGATTTCTCTTACATCCTATAAAATATGCAAAATAGAATCGATTAAATCTTTAATCTCAATGTAAAGAGTTTGTGCACTTTATTTAAAAGAAACATATTTCTGTTGACCTCATTTGTTTAAGAAAATATCAATGATTATATTTGTTGTCAACTATACCCTCATTCTATCTCATTAATAAGATAATATGGTATTATATATTCTCTATTCTGTATAGTAGGTGTAATATGAATCTTGATTAGAACAAAATAACATCGCTTTCTAATAATAAGTTGTTTATGTGACTGACAATCACCTACACGTACAGAACAAAAATAAGTGAAACTTTCATATTACAAAAATTTACTACTTTTCTCAAAACAAGATGAAGTGAAAACAAATCTTCTGGCTGTCGATCAATAGTAGGTCGTTATTCATCCGTGAACAAACATTAACAAATAACCACCTAAATTCAAGTGGATTTAGTGGTCGTTTTCTCAAAGAATCATCCAATTCTCACATCCTCACTTTATCGATCTATTGGACACCCATTATTAAGCCCAATCCGTTAAAACTAGAATAATCATTACGTCCTGTGTGTAATAGTCTATGAAATCGTGGTGGATCGTCCTGACAACATAATCCACTTCACGTTCTGTGGATCATTTCATACCATTCACTGTGATGAATCAAATCAACTTTACTCGATATTCGAAATGAACACACTTGACTGCTGACCAAATGTATGTTTTCATGGAATATTCTTCAAATTTGAATATCATCATTCAGTGAGTTCGATCAAATGTTGCGTGAGGTTCAATGCATTTGGACATGCTATTTGGCATTGAAGTTCGGTGTTGAAATGTATTCGTCTGTATGGATTCTTTTATCTACACAAGACTGTGGTTCACACGAAACTGTATGGACCAGAAAATTCACATTAGTTCTTTCCAAGTTATTCCTCTAGCTATTCTAGGGTTATTAACGATCACATATCCGCGTAAATGATGAGGGTTTAGTACGAAGTCAGCAGTCTCGTCCTGTAGATACTAACATTGTTAAAATTAGTTAGCATAAAATGAACAAATTAAACCATTGGAACTCTGTCCTGGAAGTTGAAGGATGTTCTTCCGCAAGGATTGAAATGCTTCATGGTGGTAGTAGTCCCTGCACCGCTTCTCCTTCTAAAAATATAGTTATATGGAATGTCCGTTAACTTCCTTAATCTCCTTGTTAAAAACGTATGCATTTTCGTAAAAAAACGCATTTCTGTCGACCTCAGTTATCTACAGAAACAGCAACGAATATGCTCTGTTGTTACCTATCACGTCATTCTATCTCACTGATCAGAAATCATGATATTCTCTATTCTCTATTCGGTATAGTGGTTGTAATATGAATCTTAGTTAGAAAAAACTTCGCTTTTTAATAATGAGTTTTTTCTTTGACTGACAATCACTTACAGGTACGAATGAAAGATGAATGACATTCCCATTTTACAAATGATGACTACTTTTTTGAAAAAAGATGAAGTGAACACAATAAGTTTAGTGGTCGTTTTCTCATGGAATCACACAGCTCTCATATCCTCATTTTATCAATCTATGAGACACCCATTATTAAGCTCAATCCGTTGAACCTAGAATGGTCTGTGGGAGTGTGTTGAATCATCCTGACAACATAATCCACTTAAGCAATCCCGTCCTGTAGATAATAACATTGTTAAAATTAGTTAACCGAAATAAACAAAATAAACTATCGAAACTCTGTCCTGGAAGTTGAAAGATGTTCTTCCGCAAGGATTGCAATGCTTCATGGTGGTAGTAGTCACTAGACAGTTTCTCCGTCTAAGAATATAGGTACATGGAATGTTCGGAAATTGTAGGAGACTGCGCGAACTAGTTAATTTCAACGAAAATGAACAGATATAAATTGGGCGTACTCGGTATCAGCGAAACACATTGCAACCAAGTTGTACAAGGAAGGTTGGATTCAAGAGAGATGCTGCTGTACTCTAGCCGCAAAGAGGACGATGTTCCACACACACATTGTAGGTTACTCTTAAGCCGTTCAAAGATTCACTTGACCCACTTGTGGGATGGGAAATCCAGGGACCCAGAATCAACAGAACATTCTACAAAACAAAGAAGGAAGGATTCGCACTGCATATTATGAAATTTTATGCACTCACGAATGACAACAAGCACGACGACAAAAATCGGTTTTAAGAGAACACAAAATGTCACTCTGTCGACGACGGAACAAATCTAGATAGTCATTAGATGACTGAGGTGTGCGAAGTCAGCTAAACCTGACAATATACCAGCCGAAGCATGGAAGACAGACATACGATCAACTTCAAATATCATCCACTTTTTACATATGAAGATTTTGAAGGAAAAATAAGTGCCAAAAGAAATATCAAAGATACCATGGAACTAAAATCTGAGTAAATGAAAGAACTACAGTGCAATCATACTGCTACTGGCAATAGGAAACTCTTTCAGCAGTGTGTTAATGAATCTGATGAATGATTCGGTGGACAACCAGCTCCTGGATCAACAGACCGGATTCCGTAAAGATCAGTCATACAAAGACCAAACATGCGACACTGCAGATCATCATTGGATAATCAGTTGAATGGAGCGTGTCACAATACGTCTGTTTCATTGACTCTGACGAAACCTTTGACGATGTGGATAAAAGAACATTATGGAGCTTTCATTGACACCATGGTTTACATGAGAAAATCATCAATATCATACGATATTCATATGACGAACTACAATGCCAGGTTGTCCATGGAGGATAGTCGAGAGTCGCAGTCCAAGTGAAGATCAGAGCCAGACTACAGTGCTCGCCCTCGGACTTCTTTCTTTTCTGATCTTTGACTGGAATACGGAGACCTCGACATTTAACAGGAAGCATGGAATAAAATGGAAACATTGAATGCAAGTGAGCGATTTAGGCCTTATAGATAAACTGGCCCTTCTTTCACATGCACATCAACAAATGCAGGTCATGGTAAATAGTGCAGCCTCTGCATTATTAGGTCTCAACATACAGAATAGAATGAGCAACATCCCTAAATACAACATGGAGAACACCAATTTAATCACATTTGATGGAGAATCTCTGAAACGCCCACATACCTGATTGGGATCATTGATAAACATGAAAGAGCTTACAAATATGTAAAGACGAGGATTGGTGAATTAAGGCACACATTTCTACAATGGACCAACATATGCAACTCAAATCAACTGTCTGAAAGCCAACATAAGTTTCACGAACTTGAATATGAACGTCAAGACAGTTCTTCTCTACGGCGCTGAAACTTGGATAAATCCCACAAACATCAACAAGAATACACAAGTGAAAACAAAGAGTACTCAGCGTAGAGCACTCTCTTCTTCACGAAATCTTTTACTCATGCTGTACATTCGAATTCATGGTCAAACAGAAAAAAAATATATGTGAAAAGAGTCTTCCTTTAAAGTAATTAACACAGTCGAAGTTGATGTAGAGTGTTGAATTTCATTCAAGTGATTATTCCAGGATGGTCCGTAGTGTTACGATTTGGTCTATACACGATCTATCCTTACGGAATCCCGCTTGCTAGTCTCGAGGTTGGGTGTCTACGGAGTCATTTATTCTGTTTAACAATGCCCTCTTGAAGACGTATCCTGGTATTGAGAGGAGAGTGATGCCTCCGTTGTTATTATACTGATTACTTTGCCTTCCCAGCTTTTTACCCGTCGCTCCGGTTCAAGATAATTTCCAGCTAGTTTCTCTGATGTATCATACAATTGTCTCATGTTTCATTATCTTGCAACCTTTTCGGCCGTCATTGCCAAATCTTTCACATATATTTACGTTTGTCGGTTTTGATGCTCGTCTTCATTTGCTTGTTTACTTCTGTGTATTCAGCTACTGCATAGGCTTCCTCGGCTCTTTTTCGACTGTTATTGAGTGCTGATTTCTTGTTACTCCTTTCTCAAATCTTATCCAATGTATCAAGAGTGATTTATTCTTTGAGATGGTGCTTCTTATGGCCCAAGACCTCATGACATATTGAAGTGACTGCCTTCTTATCCCATTCCAGCTGCTCTCCATTAAGGGAATCATAAGAGATCCGGAGTCTAATGCTGAGGGTTGTCACTATCTCGAAGAAAAGGCGTATAAAAATTTGTGATATTGTCCGCCCCGTTGTCCAGTGCTTCTTGAGTTTCAACTTCATCTTGGCAAACAGCAAGTGATGATCTGATGCTATATCAGCTCCTTTGTTGGTTCTCAATTCATGATAGATTTAGTGAAAATGCGAAGTGCGATTAAAGTGATATACAAACTTGAATGACATTGATATATAATGCAACGCATGTATGAATTAGGTTAACAAGCAGGTTAGTGAGGTTTATGACAATCCTTAAATAACAAACATGGCCAGAAACTTAATTTTAAAATTAAATAACTTATGGAAGTTTAGGTAGGAATATGGCGAAATACAAACTTTCTAATAGGACTTCCTGCAATTAGCCTAGTGTCATTGACAAATATGTTGCTAAAACAACTAAAAAATCGATGCACTGTTAGTACAGTAAATCATCCAATAAAATAGTTAAACTCGAATTAATTATTTTTAATAATCAGACTATTCAATAGACGATATATATAATGCCATTTGTGATGATTAGTAACAATCCAAGAGCATTCACATTAAACACGCAGTATGGCAACAAATTCTTGATGCTGGTGACCCTTATGTCACTCGCTCGAATAAGAACAATTGAATGAATCCAGATAATTGTGTGGTTGCAATTGTGTGAAACATCTGAAACGATTTTATGATTGCATAAAATTTATAGATTAAGCTCGCCGTATGTTTCTGCGATGTTATCCTTGTTGTTTGGCAATAGAATTCGAAAATTGGAAATTAGGCAGACAGTGGTCGGAAGAAAAAATATTACAGTATAGTGCATAGTCTAGAACAGATCAAGACGGTAATTGAGAGAAGAATATGAAGGACTAGGTCCAGAAAACCATTTAGTCCATGCTTACGTTACTGATCAATTTATATTTACCACGTGTGAAGGCCTTATTTTCCAGAGCTCGACACCTCAGCATGTTTATTTCTCTTAAGCAGAAAAATTCTACTAAAGATTGTTAGCAAAACATCTTAGATGACCATTTATTATTATCGATTGATTATGTTATGAGTACTAATTAATATAACATAACGATAATACATGTGAGCAATAATCGGACGACTTATAAAAGACTGGTTAACACAAGTAAAACTCGATCGAAAAAGTTAAAGTGAAAATAAGGATTATTAGTAATAGTCTGCGTTTCTTTAGTCAGGCATACCAATGTAGAATTATAGTCTACTTCGATATGAGATCTGCTTTAATAAAAGATTAAATCCTTAAATTGTAGATTTGTCATGATACAACTGCCTTATCTTTAATATCTTACATGAATGTCGCATTATTATCTACTATGACTCATCGTATTGTATTAATCATCAATATGTGATGAAAAACACATGTAGATAGATGACTGTTATGTAATTACGATCACGCTTGCAAGGCTGTGCCATGTCATCCGCTGAACTTGAATTAATTCAATTCATTGTTTGCGCCCTCTTCATCGTTGAGGTTTTCTTCGCGTTAAATGTTAATTCGCGTTTGACTATGATCACCACTACAAGAAGACCACGTGCCTGTTAACCGGTAAGATCCCCCGTAGACCGAATATCAGTAGGCAGTTTATGGCTGTAGTCGAGATGTATTTGTTGGCGATTTCGTGGAATCGAAAGTGTACCGAGATCGTGCAAGATTACAACTGGCGTTACTGAGCGTAACCGAATTCGTACAAGGTCACAAGCAACAGAAGAAAGTATGTCTTTTGTACAGTTAAACAAACAAGTACAATAAAACAATCCCTGGTACAATTGGCCATAATAATAATTGTTTCCATTACACCGATTGCGTTCTCTTGATAAAAGTAGGTCACTACATGGTAATTCGGTTTATAACGAGAGGACCGTTCTCATACTTGACACTTCATTGATATCAATATTATTTGCTGACCGCAGTACTAACAGGAAGTGTTGTCAAATAAACAGCAGTTGCTAATAGTGTCTGGCCAACAGATCCGAAGCATTTTGCGTAGACAACTGTTAGCAAACACCTGTATTTTCTGAATGGTGGCTTTCGCGGCTCTTCAAGTTTCCGCACCGTACAGTAGAACTGTCTTGACATTTGTATTGAAAATTCTGACTTTGGTGTTGGTTGCTAATTGTTTTGAGTTCCTGATGTTCTTCAGTTGTAGATATGCAGTTCTTTCTTTGCCGATCCCTGCCTTCACATCTGCATCAGATCTACCGTGTTCATCAATGATGCCGCTTAGATGTGTGAAGGTTGTTTACATCTTTCAAATCTTCTCCGTCAATTGTGTTTGGATTGGTGCATGTTGTGTTGTATCGGAGAATCTTGTTTTAACCATTCTGTACATTGAGATCTACTGCTGCTGAGGCTGCTGCTTCTGTTACTATGGTTGTTCACTCCTGTGTTACTCATAATAAAATATGATGGTGTATAATGTCTGACAGAAAGAATTCCATAATAGCTTCCCCATAATATATATTCTGATATAATAAACAGCACATTCCTTCTGCTCAATTTAATTTGATTCTATAAGGAGCTGATGTTTCATAGTAGACAATGAACTCAATTCCTTGAACGCATCTTTATCACTGAATGACTACGTCAAGATAAGTCATAGAAGTATTGTAGACAAAGTAAATGTCAACAACAATTGCATGAAAAAGTAGGATCAACACACAATACAATGATACACACTTCAGTAATAAGTTAATAAGTAGCATGTTGTTTCGTAAATAAAGATATAAGAGGGTATATTTCAGATAAATACACCTGAATGGATGCATTTTTCTTCGTGATAATAACAATGATAATAAAAATAAATTACTTGTTTAATTGGGGGGTCTCTTTGTTAACGGATTATTACAGTGATCAAACAGTCAAGATGTACCACTTTCAATCGACAGATCAGAAGTTCAAATCCACGACTCGCTTATTTCGACTAACATAACTGTGTAGTATAATTAGCTAACATACTTAGAATGTGGTTCATAGCTTAGTCGGATTGAGAGGATGAAGAACATTGGTTTAACAAGTTGATAATTTTAAAGACTTTTTGTGCTGCGTAAGCTGAATTGTTTACTTTTCAGGCTACTTTCTGTAACTGTTGACAACATTATCAGCATATGCATCACAGTGGTCAAATATATTGTCTCAAATAAAGCATGTACTGTTATTGATGAACATGTCAGGTGACTAGAGGCAGTCAACATAAAACTCTATACCTAGGCTCCGGGCTATCCGGCACTAGTCATTTAGTTACACTTGTAATGCTTGAAGAATGATGCATCTTGGTGGATCTGATCCACCTAGTTCCACGGTCAGTGACATTGCTACTGAGTTCGAATCTCGCGAGGCAAGTTGGCGGATGGACACTGCTGAGGGATCCCGCAGTAGGACGAAACGGCCGTGCAGTGCTTTCAGGTTTTCCAAGGTGGTCCTACTTCAATTGACTCATAATCTCCACTATTGAAATTACTATAAAATCCATGAAAATTTCTTATAAAATTAATGATCACTTAATTGACCGCTTCATTCTTCACCAACCGTACTCCTAAACCGATTGGTTTTATGGCGAATGCGAATGATTCAAGCCCCTTGGTCAAAATTAAATAATTTAAAATTTCAACTGTGAGATCCAGAAGCGATTCCAGCAGATAGGTTTTGATTTCGTTGAGTTTGTATTTTCTATGCTGCGTGGTTTATTTGTGAAGCTTCCAAGTCGAACAACATCTACAATACAAATTGCTTCATATGCCGAAAACATGACATTGGAAAATGGTCCATCATCTATATCGCTTAAATTACTGAGACGATCACAGGCTCATTACACTTTTGTTCACAATGTTGATGTCATACTAATTAGGGGAACCGCCAATGAGTTGTTTCCCTAGGTCAGTTTATCGCATGACCTGCTGAGTGAATTGTTTTGAAGCTAGAAGTTAATTTAATTCACTTGGTATTGTTTGATTGTATCTTCCTAATGTTGTTTAGGACTGCAATTGATCAGTCTCGTTTTGGTATTTAAGATTGCATTCTGGAGTGAACATCAATTCTGGGATTGTGGAGCAGGATAAAGAGTTATTTGATGGTGGATCTTTAACTTTAGATTACATCAGTTCATCGTTTGTACCATTCCGGTTTATCTGTTCTAGATTGAGATTATTAGCGGAACAACATAATTAAGTCATTATATCGAATACGGTCTAAATTTACACGAATTACATCAAAAATAGTCAGGCTAACTCATTAAAGTAATGGTTTGTTTTTAATGTTATTAAAACTTAAATTCACTCACTTGACTATCATTTGTGCTTAATTGTATCCTTGAATTCATTGAAACCTCTATGGCAGTGTCCAATATATTAGTTGCTGATGACTTATTTGATTTCCCCAAATCACTGTGCTGATCATGAATTCCATTGAGATTTGCTTGCATACTGTCATTTCGTAAATAACTTGGGTGATAAAACTGTGCCAAACTAGTATTATGATGATTATCAATATTCGTATGCCGTTGATTATTAGCATGGATATGATTAGATGAAACACAACAAGGGAATATTGATTTATTTGTCGAAGTACTTTTAGACGTTCTACGTAGCCAAAAGTCTTGAAATAAATTATCTAATTCACTAGATGAATGTAATCGAATAACTGATGATGAACCAGCATTTGAACAAATGAAATATGATTTGGAATTAAATTTAGTTGAATAGATTTTACTACTAGTAGAGTTTGTAGTAGTTGTAGTAGTCGTAGTATTTGTGATGTTAATGATTGGTGGATTTCTTATGATACTTCCAGTTAATAAAGGTGCAGGTAATAAAGGAGCTGAAGCAAATCGTCGATTTTGCATAACTAACTGGAAAAAATAATTAGAACGATTCATCACAAAAGACTGCAATATAGTGTACATAGGATTTCAAGTTAAACATATTTTTATAGCTTCGGTTCAACTGATTGTTTCGTATACAACGAAGTAATTTATTTAACACTCATCTTGTTTTATTGCCTAGGTCTCGAAATCCTGAGTAAGATCGCTTTGTGTGGTCATGGATATGCGATACTAAGGAGTCCTACACTGGAACGAATCAGTTAGCCAGTGATTACTAGCTTTGCTGGATTTCTGAAGAAAGCCAGTCTGTGATTTTCATTTTCAAATCCAACATCCTGATTATTATTCTTTAATATCAACCATAACATCATTTCTCTTAACACACCTAAATGCAGCAGAGGCACATAATCTTTACTAGTCCATTATGCCTAGTTGATAATGACAAATAAGAAACTCTAACTTGGGATGTGAATAAAATCCAGTGACTTTTGAATTTTCAACCTCATTTCGTTATTATCAGAAAAGTGTTTTGTGGAAATCGCAGTGATTTAATAGCTAGATTCACGAGTCAATTAAAGCTACACCACAATGGAATGCTTCAAAGCACTGGATGACCATTTTGTCATAATATCGAATTTTTCAGTAGTGCGCATCCACGATCCCACAAGCAGGGCCCACCTTCTGTGCGCGAATGCCTAAGCATTGGACCACTTGGCCGGGTAGCACCCAATGTTGTTAATGTTTAACTTCAATCAATCCACGAAATCCTGCCACTGTTCAGCATTGTCAACGGTGAGTTACTATCTCACAACAGAACCGGTTGAACTCATACTCGGATGAAATGACTGTCCGATGCTTCCAGGTTTTCCATGGAGATCTAGATCCAAATGACTTGTGATCTCAATTATCTAAATTATATTTACATCAAAATTCACATTATTATAAAGCCTACATACAATCTACACGGATATATACTTCATTAATTTTATTCACAGATATAATTTTATAACTTCGCTCTTCATTTAAATTAGTTGTTGTTTGAATTTGACATGGTGTTAAATGTCCACTGCCTAATGAACTACTATTATTCAATGTATTTGAATGATTTAATAAACTATTTGATGATTCACAAAAATTATATTTATGATTCTTATTCATGGTAACAAACTTCGATTTATTCTGTTCAATTGCATCATTTGCATCCAACCATTTATGTGATGATGACATTGTAATCAAACAAAATTGAAATGAACGAAGTATTTGATATCCGTTATATTTTTTCTGAAGTTATGTAAACTGTTACTCGTGATCTAGAACAATGTTAACTTGTTACTAAACCGGTGGAAGCACTAAATTAAGACATAGAGGTAATTGCAAACATGCACCACATTTTATTCTTCAAGAAACGGTTGTGCACCGACCAAATCGTGACACTACGGATCTACGTTGAACAATTAGTCAAGTGGAACTCATCACTTTACATCAACTTCCTTGATTATGAGAAGGAATTTGACAGTGTGGATAGGAGAACACAATGGAAATTTCTTCGACACTATGGAGTGCCTGAAACAATCGTTAACATCATCGGAAAATCATTCGACGTATTTCTGTACAAAGTGGTGTATGAAGGACGGCTGACAGATGCATTCCAAGCAAGGAATGATGTCGGACAATGTTGTTTCGCCATGTTTGGTAGTTTAATTCACTTCGTCAATCCTGTTCATATACTTAAACTATAAGCCATGTAAGGAAACTCTAAGAGTAGATGGAAAGATTTTAATTTAAATGGTTAAATAATGATGTATACAAATTTATCCTTCTTATATGACTAAAAGAAATATGTAGAATGTGATCGAATTTCATAAAATTATCTGCTTATTCATAATGCCAGTCGACATTTTCTAATTACTTGTTACTGAGTATAATCTATTCAGAAATTTCAGTATAACTGAAGTATAATTGACACTTAATTGCACTTCTAATCGAACAATGAATACGCATCACCTCCTAATTTTTAAGCAACATTGAATATCACGTGAGTAAATCACCGAATACAACACTGACTTCTGTGACCTTGGCACAGTGTCAATCAACATTGTCTTATTCAGTCGAACAGCCTAGATTGAACTCTAAGTTCTTATTGATCCTTCATGAATTGCACTTTCAGATCACTAAATGAATACTACTCTGAGTTGTTCATTGCAATCATTCGAGATTTTGTCACGTAAAGTGAAGTAAACTGTAGGTTAAAAATTTCTTCCGGTTGTCGGCTGCACATTGTTAATGTTGATATTCGATTTTCTAATCCATTCACTGATAATTCATCTTTAGAAAGTGATTATGCCTTCCGTAATGTAGATGTCAATAAATCCACAAAATCAAGCATATAAATTGTTGATTGCCTTATAACGCTTAGAATAACAATCACATTAAGGTACAGATCACTGTTTCGATACAAACTACAGTTATCTTTGAACACTAAACTAGAAGAAAGTCAAGTTTCATTGAAGATTAGAGTAGAAATTGTGGAGAATTGATTAAAATTACGCACAATTTTCGACATCTGTGGTTTGATCATATACTTTCGGCATTTTCAACAACTCCAATGAAATCATATATCATTATTTATAGTGTATTTATGGAGTATTCTATAATATGCAGTTCAAATCAATGTTTTTCTTTTATAAATTAAAAATTAATGTTTGAATTTGACCACGAACACTTTACCAGTAATGTTGTTCATAGTTCATATTAGAGGGAGCCAATCAGTAACAAAGAACTCAAACATTTGCTTTATGAGTGTGTTAGTATTTTCCTGTTGTTTGGTATCGAGGATTGAAATTGATCACTCTATATTTTAGTGTACGTCTTGGGTGAGCAAACTAAACACCTCCACTTAGTCACATATTCAAAGGAAGTTGGGCCATAGCTAGAAGTGGAATTCATGACACGAGTTTGATCATAAACGAAGATCAATACTATGATTCACGTTTGTCCAGTTGAAGAGTTTCAAGTCAGATGAAACACATGTCCTAGTTATCACTGTTATTTATCATGCAACTTCCTCAAAATTTTTGCTGTACACGTTATGCTACTAAATAAAAATTCATTAGTACATTTTACAAGATAAAACATAAGGGAATTACCCAATACGTGATAATTCCTCATTGTTCACATTCGTCATAGATACTGTATGAGAACAAGGTCTGGCCACAGATAATGAGGAGCTGGACTTAACTGTATACGTAACCAAATCAGAAATAGGTCTCATATTTTCAGGGTTTCAGACATCTAAATGAGAATTATTATGACATACGTTATCAGGTTCAGTGAATGATCTATGGTTAACATTCAAAGTTGAAGGTGTTTAATTAGTTTCTAACTGTTCTCTTTCTTCCAAATGATTATTTCTCAATTTGGAACATGCGACTTTATCCATATCTATTGGATTTCTTACAGTGAGTTCACAATCACTCTTCTCTGTTTGTGTTGTATTCGGAATCGTGTTTTGTAAGTGATCCATAGGTTTATTTCGATTATGTCTTCGAGTTGATTATATGTATATTAATTTAAATTATTTCGTACATAATGAAAACATTTATTTGATTAAAAACTGAAATAAGTTAAATAATATCAAGGCTCTGGTAATAGAGTTCTTATCATTTAAAATATACAAGAATATAGAATGAATCATGGACTGATGTAAGTTTATTCCTATATAGAATTTATTAATGACACTGAATAACGTTTGAATGTGCAAGTAAACGGCGAAAGATAAACTCGTTACGCATTATTCATATCTTAAAGTGCTCAGATGCAACAATTACGAGAAATCACAAACTTATGATGTATCAGAAAATCAAAACCGTTTAAAAAAACTGACGAGAATAGTATCTATCTAGTTGAATAGATATTTCCTCTGTTAAAAGGGTGATTGGAAATGGATTCAACCACAACTGAGATCACTAGCATTTAAATAAAGTATTTCAAGCTACTTCTTTCCATAAACATCTAAATGCGAATCCAGCATTAAAACATCTACATGTGAGGTATGCAAAACAAATAGAAGTGATAAGAGGGGAGGGGTAACAAAAAGATTTTATAGAGGTAAACCGCTAGATCAAGCATATTGAAATTAAAGAATAATAATTTTTACTTTGGAAATTTTACAGGATGTAACAGAAATGATAAAACCTGGTGTAATGTTATACTCAATCCAGGGAATCCGACAGAATTCCAAATTTTGCACGAATCGTATTCCTAAATGGACACAGTTAATATGCCTTTGCATAATCAGGCGAGTGAGAGAAAGTCGATCGAAAGAAATACACCTTCCCGTCGGAACATTTCACAGCCAAGTGTGTGCAACCGTCTTCATGGATGTTCTTAAGTGGCTCGTCATTAATATGACTACAACCGTTCACATAAAATACGAGTATACTGATTTGGAAAACAATCGCTTAAAAAACAAATAACAAACTTGGATTAGTAACACGAATCTCGATTCACCAACAGGATTAATATTGATAATAATGGGAGAATTTTCAAGCATATTCGATAGGTTGAATATTCACACGCATGTTCAATAGTGAGTGATTTTTCACCTCTGTCAATTTACGATTACGTTTAATTTCTTGAAAGTTTCAGTAAACTGCACTCAACTGTTATAAACAACCTCAATCAACATTCGGTGAAGACACTCACTTGGTCTGCAGTAAAATGTGTCTACTCAGAATATTGAGTAACGAAAAGTTTAATTATCATTGTGTGCTAATCACTGCCACAAAAAGAACAAATGTATGACAAACATTTATGAGTGCATTCACAACGACAAGGCGATATCGACAACTGAATACTTCTGGATACACAAAACTGGTTTAAGTGATTTAACGCCAGTGGCTACGGCAAACTGCGGTAAATTCGACGTTCGTTGTTCAACAATTATTTTGAAAGACTACGAGATATCAACACAATAGCCACTGTCAAACAGATGACGACTCATTCAATATCATAATAAAGAGTTGTAAGCAGCTGGCGAGAAACCGGGAAATTTGGTGAGTTCATGATGTTCTGCCACGTTAATTGTTCTTACTTGAGTAAAATGTATAAGTGGGGAAGGCCGGATGAAACATGTGAACATCGTCAGATGGAAATAACTATCTGAAATTGTCTCAACACGTCATTTTGATCGGAAAATTATTACCAACTAGTTACCACTAAGTAGTATAGTTAAAATACTCGGTTAACAGAATTCCACAAGTGTTTATTGACCAGACAAACAGGACATCAACAATTGTGCCTCGACCAAAATATATAAACATCTCGGTCCTACGAGATGTCAGTTGTGTTCACAGTAACGTAGCAGTTAAGTTTCAAACTGCGAAATCGAGTGACATGTGTTCGGATAACTCGAGCGTACATTATACTGACTTGTACCAACTACCATGAAACCTGACTTCACGGTTTTCTGACAACAGTCTGCAAACACTGAACATTATCTAGCTCAATCAACATATCTCTCAATAAAATCATCTAAAAATATGAATTTGAAACTGTCAAGACAGGGCATAGCTGACATGCTATTGAAATATTCAACTGCAACTGCTTCTTTCCAAAAGAATGCATTTCAATTCTATTTATTAATGAAGACACACTTCAATACCAAATGACATATCAAAATGTATTCAACCTCACGACAAATTTGATCTCATCCACTGACACATCATACACAACCATAATCAATATTCAGTGAACACATACATTTGGTCAACAGTCAAATGTGTTTATGCAGAATGTTGGATGAGGATGAGTTTATGCTTCACAGTGATTGGCATCAAACGGTGCACAGAAGGTGATGTGGATTATATCATCAGGATGATTCATCACAGTCTCATAGACCGATACACATAGGAAGTAATAAGTAGTTGTGTGTCGAAGAATCGGGATTATTAATGCGCGCTCCATAGTTTGATAAACTAAGGAAGTGAGAGCTACATGATTCTATGAGAAAGCGATCACTAAACTCATTTGAAATTAAATGGTAGGTGGTTACAGTGTTTGTTCATAGCTGGAGCAAGACCTTCTATGAATTGATAGTCAAAAGATTTGCTTTCACTTCATTTTGTTTATAGAAAAGTAGTAATCTTTTGTAAAGTAACAATTTCACTGATCTTTATTCTGTGTGTGTGGTTGATCATCAGTCAAATGAAGAACTTACTATTAGAAAGCCATGTTTCTTTGTTCTGAATAACATTCATATTACGCCCATTATACATAACAGAGAATAAACTACACTATATTATTTAATTAATGAGATGGAATGAGGTGACATTTCTGTAATAAACTGGGGTCAACAAAAATATGTTTCACTGAAGTAAATGGTCAGTTAACGTACACTGCGAATTAAGAAGTAATAATTTTTACTTTGGAAATTATACAGGATGTAACAGAAATGATAAAACCTGGTGTAATGTTATACTCAATCCAGGGAATCCGACAGAATTCCAAATTTTGCACGAATCGTATTCCTAAATGGACACAGTTAATATGCCTTTGCATAATCAGGCGAGTGAGAGAAAGTCGATCGAAAGAAATACACCTTCCCGTCGGAACATTTCACAGCCAAGTGTGTGCAACCGTCTTCATGGATGTTCTTAAGTGGCTCGTCATTAATATGACTACAACCGTTCACATAAAATACGAGTATACTGATTTGGAAAACAATCGCTTAAAAAACAAATAACAAACTTGGATTAGTAACACGAATCTTGATTCACCAACAGGATTAATATTGATAATAATGGAAGAATTTTAAAGCATATTCCATAAGTTGAATATTCACTTGCATGTTCAAAACAATAGCCACTGTCAAACAGATGACGACTCATTCAATATCATAATATAGAATTGTAATGAGCTGGCGAGAAACCGGGAAATTTGGTGAGTTCATGATGTTCTGCCACGTTAATTGTTCTTACTTGAGTAAAATGTATAAGTGTGGTAGGCTGGATGAAACATGTGAACATCGCCAGATGGAAATAACTATCTGAAATTTTCTCAACACGTCATTTTGTTCGGAAAATTATGAACAGCAACAGCTTATCATCTAGCTGGTTTTTTCATCCAGTAATTGATTCATTGTGATCACGGTCGTTTTGCTCTTAGATGTCGGATTTTACCCTGTCTTTTCATTTATTTTCAGAAGAAATTTGCAGCAACTATTTCTTCAGTAATTTTCAGATCTCTTGTAATTTGTGCTTCGCAATTTTAGTCTTTTGTCTTTAGTAATCTTACTGTTTTTCCTTTTCTTTCATTTGAATCAACATGCACTTGCTTTATATGACTTTTCAAAGCGTCAATTAATAGTTGAAATAAAGTTTAAATTTTGCAGACGACCATCGGAGTTATCTGCTACTGTAGCCGAAATGAGTCCGAACTCGTATCAATTCTTATTTTAGTACGTCTTTTAGGTAACGATGTGAAGCGCATGTAAATCTTCGTTTAATCAGCAGCTCTAACTATGTTATTTCGTGGATGCGATTCACAAAACCGCAACCACCGGAAGGAGACACTGTTCACCGAGATACTTCATGAAGAAGGATTTGTTATAAATCAATCGATCATCCGAATGAGTAATATTCCAGACGAGGAATGTGTTCGAACTGGCAACAAAGAGATAGATAAAAGCTCTTTTTAAAGTCACGCACAAATAAATTTGAATGTTGCGGTGTAGTTTATATAGTTTGTGGTGTTGTGTTTGTAATAAATGTGAAACAATTGAGTAAGCACGTAGATGCCTACATACCGATATTTCATCCATGAATCGACTTCATGGCATTTTATCCATATGCATTATTTGTTATCTTCGTAAACGTGATCATATCAATTCAGAATTAAAGTAATAGTCTGTATAATCTTTATTATTCAGCATGCTCAAAACGTTCATACCCAAAACAATTCACATAATACTTATTTACGTGTACTTTCACCTTGAAATGTTTGCGAAACCTGTTCATATAAAGAACATTAGGTTTCACTTAATAAATATGCTGAACTCTCTTATAAGAATTTGAAAATGATTTAATTAGATTTGCTTACTATCCCAACAAATAGTATTTCCGTGGACAAGATTAGCTGAACTAACACTCAAATGAATTCATATCAAGCCCTAGTGAATAAGCTACATAATCACATAATAGCACTGCTACTACCATTTAAAATAATGATAATAATAATACAATTAACTATAATATGATAGCAGATCATATATTAATGGTACAATTTTATGCATAATTGAGAATAATGCTGGTGTTAATGAAATCGCAAAATTACGAAACAACTGTTTGTTTGACTACAGAAAGTGATAGTCGAGGTAATAATCTTATGGTAATTATCGATAACCAGTTGACAAGAATAACTTATTACAAACATATAACCAACACATCGATAGTCTTGACCTCCTCCGCTTAAATTGTTAGTCATTTACAAAAAAGTACATTGTTGTTCATTCAACAATTATTGACTCATTATTTTCAGCGTGGACGAAATATACATTGGACATTCTCCTATCACAATGAAATACTCGCATGTTTAAATATAGGTGACAATTACAACAAGTTCAGATTATATGTGTAAACAATTCATTCAAATACTATAATGAAAATTCGTTTTCTTCTTGTATGTCACCACGTTTGTTAACCTTCTAGTTCAGTGATCACTGCTGTAATTACAAATCTGTGTTAATCGAGAGATTCTTTCAATTTTTAACATTTCGCTTTAATCTAAATGGATTGTCTTTCTTTTATTACAATCATTGACCACTAAAATCTACAAAACTGAACACATTAGGTTTCACTTCTACGTGATCAACAGGAAAATGTTTATCTATTTCGATCGCAAATTCTAATAACAGAAAGTGGTGCAACATGACGGTCAAATAGAATTCATATTCATTTGTTCATAGGTTACAAATCTATATTCCAGGGTGATGGAATCAACTGACAGAATTTATGTTAATGGTTGAGATCAAGAGTCCATTAAATTTAGACCACCATAAAAAAACTGGAATATTTAGACGGCCGCTTTGTACAGTTGTGAGACTCTTCAACGGTGCGCATCCACGACCCAGCGCCGTGAGACTCGAACCCATGTCTTGCGCGCGATCGATTGATCTGCAGACTACTGAGACGGCAAGTATCCAACAATGTCAGTGTCTAACCTCAATTAACTCATATCCATCACTATCTTCAATGAGTTATTATCTCACGACGAACCCACTTGAACTCCACTGGTCGCTGCTTCTGATTAGAACAACAGGAAATTCCTCTTCATGCCAGTCACTAATATGCATATTCCCATTACTATCAGAAGGGGTTTTGTGGATATTTTAGTAATTTTGTTAGTTAAAAATATGAGTCAATGATCTAGAGGTTAAGCGATCGCGCGCCAAACATATAGAACCTCAGTTCGAATCTCGCGAAGTGGTACCATGGAGGAGTCTCACAATAAAACAAAACGACCCGCCAGATCTAATCTTACTTGATTTGACTTCAAGCAATCATTCTAAAACACTGTACCATCAAAAAACAATTCACAGATTACTACAATCAACAAAACGTTTCTTTGTGAAGATATTAGCACACATTTTGAACTACAAATAAACCAATCACTTAGTTAAAAGTATTGCTTATTGTATCCGAAATAAATTTCATCACCAAGGGTCAGGAACTTCAACTTACGATGAAAGAATCTCAGCCTATATACCACAATAGCTAGTAGAATAATGCATACCCATGAGTTCATCTACCATGATCATTGGTTAACAATGATCATATGATTTTATGTAATTTGATCGTCCTAATGGTCACCTTGAATCGTCAAGTAAAAAAAACAGACAGACGCTTAAAAAATATATATAAGCACTACAAGTTCCAACAAGAATTAGTAACGTTTTGAACAGAAAGATGAGGTGAGTGTTGATCGTAAAGTTAAAGCAGATCAGAGTATTATATGAATTTCAATTTCATTCAATGAGATAACGCTGTTTTTTATCTAAATTACTTCAGGCTTACCTTTTCATCTGGTCAGTTGATACTGATCTATTTGGTCATCGTATTAGTTTCGAAATCTTTCGACTGCTATAACATTTGTAAAGACTCTTATTCAAATTCGTATGAAGAAATAGTGTCTGAGGATGATGCACATGAGCACGTAAGTATTCAGTCAAGTTATAACACACAAATTCAGACTAAATTTATTACCTATACTCAGAAAATTCGCCTCAATCAGCCTCGTCCATATGATCCGAGTATGTTTGAGAATTTGAAAACTGATCGGGTGAGTTGACTGCAGTTTGCGATGGAGGTACTAATCTATGCGTTTGCTTATTCTCAGGAAATCATTCTAAGATTCCCGTTTAAATTTAACAGTAAGAACTTCAAGAAATTACTTGTTAAACGTCCAGGTAATAGAATCATTTTCTTCGGACTATAACTGTTACTGCGTCTGGTTATACACACTTCAGTCCTTGAATCAAAGTTGCTTGAATTTTTTCAGTAGATCGATTTTACGTTTTTTCTAGCATTCAGAACTTCTGCCGATATTTTGTTTCGTTCAAGCTGCGAATAGTTTAACGCCCTATATCTAGCTAATTACGATTTATGCAATGCATTTTAGTCTCTAGTTGATTTAAAAGTATTTTTTTCATTCACAGTAGAATATAAATCGAATCGCATATTTTCATTTGATAAACACAGGTACAATAGAATTCGAAGGATCATGTTACTTGGGATCATTTAGCACTGTTCTAGATGGCCGGGCTGAACCTGAAATTTTGAATACGAGTTAAATTTTCTATTATTCAGTAATATATTGATTTGCGTTATTAATTTTCTACTTACACTTTGAATAAATCATTCAGCAGTTAACTTGATTACTTCATGAGAGCAGAACGGTGCTCAGTGATTACTCAGTTTGTGTGATTTCATGCCCTAACCTGTGTTCACAACACATATACACTACAGTGCAGTGAAAATATTAAATAAAATCAAATCAATTGAGTAGAATTAATAAAATGAATGATGTAAACGGTTAAGTAGAAATTACTTACTCTTTAGTCTGTTTGAACTACCATAAATCAGATATTTCATCAATACGACACTTGTTGGTGAATTCAATGAATCAAACTGCTCACAGGTACAACAATTAGCGGTGTTAAGCGAGATTTATAAAATTTCAATGTCTCTTAGTCACTGTCTGTGGATCATTGTTTATTCAACACTTTCCTGATTATCATATTCGTAGTTTCATGAAATTTTATCTCATTCTCTTCCTTCAACATCTAATAAGCAAACCACCGTGAACATTCCGCTAGTACAACAAGATTTCTTCGAACCGGAATAGCCTGAACTTCGAAACGAACTTCATTCATTTTGTTCAGTTATCGGAATTAATGACATCGTAATAGCATTTTTGCGCAATATTTAGTTTCATTGATGGAACATTGTCCGATTAAAATAACAGAATCTCAGAAAATAATTTTGTATGTTTTTGATTGAGATCATGAACTGATTGATGTTAGACCACTATTGAAAACCTGGATTGATGATTTTGTATGTGTACTGTCCGAAAGATAATCACGGTTCATCAGTTGGCTAAATGATTTTATAACCAACGTTTCAGAAAATATTCTTTTCGGTTAACTGGATTGAAACTTTCATCATATTGTACAAATAATTGTAAGGATCCCTGAATCTCCCATTTAATTGAACTAGTTCATTTAAGTCTTGAGAAGAAGATAATAAGTCGTATCCAAACTTATTCTGTGTCAATAATAATAATAATAAGAAGAAGAAAATGATTCTGTGCTAAGTTGTAAGGTTTATTGGAAAAGGCGGATATTCATTATACAGATATACGAACATATATCTTTTTTTTGATTATTTCAGAAAAACTTTTAGCCATCAGGATAACTTATCAACGAGGATTGCCTCATGACAGTATGTCCATGAAATGATTGTTTGATAACATGCTTAATATTAAAACATTTACACCATCATTCATTGTGATTACTTCTACATTTTCTTTTAGTTACAAAAACGGATAGAAGTAATAAATTGTGACCATCCTGCAAAATTAATGGAGAATCATGTGTGAAGCTCACTGGTCATTTTGACACATTGATGAGACTTGAAGGACAGTTGGCATTATCAGGATCATACTAGATTTGTTCAGTAATTAATAGACCACTATCGATAAAATAAGTCATAATCTCATTTCACATGTGGATAAACAAATATCGAGATTCATCTTCGTTGACAGGCCTGAAAGAAACATGATGAGTAGTTTGATTTTAAGAATAAGTACATTTGTGCACATCACAAAGTTCATTCTGTGAACATTCCATTCATCTAAGCAAACACACATTGCATAGTCATTCTTAGATATTATTCATTCAAATTAGGAGATTGTGTAAACGACATGTATTAAGCTATTCGCTTCTCATCTTTAACAAATATTATGGTCACAGTCATTTTATCGACTGACATACCAGTGTAGTATGTAGCCAAATAAAGTACAAAACTCCAATTGTGAACAGCAAATACACAGTTCATATCATTTGCTTACATGTTAGAATGTATCCGTTAAAGTATATAAAAGACTACTTTGATGTGAATACCACTTCGACTGTAAGATCTAATTAGAAGTTTGATGATTTATTGTTTCAATATGAAAATGGGGGTGTAATGAAGACTCGAAAACTGAACATCTGAGATCCATTTTGAATGATACGTGCTAGTTTTATTTACACAACATTGTTACGAGTTTAACTAACAAAAGCATTTATGCTAACACAATAAACGTCGGCTTAAATCTCGCCACTTTACCAGTGGGCACATACAGAATAACATCTAACAGTGACATACTCATCACTAAACCCTCAAATTATAAATATAGACGATCTTATATTTACAGATCCTACATTCAGGGTAACCACTCTGATACATTCGAATGGGAAGATATCTGTCTATTATGAAGACGTTAGTTGCACAATTGAGTGTGAATATATTATTGTTTAAAGTACTTGAGATTGTTCTCATATGTTTCGTGCATATCGGTAGTGTAGAATGCATCAAAAAGCATTGAGCACGATAGAAGGACACCAAAATTTGCGATGCACACACAGACCATATGAAAATATTGATAATCCCTAATGACACATCGTATCGTAGAATACGTTTTAAAACAGTGAATTATAGGAGGTGAAATGTTATCAATGGAAATTCTAATGTCTTGGCGTCGATTGGGGAAAAACAGTGAATGTTAGAGCTCCCCACAAGAAAAGTGAAATTCTGCCACGCTATACAACGTCTTCTGAAGTTCAGCTGTTCGAAAAGACGACTGCTAAATATTTTGATCTATTTATTATCAAAACGTTGATCGTGTCGATGTTCAGATTTCAGTACTCATTAGTTTGTAAATGTAGAATACAATAGATGTTGGATAACTAGAAAGAGAGGGTTACATATGAGATTTCATGTGTGTTGAATTGAGTCGTTTTTGATGGTTTCGAAGTAACTTGCCCCCATTATGCAAAGAATTCTCTTCGGGAAAGAATAGCAACGGATGGAAGTGAGCACATGAACACAATTCCACATATGACAATTAGTTTACGTGCAGCGAATTTGTAGTGAGTTATAGTCACATTATTGTCAACGGACGTAGATTTTCATCATACAATATGTCACTTCATCCCACGATAGATAGATACATCGTTTATCTAACTTCACTGAAGTTGAGAACTGAAGTGAGTCGGATTATCTCTGTTGATCAGATGCAGCAAAGCCCAAGGAGAAGTGGGAATATCGGTGTGCTTACTGTGAGTGTGATCAGTTGTGTTTGTGCAAGATAATGTAAATAACGACTCGTTACTTCTTTGGTTAGTCGGCTATGATATCGGTGGTTTTATGTAGATGGATATTGACTGTGACTTCTATTATTTTTTTTCAGATTCCTCATGATTTTTGGGGAAGTAAAATTGAATCGACCGTTAACGGTCAAACTTATTGCAAAAAAAGCGGTATCACATTTTACTTATATAATGATTTAAACTGACCTACATAACCAATCATTTGTTAGACTGATGTTGCCTTCTATTTGTACCCTATTACCAGTATGTCAACACAGGGATTCGCTGTAGTCCATCGGAGTGTTCACACATTTCCTCCTTACAGTCTACAATATTCAGTTGTTGCGCATGTAAAATAAATTGATCGAGATGTCATTGGAGTGTTGATGAGAATAGTGAGAAATAAGATCGGAATACGTTTCGAGAACTCATTGTCAAACGTTATTGTTAATTGAAAATTTAATATTCATTAAGTGTTCACATACCTTAAAACGCAATCGTATTGTAGTATTGAAGTAGTAAACAAACAGTCACAGTGGAGAGTATTTAGTATTTGTGATCACGTATTTTAAACAGTGGGCTACTGGTATTATCTGAACTACAATCAATTTGTCTGTATCTCCATTTAAACAACCGTCATCTTTGTTATTATGACAAAGCAGATTTTAGTTGCTTAGATGGATTCTCAATAGTGCTGTGGCAGTTTTCTATGCTACATTCCATCATTATTGACTTTCACAGTCACGTCTGCTAACGCTTGCTAGCCTGGTATATCGAATAATATGACTGAGAAATGTGAATGTCTCCATCGCAAACGTGCGGATGGATACTTGGTGAAGTCTTCCGTATATATGTTTAACGATTGACTGATATAAAAAAGGATATATGAACGAGGATACTATGCAGAAGATGCGTCCATTCTCTTTATTCATTCACCCACTATTCAATCCGCTAAACATACAGTCGTTGTTGATATCACTTCCAACGCAAAAAGAAGTGTATTTAGTCAAGTAGAACCGATAGTTGTTTTATTAAATGTTCAATTGTCATGCTACATAGACATGGACGTATGTTCTTGAAAGATGTTGCTGAGTTTCAGTGTTGACTATTTGCGGAATAATTTGTGACGAGTTAAACATATTTTTACAAAACTGTTACACTGGCACCATTGTAAAGTGAATCAGCGATGAGACGATATCATTTTTTATTTACTGGTTGGATATTGATCATTTTTGGTACTAAAATGATGTAAATCATATTTTGTGAAGATGCTGTCTGGCCACCATTTTATCCGTAATCAGATATCAAACAGTTTCTCATTTTGAACACTCCTTAAACGAGCAAATAACTTGTTATGCTTAAAATGTCGATTGAAATTTCAAGTGTCTTATTTTTTTGCACAATTTTATTACACTAGGTAGGAAAACCTTTAACATAATTGTTCCTGAAAAATGGATCAAACACGGCACGTTGGTAGAGTATAAACAGCGTCCACAAAAAAAGATAATTGGAGCGTAATTCTGTGAAACGTCTTACCACATGTTTTAGTTATGCTAAATCTGTTATTTTTATTCTATTAAAAACACTTACTCTTTTGTTAATGAATTCAATGAAATGAAAAATATTTTATGGAACTAGATATTTTCATGATTTTGTTGGTGAAATATAAAATATGGTTTTAAAAATTTACGTGATTGTTTTCATTCAATAAAAACTGATTGGTTTTACAAACGTTAACAGCATTGTACTTATGAACGACCAGTACCGAGTTTATATGCAATCAGCAATGAGTCCGTTGTGAATGTCCATTTTGATGAAGTTTCACTACTGAAAAATATCATTTGAAATTGACAACGTTCATCGGTTTAAGCTGAACTGTTGGAATGCAGCATAAGTATTTAATAAGACACCTCAATCGTTCGTTAATTGATTGTTCACTGTTTTGTGAAATCCTGATGATAGACCTATTCTATTCTTGTGGAAATATGAGGAAGGATTTTACTTATGTTCGTTTACATTGGTTGTCGGAATTTTCTTGCCGATGTATAGGACTGAAAATTGATTTGTCCTTTCATGCTAAATGTGCATCGTGTGCGAGTTGCCTCGATATTGCCATTAATTCACTATTAATAATAGCGGAGATGAATGGTGGTCAACAGTAAAATCCAGGACACGCGTCACATTTACGCATTCGGATCTCCTCAGTTAGTTGTACTTGCATCACAGGATTGATGTGTCTCTGCGGTACTCGGACTCATTATTGTTCACTTCAAACATCGTCACGTCATCTCCTTAGTTACTTAGTATGGACACTCACTGGATTCTCTAAACGGCTTCAATACACCATTCTAAGAAGAACACAGATTTGGTAAGTGTTAGTCGTTTCACAAACTGTGTGCTCGGAAATCACATTTTCTTCGTGATCCTGAGGGCTTGAATTTTGACATTATGTTCGTATTTTGGACTACTGTTCATTTTGACAATAGTTATACCGAATCCCATTATTAAATCTTAATTAGATTGACGCTTCTGATAGTCATATTTTATTTCTATCTACGATTTTGTTAGATGCTTTCTACACTTAAGAGCGATTATATGTGACTTTTGATTTGTGTCATAATTTCATTTTTGACTCCAGCAGAAAACAGTCCATTAATTTATTCAAATCTTCGTCCATAGAAAGGCACTGACTTCAATTGACTTTGTGGTGACCTACTTTTATGAAGAGACCGTAATTGATGCAATGGAAACAAATAATATTATAACCCATTGTAATAGTGATTGTTTTACCGTGCCTGTTTATTTAAGTGTACTACAAACACACTTTCTTCCATTGCCTGTTACTTTGCACGAACTCCAGTAGGCTCAGTAGCCCCACTTGTATACTTCGTCACGATCTCGATGTCCTTTCGATACCACGAGATTGTGGTGACCTGCTTTTATGAAGAGAACGCAATTGATGCAATGGAAACCAATATTATTAGTCGATATCGATTTCTACAGCATCATGAACTGCTAGTCGATTCACGCAGGCTTAAGCTAATCAGTACCTCGTCGAACAGCAAATTCATGAGCTTTAAAGTTCAAAGAAACTCGTTCTGAATCTTAGGTGTATGTCATTCGCGCGTTGATACATTCCACGCCTTATTCGAGAATTTCCCCCAACTAACTAAGCCTCTCGAGGAGATCCCGTCGGTAGCTATTCGTGTGGTACACCACGCAGTCACCCGCCGACCTCCTGTCACGGCTAAACCTCGCCGACTGACGCCGGACAAACTAGTTTTCGCTAGACGCGAGTTCGACAATTCACGAGCTACTACCATTATTCGTCCTTTTCTTAGTACCCGAGCCGCACCTCTTTACATGGTTCATAAAAACGATTGGGTTGGATGGAGACCATTCGGCGATTACCGAGCATTAAACGCAGCTGCACTTTTTGATAGCTAACTCATCTCCCCGCATACACGACATTACAGCATCACTCAGGAGCACGTCTATTTTTTCTAAGACCGATCTGGCACGAGCATATCATTAGATCCCTGTCTCTCTTGAAGACATCGAGAAAACCGCTATCACGACTCCTTTCGGTCTGTTTGAGTTTCCACGAATTCCACTCAAATTAAGGAATGCTGCTCAAACTTTCGATAGCATAGTAAGAGACTTAGATTTTGTCCAAGTCTATATTGATGACCGGTTAATCACGTCACTAAACGTAGATGAACATTATAAGCATCTAACACTCTTATTCCAGCGCCTTCCGGAAAATCAGATAATAGTGAACCAGAACAAGTTTGAACTGTGCAAACGGGAAATAAAATTTCTAGGTCACATTATTAAGCAAGAGGTTATTGTACTTTGCGAGGACAAAGCACACGCAATAATGGAGTTCCCCGTACCATCCGCACTCAAAGAACTGAAGGCATTTCTCCGTTTTGTCACAGAGGTTGCGTAGACTAACTTTAAAACTCATGGGTTTTCATGAGTTTTCAACACGTGAATTAAGTTTCCCATGTAAATAAGAAGGCTAGTGCATGTTCAAGAAAATCTTTATTGAAAAATAAATTCAACATAAAAAATATTCCACGGATTACTTCTTTTCGCCACGCCTGTTCGACTATCTTGTGAATTCTGAAGTGTAAAAAGCAAAACATGTACAACGATATCCGAATGACATGCTTTGGTACACACTGAATTAGTTCATACCTGTTGTTGTTTCCTTCGATTAAGCTTTATTAACTTGTCTCTCACGTCGTGAAAGTAGCCGTGTGTCGCGATATCGCACAATTTCGCCAGGTTTTTTCGTTGATGATCATGACAAACATCGACTGGTTAATGCACCTGAAGTTTAAATAATAAATATAGTTTACATCGTATGTAGCCGTAAAACCGGCATTTCTGAATTGCTCCTTTTGACGAAGTGTCAAATAGCGTGAACTTACTGGTAATCTCAGGTGTCATGATATTGCATCATATTGCATTGAGGTTTTATGATCATTATCCATTAACCTCGTTAACATGACCATCTGTAATACGAACAGGTTATCAAATTAATATTTCTGACTTACAAATCTATTCCTGGTTTCGTTCTGCTGCAAACAAGTATCCAATATCTGCAGTTCCTGTTCAGATGACAAATGGAATTTCTAACGTGATAGTCCGCAATCGAATTGATGAGGTTGTTCGCGGTCACCGGACTTCGATACTAGCAGCTTCACGTTTGCACTTAAGTCAGTGATAGCTGACAATATGTTCTTCAGCACTGTGTGCAATCTATCAAATCTGAAAAAACTCTACTTGATAGTACAAGTAACTTACTCGGCCGCCAACAAACAGTCTACACGCTTAGATCCTGACGTTGACGTTGGTGCATCTAATTGTGCCGAACTACTTAATGAACATCTAAAAAGTAAAGAGATGTACTTGGCGATTGTCGTAGTGACGCTGTTAAACAACCGAAATTTTGGATATTGTACGTACATATTTCCAGCCTGCATCTCAGTCACATTCATGTCTACTGAATAGCAAGGAAACTCTACTTTACGCATCTGAGCACCTCTACAAAATGTTAAGAAGATTATTGTACTGAACTGACGTGCTTCTCTGTGTTTAGTGGCAAGGTGTTTTTCGTACTTTATTATGGTGAAGATCCAGATTTTGGAAGGAAACTAAAATATCCTTTGCAGACAGTGTCTGCTTCACACGCTATTCAAATAATCAACTGCAACTGAAAGATGACACGTTTTGATATAGATGTGTAGCGGTAAATAAATCCTCAAAATAAATAGCTCTGTACGATTTTGACATTGGATGCTGACCACATTAGTTTTAATGTTTTCAGTTACCTAACGGCGCTCGGTCATGCATCCGCACCAGATCACGAGTGGCAACGCCGTGCTCAACTTCTGCCGCAATCGCTTGCCAGAATAGATCAGACGATCCGTGATATATTGATAGCCTATCAATCATGTTTTCGAACCTCCTCGCTTCTGTCTTTTGATTTCACTTGGTGGGTACGATTCATATTAGAAGGTGTTACTGGTTAAAGCTTTGTCAAACTCCTAATCCTTGTGGCATCTTCAGGTGGTTGTGTGATGACAGATCGTGACTCAGAATTCCATTATTTCTTTTTAGATTCATAATGATTTTGGGGGAAATGTAATAAATTCTATCCTTGATGGTTCACTTAATCACATAAGTGGTAACAAATGTTATTTATATTATGATTTACACATACCTACATGAATAATCATATATTATATTAATATTCCCTCATATTTGTATCCTATTATGAGTATGTCAACACAGAAATTTGCTGTAGTCTATCACAGGACCTTATGTCCTGTGGAGATATCATTCCACTGTCTATACAAGTAAACAAATAATTTGGAAGCAATGACAGTAGAATAGTTGTTGGTTCACTCTGTGTTTACCTTTCCGACAGCATTTTCTTACAAAAGGATGGTCAGTATAAGCACTGCAAGCATGCAAACTGGGACCCCCTGAAGAAATTGGTAACATTGGGAAACTCTTCTTCAGTGCATCGGTCTTATGAGTGCATATGATATATTTTGTCAAGTCAGAAGTCGTTGCCTCGATTTTTTGAAGCTGTGTAAACACACAAACTACCGAGTCCAAAGTATTATTCATACCGGTTAAATATCAAAACTATTGACAACATTTGAATAAGAGTTAATTCAATATGAATGAAATCGCAGAAGCTGTGCAGTTAACTACGAATTTTAATCAAATTGAAGAGTTTCATAGGATGAATGGAATTAATCAGGAGCTATCACAAAGAAATGTTGACTCGAAGGTAAAAGGTCAGGTTATTTTTGATAAACGCGCATGAGCACTTAAAATTTATAAGCTCTTTGCGTTTTGAATGTTGAGTGTAAAACAATGTCAGAGATTATGGATAGTATTTTTTGGATGGGTAAACGTTCATACACATAACTGAAAATCAGGTTGTGCATTGTAGCGCAGGATTAATGGTCATCAATGTGCACTATAGAGAAGTCACAAACAAGACCGAAGGATCCATCTAGTTCTCTGACGTTTCTAGTGATGGTTTGACTACGAACACCTTGTGATTTAAAACCACGAAGATGCCATCATTTTCCCGCAAAACGTGTTGTGAAACATCTTCGGAAAATATGTTAACCGGACATGGTATGCCATTTATCTCCTAATTACCCTAGTGTTCACATCTACCCTGTCCCATTCTCAAGTTACACATTTAACGTTCTCAGTTCACTTTAATTTCTTAACACAATCATCCTGGAAATATCCCTCTTATGCTCAAATGACGTCTTCGTTATTATTTATATCAAAGTCATATCACTGTTGCTACCATTATTATCACGGTAATTATCATTAACTCCACCAACTAAATTAAATTCTTCTACCATGCATTTTATGCAGACCATTCATTTGATTATTACATTGATTACCATTTGATACCTCAAAACCAACACTACCCATAATATCGTTTGTGATATTCTTACAGTAGCATAATACTCCACTCGCATTAGTTGAAAAACGTTGTTCAAAGATCTACCCACAGTCATTCTGCTTGTCAAAACTGCGCATATGTAGCCTACAAGTTAACATTAGTCAGTACACGGATCTTATTAAATTATGTTTCTCGAATCACGACTCAGAAAAAATAAAAACGACGAAAGTAAATGCGGTGCAAACTGCTGCGACGATTCCTGATCACAAGTATGTCCTTCCTTGTTCACTGACGCCCGTCACTTTTCGTCAGGGAGCCTGGACCACCGACCGACATTCTCCATCTAGCTCTTTCATGGGTATTCCTTTCCAGTTCTTTCCAGTCGCCATTCATCCTTTTCATGTCTACTTCTAATTTTCGACAGAGAGTGTTTCCAGGCCTTCCTATTTCCCGTTTCCTTTCAGCACTCCAAGCTAGCGCTTACCCCGTGGTGCAGTTTGATAGTATCTGAATCACAAATACATATGTTTAAATAATACTAATAGTAAAGTGTTTGTAGAAACGTTTGTGCATTTAATTATGCTAGTAGAATCCTTGTGATCGAATAACAATAACAAAAGCTATGCTTAACTCTAAATAATCGGACCGTGATGAAAAAAATGAACGCTACCTTGAAAACAAAAGTTTAGGAAATGTTTTTTTCTCAACACCACTTCTAAAGCATATACAGAATCAACTGAAGACTGATTATTTGCAGACGGTTTGGAAACTGACGATAGTTACACGAAATCTTTTACATAGACTACGCAACACTGTGACTCATCCGTAGACCGCACGTTTTACTCGTCAAAGAACTATATCTAACTTACATGAAAACATAAGTTCTGACATCCTTTATTAATTAAGTTAATCTTATAGCAAGTGTTAATGCAAAAATAGATCTGTAGTGGCATTTGGCACTACCACGAAACAATATGAGAAATAGACACTAGACATTTAACGCGGAGAAATACAGAAGAATGGAGAAGGCGGGTAGAATGAGTTGAATTAGTTCGAGTTGATCGGATGGCATGGCTCGGCCTTGCAGGCGTGGTAACAGCTGAATGTTATCTTGTATCTTCTATTCATATTAAATATATTCTATCTCTAGCCTAAGCTTGTTCTCTATCACGTATTGGTAATTGTTACAATGCAATGAATCGGTGTAGACGATGATGTAACTTCCACGTAAGATCTTATAGATTAGGCAGTTACATCATGATAAATCTGCAATTTTAGGATTATGTCTATTATTAGAGCAGTGCTAATATCATAGTAGACCGTAATTCTAAATTGGTGAGCCCGACTGAAGAAACGCGACCTCTTATTCTTCATCCATATTTCCACTTTAACTCTTTCGATCGATATTTACTTATGTAAACCCATTATTCTAATAGTCCTCTGATTAATGCTCATATGTATTATCTTAACGCTATATTGATTATTACTCATAACTTACTAGCTTAATCAACAATAAAAACTGATCATCTACATTAACTTAGTAGCTTTGATGCTTCGTTAACAAGCTTTAATAGCATTAACATGCTTCAGCGAAACAAACTTGTTTTAACATCAAGCTCTAGCAAATATGACATGTAAATAACTTAAATATATATTGGCTAACAATGCAATCAAGGACTAAATAGTTATCTGGATCTGATTCTTAGTGTTCCTTCACTTAACACATTCTATTTTTAAACTATACACTATCCTGCAATATCTTTCCTTCCGACCACTGCCTGCCTAATTTCCAATTGCTGAGTTCCATGGCCAAACAGGATGCAAATGCCAGAAATTCACGGTGAGTTTGAACTATAGATTTCCTGCAATCTTAGGTCTCGTTTAGACTGTTCGTCAGGCAATGCTACATATTTGGCTTAAATGAATTTTGGACTTACACAAATCCAGTTCTCAATGCTGGGTTAATCCAATAATTTAGTCGACAGTATCTCGTGTATAGTCCAGATTCGAATTACTGTCCAATTCAAATCATCATTACTTAGAAGCGAAAACAACCCAGGCGAGTTTTACTTTTTCCCTTTCCTGATTCATTTTTTATGATTTAAGTACTTCCAAACTTAGATTTTTTCTGTTAGACTGGTTTTGTATATTTCATACGAGCCACTCCCAGGACTTAGTAGAAGTATTTATTACTTTTATACCACAACATTCTACTAAGAAAACGTGCTGTTTAAAGGCAGTTCTTATGTTTAGTTCCCTTTGCACACATTTATAAATATCGCTAGGCTAACTACAGCGACCTCTTATGTAAAGTTTATAACTCATCATATTCTTAACTGAAATTCCATAAGTCGTCTCGATTTAGAAAAATATTTTTCATTTTGGCCGTGTTTATTATTTTTAATTTGCCATATACCTCAACAATCTGCATGTTAATCTGGCCCGTACTTGCATTGCATTATATCTCTATGCCTCTTAAATTTAAAAATCATCTGAATCGCCTTTCACATTTTCAATAAACGCGTCATAAACATTACTGCTATACGTATTTGGGTTTACGAATTGGTCTAGTGTATTAGTAGCCTAAAAAGACGAACATATAAGGGATAATAAAGTCACCAAATCTAGGAATTATCATACTGCACTAATTTATTAACTAAATTCTCATGTTGTTCGACAAGCAAACATTTAAAATTAAATCTCCGAAGCGTATTATTAAAACTAACATTATGTACACGAATATATTGAAATTACCTTAGGAATATAAACAGATAACTCGGATTCGTTCACGCTACGAATTTCTGATAATTTCAAATCACACAATGCAACAGCATCTATTCTTCACTGGATTATCCTCAATCAACATTATAATTAGTTAGACATAATGGTTTCAGGATATCGTCATAAAGCATTGTCATAACTTGACAATCACGTAATACGATTGATAAAGTTGACAAAACTATTAACAAATCGGTCAGCAAATCGACTTATAATTATCATTAAGTAGTGTTGTTTTTCTTTTCATTCACTAAGGATGATTCCAGTATGTTTATCAGTTGCTCATTCAGTAAATATCTCAAAACCTTGTCAGTCTAATTGAAGGCTTAGCGACACAAACATGTATGCAAATCATCAGTATAAGCAGTCGAGCAAATCTCCTGCAAACTGAAAACATATGTGTCGAATTTACCCCGACACTGACTAAGGTTCAGGCCATTATCATAGTCATGAGTTGGGAGTGTGCTCCATTTGGTTACAACTTATGTTCTCCCTGGTAATCACATGAGCATCACTCACTGTTAATCATAAAGTAAAAACTTATTTAGACGAACACATCTTGCAGCAGCACATCATCTAGAAATGTGGCACATAGGCCTAAGTGATTTCAATTACTTATAATCACTGTGTCTCAATGAAACAGCATTCCGTCTTATACTAAACTGGCACTTGCAACTAACTTGTATGTGCCATCAGCCGATAGGTATGAATATAAATAAATAGTCTTTGGCGAATCAGAACATTGAGTCCAGAGCATATCTCTAATGGATACACTTATGTTTAACGAATTGCTCTTATCTATCTGTCCAAAATCCACATAATTATTACTTTTCACGTATTTAAAAATTTTTGATAACAATTCATATGTATTAGTTGTATTACCGAATTCTATCACGGTCAAGTAAAAATGAGGTCGACAAAATCTCCCCATATCTAAATAAACCGTATCAAACTAACTGGAACACTAGTTGGAATTCTTCTCCGCGCTTATACTTTTCTTCTTTCAGTTAGCCTACTAATAACGATGCAATTGGAAATCAACGCATGGACAACTTACCGGCACATACGTTATTTGATTTCATAATTTAGACCAAAGATGATACCAGATTTAACATTTCTACAATGTTGAATGTTTATAATATTTCTAACCTACGGCTATTACTAACTATCTTACGGCGACTTATCAAAATATCTCTATACGGAGTCATTTCATTATAATTATAATCCCGCTTTGTTTAGCTCAAATAGTCTCCCCCCTCAAATTTTCATTTTAAGCGTGTTAAGCAATAAATGAGACACTTTAAAGTTATTACTTGTGTTTCCCGACCAGATGCTGCCGCCTTCTTTCTGATTTATCTTTCAGTTCATCAATACCCAGATGATTCTTATTATTCTTGCTAACCTCCGGCGCGCGACAATCCCTCACAATTTGGTATCGAACTAACGTCACTTTGATTCTGATGGGAGAGTAGTTTGGTGACATTGGGCCCTACCACGATACAATATGAGAAATAGACATTAAACATTTAACGCGGAGAAATACAGAAGAATGGAGAAGGCGGGGAGAATGAGTTGAATTAGTCCGAGTTGATCGGATGGCATGGCTCGGCCTTGCAGGCGTGGTCCCAGCTGAATGTTATCTTGTATCATCTATTCATATTAAATATATTCTATCTCTAGCCTAAGCTTGTTCTCTATCACGTATTGGTAATTGATGCAATGCAATGAATCGGTGTAGACGACGATGTAACTTCCACGTAAGATCTTATAGATTAGGCAGTTACATCATGATAAATCTGCAATTTTAGGATTATGTCTATTATTAGAGCAGTGCTTATATCATAGTAGACTGTAATTCTACAGATCAACCTCATTTGTGGAAATATGAATACACTAATCCAGGTGAGTGATAAGTTTCCTTCCATTGAGTGCACAAATGTTTATCACTGACTGTTTAATAAAAGTGATCTGAACGCGTACATCAAAAATAATCACCAGAAAACCATGGAAATTATACATCCTATTGTTCAAAAGTGAACGTCATTGTTTACTCAATTCATATGCCAACAATTCTAATTGCCTTGACATTCCTATTGAAAACTTTGACCTTCGAGTTGTTTGCCAATTGTTTTGAGTTCCAGGCGTTCTTCAGTTGTAGATATGCTGTTCTTCCTTTGTCGATCGGCGCCGCCGCATCTGCATAAGATTCACCGTGTTCATCAATAATGCTGCCCACACATGTAAATGTTTTTACAACTTCTAAGTCTTCTCCGTCAAGTGTGATTCGATTGTTGCATGCTGTGTTGTGTCACAGAATCTTGCTTTTTCGTTTGTGAATGTGTGTTCAGATCTATTGCGGCTGAAGTTGATGCTACATTGGTCGTCTTCTCCTGCATTTGTTGTTGCGTGTGTGACAGAAGAGCCAGATCATCTGCAAAGTCTGGGTCATCCAGCTGCATTCTAGCTGTCCACTGTATCCTATGCTTCCTCACAAATTTTGACGTCTTCATGATCCAGTCGACCACAAGAAGGAAGAGAAAGAGTGAGAGTAGATAACCTTGCCTGACACAGGTCTTTACTTCAAACGAGAATGTCAGCTGTCCTCCACGCAAAATTTTACAATTTATTTAATCATAAAAATTCAGCATGATTTTGACCACCTTCTCGTTGTTATCAACAAGGTACTAAGAAGTTGTTTCAACACAGATTATAGAGAAAATATTGTATGACAAATGAGTGATGAAGCTGTTTGTCCTTTCAAGCACTGATCATTTTGTGAAGTTTATCGCCTAGCATGATGCTCAAACCAGCTCCGACAACAGAAGCTCATGTGTAGTATTTTCGGTACGGAATCTATATTGATAGACAATGCATTAGTTATGGTGTTGATTTTAAGAGTTTTCGTGTTGCATTTGTGACAGTAAGGAATTCTTTTGCAGATTTTCCCCATGCTCGTTTGAGTTACAAGGTTAAATGATTTGATTATGCTCTCTGCCTTCTCCCAAACTTAAATATTGGTCCGTTCGTGAACACTGGAATAACAATCAAACTTACCTGAGAAGCAACACACTTTAAGAGATTACGAGAAAGTTCTCCTGCTCAATTATCTAAAATAATATTTGACCAAACACTGAAATTAGTGACAAAATGGGAGCAATGATGTGATGTACCTGATACAGAATTGACGAGTTAACATGAATCCATTGAGTAAGAAACATGTTATTCCATTATAAGGAAATTACGATATTCAATTCAGACGTGTTCAGCGCACACACCTGGATACTCATTTTGGAATGCAGGATCTGACAGAGCATGAACTTATGGAACTCATCACTTCAGTTCTAATGAATGACTTGTGCCCAGTCGTGTTAGTAACTGGAATGCCTTATAATTATATCTCCATCATTTCCCCATCTTTCTTCGCATCTCTACCAGTTTACATATCAGTCATACTTAACTACTATACTGATCTAGGAATATTTGCTACACCTTGACAAGGCAACACTGAGGACAGAATAGAGAAAAGCGGACTTATCAACTTCCGTAATTGCATTAGAATACTATATCTCTGTCTTTTTGAGATCCTGCTTATGTTAACACACTTACACTCAATATCCGTTATTCATTTTTATGAATTTTGAATAGACTTTAGATTATCCCCACTTGTGTTCTCGTTCATTACACTGGCCCTTCTATCCCATACTCGTGAACAAACGCAAACGAAGACAACCAGTGTAACAACAGCGAGAACTACCGAATGAAATGCACAAGTACTCATATATATATATATATATATACCACTCTGTCCTAAAGAAATTAACCATTGACCCCAATAAAATGCACTTGTCCGTTGTGTCACTTCTGATTGCCATTGACTTTACTTTGGCTACTTTCGACTGGCTCTGCACATCACTTTTCTCTCGTAAAAAATAAGGCATGCTTCTGGGACTAAACAGAAGAAACTGAGGTAGTAAGGTCTTTTTACTAATTTTCTTCGAGCTTAGCCATTCTTTCTTCCAAGCTTATTCTGATATTCCTAATTGACTGTATCGGTCAATTCATTTAGCCGCAGGTGCAAGAAAAGAGGCCGTCTATGTGAATTTAGTGGTCTGTTGCGGATGTTGTTTACAACCTAACTGTTTTTGTTTGTTTTAACACATAACTATGTCTTTTGATCGCACAGCCTATTCAAGCGCGTTTATGAAATGTTTACGACATTTCACTGTACAAATTACAGGAAAACCTAAACAGAAACTTCGCAATAGCTGGCAAAATGCATTGAACAGAAAGAACATTATTCAGATGCCGATTATTGGACTGCTGACATAATATTGGCGATCACTCATTATTTATGGTCAGGATCAACCAAAAATACAAAAAGTACTTTTCGCACTTACGTAGGCTGGTTGAGATACTGTGTACTGAGAATTTTATATTGTACCAAAAATATAGTCTTAAACAAAGTAACTAACAATGATATTATTTGACTCTAAGGAAGTAATGGACAACTAGGAAACTGTGCATTAAAAATTTGCAATACAGCTTTTTCTCAACGTACTGAAAAACTCAGCGAATTCAAGATAACTCTCAGCAACAAGTTCCAAGCCTAACAGAATCTACTGAAAAAAGAAATAACCCTATGGGGAAACTAGCAGAGAAATATGGTAAACCAAAGAGACCCGCCAAGTACAATGAAGGAAACTCTTTCACTGGGATTCAAGAACACTGAGGAGGATTAGCAGAAAATTTTGAAGACCAATTTCATCATTCTGAAGGAGCACACACGTATCAACTAATGAATTGTCGAAAGCTGTATTGAGTTACGCTTCTGATCAGGAGAATACGAGATAAGGATAACGTAGAATCCCATGACTGAAGATTCAGCGATTTAAATAATGACTGAACCAGCAGCGTTAAGTGGATGTTTTTTTGTTGTTGATCAAAATCTGTGTATTGATCAAACAAACATTAGGTTTTATTTGATCATTTATAATTTAACTCATGACAATTTGAAGGTTATTTGCTTTGCAATTTAACGACACCTTAGACCGTGAGAATTAAGTTTTTTCACGTTCTTTACCTCACTGAACTCCTAAATATTATCGTTAAATATGATCAGCGCGAATCAAGTCGAAATGTACATAAATTCCAGTTCAGTAAAGCTTGTGCTCACTTCAAAACTATAAGCTACCCACTATAAAGAAAATGAATGCCACTTTTGGAGGAATTTTATGGTGTACTGTGAGATATTGGTAAAACATTGTGAAGTAGTTGATAATCGCTTGTTTAATGGGAACTTGTCACCTACTACTCTCATTTTACAATTCAACTCAAGGTCCGCTCATAAGATACTTACAGTCTAAGGAAAATGGGTAGTCCAAACCTGCAGGTCTTGGTTACTCTCTACCTAGAATCTTGTGTTGTTTGTTTACTTCAATTAAGATGATAGGTAATTAAGTTTACATTTTAAATCTGTGTATGAGTTCAAGAGTTAGTGTTGGCTGCTTACTGAACTGATCATGACTTGATTACTTGATGAAAAGTGCTATGTCCAAATTTGCTAAATCTAGGATGCTTGATGTACGAATAATTGCTAGATTTACGACTATAACCCAAACAAGTGAAAAGACCAAATCAATTTTACCACCAAATAGACATTTATTGAATTTAATCATAAAACTAAAAACATATTGATTATTATCATTACCATATAAACAAATTCACTTCAATGTTGAGAAGTCCCTGAGTACAATAACAGAGCGTTCTCCCAGCGAATTCCGACGACAGACTAAACGAGCCTGTTTTAAATCTACAGGCGGCAAACGGAAAGCCTATCGCAACGTATGGTCAAAGGTATGTTTATCTTAACGTGGGTTTACGCAAACCCATTCACTGGATTTATGTTGTTGCAGATATTTCTATGCCAATCATTGGTATGGACCTTCTACAACACCACAACTTAATTATCGATACGCGCAAACGGAGGTTAGTAGACGGAAACACTTATTTATCGGTTTGCCTGGTTTCTTTTTCTGGTTGCAGGTTATCTCCAGTCACTATTAAGCACACTATAGACCCCTTCTGCCAACCACTACTCGATGAATATTCTGGCATTTACCAATCGCAACCGAAATTGCCGTGTGTAACCAGCAATGTTACACATCACATCACGACTACAGGACCACCTGTCTTCTCGAAAGCACGCCGACTGGCCCCCGAAAAGTTAAGGTTGCCGAAAAACAAATTCGACCATATGATATACTTAGGAATCATACGACGGTCAAATAGCCCATGGGCATCTCCGTTGAACATGGTCCCTTAAAAAGACAGCAATGATTGGCGTCCAACTGGTGACTATCGGAGATTGAATGCAAAAACCATTCCCGATCGTTACCCGTTGCCCCACATTCACGATTTGACAGCTACCTTGAAAGGTGTAACTGTCTTTTCAAAAATTGACTTGGTAAAAGCTTATAACCAGATTCCTATGGCCACTGAAGACATTCCGAAAACCGCTATTATAACGCCCTTCGGACTCTATGAATTTTTGCGAATGCCTTTTGGTCTGAGAAACGCGGCACAGACTTTCCAAAGGTTCAAAGATGACGTTTTTTGAGGTCTCAAATTTGTACATGCGTATGTTGATGACTGTCTAATAGCAAGTCCGGACAAAGAATCACATCTCCAGCATCTGGACCTTGTTTTCGACCGACTACAAAAACATGGCATTACCGTAAACATTCAGAAATGCCAAATCGGAACGGAATCCTTAGACTTCTTAGGACACACCATAGATGCGCATGGCATTCGACCCCTTAGAACGAAAGTGGCGGCCATTCCGGATTACCCAGAACTGACCACCATCAAGCAATTGCGCACGTTTAACGGTCTGGTAAGTTTTTATAGACGATTCATACCGAAATGTGCGTTACTTATGAAACCCCTTACCGACCAACTTCGTGGAAATGCGAAATCCATTAATCTAGATGACACTACCCGAAAAGCATTCTCCACGGTTAAGGAACATATCGCCCGAGCAGCAATGCTTGCCCATCAGGACTCTAAAGCGCCCATTAGCATCTCAGTAGACGCATACGACTCAGCAATCGGAGCAGTCTTACAACATTGGGTTAACCACTCCTGGCAACCCTTGGCATTTTTCTCTAGACGGTTGCTAGACACTGAATCGAGGTACAGCACATTCGGTAGGGAACTCCTAGCTATGTATTGTGCTGTTCGGCACTTTCAACACTATATCGAAGGCCGTGAATTTATCATTTTTACCGACCATAAATCACTTACTTTCTCCTTAAGCTCTTCTACGGACAAGTACTCACCACGTGAGTCTCTACAACTGGACTACATTTCGCAGTTTACTTCAGATATTCGACACATTTCTGGAGCAAACAATGTAGTTGCAGACGCCTTGTCTCGTATAAATTCCTTGAACAGTTCTCAAGGAATCGACCTTTTAAAACTCGCCCAACTTCAAAAAGAAGACAGTGATCTTCAGCACGAGTTTGCCTCAACAACACTTAAACTGCGCATTAAACAGATAGGAACAGGTAAGGAAACCTTACTTTGTGACACATCTACAGGTAGGGATCGCCCAATCGTGCCGAAACAATATCGACGCAACGTCCTCGATACGTTGCACAGACTTTCTCACCCAGGTGTTCGTGCAACCATCAAGCTTATAGCAGAACGGTTTTGCTGGCCTGGTATGAATAAAGACGTGAGGGAGTGGGCACGCTCCTGTGTAAGCTGCCAGAAATCTAAGGGTATTAGGCGTAACAAATGTCCCTTAGGCTCGTTTAAAACTCCCGATGCTCGCTTCGACCATGTTCATTTGGATTTGGTAGGACGTTTACCAGATTCGAATGGATATTCTTATCTTTTAACATGCGTAGACCGTTTTACTCGTTGGCCAGAAGCAGTACCCATCAAAGATATTACTGCTGAAATAGTGGCCCGCGCCTTCATCGAGAGGTGGGTAGCAAACTTCGGCTGCCCAACAACCATTACTACAGACCGTGGACGTCAGTTTGAATCTGAACTGTTCCGTTGTCTTACCATGAAACTAGGAATCACTCGCTTTCGAACGACGACCTACCACCCACAAGCAAACGGGTTAGTAGAACGTTTTCACCGACAACTAAAAGCGTCACTATCAGCCTCAAACATTTCTCAGTGGACTGACGCTCTTCCACTCGTCTTACTAGGCATACGCAATGCAGTGAAATCTGACATTGGATACACTGCATCTCAACTCGTTTATGGTACGACCCTTCGACTTCCAGGAGAGTTCGTGGATCCTTCATCCTCTTCGATGGACATGGATCTAACCTCCTACGCGAACAGGCTTACAAACGCAATGCGTTCAGTTAAACCTGTTTCCACTCGACCACAATCAACTGATGTTTTCGTTCAACCTGACTTACTACATAGTACACACGTTTTCGTGCGTCGAGACTCGTATCGACGACCTCTCGAATCAACATATGAAGGACCTTTCAAAGTTCTTCAACGCGAATCTAAGTACTATATAATCGATAAGAACGGAACCAAAGAAAGCATCAGTATCGATCGCCTCAAAGCAGCGTATTTAGAAGGAAATCCTATTCACGTCGATTTTCCTTCAACACAATCGCACGACACAACTCCTGCACTTATAATACCTCAATCGACAGCAGACACACACGTTGATACTTCGAAAGTATCCGAAAATAAACTCAAAACAACGCGTTCTGGAAGAAGAGTAAGATTTCCAGAACACTTGAACGATTACTGCACGTAAGACACAAGTTAACATTTCACATCCTCTCGATTTTCCCTGGTACTATATATAATTTTTTAAAAAAAAACCCGAATTTAATATGCTTATATATTTTCATTATTTTTTTTTATTTCAAAAAAGAAAAAACAATATTATAAAAATCCTTTTTTACGCTATTACGTGAGCATGAGTTTATTTTCCATTTCTTCCGCTCGCTTTGTGTTTTTACGCGCGTAACCCATTGTTTAATTAGACAGCAATAAAGAGAAATAAATGGAGAAAATTTTTCTTTTGACGAAATCATATTCTTAAGCCGTGCATCCATATTCACAATTGTGTGACAAAATATGTGTCTACAGAAGAATAAGAAAAACGGCAGCATAAAGTGATCCCAGACTCCAATTTTTCAATGAGATTACGAACATTCAAGAGGTTAGAGAAGAACAGAAGCTGGAAAATAACCAAAGGATCATAATTATGATAGGTAGTTGTCCACTTGACAGACAGTGAGGTAAACAAAAATCAAACAACAGCTTAATCATAATCCCAGTAGATTCTGACCGTCAGTTATGTTCTTTTTAAATTTAAAATTAGTCTGATAAGAGATAATTTCGTGATATATCAGAAAAATTAGTACTATCTGAACACCGTATAACGGTGTTCCAGGATAAATAGTTATTGGATGATGGATCTTTAACTTAAGATTGCATCGATTCACCGTTTGTACCATTCCGGCTTCATTTTTCTAGATTGAGATTATTAGAGGAACAACATAATTGACTTCATTATATCGAATACAGTCTAAATTTACACAATTTACATCAAACAAAAGTCAGACCAACTCATGAAATTAATGATTTGTTCTTATTGTAATTATTACTTAAATTCACTCACTTGACTATCGCTTGTGATTAATTGCATCCTTGAATTCTTCGAAACCTCTATGGCAGTTTCTAATACATTAGATGATGTTGACTCATATTTTGCAGATGGTTTCCCCGAATCACTGTGCTGATCATGAATTCCATTGAGATTTGGTTGCATTCCGTCATTTCGAAAATGACTTGGATGATACAACTGTGTCAAACTAGTATTATGATGATTATCAATATTCGTATGCCGTTGATTATTAGTATGGATATCATTAGATGAAACACAACAAGGGGATATTGATTCATCTATCGAAGTACTTTTAGATGTTCTACGTAGCCAATAGTCTTGAAATAAATGATCTAATTCACTAGATGAATGTAATCGAATAACTGATGATGAACCAGCATTTGAACAAATGAAATATGATTTGGAATTAAATTTAGTTGAATTGATTTTATTACTAGTAGATTTAGTAGTAGTTGTAGTAGTCGTAGTATTTGTGATGTTAATGATTGGTGGATTTCTTATGATACTTCCAATTAATAAAGGTGCAGGTAATAAAGGAGCTGAAGCAAATCGTCGATTTTGCATAACTAACTGGAAAAAATAATTAGAACGATTCATCACAAAAGACTGCAATATAGTGTACATAGGATTTCAAGTTAAACATATTTTTATAGCTTCGGTTCAACTGATTGTTTCGTATACAACGAAGTAATTTATTTAACACTCATCTTGTTTTATTGCCTAGGTCTCGAAATCCTGAGTGAGATCGCTTTGTGTGGTCATGGATATGCAATACTAAGGAGTCCTACACTGAAACGAAACAGTTATCCAGTGAATACTAGCTTTGCTAGATTTCTGAAGAAAGCCAGTATGTGATATTCATTTTCAAATCCAACATCCTGCTTATTATTCTTTAATATCAACCACAACATCATTTCGCTCAACACACCTAAATGCAGCAGAGGCACATAATCTTTACTAGTCCATTATGCCTAGTTGATAATGACAAATAAGAAACTCTAACTTGGGATGTGAATAAAATCCAGTGACTTTTGAATTTTCAACCTCATTTCGTTATTATCAGAAAAGTGTTTTGTGGAAATCGCAGTGATTTAATAGCTAGATTCACGAGTCAATTAAAGCTACACCACAATGGAATGCTTCAAAGCACTGGATGACCATTTTGTCATATTATCAAACTCCTCAGTAGTGCTCATCGACGATCTCGCAAGCAGGACCCACGTTCTGTGCGCAAATGCTTAACAATTAGACCACTTGGCCGGGTAGCACCCAATGTTGTTAATGTTTAACTTCAATCAATCCACGAAATCCTGCCACTGTTCACCATTGTCAACAGTGAGTTACTATCTCACAACAGAACCGGTTGAACTCATAATCACACGAAACGGCCATCCAGTGCTTCCAGGTTTTCCAGCTTCAATTGAATCATGATCTCAACTACTGAAATTATATTTCCATCAAAATTCACATTATTATAAATTTTACATACAATCTACACAGATATATACCTCATTAATTTCATTCTCAGATATAATTTTATAACTTCGCTCTTCATTTAAATTAGTTGTTGTTTGAATTTGACATGGTGTTAAATGTCCACTGCCTAATGAACTACTATTATTCAATGTATTTGAATGATTTAATAAACTATTTGATGATTCACAAAAATTATATTTATGATTCTTATTCATGGTAACAAACTTCGATTTATTCTGTTCAATTGCATCATTTGCATCCAACCATTTATGTGATGATGACATTGTAATCAAACAAAATTGAAATGAAGAAAGTATTTCATATCCATTATATTTGATCTGAAGTTATGTAAACTGTTACTCGTGATCTAGAACAATGTTAACTTGTTACTAAACCGGTGGAAGCACTAAATTAAGACATAGAGGTAATTGCAAACATGCACCACATTTTATTCTTCAAGAAACGGTTGTGCACCGACCAAATCGCGACACTACGGATCTACGTTGAACAATTAGTCAAGTGGAACTCATCACTTTACATCAACTTCCTTGATTATGAGAAGGAATTTGACAGTGTGGATAGGAGAACACAATGGAAATTTCTTCGACACTATGGAGTGCCTGAAACAATCGTTAACATCATCGGTGTATGAAGGACGGCTGACAGATGCATTCCAAGCAAGGAATGATGTCGGACAAGGTTGTTTCGCCAAGTTCGGTAGTTTAATTCACTTCGTCAATCCTGTTCATATACTTAAACTATAAGCCATGTAAGGAAACTCTAAGAGTAGATGGAAAGATTTTAAGTTAAATGAGGAGCAACACACTTCAAGAGATTACGATCTAATGTTGTAACTGAGTGAACTCACGACGAATTGGTAATATTTTGGTTTTTTATCATCTCCTTGTTGGCTTCACATTCAAACTAATCTACACGATCGTTGTTATCATCTAGGTACTAAGAAGTTGTTTCAACACAGATTATGGAGAAAATATTTTATGACAAATGAGTGATGAAGCTGTGTTCTTCCAAGCACTGATCATTTTGTGAACTTTGTCGTCTAGCATGATGCTCGAACCAGCTCCGATATCAGAAGCTCATGTGTAGTATTTTCGCTACGGAATCTATATTGATAGACAATGCATTAGTTATAGTGTTGATTTGAAGAGTTTTCGTGTTGCATTTGTGACAGTAAGGAATTCTTTTGCTATTCCATTATAAGGAAATTACGATATTCAATTCAGACGTGTTCAGCGCACACACCTGGATACTCATTTTGGAATGCAGGATCTGACAGAGCATGAACTTATGGAACTCATCACTTCAGTTCTAATGAATGACTTGTGCCCAGTCGTGTTAGTAACTGGAATGCCTTATAATTATATCTCCATCATTTCCCCGTCTTTCTTTGCATCTCTACCAGTTTACATATCAGTCATACTTAACTACTATACTGATCTAGGAATATTTGCTACACCTTGACAAGGCAACACTGAGGACAGAATAGAGAAAAGCGGACTTATCAACTTCCGTAATTGCATTAGAATACTATATCTCTGTCTTTTTGAGATCCTGCTTATGTTAACACACTTACACTCAATATCCGTTATTCATTTTTATGAATTTTGAACATGAACTTATGGAACTCATCACTTCAGTTCTAATGAATGACTTGTGCCCAGTCGTGTTAGTAACTGGAATGATATCACAAATCTCAAAACCGTTGAACAAACTGACGAAAAAAGTATCTATCAATTTGAATAGATATTACCTCTGTAAAAAGGGTGAATGGAAAGGGGTTCAACAATAAATGAGATTACTAGCATTAAATAAAGTATTTCAAGCTACCGCTTTCTATACATAACAAAAATTGAATCCAGCATCAAAAAATTTAAATGAGAAATATATCACCAAAAAAAATAATGAAATGAGGGGAGAGTAAGCAAAATGATTTCAATGAAGTAAATGGTCAGATAAAAAACAATGGAAATATTACAGGATGAAACAGAAATGATAAAACCTGGTGAAATGTCATACTCAAACCGAAAAATCCAAAAGAATTCCAAATTTTGCACAAATCGTATTCCTAATTGCACACAGTTAATATGCCTTTGCATAATCAGGCGAGTGAGAGAAAGTCGATCGAAAGAAATACACCTTCCCGTCGGAACATTTCATCGCCAAGTGTGTGCAACCGTCTTCATGGATGTTCTTAAGTGGCTCGTCATTAATATGACTACAACCGTTCACATAAAATACGAGTATACTGATCTGGAAAACAATCGCTTAAAAAACAAATAACAAACTTGGATTAGTAACACGAATCTCGATTCACCAACAGGATTAATATTGATAATAATGGGAGAATTTTCAAGCATATTCGATAGGTTGAATATTCACACGCATGTTCAATAGTGAGTGATTTTTCACCTCTGTCAATTTACGATTACGTTTAATTTCTTGAAAGTTTCAGTAAACTGCACTCAACTGTTATAAACAACCTCAATCAACATTCGGTGAAGACACTCACTTGGTCTGCAGTAAAATGTGTCTACTCAGAATATTGAGTAACGAAAAGTTTAATTATCATTGTGTGCTAATCACTGCCACAAAAAGAACAAATGTATGACAAACATTTATGAGTGCGTTCACAACGACAAGGCGATATCGACAACTAAATACTTCTGGATACACAAAACTGGTTTAAGTGATTTAACGCCAGTGGCTACGGCAAACTGCGGTAAATTCGACGTTCGTTGTTCAACAATTATTTTGAAAGACTATGAGATATCAACACAATATCCACTGTCAAACAGATGACGACTCATTCAATATCATAATAAAGAGTTGTAAGCAGCTGGCGAGAAACCGGGAAATTTGGTGGGTTCATGATGTTCTGCCACGTTAATTGTTCTTACTTGAGTAAAATGTATAAGTGGGGAAGGCCGGATGAAACATGTGAACATCGTCAGATGGAAATAACTATCTGAAATTGTCTCAACACGTCATTTTGATCGGAAAATTATTACCAACTAGTTACCACTAAGTAGTATAGTTAAAATACTCGGTTAACAGAATTCCACAAGTGTTTATTGACCAGACAAACAGGACATCAACAATTGTGCCTCGACCAAAATATATAAACATCTCGGTCCTACGAGATGTCAGTTGTGTTCACAGTAACGTAGCAGTTAAGTTTCAAACTGCGAAATCGAGTGACATGTGTTCGGATAACTCGAGCGTACATTATACTGACTTGTACCAACTACCATGAAACCTGACTTCACGGTTTTCTGACAACAGTCTGCAAACACTGAACATTATCTAGCTCAATCAACATATCTCTCAATAAAATCATCTAAAAATATGGTTTTGAAACTGTCAAGACAGGGCATAGCTGACATGCTATTGAAATATTCAACTGCAACTGCTTCTTTCCAAAAGAATGCATTTCAATTCTATTTATTAATGAAGACACACTTCAATACCAAATGACATATCAAAATGTATTCAACCTCACGACAAATTTGATCTCATCCACTGACACATCATACACAACCATAATCAATATTCAGTGAACACATACATTTGGTCAACAGTCAAATGTGTTTATGCAGAATGTTGGATGAGGATGAGTTTATGCTTCACAGTGATTGGCATCAAACGGTACACAGAAGGTGATGTGGATTATATCATCAGGATGATTCATCACAGTCTCATAGACCGATACACATAGGAAGTAATAAGTAGTTGAGTGTCGAAGAATCGGGATTATTAATGCGCGCTCCATAGTTTGACAAACTAAGGAAGTGAGAGCTAGATGATTCTATGAGAATGCGATCACTGAGCTCATTTGAAATTAAATGGTAGGTGGTTACAGTGTTTGTTCATAGCTGGAGCAAGACCTTCTATGAATTGATAGTCAAAAGATTTGCTTTCACTTCATTTTGTTTATAGAAAAGTAGTAATCTTTTGTAAAATAACAATTTCACTGATCTTTATTCTGTGCGTGTAGGTGATCATCAGTCAAATGAAGAAATTACTATTAGAAAGCCATGTTTCTGTGTTCTGAATAAGATTCATATTACGCCCATTATACATAACAGAGAATAAAGTACACTATATTATTTAATTAATGAGATGGAATGAGGTGACATTTCTGTAAATAACTGAGGTCAACAAGAACATGTTTTACTGAAGTAAATGGTCAGATAAAGTACACTGAGAATAAAGAAGTAATAATTTTTACTTTGAAAATTTTACTGGATGTAACAGAAATGATTGAACTTGGTGTAATGTTATACTCAATCCAGGGAATCCGACAGAATTCCAAATTTTGCACGAATCGTATTATTATTATTATTATTATTATTATTATTATTATTAACATAAGCTTTACTCATCCTTATATTTTTTAGTACAATATTGAATTCTCAGCATAAAGTATTTCAAAAAGTTTCTTTTTCTTATATTTGATCGATCCTGACTATAAATATTGAGTGATGGCCAGTTAGTTGTTAAAAGTTCGATAATCGAAATCTGAATAATGTTCATTCGTTTCAATGCATATTGCAAGCCACCATGATGACGCTGGTTGTACCTTTTTGTAATCCGTACAGCGAAAGGTTGCAAACATTTCGCAAACGCGCCTGAATAGGTAGTGAGCTCAATAGATATAATGGTGTGTTAAAAAAACAAGAAAAAAGATAACTTAACGAAATATCTAGATGGGAGGAACAGGTAGCCCAGATATTTGAGCAGGCCGCCTAAATGCACACAGTTAATATGCCTTTGCATAATCAGGCGAGTGAGAGAAAGTCGATCGAAAGAAATACACCTTCCCGTCGGAACATTTCATCGCCAAGTGTGTGCAACCGTCTTCATGGATGTTCTTAAGTGGCTCGTCATTAATATGACTACAACCGTTCACATAAAATACGAGTATACTGATCTGGAAAACAATCGCTTAAAAAACAAATAACAAACTTGGATTAGTAACACGAATCTCGATTCACCAACAGGATTAATATTGATAATAATGGGAGAATTTTCAAGCATATTCGATAGGTTGAATATTCACACGCATGTTCAATAGTGAGTGATTTTTCACCTCTGTCAATTTACGATTACGTTTAATTTCTTGAAAGTTTCAGTAAACTGCACTCAACTGTTATAAACAACCTCAATCAACATTCGGTGAAGACACTCACTTGGTCTGCAGTAAAATGTGTCTACTCAGAATATTGAGTAACGAAAAGTTTAATTATCATTGTGTGCTAATCACTGCCACAAAAAGAACAAATGTATGACAAACATTTATGAGTGCATTCACAACGACAAGGCGATATCGACAACTAAATACTTCTGGATACACAAAACTGGTTTAAGTGATTTAACGCCAGTGGCTACGGCAAACTGCGGTAAATTCGACGTTCGTTGTTCAACAATTATTTTGAAAGACTATGAGATATCAACACAATAGCCACTGTCAAACAGATGACGACTCATTCAATATCATAATAAAGAGTTGTAAGCAGCTGGCGAGAAACCGGGAAATTTGGTGGGTTCATGATGTTCTGCCACGTTAATTGTTCTTACTTGAGTAAAATGTATAAGTGGGGAAGGCCGGATGAAACATGTGAACATCGTCAGATGGAAATAACTATCTGAAATTGTCTCAACACGTCATTTTGATCGGAAAATTATTACCAACTAGTTACCACTAAGTAGTATAGTTAAAATACTCGGTTAACAGTATTCCACACGCGATCAATTGACCTCCAGACTACTGATACGCAGATATCCAACATTGTCATTATCTATCCTCAATTATCTCATATCTTTCACTATTTTCAATAAGTTATTATCTCACGACGCACCAACTTGAACTCCACTGGTCGCTGCTTCTGATTAGAACAACAGGAAATTCCTCTTCATGCCAGTTACTAATATGCATATTTCCATTACTATCAGAATGGGTTTTGTGGATATTTTAGTAATTTTGTTAGTTGAGAATATGAGTCATTGATCTAGATGTTGAGCGATCGCGCGCCAAACCTATAGCACCTCAGTTCCAATCTCGCGAAGCGGTAACATGGAGGAGTCTCACAATAAAACAAAACGACCCGCCAGATCTAATCTTACTTGATTTGACTTCAAGCAATCATGCTAAAACTCTGTAACGTCAAAAAACTATCCACAGATTATTACAATAAACAAAACGTTTCTTTGTGAAGATATTAGCACACATTTTGAACTACAAATAAACCAATCACTTAGTTAAAAGTATTGCTTATTGTATCCGAAATAAATTTCATCACCAAGGGTCAGGAACTTCAACTTACGATGAAAGAATCTCAGCCTATATACCACAATAGCTAGTAGAATAATGCATACCCATGAGTTCATCTACCATGATCATTGGTTAACAATGATCATATGATTTTATGTAATTTGATCGTCCTAATGGTCACCTTGAATCGTCAAGTAAAAAAAACAGACAGACGCTTAAAAAATATATATAAGCACTACAAGTTCCAACAAGAATTATTAACGTTTTGAACAGAAAGATGAGGTGAGTGTTGATCGTAAAGTTAAAGCAGATCAGAGTATTATATGAATTTCAATTTCATTCAATGAGATAACGCTGTTTTTTATCTAAATTACTTCAGGCTTACCTTTTCATCTGGTCAGTTGATACTGATCAATTTGGTCATCGTATTAATTTTGAAATCTTTCGACTGCTATAACATTTGTAAAGACCCCGAAGCAAATTCATTTGAAGAAATAGTTTCTGAGGATGATGAACATAAGCACGTAAGTATTCAGTCAGGTTATAATACACATATTCAGACTAAATTTTCTACCTATACTCAGAAAATTCGCCTCAATCAGCCTCGTCCATATGATCCGAGTATGTTTGAGAATTTGAAAACTGATCGGGTGAGTTGACTGCAGTTTGCGATGGAGGTACTAATCTATGCGTTTGCTTATTCTCAGGAAATCATTCTAAGATTCCCGTTTAAATTTAACAGTAAGAACTTCAAGAAATTACTTGTTAAACGTCCAGGTAATAGAATCATTTTCTTCGGACTATAACTGTTACTGCGTCTGGTTATACACACTTCAGTCCTTGAATCAAAGTTGCTTGAATTTTTTCAGTAGATCGATTTTACGTTTTTTCTAGCATTCAGAACTTCTGCCGATATTTTGTTTCGTTCAAGCTGCGAATAGTTTAACGCCCTATATCTAGCTAATTACGATTTATGCAATGCATTTTAGTCTCTAGTTGATTTAAAAGTATTTTTTTCATTCACAGTAGAATATAAATCGAATCGCATATTTTCATTTGATAAACACAGGTACAATAGAATTCGAAGGATCACGTTACTTGGGATCATTTAGCACTGTTCTAGATGGCCGGGCTGAACCTGAAATTTTGAATACGAGTTAAATTTTCTATTATTCAGTAATATATTGATTTGCGTTATTAATTTTCTACTTACACTTTGAATAAATCATTCAGCAGTTAACTTGATTACTTCATGAGAGCAGAACGGTGCTCAGTGATTACTCAGTTTGTGTGATTTCATGCCCTAACCTGTGTTCACAACACATATACACTACAGTGCAGTGAAAATATTAAATAAAATCAAATCAATTGAGTAGAATTAATAAAATGAATGATGTAAACGGTTAAGTAGAAATTACTTACTCTTTAGTCTGTTTGAACTACCATAAATCAGATATTTCATCAATACGACACTTGTTGGTGAATTCAATGAATCAAACTGCTCACAGGTACAACAATTAGCGGTGTTAAGCGAGATTTATAAAATTTCAATGTCTCTTAGTCACTGTCTGTGGATCATTGTTTATTCAACACTTTCCTGATTATCATATTCGTAGTTTCATGAAATTTTATCTCATTCTCTTCCTTCAACATCTAATAAGCAAACCACCGTGAACATTCCGCTAGTACAACAAGATTTCTTCGAACCGGAATAGCCTGAACTTCGAAACGAACTTCATTCATTTTGTTCAGTTATCGGAATTAATGACATCGTAATAGCATTTTTGCGCAATATTTAGTTTCATTGATGGAACATTGTCCGATTAAAATAACAGAATCTCAGAAAATAATTTTGTATGTTTTTGATTGAGATCATGAACTGATTGATGTTAGACCACTATTGAAAACCTGGATTGATGATTTTGTATGTGTACTGTCCGAAAGATAATCACGGTTCATCAGTTGGCTAAATGATTTTATAACCAACGTTTCAGAAAATATTCTTTTCGGTTAACTGGATTGAAACTTTCATCATATTGTACAAATAATTGTAAGGATCCCTGAATCTCCCATTTAATTGAACTAGTTCATTTAAGTCTTGAGAAGAAGATAATAAGTCGTATCCAAACTTATTCTGTGTCAATAATAATAATAAGAAGAAGAAAATGATTCTGTGCTAAGTTGTAAGGTTTATTGGAAAAGGCGGATATTCATTATACAGATATACGAACATATATCTTTTTTTTGATTATTTCAGAAAAACTTTTAGCCATCAGGATAACTTATCAACGAGGATTGCCTCATGACAGTATGTCCATGAAATGATTGTTTGATAACATGCTTAATATTAAAACATTTACACCATCATTCATTGTGATTACTTCTACATTTTCTTTTAGTTACAAAAACGGATAGAAGTAATAAATTGTGACCATCCTGCAAAATTAATGGAGAATCATGTGTGAAGCTCACTGGTCATTTTGACACATTGATGAGACTTGAAGGACAGTTGGCATTATCAGGATCATACTAGATTTGTTCAGTAATTAATAGACCACTATCGATAAAATAAGTCATAATCTCATTTCACATGTGGATAAACAAATATCGAGATTCATCTTCGTTGACAGGCCTGAAAGAAACATGATGAGTAGTTTGATTTTAAGAATAAGTACATTTGTGCACATCACAAAGTTCATTCTGTGAACATTCCATTCATCTAAGCAAACACACATTGCATAGTCATTCTTAGATATTATTCATTCAAATTAGGAGATTGTGAAAACGACGTGTATTCGCCTATTCACTTATCATCTTTAACGAATTTTGTGGTTACAGTCATTTTATCGACTGACATACCAGTGTAGCACGTAACCAAATAAAGTACAAAACTCCAATTGTGAACAGCAAATACACAGTTCATATCATTTGCTTACATGTTAGAATGTATCCGTTAAAGTATATAAAAGACTGCTTTGATGTGAATACCACTCCAACTGTAAGATCTAATTAGAAGTTTATTGATTTATTGTTTCAATATGAAAATGGGGGTGTAATGAAGACTCGAAAACTGAACATCTGAGATCCATTTTGAATGATACGTGCTAGTTTTATTTACACAACATTCACTAGATTACATTTGTTACGAGTTTAACTAACGAAAGCATTTACGCTAACACAATAAATACCGCCTTAAATCTCGCCACTTTTCCAGTAGGCACATACAGTATAACATCTAACAGTGACATAATCATCACTAACCCCTCAAACTATAAATATCGGCGATCTTATATTTACAGATCCTACATTCAGGGTAACCACTCTGATAAATTCGAATGGGAAGATATCTGTCTATTATGAAGACGTAAGTTGTACAATTGAGTATGAATATTTTATTGTATTATATATATTGAACACAATTCCACCATATGACAATAAGTTTACGTGCAGCAAATTTGTAGTGAGTTATAGTCACATTATTGTCAACGGACGTAGATTTTCATCATACAATATGTCACTTCATCTCACGATAGATAGATAGATAGATACATCGTTTATCTAACTTCACTGAAGTTGAGAACTGAAGTGAGTCGGATTATCTCTGTTGATCAGATGCAGCAAAGCCCAAGGAGAAGTGGGAATATCGGTGTGCTTACTGTGAGTGTGATCAGTTGTGTTTGTGCAAGATAATGTAAATGACGACACGTAACCTCTTTGGTTAGTCGGCTATGATATCGGTGGTTATATGTAGATGGTATTGACTGTGACTTCTATTATTTTTTTTCAGATTCCTCATGATTTTTGGGGAAGTAAAATTGAATCGACCGTTAACGGTCAAACTTATTGCAAAAAAAGCGGTATCACATTTTACTTATATAATGATTTAAACTGACCTACATAACCAATCATTTGTTAGACTGATGTTGCCTTCTATTTGTACCCTATTACCAGTATGTCAACACAGGGATTCGCTGTAGTCCATCGGAGTGTTCACATATTTCCTCCTTACAGTCTACAATATTCAGTTGTTGCGCATGTAAAATAAATTGATCGAGATGTCATTGGAGTGTTGATGAGAATAGTGAGAAATAAGATCGGAATACGTTTCGAGAACTCATTGTCAAACGTTATTGTTAATTGAAAATTTAATATTCATTAAGTGTTCACATACCTTAAAACGCAATCGTATTGTAGTATTGAAGTAGTAAACAAACAGTCACAGTGGAGAGTATTTAGTATTTGTGATCACGTATTTTAAACAGTGGGCTACTGGTATTATCTGAACTACAATCAATTTGTCTGTATCTCCATTTAAACAACCGTCATCTTTGTTATTATGACAAAGCAGATTTTAGTTGCTTAGATGGATTCTCAATAGTGCTGTGGCAGTTTTCTATGCTACATTCCATCATTATTGACTTTCACAGTCACGTCTGCTAACGCTTGCTAGCCTGGTATATCGAATAATATGACTGAGAAATGTGAATGTCTCCATCGCAAACGTGCGGATGGATACTTGGTGAAGTCTTCCGTATATATGTTTAACGATTGACTGATATAAACAAGGATATATGAACGAGGATACTATGCAGAAGATGCGTCCATTCTTTTTATTCATTCACCCACTATTCAATCCGCTAAACATACAGTCGTTGTTGATATCACTTCCAACGCAAAAAGAAGTGTATTTAGTCAAGTAGAACCGATAGTTGTTTTATTAAATGTTCAATTGTCATGCTACATAGACATGGACGTATGTTCTTGAAAGATGTTGCTGAGTTTCAGTGTTGACTATTTGCGGAATAATTTGTGACGAGTTAAACATATTTTTACAAAACTGTTACACTGGCACCATTGTAAAGTGAATCAGCGATGAGACGATATCATTTTTTATTTACTGGTTGGATATTGATCATTTTTGGTACTAAAATGATGTAAATCATATTTTGTGAAGATGCTGTCTGGCCGCCATTTTATCCGTAATCAGATATCAAACAGTTTCTCATTTTGAACACTCCTTAAACGAGCAAATAACTTGTTATGCTTAAAATGTCGATTGAAATTTCAAGTGTCTTCTTTTTTGCATAATTTTATTACACTAGGTAAGAAAACCTTTAACATAATTGTTCCTGAAAAATGGATCAAACACGGCACGTTGGTAGAGTATAAACAGCGTCCACAAAAAAAGATAATTGGAGCGTAATTCTGTGAAACGTCTTACCACATGTTTTAGTTATGCTAAATCTGTTATTTTTATTCTATTAAAAACACTTACTCTTTTGTTAATGAATTCAATGAAATGAAAAATATTTTATGGAACTAGATATTTTCATGATTTTGTTGGTGAAATATAAAATATGGTTTTAAAAATTTACGTGATTGTTTTCATTCAATAAAAACTGATTAGTTTTACAAACGTTAACAGCATTGTACTTATGAACCAACAGTACCGAGTTTATATGCAATCAGCAATGAGTCCGTTGTGAATGTCCATTTTGATGAAGTTTCACTACTGAAAAATATCATTTGAAATTGACAATGTTCATCGGTTTAAGCTGAACTGTTGGAATGCAGCATAAGTATTTAATAAGACACCTCAATCGTTCGTTATTTGATTGTTCACTGTTTTGTGAAATCTTGATGATAGACCATTATTAATTGTATGTTGGGAGTGCTGATTATAAAGTATCTCTAGAGATTTCGGCTGGTAAACATACAGGAATGAATAATAATGTGGATCGAATGAATTATTTACAGTCCTGCCGTTGAAAAACAAATACACTGTGTTGTTGATCACTTTATTATACAAACCTTGATTAATAAATTTTTCTATTATCCTGGAAGAATGAGGAAGGATTTTACTTATGTTCATTTACATTGATTGTCGGAATTTTGTTTGTATTTTGGACTACTGTTCATTTTGATAATCGTTACAACAAACCCCATTATTAAATCTTAATTAGATTGACGCTTCTGATAGTCATATTTTATTTCTATCTACGATTTTGTTAGATGCTTTCTACATTTGAGGGCGATTATATGTGACTTTTGATTTGTGTCATAATTTCATTGTTGACACCGGCAGAATACAGTCCATTAATTTATTCAAATCTTCGTCCATAGAAAGGCATTAACTACACTTGACTTTGTGGTGACCTACTTTTATGAAGAGAACGCAATTGATGCAATGGAAATCGATATTATTAGTCGATATTGATTTCTACAGCATCATGAACTGCTAGTCGATTCTCACAGGCTTAAGCTAATCAGTACCTCGTCGAACAGCAAATTCATGATCTTCAATGTTCAAAGAAACTCGTTCAGAATATTAGATGTATTTCATTCGCGCGATGATACATTCCACGCTTTATTCGAGAATTTCCCCCAACTAACTAAGCCTCTCGAGGAGATCCCGTCGGTAGCTATTCGTGTGGTACACCACGCAGTCACCCGCCAACCTCCTGTCACGGCTAAACCTCGCCGACTGACGCCGGACAAACTAGTTTTCGCTAGACGCGAGTTCGACAATTCACGAGCTACTACCATTATTCGTCCTTTTCTTAGTACCCGAGCCGCACCTCTTTACATGGTTCATAAAAACGATTGGGTTGGATGGAGACCATTCGGCGATTACCGAGCATTAAACGCAGCTGCACTTTTTGATAGCTAACTCATCTCCCCGCATACACGACATTACAGCATCACTCAGGAGCACGTCTATTTTTTCTAAGACCGATCTGGCACGAGCATATCATTAGATCCCTGTCTCTCTTGAAGACATCGAGAAAACCGCTATCACGACTCCTTTCGGTCTGTTTGAGTTTCCACGAATTCCACTCAAATTAAGGAATGCTGCTCAAACTTTCGATAGCATAGTAAGAGACTTAGATTTTGTCCAAGTCTATATTGATGACCGGTTAATCACGTCACTAAACGTAGATGAACATTATAAGCATCTAACACTCTTATTCCAGCGCCTTCCGGAAAATCAGATAATAGTGAACCAGAACAAGTTTGAACTGTGCAAACGGGAAATAAAATTTCTAGGTCACATTATTAAGCAAGAGGTTATTGTACTTTGCGAGGACAAAGCACACGCAATAATGGAGTTCCCCGTACCATCCGCACTCAAAGAACTGAAGGCATTTCTCCGTTTTGTCACAGAGGTTGCGTAGACTAACTTTAAAACTCATGGGTTTTCATGAGTTTTCAACACGTGAATTAAGTTTCCCATGTAAATAAGAAGGCTAGTGCATGTTCAAGAAAATCTTTATTGAAAAATAAATTCAACATAAAAAATATTCCACGGATTACTTCTTTTCGCCACGCCTGTTCGACTATCTTGTGAATTCTGAAGTGTAAAAAGCAAAACATGTACAACGATATCCGAATGACATGCTTTGGTACACACTGAATTAGTTCATACCTGTTGTTGTTTCCTTCGATTAAGCTTTATTAACTTGTCTCTCACGTCGTGAAAGTAGCCGTGTGTCGCGATATCGCACAATTTCGCCAGGTTTTTTCGTTGATGATCATGACAAACATCGACTGGTTAATGCACCTGAAGTTTAAATAATAAATATAGTTTACATCGTATGTAGCCGTAAAACCGGCATTTCTGAATTGCTCCTTTTGACGAAGTGTCAAATAGCGTGAACTTACTGGTAATCTCAGGTGTCATGATATTGCATCATATTGCATTGAGGTTTTATGATCATTATCCATTAACCTCGTTAACATGACCATCTGTAATACGAACAGGTTATCAAATTAATATTTCTGACTTACAAATCTATTCCTGGTTTCGTTCTGCTGCAAACAAGTATCCAATATCTGCAGTTCCTGTTCAGATGACAAATGGAATTTCTAACGTGATAGTCCGCAATCGAATTGATGAGGTTGTTCGCGGTCACCGGACTTCGATACTAGCAGCTTCACGTTTGCACTTAAGTCAGTGATAGCTGACAATATGTTCTTCAGCACTGTGTGCAATCTATCAAATCTGAAAAAACTCTACTTGATAGTACAAGTAACTTACTCGGCCGCCAACAAACAGTCTACACGCTTAGATCCTGACGTTGACGTTGGTGCATCTAATTGTGCCGAACTACTTAATGAACATCTAAAAAGTAAAGAGATGTACTTGGCGATTGTCGTAGTGACGCTGTTAAACAACCGAAATTTTGGATATTGTACGTACATATTTCCAGCCTGCATCTCAGTCACATTCATGTCTACTGAATAGCAAGGAAACTCTACTTTACGCATCAGAGCACCTCTACAAAATGTTAAGAAGATTATTGTACTGAACTGACGTGCTTCTCTGTGTTTAGTGGCAAGGTGTTTTTCGTACTTTATTATGGTGAAGATCCAGATTTTGGAAGGAAACTAAAATATCCTTTGCAGACAGTGTCTGCTTCACACGCTATTCAAATAATCAACTGCAACTGCTTCTTTCCAAAAGAATGCATTTCAATTCTATTTATTAATGAAGACACACTTCAATACCAAATGACATTCCAAAAGTGTTTATTGACCAGACAAACTGGACATCAACAATTGTGCCTCGACCAAAATATATAAACATCTCGGTCCTACGAGATGTCAGTTGTGTTCACAGTAACGTAGCAGTTAAGTTTCAAACTGCGAAATCGAGTGACATGTGTTCGGATAACTCGAGCGTACATTATACTGACTTGTACCAACTACCATGAAACCTGACTTCACGGTTTTCTGACAACAGTCTGCAAACACTGAACATCATCTAGCTGAATCAACATATCTCTCAATAAAATCATCTAAAAATATGAATTTAAAACTGTCAAGACAGGGCATAGCTGACATGCTATTGAAATATTCAACTGCAACTGCTTCTTTCCAAAAGAATCCATTTCAATTCTATTTATTAATGAAGACACACTTCAATACCAAATGACATATCAAAATGTATTCAACCTCACAACAAATTTGATCTCATCCACTGACACATCATACACAACCATAATCAATATTCAGTGAACACATACATTTGGTCAACAGTCAAATGTGTTTATGCAGAATGTTGGATGAGGATGAGTTTATGCTTCACAGTGATTGGCATCAAACGGTGCACAGAAGGTGATGTGGATTATATCATAAGGATGATTCATCACAGTCTCATAGACCGATACACATAGGAAGTAATAAGTAGTTGTGTGTCGAAGAATCGGGATTATTAATGCGCGCTCCATAGTTTGATAAACTAAGGAAGTGAGAGCTACATGATTCTATGAGAAAGCGATCACTGAACTCATTCGAAATTAAATGGTAGGTGGTTACAGTGTTTGTTCATAGCTGGAGCAAGACCTTCTATGAATTGATAGTCAAAAGATTTGCTTTCACTTCATTTTGTTTATAGAAAAGTGGTAATCTTTTGTAAAATAAGAATTTCACTGATCTTTATTCTGTGCGTGTAGGTGATCATCAGTCAAATGAAGAAATTACTATTAGAAAGCCATGTTTCTTTGTTCTAAATAAGATTCACATTACGCCCATTATACATAACAGAGAATAAAGTACACTATATTATTTAATTAATGAGATGGAATGAGGTGACATTTCTGTAAATAACTGAGGTCAACAAGAACATGTTTTACTGAAGTAAATGGTCAGATAAAGTACACTGAGAATAAAGAAGTAATAATTTTTACTTTGAAAATTTTACTGGATGTAACAGAAATGATTGAACTTGGTGTAATGTTATACTCAATCCAGGGAATCCGACAGAATTCCAGATTTTTCGAACCCAACAAACACAACAAACTACAGTATGGAATATTAGCGTTTCAAGCAAAATACGAGGTACGTTTTGACCATACAGCTAAGGCAAATCAGTGTATCGTATGAATTTCGATTTGATCGGATGAGATACCGTTGTTTTGTTCATATGGACTACTTCCATTGTTCCTTTTCATCTGGCTAGTTAATATCTCGCTATTCGGTCAGCGTCAGAATTTCGAAATTTCTCTACTGCTTTGATATTTGTTAAGGATCTGAATTTTAGAATTATTAATCTGTTATTTTTGAAGACTAGGCATATAGATATGTAAGTAACCATTCAGGTTTCAGCCTCTTCCAGTTGTTAATGAGAGGTTTGAGAAAATGGTTCATGATAAGGCCAGTTGATCACATTTCGCAATGAAGAGATTAATTCATACGTTTGCATATTTTCAGTATGTTGCTCCAAGTTTCCCATTTTTATTTTACGGTTATATCGTCCGTAGTTTCTATATGGACACTAGTGGTATGTAAATCATTTTCTTTCAACAGAATTAGTTACCGGGATTTCCTTATTCAAACTTCATTCCATGAACCAAAGTTGCTTTAATTTCTTCGGTAAATTAGTTTTATGCTTTTTCTAACATTCAAAACTTCTACTGATGTCCTAATTAGTTCAACTTGTAAATAGTTTGACGCCGCAAAGCAAACTAATTATGACTCATGCAATTCATTTTAGTCTCCAGTTCAATTCAAAGTCTTGCTTTCATCCACTACATATTATCAATCAAATTGTATGATTCCATGCGATTAACAAACGTAAAATAAAAATGTACGGGATAAATTACGTAGGATCAATCGAAACTTTCACAAGGGACAGGTGTTGGTCTGAATCTGAGATTTCAATTGGAAGTGAGTTCTTTTATCATTTTGTGATATTCTGTTTCCTTTTAGATTTCTCACTTTCTTTTAGCATAAATGATTCGATATTTAACTTGATTATTTCATGAGACATGATCAGTACACAGTAATTATTTTATTTGTGTAATTTGATGCCCTTTAATTTGTTCACAACACGTGTTCATTATTGTCAAGTAAAACTTAAAATAGAACAGCGATTCGTTTCAAAGCAAACTCAAATTGATTGAGTGGAAATAATGAATCGAATGATAAAATTGCTGAAATAAAAATTGTCTACTCTTCAATCTGTTTAAACTACTATAACACAGATATCAATCCAATACTCTTTGGTAGATTCAATGAGTTGTATCGATAACAGGTGCAGCGATAATCTATGTTGTTCGGCAAATCATTTTGAATTATTGAAGCAGATGAACTATGAAGTGATATTGTACGTCCTTCATATATTATCTGTCATTCACTTGATTAATACAAGTCTAAAGTCTCTCAATCACTGTCGGTGAACCACTGGTTATTCAACACTTTCTTGATTACCTTATACGTAGGATCATGAAATTTGAACTCAAGTCCTCACCGGGCATACACTCGGCGAACGACCATGAATGATTCGCTAGAAGAACATCATTTACTCCCACCAGAACAGCAGGAAAATCAAAATGCAGCTCATTCATTTTGTTCAGTTATCGGAATAAACGACATTGGTGCAGCATTTTTGCGTAATAATTGGTTCAATTGAGGTAACACTGTTCCCTTAAAATAACAAAATTTCAGAAACTGATTTTGCATGTGTATTATGGGAAAGATATTCATAGTCCCTTAGCTAACCAAAAGCTTTATAAACCAACGTTTCAGAAGTAGAATATGCTTCTCAGTTATTTTGATCGAAACGTTCATCATATCGTTGTTATAATAATAAACATCCTTGAAACTACCAATTAATTGAACCAGTTCACTTAGGTCTTGAAAGGAAGACGATGATAAATCGTGTCCAAACTCATTTTGTGTTAAGACGTACGTTTACTGAAAGAGGTGGATATTCATTATACACCAGAATTCTCCAACCCATTCTATCCTGTGCATTCCTTCTTAGTTCTATCCAATTGTTTTTCATTCTTCGCACGTGTGCTTCTATTTCCTGGCGTAATGTGGGCTTTGATATACCTAGTCTCCATTGGCCCTCAGTATGTCAAGTGAAAACTTGATTTCTGACGCAGCTGGGTGTTTTCCTCAATGTGTGTAAATATGAAAATGAGGATGAAATACAGCCTCGAAAGCTAAGCATCTCACATTCATTTTGAATGATACGTGCTAGTTTTATTTACACAACATTCACTAGATTACATTTGTTACGAGTTTAACTAACGAAAGCAATTATGCTAACACAATAAATACCGGCCTACATCTCGCCACTTTACCAGTAGGCACATACATTATAACATCTAACAGTGACATACTCATCACTAACCCCTCAAATTATAAATATCGGCGATCTTATATTTACAGATCCTACATTCAGGGTAACCACTCTGATACATTCGAATGGGAAGATATCTGTCTATTATGAAGACGTAAGTTGCACAATTGAGTGTGAATATATTATTGTTTAAAGAACTTTAGATTGTTCTCATATATTTTGTGCATATCGGTAGTGTAGAATGCATCAAGAATCATTGAACACGATAGAAGGACACCAAAATTTGCGATGCGCACACTGACCATATGGAAATATTACGTGAAAATTTATATTCTGTAATCTGAGTACCAGACGTCTGAAATGTCCACTGTTAAATATTTTGAGAGTTTTGTCGTTAAAACATCGATCGTTCTTCAATGTGCAGTTGTTCAAATGTCAGTATTCAGTTTCTATACATTTGGAAAACAATGCAGTTTTGCTAACTAGAAGTGAAGGTTACATCAAGGATTTCATGTTTCTTGGAATGAATCAGTTTCAATTGTTTTGAGGTAATCCAGACACATTATGGAACGAATTCTCTTGAGAGTTGAACGGTAATTGACTGACGTTTGCACATGAATATAATCCCACTACAAGACAACAAACTCACCTGCAGCAACATTGCATTTATTGACAATCACATTTATATCAAGAAAAGTGAAATTCTGCCACGCTATACAACGTCTTCTGAAGTTCAGCTGTTCGAAAAGACGACTGCTAAATATTTTGATATATTTATTGTTAAAACGTTGATCGTGTCGATGTTCAGATTTCAGTACTCATTAGTTTGTAAATGTAGAATACAATAGATGTTGGATAACTAGAAAGGGAGGGTTACATATGAGATTTCATGTTTGTTGAATTGAGTCGTTTTTAATGGTTTCTAACTAACTCGCCCCATCATTATATTTTGGCATTTTATCGATATGCATTATTTGTTATCCTAGCAAACGTGATCATATCAATTCTGAATTAAGTTAATAGTCTTTATAATCATTATTTTTGAGCATGCTTAAAACGCTCATACTTAAAACAATTCACATAATACTTATTTACGTGTTCTTTCACCTTGAAATGTTTGCGAAACCTGTTCACATAAAGAACATTAGGTTTCACCTAATAAATATGCTGAACTCTCTTATAAGAATTTGAAAATGATTTAATTAGATTTGCTTACTATCCCAACAAATAGTATTTCCGTGGATAAGATTAACTGAACTAACACTCAAATAAATTCATATCAAATCCTAGTGAATAAGCTACATAATCACATATAAGCACTGCTACTACGACAATAATAATGATAATAATAATAACAATTAACTATAATGTGATAACAGACCATATATCAATGGTACAATTTTATGCATAATTGAGAATAATACTGGTGTTAATGAAATCGCAAAATTTCATGCATGTTGATTTCAGTCGTTTTTGATTGTTTCGAAGTAACTTGCCCCCATCATGTAAAGAATTCTCTTCGGGAAAGAACGGCAACGGATGGAAGTGAGCACATGAAAACAATTCCACCATATGACAATAAGTTTACGTGCAGCAAATTTGTAGTGAGTTATAGTCACATTATTGTCAACGGACGTAGACTTTCATCATACAATATGTCACTTCATCTCACGATAGATAGATAGATAGATACATCGTTTATCTAACTTCACTGAAGTTGAGAACTGAAGTGAGTCGGATTATCTCTGTTGATCAGATGCAGCAAAGCCCAAGGAGAAGTGGGAATATCGGTGTGCTTACTGTGAGTGTGATCAGTTGTGTTTGTGCAAGATAATAATCCCTAATGATACGTCGTATCGTAGAATACGTTTTAAAACAGTGAATTATAGGAAGTGAAATGTTATCAATGGAAATTATGATGTCAAAGAAACGGTGTATGTTAGAGCTCTGTACGTGAAAATTGATATTCTGTAATCTGAGTACCAGACGTCTGAAATGTCCACTGTTAAATATTTTGAGAGTTTTGTCGTTAAAACATCGATCGTTCTTCAATGTGCAGTTGTTCAAATGTCAGTATTCAGTTTCTATACATTTGGAAAACAATGCAGTTTTGCTAACTAGAAGTGAAGGTTACATCAAGGATTTCATGTTTCTTGGAATGAATCAGTTTCAATTGTTTTGAGGTAATCCAGACACATTATGGAACGAATTCTCTTGAGAGTTGAACGGTAATTGACTGACGTTTGCACATGAATATAATCCCACTACAAGACAACAAACTCACCTGCAGCAACATTGCATTTATTGACAATCACATTTATATCAACGGTCGTAGATATTCATCTCAATTCTATTAAAGATAGATCGATCATCTGACATCACTGAAATCGATAACTGAAGTGTGTCAGAATATCGTTATACACTAGATGCAGCAGAGTTCCAAGTTAGCTGTGAGGGTCAGTATGCTTACTGTGAGTGTGATTAGTCGTGTTTGCATAAGACAATGTGAAGGATGACACGTTTTGATATAGATGTGTAGCGGTAAATAAATCCTCAAAATAAATAGCTCTGTACGTTTTTGACATTGGATACTGACCACATTAGTTTTGATGGTCTCATCTAGCTGAAGGCGATCGGTGATGCATCCGCACCAGATCACGAGTGGCAACGCCGTGCTCAACATCTGTCGCAATCGCTTGCTAGAATAGATCAGACTATACGTGATATATTGATAGCCTATCAAACATGTTTTCGAACCTCCTCGCTTCTGTCTTTTTGATTTCACTTGATGTGAACGGTTTGAAGATGCCACAGGTATTCGGAGTTTGACAACGCTTTAACCAATAACACCTTCTAATACGAAGCGCACCCACCAAGTAAAATCAAAAGACAGAAGCGAGGAGATCGAAGATATATTTGATGAGCTATCAATATATCAAGGATCGTTTGCACTAATCTGGCTAGCGATTGAGGCAGATGTTGAGCACGGCGTTACCACACGTGATCTGGTGCGGATGCTTGACCGAGCGCCTTCAGCTAGATGAGTTCACTAAAACTGTGGTCAGCATCCAATGTCGGAAACTTACAGAGCTATTTGATTTTGGGGAATTATTTACCGCTACAGGTTCATTTTAGAAGGTGTTACTGGTTAAAGCTTTGTCAAACTCCTAATCCTTGTGGCATCTTCAGGTGGTTGTGTGATGACAGATCGTGACTCAGAATTCCATTATTTCTTTTTAGATTCATAATGATTTTGGGGGAAATGTAATAAATTCTATCCTTGATGGTTCACTTAATCACATAAGTGGTAACAAATGTTATTTATATTATGATTTACACATACCTACATGAATAATCATATATTATATTAATATTCCCTCATATTTGTATCCTATTACGAGTATGTCAACACAGAAATTTGCTGTAGTCTATCACAGGACCTTATGTCCTGTGGAGATATCATTCCACTGTCTATACAAGTAAACAAATAATTTGGAAGCAATGACAGTAGAATAGTTGTTGGTTCACTCTGTGTTTACCTTTCCGACAGCATTTTCTTACAAAAGGATGGTCAGTATAAGCACTGCAAGCATGCAAACTGGGACCCCCTGAAGAAATTGGTAACATTGGGAAACTCTTCTTCAGTGCATCGGTCTTACGAGTGCATATGATATATTTTGTCAAGTCAGAAGTCGTTGCCTCGATTTTTTGAAGCTGTGTAAACACATAAACTACCGAGTCCAAAGTATTATTCATACCGGTTAAATATCAAAACTATTGACAACATTTGAATAAGAGTTAATTCAATATGAATGAAATCGCAGAAGCTGTGCAGTTAACTACGAATTTTAATCAAATTGAAGAGTTTCATAGGATGAATGGAGTTAATCAGGAGCTGTCACAAAGAAATGTTGACTCAAAGGTAAAAGGTCAGGTTATTTTTGATAAACGCGCATGAGCACTTAAAATTTATAAGCTCTTTGCATTTTGAATGTTGAGTGTAAAACAATGTCAGAGATTATGAGTAGTATTTTTTGGATGGGTAAACGTTCATACACATAACTGAAAAGCAGGTTGTGCATTGTAGCGCAGGATTAATGGTCATCAATGTGCACTATAGAGAAGTCACAAACAAGACCGAAGGATCCATCTAGTTCTCTGACGTTTCTAGTGATGGTTTGACTACGAACACCTTGTGATTTAAAACCACGAAGATGCCATCATTTTCCCGCAAAACGTGTTGTGAAACATCTTCGGAAAATATCTTAACCGGACATGGTATGCCATTTATCTCCTAATTACCCTAGTGTTCACATCTACCCTGTCCCATTCTCAAGTTACACATTTCACTTTCTCAGTTCACTTTAATTTCTTAACACAATCACCCTGGAAATATCCCTGTTATGCTCACATGACTTCTTCGTTATTATTTATATCAAAGTCATATCACTGTTGCTACCATTATTATCACGGTGATTATCATTAACTCCACCAACCAAATTAAATTCTTCTACCATGCATTTTATGCAGACCATTGATTTGATTATTACATTGATTACCATTTGATACCTCAAAACCAACACTACCCATAATATCGTTTGTGATATTCTTACAGAAGCATGATACTCCACTCGCATTAGTTGAAAAACGTTGTTCAAAGATCTACCCACAGTCATTCTGCTTGTCAAAACTGCGCATATGTAGCCTACAAGTTAACATTAGTCAGTACACGGATCTTATTAAATTATGTTTCTCGAATCACGACTCAGAAAAAATAAAAACGACGAAAGTAAATGCGGTGCAAACTGCTGCGACGATTCCTGATCACAAGTATTTACTTCCTTGTTCACTGACGCCCGTCACTCCTCGTTAGGGAGCATGGACCACCGACCGACATTCTCCATCTAACGCTTTCATGGGTATTCCTTTCCAGTTCTTTCCAGTCGCCATTCATCCTTTTCATGTCTACTTCTAATTTTCGACAGAGAGTGTTTCCAGGCCTTCCTATTTCCCGTTTCCTTTCAGCACTCCAAGCTAGCGCTTACCCCGTGGTGCAGTTTGATAGTATCTGAATCACAAATACATATGTTTAAATAATACTAATAGTAAAGTGTTTGTAGAAACGTTTGTGCATTTAATTATGCTAGTAGAATCCTTGTGATCGAATAACAATAACAAAAGCTATGCTTAACTCTAAATAATCGGACCGTGATGAAAAAAATGAACGCTACCTTGAAAACAAGAGTTTAGGAAATGTTTTTTTCTCAACACCACTTCTAAAGCATATACAGAATCAACTGAAGACTGATTATTTGCAGACGGCTTGGAAACTGACGATAGTTACACGAAATCTTTTACATAGACTACGCAACACTGTGACTCATCCGTAGACCGCACGTTTTACTCGCCAAAGAACTATATCTAACTTACATGAAAACATAAGTTCTGACATCCTTTATTAATTAAGTTAATCTTATAGCTAGTGTTAATGCAAAGGTAGATCTGTAGTGTCATTGGGCCCTACCACGAGACAATATGAGAAATAGACATTAAACATTTAACGCGGAGAAATACAGAAGAATCGAGAAGGCAGGGAGAATGAGTTGAATTAGTCCGAGTTGATCGGATGGCATGGCTCGGCCTTGCAGGCGTGGTTCCAGCTGAATGTTATCTTGTATCTTCTATTCATATTAAATATATTCTATCTCTAGCCTAAGCTTGTTCTCTATCACGTATTGATAATTGTTACAATGCAATGAATCGGTGTACACGACGATGTAACTTCCACGTAAGATCTTATAGATTAGGCAGTTACATCATGATAAATCTACAATTTTAGGATTATGTCTATTATTAGAGCAGTGCTAATATCATAGTAGACCGTAATTCTACAGATCAACCTCATTTGTGGAAATATAAATACACTAAACCAGGTGAGTGATAAGTTAACTTCCATTGAGTGCACAAATGTTTGTCACTAACTGTTTAATTAAAGTGATCAGAACGCGTACATCGAAAATAATCACCAGAAAACCATGGAAATTATACGTCCTATTGTTCAAAAGTGAACGTCATTGTTTACTCACTTCATATGCCAACAATTCTAATTGCTGGCATATATAATAATTACAACAGCTAATTCCAAGTTCCTTTAATTTCGCATTATTTTTATATGCAAACGCGGCTAACGTATGAAAATCTCGGAGTTAATCAGGTAGTTCTACACGCTTCCGCCCCATACAGTAGAACTGCCTTGACATTCTTATTGAAAACTTTGACCTGCGAGTTGTTTGCCAATTGTTTTGAGTTCCAGGCGTTCTTCAGTTGTAGATATGCTGTTCTTCCTTTGTCGATCGGCGCCTCCGCATCTGCATAAGATTCACCGTGTTCATCAATAATGCTGCCCACACATGTAAATGTTTTTACAACTTCTTAGTCTTCTCCGACAAGTATGATTCGATTGTTGCATGCTGTGTTGTGTCACAGAATCTTGCTTTTTCTTTTGTGAATGTGTGTTCATATCTATTGCCGCTGAAGTTGATGCTACATTGGTCGTCTTCTCCTGCATTTGTTGTTGCGTGTGTGACAGAAGGGCCGGATCGTCTGCAAAGTCTGGGTCATCCAGCTGCATTCTAGCTGTCCACTGTATCCTATGCTTCCTCACAAATTTTGACGTCTTCATGATCCAGTCGACCACAAGAAGGAAGAGAAAGAGTGAGAGTAGATAACCTTGCCTGACACAGGTCTTTACTTCAAACGAGAATGTCAGCTGTCCTCCACGCAAAATTTTACAATTTATTTAATCATAAAAATTCAGCATGATTTTGACCACCTTCTCGTTGTTATCAACAAGGTACTAAGAAGTTGTTTAAACACAGATTATAGAGAAAATATTGTATGACAAATGAGTGATGAAGCTGTTTGTCCTTTCAAGCACTGATCATTTTGTGAAGTTTATCGCCTAGCATGATGCTCAAACCAGCTCCGACAACAGAAGCTCATGTGTAGTATTTTCGGTACGGAATCTATATTGATAGACAATGCATTAGTTATGGTGTTGATTTTAAGAGTTTTCGTGTTGCATTTGTGACAGTAAGGAATTCTTTTGCAGATTTTCCCCATGCTCGTTTGAGTTACAAGGTTAAATGATTTGATTATGCTCTCTGCCTTCTCCCAAACTTAAATATTGGTCCGTTCGTGAACACTGGAATAACAATCAAACTTACCTGAGAAGCAACACACTTTAAGAGATTACGAGAAAGTTCTCCTGCTCAATTATCTAAAATAATATTTGATCAAACACTGAAATTAGTAACAAAATTGGAGCAATGATGTGATGTACCTGATACAGAATCGACGAGTTAACATGAATCCATTGAGTAAGAAACATGTTATTCCATTATAAGGAAATTACGATATTCAATTCAGACGTGTTCAGCGCACACACCTGGATACTCATTTTGGAATGCAGGATCTGACAGAGCATGAACTTATGGAACTCATCACTTCAGTTCTAATGAATGACTTGTGCCCAGTCGTGTTAGTAACTGGAATGCCTTATAATTATATCCCCATCATTTCCCCATCTTTCTTTGCATCTCTACCAGTTTACATATCAGTCATACTTAACTACTATACTGATCTAGGAATATTTGCTACACCTTGACAAGGCAACACTGAGGACAGAATAGAGAAAAGCGGACTTATCAACTTCCGTAATTGCATTAGAATACTATATCTCTGTCTTTTTGAGATCCTGCTTATGTTAACACACTTACACTCAATATCCGTTATTCATTTTTATGAATTTTGAATAGACTTTAGATTATCCCCACTTGTGTTCTCGTTCATTACACTGGCCCTTCTATCCATACTCGTGAACAAACGCAAACGAAGACAACCAGTGTAACAACAGCGAGAACTACCGAATGAAATGCACAAGTACTCATATATATATATATATATCACTCTGTTCTAAAGAAACTAAACATTGACCCCAATAAAATGCACTTGTCCGTTGTGTCAATTCTGATTGCCATAGACTTTAATTTGGCTACTTCCGAATGGCTCTGCACATCACTTTTCTCTCGTAAAAAATAAGGCATGCTTCTAGGACTAAACAGAACAAACTGAGGTAGTAAGGTCTTTTTACTAATTTTCTTCGAGCTTAGCCTTTCTTTCTTCTTGGTTACTCTCTACCTAGAATCTTGTGTTGTTTTTGTTACTTCAGTAAAGATGATAGGTAATTAAGTTTACATTTTTAAATCTTAATGAAAAGTGCTTTGTCCAAATTTGCTAAATCTGGGATGCTTGATGTACGAATAATTGCTAGATTTACGACTATAACCCAAACAAATGAAAAGACCAAATCAATTTTACCACCAAATAGACATTTATTGAATTTAATCATAAAACTAAAAACATATTGATTATTATCATTACCATATAAACAAATTCACTTCAATGTTGAGAAGTCCCTGAGTACAATAACAGGGCAGCAACTGCAAAATAAGCTTCAGTAGAATAAATACAAATAGAAACCACGTAAAAACTGGGTAATATTTACAATAAACTTTCATAATCAGACAAATACTTGTGAGTTCTCTTATGACAGAAAAATGTTTCCGTCTAGTTATATTCTTCTGTAAATTAACCTTATTTGTTAACGATCAATAAGATGTATTTGGAACACCATGCTTAGCAATACCTTCAGTATTTTGATGCCCCATTATCATTAGTTTTGGTTTATTTCTAGATTTCTCTGTAACATAAATCAAATAAATGTTACTGAGTATTTCAATTGATTTCAGTAGAATGCAGTGAAATCTCTCATTTTTTACAAAACACACTTCATATTGAATCAACAAATCTATGATTATTGTGATCTCGTCAAGTACATGTAATAGAAGGTTTCATTATAACCAGTGTTTTTAAATCAAATTCTATTCTTTCAAAGTGTACAACAAAATAGAGTTTTATTATCATTCACATTTCTAGTAGTAATATTAAACAGTTATAACACAGTGGTATAGATATTAGTGACTGTTGAAGTTACCTTACATCGAATAATTTTCACCATTGTTAATTTCTTTAAGTGATTTTAAACGTATTAAATGTATTAAACAGATCACTGAAAAACACACAAACATTTGGCCTGTAGCGGTAAATAATTCCCCAAAATCAAATAGCTCTGTAAGTTTCCGACATTGGGTGCTGACCACAGTTTTAGTGGACTCATCTAGCTGAAGGCGCTCGGTCAAGCATCCGCACCAGATCACGTGTGGTAACGCCGTGCTCAACATCTGCCTCAATCGCTAGCCAGATTAGTGCAAACGATCCTTGATATATTGATAGCTCATCAAATATATCTTCGATCTCCTCGCTTCTGTCTTTTGATTTTACTTGGTGGGTGCGCTTCGTATTAGAAGGTGTTATTGGTTAAAGCGTTGTCAAACTCCGAATACCTGTGGCATCTTCATTGGTGAGCCCGACGTGATCTGGTACACCATATTGTAAACTGTGAGTCTGTTCCTTTTTGTGATTTTATATATCACTGTCTTATTTTAATTTTTTTTTAACATTGTGATATTTTTTACCGTGTTTTTGGGTTTATATATATATATATCCCACTCGTTCACTTTTCGTACTTGATATATTACTTTGACTGAACAGACCACTAAAGTATTTAAGTTAAAGACTGTGTCCCCACCCTCTTTCCAGCTTATGCCTTTCTGGCCAGACAACATTGAAGCCTGCTTTTGTTATGCAGAAGCCGACTTCTTCGAGCACGGTGTGAACGATGCACGTGCACAATTTTTCGCAGTAGTCAAGGCACTACCGCGCGAATTTAACAGGTACGTAACACCTAGTATGTTAACTAGTGATGTTTCTGATCCATGCCAAACTCTGAAACATGCCATCCTTAAACGCGGAGATCTAACCGATCGACAAAGTTAGACCAACTCCTCAACAACATCGACCTGCAACACGGTTCTGCCACAGACATGCTGCAAATAATGCGAGAAGTCATTGGCCAAAGAACCTTCGATGACGGCCTATTCAAACAACTTTTCTTATCCAAACTTCCTCAACAGGTGCAAGCTGTTTTGGTCTCGTTCCAAAACAACGCCGTAGACGAACTAGCGGCATCTGCCGATCGCATTCTCGAGATCACTAGGTCTCCTAACGCCGAGGTTTTTTCACTCAAAGAAAAGCCTCAAACGACCCAGAATGACATAACACAGTTATGTCATACACTTACGTGTTATCTCAAACTCTGTAACGACCGTAAACGATCACTTACCCCGCGGAGAAGCACATCATAAAATAAGGCATGCTTCTAGGACTAAACAGAACAAACTGAGGTAGTAAGGTCTTTTTACTAATTTTCTTCGAGCTTAGCCTTTCTTTCTTCTTGGTTACTCTCTACCTAGAATCTTGTGTTGTTTTTGTTACTTCAGTAAAGATGATAGGTAATTAAGTTTACATTTTTAAATCTTAATGAAAAGTGCTTTGTCCAAATTTGCTAAATCTGGGATGCTTGATGTACGAATAATTGCTAGATTTACGACTATAACCCAAACAAATGAAAAGACCAAATCAATTTTACCACCAAATAGACATTTATTGAATTTAATCATAAAACTAAAAACATATTGATTATTATCATTACCATATAAACAAATTCACTTCAATGTTGAGAAGTCCCTGAGTACAATAACAGGGCAGCAACTGCAAAATAAGCTTCAGTAGAATAAATACAAATAGAAACCACGTAAAAACTGGGTAATATTTACAATAAACTTTCATAATCAGACAAATACTTGTGAGTTCTCTTATGACAGAAAAATGTTTCCGTCTAGTTATATTCTTCTGTAAATTAACCTTATTTGTTAACGATCAATAAGATGTATTTGGAACACCATGCTTAGCAATACCTTCAGTATTTTGATGCCCCATTATCATTAGTTTTGGTTTATTTCTAGATTTCTCTGTAACATAAATCAAATAAATGTTACTGAGTATTTCAATTGATTTCAGTAGAATGCAGTGAAATCTCTCATTTTTTACAAAACACACTTCATATTGAATCAACAAATCTATGATTATTGTGATCTCGTCAAGTACATGTAATAGAAGGTTTCATTATAACCAGTGTTTTTAAATCAAATTCTATTCTTTCAAAGTGTACAACAAAATAGAGTTTTATTATCATTCACATTTCTAGTAGTAATATTAAACAGTTATAACACAGTGGTATAGATATTAGTGACTGTTGAAGTTACCTTACATCGAATAATTTTCACCATTGTTAATTTCTTTAAGTGATTTTAAACGTATTAAATGTATTAAACAGATCACTGAAAAACACACAAACATTTGGCCTGTAGCGGTAAATAATTCCCCAAAATCAAATAGCTCTGTAAGTTTCCGACATTGGGTGCTGACCACAGTTTTAGTGGACTCATCTAGCTGAAGGCGCTCGGTCAAGCATCCGCACCAGATCACGTGTGGTAACGCCGTGCTCAACATCTGCCTCAATCGCTAGCCAGATTAGTGCAAACGATCCTTGATATATTGATAGCTCATCAAATATATCTTCGATCTCCTCGCTTCTGTCTTTTGATTTTACTTGGTGGGTGCGCTTCGTATTAGAAGGTGTTATTGGTTAAAGCGTTGTCAAACTCCGAATACCTGTGGCATCTTCATTGGTGAGCCCGACGTGATCTGGTACACCATATTGTAAACTGTGAGTCTGTTCCTTTTTGTGATTTTATATATCACTGTCTTATTTTAATTTTTTTTTAACATTGTGATATTTTTTACCGTGTTTTTGGGTTTATATATATATATATCCCACTCGTTCACTTTTCGTACTTGATATATTACTTTGACTGAACAGACCACTAAAGTATTTAAGTTAAAGACTGTGTCCCCACCCTCTTTCCAGCTTATGCCTTTCTGGCCAGACAACATTGAAGCCTGCTTTTGTTATGCAGAAGCCGACTTCTTCGAGCACGGTGTGAACGATGCACGTGCACAATTTTTCGCAGTAGTCAAGGCACTACCGCGCGAATTTAACAGGTACGTAACACCTAGTATGTTAACTAGTGATGTTTCTGATCCATGCCAAACTCTGAAACATGCCATCCTTAAACGCGGAGATCTAACCGATCGACAAAGTTAGACCAACTCCTCAACAACATCGACCTGCAACACGGTTCTGCCACAGACATGCTGCAAATAATGCGAGAAGTCATTGGCCAAAGAACCTTCGATGACGGCCTATTCAAACAACTTTTCTTATCCAAACTTCCTCAACAGGTGCAAGCTGTTTTGGTCTCGTTCCAAAACAACGCCGTAGACGAACTAGCGGCATCTGCCGATCGCATTCTCGAGATCACTAGGTCTCCTAACGCCGAGGTTTTTTCACTCAAAGAAAAGCCTCAAACGACCCAGAATGACATAACACAGTTATGTCATACACTTACGTGTTATCTCAAACTCTGTAACGACCGTAAACGATCACTTACCCCGCGGAGAAGCACATCATAAAATAAGGCATGCTTCTAGGACTAAACAGAACAAACTGAGGTAGTAAGGTCTTTTTACTAATTTTCTTCGAGCTTAGCCTTTCTTTCTTCTTGGTTACTCTCTACCTAGAATCTTGTGTTGTTTGTTTACTTCAGTTAAGATGATAGGTAATTAAGTTTACATTTTTAAATCTTAATGAAAAGTGCTTTGTCCAAATTTGCTAAATCTGGGATGCTTGATGTACGAATAATTGCTAGATTTACGACTATAACCCAAACAAGTGAAAAGACCAAATCAATTTTACCACCAAATAGACATTTATTGAATTTAATCATAAAACTAAAAACATATTGATTATTGTCATTACCATATAAACAAATTCACTTCAATGTTTAGAAGTCCCTGAGTACAATAACAGAGCAGCAACTGCAAAATAAGCTTCAGTAGAATAAATACAAATAGAAACCACGTAAAAACTGGGTAATATTTACAATAAACTTTCATAATCAGACAAATACTTGTGAGTTCTCTTATGACAGAAAAATGTTTCCGTCTAGTTATATTCTTCTGTAAATTAACCTTATTTGTTAACGATCAATAAGATGTATTTGGAACACCATGCTTAGCAATACCTTCAGTATTTTGATGCCCCATTATCATTAGTTTTGGTTTATTTCTAGATTTCTCTGTAACATAAATCAAATAAATGTTACTGAGTATTTCAATTGATTTCAGTAGAATGCAGTGAAATCTCTCATTTTTTACAAAACACACTTCATATTGAATCAACAAATCTATGATTATTGTGATCTCGTCAAGTACATGTAATAGAAGGTTTCATTATAACCAGTGTTTTTAAATCAAATTCTATTCTTTCAAAGTGTACAACAAAATAGAGTTTTATTATCATTCACATTTCTAGTAGTAATATTAAACAGTTATAACACAGAGGTATAGATATTAGTGACTGTTGAAGTTACCTTACATCGAATAATTTTCACCATTGTTAATTTCTTTAAGTGATTTTAAACGTATTAAATGTATTAAACAGATCACTGAAAAACACACAAACATTTGGCCTGTAGCGGTAAATAATTCCCCAAAATCAAATAGCTCTGTAAGTTTCCGACATTGGGTGCTGACCACAGTTTTAGTGGACTCATCTAGCTGAAGGCGCTCGGTCAAGCATCCGCACCAGATCACGTGTGGTAACGCCGTGCTCAACATCTGCCTCAATCGCTAGCCAGATTAGTGCAAACGATCCTTGATATATTGATAGCTCATCAAATATATCTTCGATCTCCTCGCTTCTGTCTTTTGATTTTACTTGGTGGGTGCGCTTCGTATTAGAAGGTGTTATTGGTTAAAGCGTTGTCAAACTCCGAATACCTGTGGCATCTTCATTGGTGAGCCCGACGTGATCTGGTACACCATATTGTAAACTGTGAGTCTGTTCCTTTTTGTGATTTTATATATCACTGTCTTATTTTAATTTTTTTTTAACATTGTGATATTTTTTACCGTGTTTTTGGGTTTATATATATATATATCCCACTCGTTCACTTTTCGTACTTGATATATTACTTTGACTGAACAGACCACTAAAGTATTTAAGTTAAAGACTGTGTCCCCACCCTCTTTCCAGCTTATGCCTTTCTGGCCAGACAACATTGAAGCCTGCTTTTGTTATGCAGAAGCCGACTTCTTCGAGCACGGTGTGAACGATGCACGTGCACAATTTTTCGCAGTAGTCAAGGCACTACCGCGCGAATTTAACAGGTACGTAACACCTAGTATGTTAACTAGTGATGTTTCTGATCCATGCCAAACTCTGAAACATGCCATCCTTAAACGCGGAGATCTAACCGATCGACAAAGTTAGACCAACTCCTCAACAACATCGACCTGCAACACGGTTCTGCCACAGACATGCTGCAAATAATGCGAGAAGTCATTGGCCAAAGAACCTTCGATGACGGCCTATTCAAACAACTTTTCTTATCCAAACTTCCTCAACAGGTGCAAGCTGTTTTGGTCTCGTTCCAAAACAACGCCGTAGACGAACTAGCGGCATCTGCCGATCGCATTCTCGAGATCACTAGGTCTCCTAACGCCGAGGTTTTTTCACTCAAAGAAAAGCCTCAAACGACCCAGAATGACATAACACAGTTATGTCATACACTTACGCGTTATCTCAAACTCTGTAACGACCGTAAACGATCACTTACCCCGCGGAGAAGCACATCATAAAATAAGGCATGCTTCTAGGACTAAACAGAACAAACTGAGGTAGTAAGGTCTTTTTACTAATTTTCTTCGAGCTTAGCCTTTCTTTCTTCTTGGTTACTCTCTACCTAGAATCTTGTGTTGTTTTTGTTACTTCAGTAAAGATGATAGGTAATTAAGTTTACATTTTTAAATCTTAATGAAAAGTGCTTTGTCCAAATTTGCTAAATCTGGGATGCTTGATGTACGAATAATTGCTAGATTTACGACTATAACCCAAACAAATGAAAAGACCAAATCAATTTTACCACCAAATAGACATTTATTGAATTTAATCATAAAACTAAAAACATATTGATTATTATCATTACCATATAAACAAATTCACTTCAATGTTGAGAAGTCCCTGAGTACAATAACAGGGCAGCAACTGCAAAATAAGCTTCAGTAGAATAAATACAAATAGAAACCACGTAAAAACTGGGTAATATTTACAATAAACTTTCATAATCAGACAAATACTTGTGAGTTCTCTTATGACAGAAAAATGTTTCCGTCTAGTTATATTCTTCTGTAAATTAACCTTATTTGTTAACGATCAATAAGATGTATTTGGAACACCATGCTTAGCAATACCTTCAGTATTTTGATGCCCCATTATCATTAGTTTTGGTTTATTTCTAGATTTCTCTGTAACATAAATCAAATAAATGTTACTGAGTATTTCAATTGATTTCAGTAGAATGCAGTGAAATCTCTCATTTTTTACAAAACACACTTCATATTGAATCAACAAATCTATGATTATTGTGATCTCGTCAAGTACATGTAATAGAAGGTTTCATTATAACCAGTGTTTTTAAATCAAATTCTATTCTTTCAAAGTGTACAACAAAATAGAGTTTTATTATCATTCACATTTCTAGTAGTAATATTAAACAGTTATAACACAGTGGTATAGATATTAGTGACTGTTGAAGTTACCTTACATCGAATAATTTTCACCATTGTTAATTTCTTTAAGTGATTTTAAACGTATTAAATGTATTAAACAGATCACTGAAAAACACACAAACATTTGGCCTGTAGCGGTAAATAATTCCCCAAAATCAAATAGCTCTGTAAGTTTCCGACATTGGGTGCTGACCACAGTTTTAGTGGACTCATCTAGCTGAAGGCGCTCGGTCAAGCATCCGCACCAGATCACGTGTGGTAACGCCGTGCTCAACATCTGCCTCAATCGCTAGCCAGATTAGTGCAAACGATCCTTGATATATTGATAGCTCATCAAATATATCTTCGATCTCCTCGCTTCTGTCTTTTGATTTTACTTGGTGGGTGCGCTTCGTATTAGAAGGTGTTATTGGTTAAAGCGTTGTCAAACTCCGAATACCTGTGGCATCTTCATTGGTGAGCCCGACGTGATCTGGTACACCATATTGTAAACTGTGAGTCTGTTCCTTTTTGTGATTTTATATATCACTGTCTTATTTTAATTTTTTTTTAACATTGTGATATTTTTTACCGTGTTTTTGGGTTTATATATATATATATCCCACTCGTTCACTTTTCGTACTTGATATATTACTTTGACTGAACAGACCACTAAAGTATTTAAGTTAAAGACTGTGTCCCCACCCTCTTTCCAGCTTATGCCTTTCTGGCCAGACAACATTGAAGCCTGCTTTTGTTATGCAGAAGCCGACTTCTTCGAGCACGGTGTGAACGATGCACGTGCACAATTTTTCGCAGTAGTCAAGGCACTACCGCGCGAATTTAACAGGTACGTAACACCTAGTATGTTAACTAGTGATGTTTCTGATCCATGCCAAACTCTGAAACATGCCATCCTTAAACGCGGAGATCTAACCGATCGACAAAGTTAGACCAACTCCTCAACAACATCGACCTGCAACACGGTTCTGCCACAGACATGCTGCAAATAATGCGAGAAGTCATTGGCCAAAGAACCTTCGATGACGGCCTATTCAAACAACTTTTCTTATCCAAACTTCCTCAACAGGTGCAAGCTGTTTTGGTCTCGTTCCAAAACAACGCCGTAGACGAACTAGCGGCATCTGCCGATCGCATTCTCGAGATCACTAGGTCTCCTAACGCCGAGGTTTTTTCACTCAAAGAAAAGCCTCAAACGACCCAGAATGACATAACACAGTTATGTCATACACTTACGTGTTATCTCAAACTCTGTAACGACCGTAAACGATCACTTACCCCGCGGAGAAGCACATCATAAAATAAGGCATGCTTCTAGGACTAAACAGAACAAACTGAGGTAGTAAGGTCTTTTTACTAATTTTCTTCGAGCTTAGCCTTTCTTTCTTCTTGGTTACTCTCTACCTAGAATCTTGTGTTGTTTTTGTTACTTCAGTAAAGATGATAGGTAATTAAGTTTACATTTTTAAATCTTAATGAAAAGTGCTTTGTCCAAATTTGCTAAATCTGGGATGCTTGATGTACGAATAATTGCTAGATTTACGACTATAACCCAAACAAATGAAAAGACCAAATCAATTTTACCACCAAATAGACATTTATTGAATTTAATCATAAAACTAAAAACATATTGATTATTATCATTACCATATAAACAAATTCACTTCAATGTTGAGAAGTCCCTGAGTACAATAACAGGGCAGCAACTGCAAAATAAGCTTCAGTAGAATAAATACAAATAGAAACCACGTAAAAACTGGGTAATATTTACAATAAACTTTCATAATCAGACAAATACTTGTGAGTTCTCTTATGACAGAAAAATGTTTCCGTCTAGTTATATTCTTCTGTAAATTAACCTTATTTGTTAACGATCAATAAGATGTATTTGGAACACCATGCTTAGCAATACCTTCAGTATTTTGATGCCCCATTATCATTAGTTTTGGTTTATTTCTAGATTTCTCTGTAACATAAATCAAATAAATGTTACTGAGTATTTCAATTGATTTCAGTAGAATGCAGTGAAATCTCTCATTTTTTACAAAACACACTTCATATTGAATCAACAAATCTATGATTATTGTGATCTCGTCAAGTACATGTAATAGAAGGTTTCATTATAACCAGTGTTTTTAAATCAAATTCTATTCTTTCAAAGTGTACAACAAAATAGAGTTTTATTATCATTCACATTTCTAGTAGTAATATTAAACAGTTATAACACAGTGGTATAGATATTAGTGACTGTTGAAGTTACCTTACATCGAATAATTTTCACCATTGTTAATTTCTTTAAGTGATTTTAAACGTATTAAATGTATTAAACAGATCACTGAAAAACACACAAACATTTGGCCTGTAGCGGTAAATAATTCCCCAAAATCAAATAGCTCTGTAAGTTTCCGACATTGGATGCTGACCACAGTTTTAGTGGACTCATCTAGCTGAAGGCGCTCGGTCAAGCATCCGCACCAGATCACGTGTGGTAACGCCGTGCTCAACATCTGCCTCAATCGCTAGCCAGATTAGTGCAAACGATCCTTGATATATTGATAGCTCATCAAATATATCTTCGATCTCCTCGCTTCTGTCTTTTGATTTTACTTGGTGGGTGCGCTTCGTATTAGAAGGTGTTATTGGTTAAAGCGTTGTCAAACTCCGAATACCTGTGGCATCTTCATTGGTGAGCCCGACGTGATCTGGTACACCATATTGTAAACTGTGAGTCTGTTCCTTTTTGTGATTTTATATATCACTGTCTTATTTTAATTTTTTTTTAACATTGTGATATTTTTTACCGTGTTTTTGGGTTTATATATATATATATCCCACTCGTTCACTTTTCGTACTTGATATATTACTTTGACTGAACAGACCACTAAAGTATTTAAGTTAAAGACTGTGTCCCCACCCTCTTTCCAGCTTATGCCTTTCTGGCCAGACAACATTGAAGCCTGCTTTTGTTATGCAGAAGCCGACTTCTTCGAGCACGGTGTGAACGATGCACGTGCACAATTTTTCGCAGTAGTCAAGGCACTACCGCGCGAATTTAACAGGTACGTAACACCTAGTATGTTAACTAGTGATGTTTCTGATCCATGCCAAACTCTGAAACATGCCATCCTTAAACGCGGAGATCTAACCGATCGACAAAGTTAGACCAACTCCTCAACAACATCGACCTGCAACACGGTTCTGCCACAGACATGCTGCAAATAATGCGAGAAGTCATTGGCCAAAGAACCTTCGATGACGGCCTATTCAAACAACTTTTCTTATCCAAACTTCCTCAACAGGTGCAAGCTGTTTTGGTCTCGTTCCAAAACAACGCCGTAGACGAACTAGCGGCATCTGCCGATCGCATTCTCGAGATCACTAGGTCTCCTAACGCCGAGGTTTTTTCACTCAAAGAAAAGCCTCAAACGACCCAGAATGACATAACACAGTTATGTCATACACTTACGTGTTATCTCAAACTCTGTAACGACCGTAAACGATCACTTACCTCGCGGAGAAGCACATCATAAAATAAGGCATGCTTCTAGGACTAAACAGAACAAACTGAGGTAGTAAGGTCTTTTTACTAATTTTCTTCGAGCTTAGCCTTTCTTTCTTCTTGGTTACTCTCTACCTAGAATCTTGTGTTGTTTTTGTTACTTCAGTAAAGATGATAGGTAATTAAGTTTACATTTTTAAATCTTAATGAAAAGTGCTTTGTCCAAATTTGCTAAATCTGGGATGCTTGATGTACGAATAATTGCTAGATTTACGACTATAACCCAAACAAATGAAAAGACCAAATCAATTTTACCACCAAATAGACATTTATTGAATTTAATCATAAAACTAAAAACATATTGATTATTATCATTACCATATAAACAAATTCACTTCAATGTTGAGAAGTCCCTGAGTACAATAACAGGGCAGCAACTGCAAAATAAGCTTCAGTAGAATAAATACAAATAGAAACCACGTAAAAACTGGGTAATATTTACAATAAACTTTCATAATCAGACAAATACTTGTGAGTTCTCTTATGACAGAAAAATGTTTCCGTCTAGTTATATTCTTCTGTAAATTAACCTTATTTGTTAACGATCAATAAGATGTATTTGGAACACCATGCTTAGCAATACCTTCAGTATTTTGATGCCCCATTATCATTAGTTTTGGTTTATTTCTAGATTTCTCTGTAACATAAATCAAATAAATGTTACTGAGTATTTCAATTGATTTCAGTAGAATGCAGTGAAATCTCTCATTTTTTACAAAACACACTTCATATTGAATCAACAAATCTATGATTATTGTGATCTCATCAAGTACATGTAATAGAAGGTTTCATTATAACCAGTGTTTTTAAATCAAATTCTATTCTTTCAAAGTGTACAACAAAATAGAGTTTTATTATCATTCACATTTCTAGTAGTAATATTGAACAGTTATAACACAGAGGTATAGATATTAGTGACTGTTGAAGTTACCTTACATCGAATAATTTTCACCATTGTTAATTTCTTTAAGTGATTTTAAACGTATTAAATGTATTAAACAGATCATTGACAAACACACAAACATTTGGCCTGTAGCGGTAAATAATTCCCCAAAATCAAATAGCGCTGTAAGTTTCCGACATTGGATGCTGACCACAGTTTTAGTAGACTCATCTAGCTGAATGCGCTCGGTCAAGCATCCGCACCAGATCACGTGTGGGAACGCCGTGCTCAACATCTGCCGCAATCGCTAGCCAGATTAGTGCAAACGAAAATCGATATATTGATAGCTTATCAAATATATCTTCGATCTCCTCACTTCTGTCTTTTGATTTTACTTGGTGGGTGCGCTTCGTATTAGAAGGTGTTATTGGTTAAAGCGTTGTCAAACTCCGAATACCTGTGGCATCTTCATTGATGAGCCCGACGTGATCTGATACACCATATTGTAAACCGTGAGTCTGTTCCTTATTGTGATTTTATATATCACTGTCTTATTTTCATTTTTTTTAACATTGTGATATTTTTTTACCGTGTTTTTGGGTTTATATATATATTTCCCACTCGTTCACCTTTCGTACTTGATATATTATCTTGACTGAACAGACCACTAAAGTATTTAAGTTAAAGACTGTGTCCCCACCCTCTTTCCAACTTATGCCTTTCTGGCCAGACAACATCCAAGCCTGGTTTTGTTACGCAGAAGCCGACTTCTTCGAGCACGGTGTGAACGATGCACGTGCACAATTCCTCACAGTAGTCACGGCACTACCGCGCGAATTTAATAGGTACGTAACACCTAGTATGTTTACTAGTGATGTTTCTGATCCATACCAAACTCTGAAACATGCCATCCTTAAACGCGGATATCTAACCGATCGACAAAGGTTAGACCAACTCCTCAACAACATCGACCAGCAACACGGTTCTGCCACAGACATGTTGCAAAGAATGCGAGAAGTCATTGGTCAAAGAACCTTCGATGACAGCCTATTCAAAGAACTTTTCTTTTCCAAACTTCCTCAACAGGTGCAAGCTGTTTTGGTCTCGTTCCAAAACAACGCCGTAGACGAGCTAGCTGCATCTGCCGACCGCGTTCTCGAAATCACTGGGTCTTCTAACGCCAAGGTTTTTTCAGTCAAAGAAAAGCCTCAAACGACCCAGAATGACATAACACAGTTATGTCATACACTTACGCGCTATCTCAAACTCTGTAACGACCGTAAACGATCACATCACGTAGTTGATCTGTATCTAGAACACGAGAGACGGATAATCCTGATTGGTGCTGGTACCATAACCAGTATGGAAAGTCCGCCAGAAATTGCAGACAACCCTGCGAACATAGCCGTCTTTTATATGTCACAGATGTGATAACGAGAGTTCGCTACCTCGTCGATACTGGCGCAGAGGTTAGCGTTCTCCTAGCGAATTCCGACGACAGACTACACGAGCCTGTTTTAAATCTACAGGCGGCAGACGGAAAGCCTATCGCTACGTATGGCCAAAGGTATGTTTATCTTAACGTGGGTTTACGCAAACCCATTCACTGGATTTATGTTGTTGCAGATGTTTCTATGCCAATCATTGGTATGGACCTTCTACAACACCACAACTTAATTATCGATACGCGCAAACGGAGGTTAGTAGACGGAAACACTAATTTATCTGTTTGCCTGGCTTCTTTTTCTGGTTGCAGGTTATCTCCAGTCACTATTAAGCACACTATAGACCCCTTCTACCAACCACTACTCGATAAATATTCTGGCATTTACCAATCGCAACCGAAATTGCCGTGTGTAACCAGCAATGTTACACATCACATCACGACTACCGGACCACCTGTCTTCTCGAAAGCACGCCGACTGGCCCCCGAAAAGTTAAGGTTGGCGAAAAACGAATTCGACCATATGATATATTTAGGAATCATACGACCGTCAAATAGCCCATGGGCATCTCCGTTGCACATGGTCCCTAAAAAGGACAGCAACGATTGGCGTCCAACTGGTGACTATCGGAGATTGAATGCAAAAACCATTCCCGATCGTTACCCGTTGCCCCACATTCACGATTTGACAGCTACCTTGAAAGGTGCAACTGTCTTTTCAAAAATTGACTTGGTAAAAGCTTATAACCGAATTTCTATGGCCACTGAAGACATTCCAAAAACCGCTATTATAACGCCCTTCGGACTCTATGAATTTTTGCGAATGCCTTTCGGTCTGAGAAACGCGGCACAGACTTTCCAAAGGTTCATAGATGACGTTTTTCGAGGTTTCAACTTCGTACATGCATACGTTGATGACTGTTTAATAGCAAGTCCGGACAAAGTATCACATCTCCAGCATCTGGACCTTGTTTTCGACCGACTACAAAAACATGGCGTTACCGTAAAGATTCAGAAATGCCAAATCAGAACCGAATCCTTAGAGTTTTTAGGACACACCATAGATGCGCATGGCATTCGACCCCTTAGAACAAAAGTGGCGGCCATTCTGGATTACCCAGAACCGACCACCATCAAGAAATTGCGCACGTTTAACGGTCTGATAAGTTTTTATAGACGATTCATACCGAAATGCGCGTTACTTATGAAACCCCTTACCGACCAACTTCGTGGAAATGCGAAATCCATTAATCTAGATGACACTACCCGAAAAGCATTCTCCACGGTTAGGGAACATATCGCCCGAGCAGCAATGCTTGCTCATCAGGACCCTAAAGCGCCCATTAGCATCTCAGTAGACGCATCCGACTCAGCAATCGGAGCAGTCTTACAACAATGGGTTAACCACTCCTGGCAACCTTTGACATTTCTCTCTAGACGGTTGCTAGACACTGAATCGAGGTACAGCACATTCGGTAGGGAACTCCTAGCTATGTATTGTGCTGTTCGGCATTTTCAACACTATATAGAAGGCCATGAATTTACCATTTTTACCGACCATAAACCACTTACTTTCTCCTTAAGCTCTTCTTCGGACAAGTACTCACCACGCGCGTCTCGACAACTGGACTACATTTCGCAGTTTACTTCAGATATTCGACACATTTCTGGAGCAAACAATGTAGTTGCAGACGCCTTGTCTCGTATAAATTCTTTGAACAGTTCCCAAGGAATCGACCTTTTAAAACTCGCCCAACTTCAAAAAGAAGACAGTGATCTTCAGCACGAGTTGGCCTCAACAACACTTAAACTGCGCATTAAACAGATGGGAACAGGTAAGGAAACCTTACTTTGTGACACATCTACAGGTAGGGATCGCCCAATCGTGCCGAAACAATATCGACGCATTGTCTTCAATACGTTGCACAGACTTTCTCATCCAGGTGTTCGTGCAACCATCAAGCTTATAGCAGAACGGTTTTGCTGTCCTGGTATGAATAAAGACGTGAGGGAGTGGGCACACTCCTCCGTAAGCTGCCAGAAAACTAAGGTTATTAGGCATAACAAATGTCTCCTAGGCTCGTTCAAAACTCCCGATGCTCGCTTCGATCAGGTTCATTTGGATTTGGTAGGACCTTTATCAGATTCAAATGGATATTCTTATCTTTTAACATGCGTAGACCGTTTTACTCGATGGCCAGAAGCAGTACCCATCAAAGACATTACTGCTGAAATAGGACGACTGGAAAAGACGATGAAGGGAACGATGAAGTTGCGAGAAACCAGAATCCGAATTGTACCTTTTTTTACTGTATTGTACATCATGGTCCATTATAGTAAGGAAAGATGACCAGACGCTGCTAAACCTAGCAAGCTATCAGAAGAGTGTTTACCAACGAAAAACTCGTTGGGCTTAAACTTCTGGCTGGCCACGTCTTAGGGTCATCACTACCCCACTAGGGAGTAGTGATCTGTAGCGGTAAATAATTCCCCAAAATCAAATAGCGCTGTAAGTTTCCGACATTGGATGCTGACCACAGTTTTAGTGGACTGATCTAGCTGAAGGCGCTCGGTCAAGCATCCGCACCAGATCACGTGTGGGAACGCCGTGCTCAACATCTGCCGCAATCGCTAGCCAGATTAGTGCAAACGAAAATCGATATATTGATAGCTTATCAAATATATCTTCGATCTCCTCACTTCTGTCTTTTGATTTTACTTGGTGGGTGCGCTTCGTATTAGAAGGTGTTACTGGTTAAAGCGTTGTCAAACTCCGAATACCTGTGGCATCTTCAGGCCATATTTTATATCATTAAAATTTTATTTTCAAAAGTAAAAAAGCGACAAATAACCCATTGTTTAATTAGACAGCAATAAAGAGAAATAAATGGAGAAAATTTTCCTTTTGACGAAATCATATACTTAAGCTGTGCATCCATATTCACAATTGTGTGATAAAATATGTGTCTACAGAAGAATAGGAAAGACGGCATCATTAAGTGGTCCGAGACTCCAATTTTTCAATGAGATTACGAACAATCAGGAGGGTAGAGAAGAGTAGAAGCTGGAAAATAACCAAAGGATCAAAATTATGGTAGGTAGTTGTCCACTTGACAGACAGTGAGGTAAACAAAAATCAAACAACAGCTTAATCATAATCTCAATAGATTCTGACCGTCAGTTATGTTGTTTTTAAATTTAAAATTGACCAACTAAGAGATAATTTCGTGAAATATCAGAAAAATTAGTACTATCTGAACACCGTATAACGGTGTTCCAGGATAAATAGTTATTGGATGATTGATATTTAACTTAAGATTGCATCGATTCACCGATTGTACCATTTCGGCTTAATTTTTCTAGATTGAGATTATTAGCGGAACAACATAATTGACTTCATTATATCGAATACGGTCTAAATTTACACAATTTACATCAAATAAAAGTCAGACTAACTCATGAAATTAATGATTTGTTCTTATTGTAATTATTACTTAAATTCACTCACTTGACTATCGCTTGTGATTAATTGCATCCTTGAATTCTTCGAAACCTCTATGGCAGTGTCTAATATATTAGATGATGTTGACTCATATTTTGCAGATAGTTTCCCCGAATCACTGTGCTGATCACGAATTCCATTGAGATTTGGTTGCATTCCGTCGTTTCGAAAATGACTTGGATGATACAACTGTGTCAAACTAGTATTATGATGATTATCAATATTCGTATGCCGTTGATTATTAGTATGGATATCATTAGATGAAACACAACAAGGGGATACTGATTCATCTATCGAAGTACTTTTAGACGTTCTACGTATCCAATGGTCTTGAAATAAATTATCTAATTCACTAGATGAATGTATTCGAATAACTGATGATGAACCAGTATTTGAACAAATGAAATATGACTTGGAATTAAATTTAGTGGAATTGATTTTACTACTAGTAGTAGTTGTAGTAGTCGTAGTATTTGTGATGTTAATGATTGGTGGATTTCTTATGATTCTTCCAGTTAATAAAGGTGCAGGTAATAAAGGAGCTGAAGCAAATCGTCGATTTTGCATATCTAACTGGAAAAAATAATTAAAACGATTCATCACAAAAGACTGCAATATAGTGTACATAGGATTTCAAGTTAAACATATTTTTATAGCTTCGGTTCAACTGATTGTTTCGTATACAACGAAGTAATTTATTTAACACTCATCTTGTTTTATTGCCTAGGTCTCGTAATCCTGAGTGAGATCGCTTTGTGTGGTCATGGATATGCAATACTAAGGAGTCCTACACTGGAACGAAACAGTTATCCAGTGAATACTAGCTTTGCTGGATTTCTGAAGAAAGCCAGTATGTGATATTCATTTTCAAATCCAACATCCTGCTTATTATTCTTCAATATCAACCATAACATCATTTCGCTCAACACACCTAAATGCAGCAGAGGCACATAATCTTTACTAGTCCATTATGCCTAGTCGATAATGACAAATAAAAAACTCTAACTTGGGATGTGAATAAAATCCAGTGACCTTTGAATTTACAACCTCATTTCGTTATTATCAGAAAAGAGTTTTGTGGAAATCGCAGTGATTTAATAGCTAGATTCATGAGTCAATTAAAGCTACACCACCATGGAAAACGTGGAAGCACTGGATGACCATTTTGTCATAATATCGAATTTTTCAGTAGGGCGCATCCACGATCCTGCAAACAGGACCCTCCTTCTGTGCGCGAATGATTAACCATTAGACCACTGGGCCGAGTAGCACCAAATGTTGTTAATTTTTAACTCCGATCAATCCACGAAATCCTGCCACTGTTCAGCATTGTCAACGGTGAGTTACTATCTCACAACAGAACCGGTTGAACTCATACTCGGATGAAATGACTGTCCGATGCTTCCAGGTTTTCCATGGAGATCTAGATTTAAATGACCTGTGATCTCAATTATTTAAATCATATTTCCATCAAAATTCACATTATTATAAAGCCTACATACAATCTACATAGATATATACCTCGTTAATTTTATTCTCAGATAGAATTTTATAACTTCGCTCTTCATTTAAATTAGTTGTTGTTTGAATTTGACATGGTGTTAAATGTCCACTGCCTAATGAACTACTATTATTCAATGTATTTGAATGATTTAATAAACTATTTGATGATTCACAAAAATTATATTTATGATTCTTATTCATGGTAACAAACTTCGATTTATTCTGTTCAGTTGCATCATTCGCATCCAACCATTTATGTGATGATGACATTGTAATCAAACAAAATTGAAATGAACGAAGTATTTGATATCCATTATATTTTATCAGAAGTTATGTAAACTGTTACTCGTGATCTAGAACAATGTTAACTTGTTACTAAACCGGTGGAAGCACTAAATTAAGACATAGAGGTAATTACAATATGCACCACATTTTATTCTTCAAGAATCGGTTGTGCACCGACCAAATCGCGACACTACGGATCTACGTTGAACAATTAGTCAAGTGGAACTCATCACTTTACATCAACTTCCTTGATTATGAGAAGGAATTTGACAGTGTGGATAGGAGAACACAATGGAAATTTCTTCGACACTATGGAGTGCCTGAAAAAATCGTTAACATCATCGGAAAATCATACGACGTATTTCTGTACAAAGTGGTGTATGAAGGACGGCTGACAGATGCATTCCAAGCAAGGAATGAAGTCGGACAAGGTTGTTTCGCCAAGTTCGGTAGTTTAATTCACTTCGTAAAACCTGTTCATATACTTAAACTATAAGCCATGTAAGGAAACTCTAAGAGTAGATGGAAAGATTTTAAGTTAAATGGCCAAATAATGATGTATACAAATTTATCCTTCTTATATGACTAAAAGAAATATGTAGAATGTGATCAAATTTCATAAAATAATCTGCTAATTTATGATAACCAGTCGACATTTTCTAATTACTTGTTACTGAGTATAATCTGTTCAGACATTTCAATATAACTGAAGTATTATTGACACTTAATTGCACTTCTAATCGAACAATGAATACGCATCACCTCCTAATTTTTAAGCAACATTGAATATCACGTGAGTAAATCACCGAATACAACACTGACTTATGTGACCTTGGCACAGTGCCAACCAACACTGTCTTATTCAGTCGAACAGTTTAGATTGAACTCAAAGTTCTTATTGGTCCTTCATGAATTGCACTTTCAGATCACTAAGTCAATACTACTCTGAGTTGTTCATTGCAATCATTCGAGATTTTGTCACGTAAAGTGAAGTTAACTGTAGGTTACAAGTTTCTTCCGGTTGTCGGCTGCAAATTCTTAATGTTGATATTCGATTTTCTAATCCATTCACTGATAATTCATCTTTAGAATGTGATTATGCCTTCCGTAATGTAGATGTCAATAAATCCACAAAATCAAGCATATAAATTGTTGATTGCCTTATAACGCTTAGATTAACAATCATACATTAAGGTACAGATCACTATTTTGATGCAAACTACAGTTGTCTATGAACACTAAACAAGAGGAAAGTCAAATTTCATTGAAGATCACTAGCATTAAATAAAGTATTTCAAGCTCAGATAAAGTACATTGAGAATAAAGAAGTAATAATTTTTACTTTGGAAATTTTACAGGATGTAACAGAAATGATTGAACTTGTTGTACGGTTATACTCAATCCAGGGAATCCGACAGAATTCCAAATTTTGCACGAATCGTATTCCTAAATGCACACAGTTAATATGCCTTTGCATAATCAGGCGAATGAGAGAAAGTCGATCGAAAGAAATACACCTTCCCGTCGGAGCATTTCATCGCCAAGTGTGTGCAACCGTCTTCATGGATGTTCTTAAGTGGCTCGTCATTAATATGACTACAACCGTTCACATAAAATACGAGTATACTGATTTGGAAAACAATCGCTTAAAAAACAAATAACAAACTTGGATTAGTAACACGAATCTCGATTCACCAACAGGATTAATATTGATAATAATGGGAGAATTTTCAAGCATATTCGATAGGTTGAACATTCACACGCATGTTCAATAGTGAGTGATTTTTCACCTCTGTCAATTTACGATTACGTTTAATTTCTTGAAAGTTTTGGTAAACTGCACTCAACTGTTATAAACAACCTCAATCAACATTCAGTGAAGACACTCACTTGGTCTGCAGTAAAATGTGTCTACTCAGAATATTGAGTAAGGAAAAGTGTAATTATCATTGTGTGCTAATCACTGCCACAAAAAGAACAAATGTGTGACAAACATTTATGAGTGCGTTCACAACGACAAGGCGATATCGACAACTGAATACTTCTGGATACACAAACCCGGTTTAAGTGATTTAACGCCAGTGGCTACGGCAAACTGCGGTAAATTCGACGTTCGTTGTTCAACAATTATTTTGAAAGACTATGAGATATCAACACAATAGCCACTGTCAAACACATGACGACTCATTCAATATCATAATATAGAGTTGTAAGCAGCTGGCCAGAAACCGGGAAATTTGGTGAGTTCATGATGTTCTGCCACGTTAATTGTTCTTACTTGAGTAAAATGTATAGGTGGGGAAGGCCGGATGAAACATGTGAACATCGCCAGATGGAGATAACTATCTGAAATTGTCTCAACACGTCATTTTGATCGGAAAATTGATAATAACTAGTTACCACTAAGTAGTATAGTTAAAATACTCGGTTAACAGAATTACACAAGTGTTTATTGAACAGACAAACAGGACATCAACAATTGTGCCTCGACCAAAATATATAAACATCTCGGTCCTACGAGATGTCAGTTGTGTTCACAGTAACGTAGCAGTTAAGTTTGAAACTGCGAAATCGAGTGACATGTGTTCGGATAACTCGAGCGTACATTATACTGACTTGTACCAACTACCATGAAACCTGACTTCACGGTTTTCTGACAACAGTCTGCAAACACTGAACATCATCTAGCTGAATCAACATATCTCTCAATAAAATCATCTAAAAATATGAATTTAAAACTGTCAAGACAGGGCATAGCTGACATGCTATTGAAATATTCAACTGCAACTGCTTCTTTCCAAAAGAATCCATTTCAATTCTATTTATTAATGAAGACACACTTCAATACCAAATGACATATCAAAATGTATTCAACCTCACAACAAATTTGATCTCATCCGCTGACACATCATACACAACCATAATCAATATTCAGTGAACACATACATTTGGTCAACAGTCAAATGTGTTTATCCAGAATGTTGGATGAGGATGAGTTTATGCTTCACAGTGATTGGCATCAAACGGTGCACAGAAGGTGATGTGGATTATATCATCAGGATGATTCATCACAGTCTCATAGACCGATACACATAGGAAGTAATAAGTAGTTGAGTGTCGAAGAATCGGGATTATTAATGCGCGCTCCATAGTTTGATAAACTAAGGAAGTGAGAGCTAGATGATTCTATGAGAAAGCGATCACTGAGCTCATTTGAATATAAATGGTAGGTGGTTACAGTGTTTGTTCATAGCTGGAGCAAGACCTTCTATGAATTGATAGTCAAAAGATTTGCTTTCACTTCATTTTGTTTATAGAAAAGTAGTAATCTTTTGTAAAATAACAATTTCACTGATCTTTATTCTGTGCGTGTAGGTGATCATCAGTCAAATGAAGAACTTACTATTAGAAAGCCATGTTTTTTGTTCTAAATAAGATTCATATTACGCCCATTATACATAACAGAGAATAAAGTACACTATATTATTTAATTAATGAGATGGAATGAGGTGACATTTCTGTAAATAACTGAGGTCAACAAGAACATGTTTTACTGAAGCAAATGGTCAGATGAAGTACATTGAGAATAAAGAAGTAATAATTTTTACTTTGGAAATTTTACAGGATGTAACAGAAATGATTGAACTTGTTGTACGGTTATACTCAATCCAGGGAATCCGACAGAATTCCAAATTTTGCACGAATCGTATTCCTTAATGCACACAGTTAATATGCCTTTGCATAATCAGGCGAGTGAGAGAAAGTCGATCGAAAGAAATACACCTTCCCGTCGGAGCATTTCATCGCCAAGTGTGTGCAACCGTCTTCATGGATGTTCTTAAGTGGCTCGTCATTAATATGACTACAACCGTTCACATAAAATACGAGTATACTGATTTGGAAAACAATCGCTTAAAAAACAAATAACAAACTTGGATTAGTAACACGAATCTCGATTCACCAACAGGATTAATATTGATAATAATGGGAGAATTTTCAAGCATATTCGATAGGTTTTATATTCACACACATGTTCAATAGTGAGTGATTTTTCACCTCTGTCAATTTACGATTACGTTTAATTTCTTGAAAGTTTTGGTAAACTGCACTCAACTGTTATGAACAACCTCAATCAACATTCAGTGAAGACACTCACTTGGTCTGCAGTAAAATGTGTCTACTCAGAATATTGAGTAAGGAAAAGTGTAATTATCATTGTGTGCTAATCACTGCCACAAAAAGAACAAATGTGTGACAAACATTTATGAGTGCGTTCATAACGACAAGGCGATATCGACAACTGAATACTTCTGGATACACAAACCCGGTTTAAGTGATTTAACGCCAGTGGCTGCGGCAAACTGCGGTAAATTCGACGTTCGTTGTTCAACAATTATTTTGAAAGACTATGAGATATCAACACAATAGCCACTGTCAAACACATGACGACTCATTCAATATCATAATATAGAGTTGTAAGCAGCTGGCGAGAAACCGGGAAATTTGGTGAGTTCATGATGTTCTGCCACGTTAATTGTTCTTACTTGAGTAAAATGTATAGGTGGGGAAGGCCGGATGAAACATGTGAACATCGCCAGATGGAGATAACTATCTGAAATTGTCTCAACACGTCATTTTGATCGGAAAATTGATAATAACTAGTTACCACTAAGTAGTATAGTTAAAATACTCGGTTAACAGAATTACACAAGTGTTTATTGAACAGACAAACAGGACATCAACAATTGTGCCTCGACCAAAATATATAAACATCTCGGTCCTACGAGATGTCAGTTGTGTTCACAGTAACGTAGCAGTTAAGTTTGAAACTGCGAAATCGAGTGACATGTGTTCGGATAACTCGAGCGTACATTATACTGACTTGTACCAACTACCATGAAACCTGACTTCACGGTTTTCTGACAACAGTCTGCAAACACTGAACATCATCTAGCTGAATCAACATATCTCTCAATAAAATCATCTAAAAATATGAATTTAAAACTGTCAAGACAGGGCATAGCTGACATGCTATTGAAATATTCAACTGCAACTGCTTCTTTCCAAAAGAATCCATTTCAATTCTATTTATTAATGAAGACACACTTCAATACCAAATGACATATCAAAATGTATTCAACCTCACGACAAATTTGATCTCATCCACTGACACATCATACACAACCATAATCAATATTCAGTGAACACATACATTTGGTCAACAGTCAAATGTGTTTATCCAGAATGTTGGATGAGGATGAGTTTATGCTTCACAGTGATTGGCATCAAACGGTGCACAGAAGGTGATGTGGATTATATCATCAGGATGATTCATCACAGTCTCATAGACCGATACACATAGGAAGTAATAAGTAGTTGAGTGTCGAAGAATCGGGATTATTAATGCGCGCTCCATAGTTTGATAAACTAAGGAAGTGAGAGCTAGATGATTCTATGAGAAAGCGATCACTGAGCTCATTTGAATATAAATGGTAGGTGGTTACAGTGCTTGTTCATAGCTGGAGCAAGACCTTCTATGAATCGATAGTCAAAAGATTTGCTTTCACTTCATTTTGTTTATAGAAAAGTAGTAATCTTTTGTAAAATAAGAATTTCACTGATCTTTATTCTGTGCGTGTAGGTGATCATCAGTCAAATGAAGAACTTACTATTAGAAAGCCATGTTTTCTGTTCTAAATAAGATTCATATTACGCCCATTATACATAACAGAGAATAAAGTACACTATATTATTTAATTAATGAGATGGAATGAGGTGACATTTCTGTAAATAACTGAGGTCAACAAGAACATGTTTTACTGAAGCAAATGGTCAGATGAAGTACATTGAGAATAAAGAAGTAATAATTTTTACTTTGGAAATTTTACAGGATGTAACAGAAATGATTGAACTTGTTGTACGGTTATACTCAATCCAGGGAATCCGACAGAATTCCAAATTTTGCACGAATCGTATTCCTTAATGCACACAGTTAATATGCCTTTGCATAATCAGGCGAGTGAGAGAAAGTCGATCGAAAGAAATACACCTTCCCGTCGGAGCATTTCATCGCCAAGTGTGTGCAACCGTCTTCATGGATGTTCTTAAGTGGCTCGTCATTAATATGACTACAACCGTTCACATAAAATACGAGTATACTGATTTGGAAAACAATCGCTTAAAAAACAAATAACAAACTTGGATTAGTAACACGAATCTCGATTCACCAACAGGATTAATATTGATAATAATGGGAGAATTTTCAAGCATATTCGATAGGTTGAATATTCACACGCATGTTCAATAGTGAGTGATTTTTCACCTCTGTCAATTTACGATTACGTTTAATTTCTTGAAAGTTTTGGTAAACTGCACTCAACTGTTATGAACAACCTCAATCAACATTCGGTGAAGACACTCACTTGGTCTGCAGTAAAATGTGTCTACTCAGAATATTGAGTAAGGAAAAGTGTAATTATCATTGTGTGCTAATCACTGCCACAAAAAGAACAAATGTGTGACAAACATTTATGAGTGCGTTCACAACGACAAGGCGATATCGACAACTGAATACTTCTGGATACACAAATCCGGTTTAAGTGATTTAACGCCAGTGGCTGCGGCAAACTGCGGTAAATTCGACGTTCGTTGTTCAACAATTATTTTGAAAGACTATGAGATATCAACACAATAGCCACTGTCAAACACATGACGACTCATTCAATATCATAATATAGAGTTGTAAGCAGCTGGTGAGAAACCGGGAAATTTGGTTCTTACTTGAGTAAAATGTATAGTTGGGGAAGGCCGGATGAAACATGTGAACATCGTCAGATGGAAATAACTATCTGAAATTGTCTCAACACGTCATTTTGATCGGAAAATTATTACCAACTAGTTACCACTGTGTAGTATAGTTAAAAAACTCGGTTAACAGAATTCCACAAACGATCGATTGACCTCCAGACTATTGAGACCGCAGTTATCCAGCAGTGTCAGTGTCTAACCTCATATAACTCATTTCCATGACTATCTTCAATGAGTTATTATCTCACGACGGACCAACTTGTCCCCCATTGGTCGCTGCTTCTGATTAGATTTCCAGGAAATACCAGATCTTATCTTACTTGATTTGACTTCAATCAATCATTCTAAAATGCTGCACCATCAAAAAACAATTCACAGATTATTACAACCAACAAAACGTTTCTTTGTGAAGAAAAGAGCACACATTTTGAACTACAAATCAACCAATCACTTAGTTAAAAGTATTGCTTATTGTATCCGAAATAAATTTCATCACTAAGGGTCAGGAACTTCAACCAACGATGGAAGAATCCCAGCCTATATACCACAATAGCTAGAAGAATAATGCATACCCATGAGATCATCTACCATGATCATTGGTTTACAGTGATCATATGATTTTATGTAATTTGATCGTCCTAATGGTCACCTTGAATCGTCAAGTAAAAAAAAACAGACAGACGCTTAAAAACTATATATAAGCACTACAAGTTCCAACAAGAATTATTAACGTTTTGAACAGAAAGATGGGGTGAGTGTTGATCGTAAAGTTAAAGCAGATGAGAGTATTATATGAATTTCAATTTCATTCAATGAGATAACGCTGTTTTTATCTAAATTATTTCAGACATACCTTTGCATCTGGTCAGTTGATACTGATCTATTCGGTCATCGTATTAATTTCGAAATCTTTCGACTGCTATAACATTTGTAATGACCCTAAAGCAAATTCGTATGAAGACATAGTTTCTGAGGATGATGCACATAAGCACGTAAGTATTCAGTCAAGTTATAATACACATATTCAGACTAAATTTTCTACATATACTCAGAAAATTCGCCTCAATCAGCCTCAACCATATGATCCAACGAAGTTTGAGAATTTAGAAACTGATCAGGTGAGTTGACTACAGTTTGCAATGGAGGTACTAATCTATGCGTTTGCTCATTCTCAGGAAATCTTTCCAAGATTCCGGTTTAAGTTTAACAATAAGAACGTCAAGAAATTACTTGTAAAACTTCCAGGTAATAGAATCATTTTCTTCGGACTATAACTGTTACTGCGTCTGGTTATACACACTTCACTCCTTGAATCAAAGTTGCTTGAATTTTTTCAGTAGATCGGTTTTACGTTTTTTCTAGCATTCAGAACTTCTGCCGATATTTTGTTTCGTTCAAGCTGCGAATAGTTTAACGCCCTATGTCAATCTAATTACGGTTTATGCAATGCATTTTAGTCTCTAGTTGGTTTCAAAGCATTGTTTTCATTCACTGTAGATTATTAATCAAATTGCATATTTTCATTCGATAAACACAGGTACAATAGAATTCGAAGGATCACGTTACTTAGGATCAATTGGCACTTATGTGGATAGCCGTTATTGGATTGAAGCTGAGATTTTGAATACGAGTTAGTTTTTCTATTATTCAGTAATATTGTATTGCCTTTTTTAATTTTCTACTTACACTTTGCATAAATTATTCAGCAGTTAACTTGATGACTTCATGAGAGCAGAGCGGTGTTCAGTGATTACTAAGTTTGTGTGATTTCATGCCCTAACCTGTGATCACAACACGTATGCACTACAGTGCAGTGAAAATGTGAAATAAAATAAAATCAATTGAGTAGAAATAATGAGATGAATGATGTAATTGAATAAGCGAAAATTACTTACTCTCCAGTATGTTTAAACTACCATAAATCAGATATCTCATCAATACGACAATTGTTGGTGAATTCAATGAATCAAACTGATCACAGTTACAACACTTAGTGGTGTTAAGCGAGATTTATAAAATTTCAATGCCTCTTAGTCACTGTCTGTGGATCATTGTATATTCAACACTTTCTTGATTATCATATTCGTAGTTTAATGAAATTTGATCTCATTCTCTTCCTTCAACATCTAATGAGCAAAGCACCGTGAACATTCCGCTGGTACAACAAGATTTCTTCGAACCAGAATACCCTGAACATCGAAACGAACTTCATTCATTTTGTTCAGTTATCGGAATTAATAAAATCGTAATAGCATTTTCGCGCAATATTTAGTTTCATTGATGGAACATTGTCCGATTAAAATAACAGAATCTCAGAAAATGATTTTGTATGTTTTTGATTGAGATCATGAACCGATTGATGTTAGACCACCATGGAAAACCTGGATTGATGATTTTGTATGTGTGTTGTCCGAAAGATAATCACGGTTCATTAGTAGGCTAAATGATTCTAGAACCAACGTTTCAGAAAATATTCTTTTCGGTTAACTGGATTGAAACTTTCATCATATCGTAAAAATAATTGAAAGGATCCCTGAATCCTCCATTTAATTGAACCACTTTACTTAAGTCTTGAGAAGAAGATAATAAGTCGTATCCAAAGTAATTTTGTGTCAATAATAATAATAAATTGATTCTTTGCTAAGATGTATGTTTATCGGAAAAGGCGGATATTCATTATATAGATATACGAACACATATTTTTTTTTGATTATTTCAGAAAAACGTTTAGCCATCAGCATAACTTATCATCGAGTATTGTCTCATGAACGTATGTCCATGAAATGATTGTTTGATAACATGTTTAAGATTAAGTCATTAACATCATCATTCATTGTAATTACTCCTGTTTTTTCTGTTCTTTGCAAAAACGAATAGAAGTAATAAATTGTGACCATCCTGCAAAATTAAGGGGGAACGATATGTGAAATTCACTGGTCATTTGAACCCATTGATGAGACTTGAAGGACAGTTGGCATTATCAGGATCATACTAGATTTGTTCAGTAATTAATAGACCACTATCGATAAAATAAGTCATAATCTCATTTCACATGTAGATAAACAAATACAGAGATTCATCTTCGTTGACAGCCTTAAAAGACACATGATGAGTAGTCTTTTTAAGAATAAGTACATTTTGTACATTACAGAGTTCACTCTGTGAACATTCCATTGATCTAACAACCACTCATTGCACAGTCATTCTTAGATATTATTCTTTCAAATTAGGAGATTGTTTAAACGACATGTTTTAAGCTATTCACTTCTCATCTTTAACAAATATTATGGTCACAGTCATTTTGTCGACTGACATACCAGTGTAGTACGTAACCAAATAAAGTACAAAACTCCAATTGTGAACAGCAAATACACAGTTCATATCATTTGCTTACGTGTTAGAATGTATCCGTTAAAGTATATAAAAGACTGCTTTGATGTGAATACCACTCCAACTGTAAGACCTAATAAGAAGCTTAATGATTTATTGTTACAATATGAAAATGGAGGTGTAATGAAGACTCGAAAACTGAACATCTGAGATCCAATTTGAATGATACGTGCTAGTTTTATTTACACAACATTCACTAGATTACATTTGTTACGAGTGATTACTTACGAAAGCATTTACGCTAACACAATAAATACCGGCTTAAATCTCGCCACTTTTCCAGTAGGCACATACAGTAAAACATCTAACAGTGACATACTCATCACTAACCCCTCAAATTATAAATATCGGCGATCTTATATTTACAGATCCTACGTTCAGAGTAACCACTCTGATACATTCGAATGGGAAGATATCTGTGTATTATGAAGACGTGAGTTGCACAATTGTGTGTGAATATAATAATGTTTAAAGTACTTTAGATTGTTCTCATATATTTCGTGCATATCGGTAGTGTAGAATGCATCAAGAAGCATTGAACACGATAGAAGGATACCAAAATTTGCGATGCACACACATACCATATGAAAGTATTAATAATTCCTAATGACACATCGTATCGTAGAATACGTTTTAAAACAGTGAATTATAGGAAGTGAAATGTTATCAATGAAAATTCTAATGTCTTCTCGTCGATTGGGGAAAAACCGTGCATGTTAGAGCTCCCCACAAGAAAAGTGAAATTCTGCCACGCTATACAACGTCTTCTGAAATTCAGCTGTTCGAAAAGACGACTGCTAAATATTTTGATATATTCATTGTTAAAACAATGATCGTGTAGTTGTTCAGATTTCAGTATTCATTACATTGTAAATGTAGAATACAATAGATGTTGGATAACTAGAAAGTTAGGGTTACATATGAGATTTTATGTATGTTGAATTGAGTCGCTTTTGATGGTTTCGAAGTAACTTGCCCCCATCATGTAAAGAATTCTCTTCGGGAACAAACGGCAACGGATGGAAGTGAACACATGAACACAATTCCACCATATGACAATAAGTTTACGTGCAGCAAAGTTGTAGTGAGTATTAGTCACATTATTGTCAACGGACGTAGATTGTCATCATACAATATGTCACTTCATCCCACGATAGATAGATAGATACATCGTTTATCTAGCTTCACTGAAGTTGAGAACTGAAGTGAGTCGGATTATCTCTGTTGATCAGATGCAGCATAGCCCAAAGAGGTGGATATTCATTATACACCAGCATTCTCCAACCCATTCTATCCTGTGCATTCCTTTCTAGTTCTATCCAATTGTTGTTCATTCTTCGCACGTGTGCTTCTATTTCCTGGCGTAATGTGTGCTTTGATATACCTAGTCTCGATTGGCCCTCAGGATCCCAAGTAAAACTTGCTTTCTGACGCAGCTGGCCGTTTTCCTCAATGTGTGTAAATATGAAAATGAGGATGAAATACAGCCTCAAAAGCTAAGCATCTGACATTCATTTTGAATGATACGTGCTAGTTTTATTTACACAACATTCACTAGATTACATTTGTTACGAGTTTAACTAACGAAAGCATTTACGCAAACACAATAAATACCGGCTTAAATCTCGCCACTTTTCCAGTAGGCACATACAGTAAAACATCTAACAGTGACATACTCATCACTAACCCCTCAAATTATAAATATCGGCGATCTTATATTTACAGATCCTACATTCAGGGTAACCACTCTGATACATTCGAATGGGAAGATATCTGTCTATTATGAAAAAGTAAGTTGCACAATTGTGTGTGAATATAATAATGTTTAAAGTACTTTAGATTGTTCTCATATATTTCGTGCATATCGGTAGTGTAGAATGCATCAAGAAGCATTGAACACGATAGAAGGATACCAAAATTTGCGATGCACACACATACCATATGAAAGTATTAATAATTCCTAATGACACATCGTATCGTAGAATACGTTTTAAAACAGTGAATTATAGGAAGTGAAATGTTATCAATAGTAATTCTGATGTCAACAAACGGTGTATGTTAGAGCTTTGTACGTGAAAATTAATATTCTGTCTTCTGAATATCAGACATTTGAAATGTTCATTGTTTAATATTTTGAGAGTTTTGTCGTTAAAACATCGATCGTCCTTCAATGTGCAGTTGTTCAAATGTCAGTATTCAGTTTCTATACATTTGGAAAACAATGCATTTTTAGTAACTAGAAATGAGGTTAACATCAAGGATTTCATGTGTCTTGGAATGAATCAGTTTCAACTGTTTTGAGGTAATCCAGACACATTATGGAACGAATTATCTTGAGAGTTGAACGGTAATTGACTGACGTTTGCACTTGAATATAATCCCACTACAAGTCAACAAACTCACGTGCAGCAACATTGAATTTATTCACAATCACATTTATATCAACGGTCGTAGATATTCATCTCAAAATATATTGCCGTATTCTATTGAAGATAGATCGATCATCTGGCATCACTGAAATGGACAACTGAAGTGAGTCAGAATGTCTTTATACACTCGATGCAGCAGAGTTTCAAGTTAGCTGTGAGGGTCAGTATGCTTACTGTGAGTGTGATCAGTCGTCTTTGCATAAGCCAATGTGAATGATGACACGTTACTTCAATTGTTAGCTGATTTTGATTTAGATGTGTAGCGGTAAATAAATCCCCAAAATAAATAGCTCTGTACGTTTTCGACATTGGATGCTGACCACATTAGTTTTAGTGGTCTCATCTAGCTGAAGACGCTCGGTCATGCATCCGCACCAGATCACGAGTGAGAACGCCGTGCTCAACATCTGTCGCAATCGCTAGCCAGATTAGATCAGACGATCCGCGATATATTGATAGCCTATCAAACATGTTTTCGGAGCTCCTCGCCTCTGTCTTTTGATTTCACTTGGTGGGTACGATTCATATTAAAAGGTGTTACTGGTTAAAGCTTTGTCAAACTCCTAATCCTTGTGGCATCTTCAGGTGGTTGTGAGATGACAGATCGTGACTCAGAATTCCATTATTTCTTTTCATATTCATAATGATTTTGGGGGAAATCTAATGAATTCTATCCTATGTGGTTCTCTTAATCACATAAGTGGTAACAAATGTTATTTATATTATGATGTACACTTACCCACATGAATAATCATATATTAGACTAATATTCCCTCATATTTGTATCCTATTACGAGTATGTCAACACAGAAATTTGCTGTAGTCTATCAGAGTCATCTAATATATCTTCTTCACAGTCTACATTGATCAATTGTTTCGTGTGTAAAATAAATTGATCGAGATGTCATTGGAGTGTTGAAGAAATTTGTGTGAAATAAAACCGGAATACTTTTCGAAAACTCACTGTCCAAACGTTACGGTTAATGATAAATTTAATGTCAAATAGGTGCTTACATGTCACGACGCAAAAACTGTATTATCACTTCTGATAAAGAGTCGTAGTTGAAACTCATGCCAAAAATGTTTGGTATTTGTGATTCAGTCAATCGAACAGTTTACACTAAAATTGTCTCAATTTAAATCAAGGTGAATGTGAATTCAATTCAACAGTCGTGATTGTTGTTACTATCACAATGTAAATTTGATTTGTTTTCTTGAAATCGTAATGGCGTTTCTCAGTTTTCTTTGCTAAATTCTACCAACAATAAACTTCACGATCCACGTCTGCTCACGGAGTCAACCGTTCCATATCTGTTTTCAGTGGCATATCTCAAAGGGGGCTGAGAAAGCGTGCAAGAAGAAAAGGACGAGAATCAGACCAGACGATGTTCATAAAGGAACAGTTAAAAAATGACTACTCAGTTTAGTAGTATGTTATTAAGCAAAAGCATTCGAATAGGTTAAAGAAAATAAGTGTAAACAAGGTATGAGTGGATAAACAACTAGCAAATGGATTTGGTCCAGAAAGAAGCTGAGGAATGAGATTATTTGTAGCTATAATATATAGTGCTGAAAACAGTACAATGATACATAAATGGCCATCTCCCTTTTTTTGTCGAAGCTATTTGAGCCCTTTTTAGATTTTCTGCGGTCTTGAGTAGGTTTCGTCTTTAGTGAATGGTCCAGTTTACTTGTATTGGGATAACGCGGCAGGAAGTGAAACCAATTCAACATTCTAAACACGATTTAGTGAGGTATGTCGCATAAAAAATCAGCTTCAAAACCATTAGTTCGTGACATTCCACCAGAACCCCATAGTTGACATTTCGGTGTTGAGTAAATGAAATTCTTAGCATAGCTCACATATTTGTGACCGGAGATACACTCAGATATAGGCCGCACAGCGAAAAATTGTAAATCTTCAAAGGTCGAAAAACCATCCTTCAAAACGAACTCAACCGCCAGTATAATCTCAGGTTCTGCATAGAATTCGTCCAGAATATTTTGATTGGTTTCTCGACAAATACTTTGCAACTATGATCACTGATTCATTTTCTGTGATGTCTGGAGCATTTTCACATGTGATGATGTTTTCATGCAATATTACTCCTTGCCTGGTTGGAATTCCAACTACAATACGTCTATTTGTGCTGATTTTGTTTTCCTTCATTTCGTTCTGTAATATGCAGAACTACCAGAGTGCATATCAAATAATTCAGGTGTTACTAGTCGGCTTTCTGCATTCCATTATTTCCAATGATCGCACACATTCACTCACACTCATACATACTGTGAGTTTAAACAGAATAATCGAAAACATACTGATAAAGACATACACGTGGCAGATATATTCGTTTATGGAATAGTGAACAGTTCTTATCAACTACTAGTGTTCTCTGATCGTTAAGTTTTCTGTAAACATTGATACATTACGGTGAGATCATTGGTATTTTTTCCAAATAATTATCGTAGTTACAATTAAATCATTTCAACTTAGAAATGAGTGTCACCGTAAAATGTGGAGAGGAGGCATATACATAAGAGAAATGATTGCTATCATAAACGTTTTGTTTAATCATATGTATACAACTCTTGAATGAAGTAATTAGGAATTTGAGTTCCAGTATTTTTGAGCAGCTATTCACAGCACTTTCATGGATAAAAGTTCTAATGTGGACATAATGAAATTACACCCGTGTGTAACTGGATACGAAACCTGTGCCATGTTGTTACTACGGCTCCACAAAACAGAAATGGACTGTCCAGCACCAGTTCTGAATCTTGTAGGTGGACATCAACAAGTATTGTCGGATACATCAATCTATCAAGTCACAGATATCACAGACGTTTTCGCCACTGTTAATGATTGGATTATTTATGCATCTATGAAATATTCTGTTCTTAATTTTAGCAGGAACTTCATCATATGAGATTTCATTTGTCCTAGTGCAAACCAAAATACTGATGGAGGTCAGTCACTTGGTGATCAATTCTTAGCAACACAGGACACGATCTACTGGCCACAGTGAATCCATGGCCCAACAAAATACATTAGTAAATTGGACCTTATGTCCTGTGGAGATATCATTCCATTGTCTATACAAGTGAAGAAATAATTTGGAAGCAATGACAGTAGAAAAGTTGTTGGTTCACTCTCTGTTTACCTTTCCGACAGCATTTTCTTACAAAAGGATAGTCAGTATAAGCACTGCAAGCATGCAAACTGGGAGCCCCTGAAGAAATTGGTAACATTGGGAAACTCTTCTTCAGTGCATTGGTCTTATGAGTGCATATGATATATTTTGTCAAGTCCGAAGTCTTTGCCTCGATGAATGGAATTAATCAGGAGCTGTCACAAAGAAATGTTGACTTGAAGGTAAAAGGTCAGGTTATTTTTTATAAACGCGCATGAGCACTTAAAATGTACAAGCCCTTTGAATTTTGAATGTTGACTAAAAAAATGTCAGAGCTTATGAGTAGTATTTCTGGATGGGTAAACGTTCATACATATAACTTTAAAGCAGGTTGTGAATTGTAGCGCAGGATTAATGGTCATCAATGTGCACTATAGAGAAGTCACAAACAAGACCGAAGGATTCATCTAGTTCTCTGACGTTTCTAGTGATGGTTTGACTACGAACACCTTGTGATTTAGAACTACGAAGATGCCATCATCTTCCCGCAAAACGTGTTGTGAAACATCTTCGAAAATATCTTAATCGGACATGGTATGCCATTTATCTCCTAATTACCCTAGTGTTCACATCTACCCTGTCCCATTCTCAAGTTACACATTTCACTTTCTCAGTTCACTTTAATTTCTTAACACAATCACCCTGGAAATATCCCTCCTATGCTCGCATGACGTCTTTGTTATTATTTATACCAAAGTCATATCACTGTTGCTACCATTATTATCACGGTGATTGTCATTATCTCCACCAACCAAATTAAATTCTTCTACCATGCATTTTATGCAGACCATTCATTTGATTATTACATTGATTACCATTTGATACCTCAAAACCAACACTACCCATAATATCGTTTGTGATATTCTTACAGAAGCAAAATACTCCACTCGCATTAGTTGAAAAACGTTGTTCAAAGATCTAACCCCAGTCATTCTGCTTGTCAAAACTGCGCATATGTAGCATACAAGTTAACAATAGTCAGTACACGGATCTTATTAAATTACGTTTCACGAATCACGACTCAGAAAAAATAAAAACCACGAAAGTAAATGTGGTACAAACTGCTGCGACGATCTCTGATCACAAGTATTCACTTCCTTGTTCACTGACGCCAGTCACTCCTCGTCAGGGAGCATGGACCACCGGTCGACATTCTCCATGTAACTCATTCATGATTATTCCTTTCCAGTTCTTTCCAGTCACTACTCATCCTTTTCATGTCTACTTCTAATTATTCACAGAGTTTTTTTGGGCCTTCCTCTTTCCCTTTTTCTTTTCAGTACTCCAAGCTAGCGCTTACCTCGTGGTGCAGTGTGATAGCTTCTGAATCACAAATACATATGTTAAAATAATACTAATAGTAAAGTGTTTGTAGAAACGTTTCTGCATTAAATTATGCTAGTAGAATCCTTGTGATCGAATAACAATAACAAAAGCTATGCTTAACTCTAAATAATCGGACCGTGATGAAAAAAATGAACGCTACCTTGAAAACAAGAGTTTAGGAAATGTTTTTTCTCAACACCACTTCTAAAGCATATACAGAATCAAATGAAGACTGACTATTTGCAGACGGCTTGGAAACTAACAATAGTTACACGAACTCTCTTGCATAGACTACGCAACACTCTTACTCGACCCTAGACAGCATACTTTACTCGCCAAAGAACTATATCTAACTTACATGAAAACATAAGTTCTGACATCCTTTATTAATTAAGTTAATCTTATAGCAAGTCTTAATAAAAAGGCAGATCTGTAGTGGCATTGAGCCCTACCACGAGACAATATGAGAAACAGACATTAAGCAGTCGAGCAAATCTCCTGCAAACTGAAAACATAAATGTCGAATTTACTCCGACTCTGACTAAGGTTCAGGCCATTATCATAGTCATGAGTCGGGAGTGTACTCCCCTTGGTTACAACTTATGTTCTCCCTGGTAATCACATGAGCATCACTCACTGTTAATCATCTTGTAAAAACTTATTTAGACGAATACATCTTGCAGCGCCACATCACCTAGAAATGTGGCACATAGGCCTAACTTATAATCACTATGCCTCAATGAAACAGCATTCCGTCTTATACTAATCTGGCACTTGCAACTAACTTGTATGTGCCATCAGCCGATAAGTATGAATATAAATAAATAATCTATGGCAAATCAGAACATTGAGTCTGGAGCATATCTCTAACGGATACACTCATGCTTAACGAATCGCTCTTATCTATCTGTCCAAAATCCACATAATTATTACTTTTCACGTATTTAAAAATTTGTGATAACAATTCATATGTATTGGTTGTATTACCGGATTCTATCACGGTCAAGTAAAAATGAGGTCGAGAAAATCTCCCCATATCTAAATAAACCTTATCAAACTAACTGGAACACTAGTTGGAATTCTTCTCCGCGGTAACACTTTTGTTCTTTCAGTTAGCCTGCTAATACCGATGCGATTGGAAATCAACGCATGGACAACTTACCGGCACATACGTTATTTGATTTCATAATTTAGACCAAATATGATACCAGATTTAACATTTCTACAATATTGATTGTTTATAATATTTCTCAACAGGAAATGTTATTAACCTACGGCTATTACCAACTATCTTAAAGCGACTTATCAAAAGATCCCTAACGGAGTCATTTCATTATAATTATAATCCCGCTTTGTTTAGCTCAAATAGTCTCCGCCCAAATTTTCATTTTAAGCGTGTTAAGCATTAAATGAGACACTTTAAAGTTATTACTTGTGTTTCCCTACCAGATGCTGCCGACTTCTTTCTGATTTATCTTTCAGTTCATCAATACCCGGATGATTCTTATTATTCTTGCTAACCTCCGGCGCGCGACAATCCCTCACAATTTGGTATCGAACCAACGTCACGTTGATTCTGATGGGAGAGTAGTGTAGTGGCATTAGGCCCTACCACGAGACAATATGAGAAATACAGAAAAATGGAGAAGGCGGGGAGAATGAGTTGAATTAGTCCGAGTTGATCGGATGGCATGGCTCGGCCTTGCAGGCGTGGTCCCAGCTGAATGTTATCTTGTATCTTCTATTCATATTAAATATATTCTATCTCTGGCCTAAGCTTGTTCTCTATCGCGTATTGGTGATTGTTACAATGCAATGAGTCGGTGTAGACGACGATGTAACTTCCACGTAAGATCTTATAGATTAGGCAGTCACATCATGATAAATCTACAATTTTAGGATTATGTCTATTATTAAAGCAGTGCTAATATCATAGTAGACTGTAATTATACAGATCAACCTCATTTGTGGAGATATAAATACACTAAACCTGGTTAGTGTTATGTTTACTTCCATTGAGTGCACAAATGTTTATCACTAACTGTTCAATTAAAGTAATCAGAACACGTACATCGAAAATAGTCACCAGAAAACCACGGAAATTAAATGTCCTATTGTCCAAAATTGAACGTCATTGTTTACTCACTTCATATGCCAACAATTCTAATTGCTGGCATATATAATAATTACAACAGCTAATTCCAAGTTCCTTTAATTTAGGATTATCTTTATATGCAAACGCGGCTAACGTATGAAAAATCTCGGCGTTAATCAGGTAGTTCTACACGTTTCCGCTCCATACAGTAGAACTGCCTCGACATTCCTTTTGAAAACTTTGATCTTGTAGTTGGTTGCCAATTGTTTTGAGTTCCAGGCTTTATTCAGTTGTAGATATGCTGTTCTTCCTTTTTCGATCGGCGCCTCCGCATCTGCATAAGATTCACCGTGTTCATCAATAATGCTGCCCACACTTGTAAAGGTTTTTACAACTTCTTAGTCTTCTCCGTCAAGTGTGATTCGATTGTTGCATGCTGTGTTGTGTCACAGAATCTTGCTTTTTCCTTTGTGAATGTGTGTTCAGATCTATTGCCGCTAGAGTTGATGCTACATTGGTCGTCTTCTTCTGCATTTGTTGTTGCATGTGTGACAGAAGGGCCAGATCATCTGCAAAGTCTGGGTCATCCAGCTGCATTCTAGCTGTCCACTGTATCCTATGCTTCCTCACAAATTTTGACGTCTCCATGATCCAGTCGACCACCAGGAGGAAGAGAAAGAGTGAGAGTAGGTCAGCTTGCCTGACACAGACCTTTACTTCAAACGAGAAGGTCAGCTGTCCTCCACGCAAAATTTTACAATTTAATTCATCATAAAAATTCAGCATGATTTTGACTACCTTCTCGTTGTTATCAACAAGGTACTAAGAAGTTGTTTCAACACAGATTATGGAGAAAATATTGTATGACAAATGAGTGATGAAGCTGTTTGTCCTTTCAAGCACTGATCATTTTATGAAGTTTATCGTCTAGCATGATGCTCAAACCAGCTGACAGAGCATGAACTTATGGAACTCATCACTTCATTTCTAATGTATGACTTGTGCCCAGTCGTGGTAATAAATGGAATGCCTTATAATTACATCCCCATGACTTCCTCATCTTTCTTTGCATCTCTACCAGTTTAAATATCAGTCATGCTTCACTACTATACTGATCTATGAATATTTGCTACACCTTGACTAGGCAACACTGAGGACAGAATAGTGAAACGCAGACTTACCAATTTCCGTAGTTGCATTAGAATACTATATCTCTGCCTTGTTGAGATCCTGCTTATGTTAACACACCTACACTCAATATCCGTTATTTATTTTTATGAATTTTGAATAGACATAAATAACTAAATGCTTGATACATATGCTACTGCAGACGTTAATTGAACACTACCTATATCGGTCCATCCAGGTATAGTGCGTTCCACTGATATCGACAAAAGTAGTTCACAAAGCTAGTCAGGAATAGAATGCTTCGCAGATCGAGGAAGAAAGAATGGGAACATGAAGCAATTGTTGTGTAAATGCAGGGACAACAAATTTACTTCAATGTTTAGAAGTCTCTGAGTACAATAACAGAGCAGCAACTGCAAAATAAGCTTCAGTAAAATAAATACAAATAGAAACCACGTAAAAACTGAGTAATATTTACAAAAAACATTCATAATCAGTCAAATACTTGTGAGTTCTCTTATGACAGAAAAATGTTTCCGCCCAGTCATATTCTTGTGTGAATCAACCTTATTTGTTATCAATCAATAGGGTGTATTTGAAACACCATGCTTAGCAATACCTTCAGTATTTTGATGCCCATTATTATTAGTTTTGGTTTATTTCTAGATTTCTCTGCAGCAAAAATCAAATGAATGTTACTGAGTATTTCAATTGTTTTCAGTAGAATGCAGTGAAATCTCTCAGATTTAACAAAACACACTTCATACCGAATCAACAAACTTATGATTAATGTGATCTCATCAAGTACATCTAATAGAAGGTTTCATTATAACCAGTGTTTTTAAATCATATTTTATTCTTTCAAAGTGTACAACAAAATACAGTTTTATTATCATTCACATTTCTAGTAGTAATATTGAACAGTTATAACACAGAGGTATAGATATTTGTGAATGTTGAAGTTACCTTACGTCAAATAATTTTCACCATTGTTAATTTCTTTAAGTGATTTTAAACGTATTAAATGTATTAAACAGATCATTGACAAACACTCAGGCGGCCTAAACAGAAATAAATTGGGGGGGAGGTAAGTTTCAGAGTATCATTGTTACTTGACTCACGTGCACTAGTTAATTAGTGTATATTAGTGAACATTAACATTTGGCCATATTTTATATCATTAAAATTTTATTTTCAAAAGTAAAAATGCGACAAATAACCCATTGTTTAATTAGACAGCAATAAAGAGAAATAAATGGGGAAAATTTTTCACTTGACGAAATCATATACTTAAGCTGTGCATCCATATTTACAATTGTGTGACAAAACGTGTGTCTACAGAAGAATAGGAAAGACGGCATCATAAAGTGGTTGAAGACTCTAATTATTCAATGAGATTACGAACAATCAAGAGGGTAGAGAAGAACAGAAGCTGGAAAATAACCATCCAGTGCTTCTAGGTTTTTCAGCTTCAATTGAATCATGACCTCAATTATTGAAATTATATTTCCATCAAAATTCACATTATTATAAAGTTTACATACAATCTACATAGATATACACCTCATTAATTTTATTCTCAGATATACTGTTATAACTTCGCTCTTCATTTAAATTAGTTGTTGTTTGAATTTGACATGGTGTTAAATGTCCACTGCTTAATGAACTGCTATAATTCAGTGAATTTGAATGATTTAATAGATTATTTGTTGATTCACAAAAATTAGGATAAAGAGGTAATCTCAAACATGCACCACATTTTATTCTTCAAGAATCGATTGTGCACCGACCAAATCGCGACACTACGGATCTACGTTGAACAATTAGTCAAGTGGAACTCATCACTTTACATCAACTTCCTTGATTATGTGAAGGAATTTGACAGTGTGGATAGGAGAACACAATGGAAATTTCTTCGACACTATGGAGTGCCTGAAAAAATCGTTAACATCATCGGAAAATCATTCAAAGTATTTCTGTACAATGTGGTGAATGAAGGACGGCTGACAGATGCATTCCAAGCAAGGAATGAAGTCGGACAAGGTTGTTTCGCCAAGTTCGGTAGTTTAATTCACTTCATAAAACCTGTTCATATACTTAAACTATAAGCCATGTAAGGAAACTCTAAGAGTAGATGGAAAGATTTTAAGTTAAATGGCCAAATAATGATGTATACAAATTTATCCTTCTTATATGACTAAAAGAAATATGTAGAATGTGGTCAAATTTCATAAAATAATCTGCTAATTTATGATAACCAGTCGACATTTTCTAATTATTTGTTACTGAGTATAATCTGTTCAGAAATTTCAATATAACTGAAGTATAATTGACACTTAATTGCACTTCTAATCGAACAATGGATACTCATCACCTCCTAATTTTTAAGCAACATTGAATAATACGTGAGTAAATCACCGAATACAACACTGACTTATGTGACCTTGGCACAGTGCCAACCAACACTGTCTTATTCAGTCGAACAGCCTAGATTGAACTCAAAGTTCTTGTTGGTCCTTCATGAATTGCACTTTCAGATCACTAAGTCAATACTACTCTGAGTTGTTCATTGCAATCATTCGAGATTTTGTCACGTAAAGTGAAGTAAACTGTAGGTTATAAATTTCTTCCGGTTGTCGGCTGCAAATTCTTAATGTTGATATTCGATTTTCTAATCCATTCACTGATAATTCATCTTTAGAATGTGATTATGCCTTCCGTAATGTAGATATCAATAAATCCACAAAATCAAGCATATAAATTGTTGATTGCCTTATAACGCTTAGATTAACAATCATACATTAAGGTACAGATCACTATTTCGAAACAAACTACAGTTGTCTATGAACACTAAACTAGAGGAAAGTCAAATTTCATTGAAGATCACTAGCATTAAATAAAGTATTTCAAGCTCAGATAAAGTACATTGAGAATAAAGAAGTAATAATTTTTACTTTGGAAATTTTACAGGATGTAACAGAAATGATTGAACTTGTTGTACGGTTATACTCAATCCAGGGAATCCGACAGAATTCCAAATTTTGCACGAATCGTATTCCTAAATGCACACAGTTAATATGCCTTTGCATAATCAGGCGAATGAGAGAAAGTCGATCGAAAGAAATACACCTTCCCGTCGGAGCATTTCATCGCCAAGTGTGTGCAACCGTCTTCATGGATGTTCTTAAGTGGCTCGTCATTAATATGACTACAACCGTTCACATAAAATACGAGTATACTGATTTGGAAAACAATCGCTTAAAAAACAAATAACAAACTTGGATTAGTAACACGAATCTCGATTCACCAACAGGATTAATATTGATAATAATGGGAGAATTTTCAAGCATATTCGATAGGTTGAATATTCACACGCATGTTCAATAGTGAGTGATTTTTCACCTCTGTCAATTTACGATTACGTTTAATTTCTTGAAAGTTTTGGTAAACTGCACTCAACTGTTATGAACAACCTCAATCAACATTCGGTGAAGACACTCACTTGGTCTGCAGTAAAATGTGTCTACTCAGAATATTGAGTAAGGAAAAGTGTAATTATCATTGTGTGCTAATCACTGCCACAAAAAGAACAAATGTGTGACAAACATTTATGAGTGCGTTCACAACGACAAGGCGATATCGACAACTGAATACTTCTGGATACACAAACCCGGTTTAAGTGATTTAACGCCAGTGGCTGCGGCAAACTGCGGTAAATTCGACGTTCGTTGTTCAACAATTATTTTGAAAAACTATGAGATATCAACACAATAGCCACTGTCAAACACATGACGACTCATTCAATATCATAATATAGAGTTGTAAGCAGCTGGCGAGAAACCGGGAAATTTGGTGAGTTCATGATGTTCTGCCACGTTAATTGTTCTTACTTGAGTAAAATGTATAGGTGGGGAAGGCCGGATGAAACATGTGAACATCGTCAGATGGAAATAACTATCTGAAATTGTCTCAACACGTCATTTTGATCGGAAAATTGATAATAACTAGTTACCACTAAGTAGTATAGTTAAAATACTCGGTTAACAGAATTACACAAGTGTTTATTGAACAGACAAACAGGACATCAACAATTGTGCCTCGACCAAAATATATAAACATCTCGGTCCTACGAGATGTCAGTTGTGTTCACAGTAACGTAGCAGTTAAGTTTGAAACTGCGAAATCGAGTGACATGTGTTCGGATAACTCGAGCGTACATTATACTGACTTGTACCAACTACCATGAAACCTGACTTCACGGTTTTCTGACAACAGTCTGCAAACGCTGAACATCATCTAGCCACTGTCAAACACATGACGACTCATTCAATATCATAATATAGAGTTGTAAACAGCTGGCGAGAAACCAGGAAATTTGGTGAGTTCATGATGTTCTGCCACGTTAATTGTTCTGACTTGAGTAAAATGTATAAGTGGGAAAGGCCGGATGAAACATGTGAACATCGCCAGATGGAGATAACTATCTGGAATTGTCTCAACACGTCATTTTGATCGGAAAATTGATAATAACTAGTTACAACTGAGTAGTATAGTTAAAATACTCGGTTAACAGAACTCCATAAGTGTTTATTGATCAGACAAACATGAAAATCAACAGCTTATCATTTATGTCGTTTTTTGCATCCAGTAAATGATACATTGTGATCTCGTTCATTTTTCTCTTGGATGCCGAATTTATTTTTCACGTATTTTCAGAAGAAAATTGCAGCAACTTTTTCCTCAGTAATTTTCAGATCTCTTGTAATTTGTGCTTCTCAATTTTAGTTTTTTGGCTTTAGTAATCCTATTATTCTCTCTTTGCTTAGCATTTGAATCACCATACACTTGATTTATATGACCTTTCAAAGCGTTAATTAGTAGTTGGAATAAAGTTGAAATTTCGCAGATGACCGTCGTAGGTATCTGTAACTGTAACGGAAATGAGTCCGAACTCATATCAATTCTTATTTGAGTACGTTTTTAAGGTACCGATGTGAAGTGAATGTAAATCTTCGTTTAATCAGCAGCTCTAACTAAAGTTCAAAGGTAACAATCTGACAACATTTGCAGATTTTACACCGTCAGATGTTGAACAGAAATATAGACAAGTTAATTCATATTACATAGCAAACAGTCACTGGTGTACAATATCCAATGTAAAAGTGTTCAAGCACCTTCCAATCAAATTCACACTTTTATAGACAGAACAATGTTATTTTCGTGGATGCGATTCACAAAACCGCAACTGTCGGACTAAGACATTGATCACCGAGATATTTCATGAGGAATGATGTGTTATAAAAAAAAATCGATCATCCGAATGAGTAATATTCCAGACGAGGAATATGTTCGGACTGGGAATAAAGAGATAGATAAAAGCTCTTTTTAAAGCCACGCACAAATAAATTTGAATGTTACAGTGTAGTTTTATTTAGTTTGTGGTGTTGTGTTTGTAATTAATGTGAAACAATATAGTAAGCACTTAGATGCCCACATACTAATATTTCACCCATGAATCGACTTAAATTTGTGAAGGTATTAGGACGACTCTCCCTGTAGCTCTTCTTCGGTTACTGTAGATCCAAAACTCGCAATAAGTGAAAACCATTGAAAACATTCCGTACAATTAAAGAGTCGATTCGTGAAATATGTTATTTCAATCTAGTCATGTGTGGAAAGTAAACAATACGTTCAGCTCTGTCATTACTGACACTTGTGCTTTCGCGTGTAAGCTATTATAACTTGGCATTTTATCGATATGCATTATTTGTTATCCTAGCAAACGTGATCATATCAATTCTGAATTAAGATAATAGTCTTTATAATCTTTATTATTCAGCATGCTCAAAACGCTCATACTTAAAACATTTCACATAATACTTATTTACGTGTTCTTTCACCTTGAAATGTTTGCGAAACCTGTTCATATAAAGAACATTAGGTTTCACTTAATAAATATGCTGAACTCTCTTATAAGAATTTGAAAATGATTCAATTAGATTTGCTTACTATCTCAACAAGTAGTATTTCCGTGGATAAGATTAACTGAACTAACACTTAAATGAATTCATATCAAGCCCTAGTGAATAAGCTACATAATCACATATAAGCACTGCTACTCCCACTAATAATAATGATAATAATAATAACAATTAACTATAATGTGATAACAGACCATATATTAATGGTACAATTTTATGCATAATTGAGAATAATACTGGTGTTAATGAATTCGCGAAATTAGGAAACAACTGTTTGTTTGACTACAGAAAGTGATACTCGAGTTAAAAATCCTATGATTATTATCGATAACCAGTTGACAAGAATAACTTATTACAAAAATATAACCAACACATCAATTGTCTTGACCTCTTCCGCTTGAATTGTTAGTCATTTACAAAAAAGTACACTGTTGTTCGTTCAACAATTATTGACTCATTACTTTCAGCGTGAACTTCAGGAAATACCTCTTCATGCCAGTCACTAATATGCATATTTCCATTACTATCAGAAGGGGTTTTGTGTATATTTTATTAATTTTGTTAGTTGGGAATATGAGTCAATCATCTAGAGGTTAAGCGATCGCGCTTAGTGGTACCATGGAGGAGTCTCACAATAAAACAAAACGACCCGCCAGATCTTATCTTACTTGATTAGACTTCAAGCAATCATTCAAAAATACTGCACCATCGAAAAACAATTCACAGATTATTACAACCAACAAAATGTTTGTTTGTAAAGATATGAATTACAAATAAACCAATCACTTAGTTAGAAGTATTGCTTATTATAACCGAAAAAGCAGACAAACGCCTCAAGGATATATATAAGCACTACAACTTCCAACAAGAATTATTAACATTTTGAACAAAAAGATGAGGTGAGTGTTGACTGTACAGTTAAAGCAGACTAGAGTATTATTTGAATTTCAATTTCATTCAATGAGATAACGCTGTTTTTTATCTAAATTATTTCAGACATACCTTTTCATCTGGTCAGTTGATACTGATCTATTTGGTCATCGTATTAGTTTCGAAATCTTTCGACTGCTATAACATTTGTAAAGACTCTTATTCAAATTCGTATGAAGACATAGTTTCTGAGGATGATGCACATAAGCACGTAAGTATTCAGTCAAGTTATAACACACAAATTCAGACTAAATTTTCTACCTATACTCAAAAAATTCGCCTCAATCAGCCTCGTCCATATGATCCGAATATGTTTGAGAATTTAAAAACTGATCAAGTGAGTTGACTGCAGTTTGCGATGGAGGTACCAATCTATGCGTTTGCTTATTCTCAGGAAATCTTTCCAAGATTCCCGTTTAAATTTCACAATAAGAACGTCCAGAAATTACTTGTAAAACGTCCAGGTAATAGAATCATTTTCTTCGGACTATAACTGTTACTGCGTCTGGTTATACACACTTCACTCCTTGAATCAAAGTTGCTTGAATTTTTTCAGTAGATCGGTTTTACGTTTTTTCTAGCATTCAGAACTTCTGCCGATATATTGTTTCGTTCAAGCTGCGAATAATTTAACGCCCTATATCAAGCTAATTACGATTTATGCAATGCATTTTAGTCTCTAGTTGGTTTCAAAGTCTTTCATTCATTCACTGTAGATAATCAATCAAATTCAGTAATATTTTGATTTGCGTTTTTAATTTTGTACTTACACTTTGAATAAATCATTCACCAGTTAACTTGATTACTTCATGAGAGCAGAACCGTGCTCAGTGAATACTTTGTTTGTGTGATTTCATGCTCTTACCTGTGTTCACAACACGTTTGCACTACAGTGCATTGAAAATATTAAATAAAATTAAATCAAGTGAGCAGAAATAATGAGATGAATGATGTAATTGGTTAAGCAAAAATTACTTACTTTCCAGTATGTTTGAACTACCATAAATCAGATATCTCATCAATACGACACTTGTTGGTGAATTCAATGAATCAAACTGATCACATTTACAACAATTAGCGGTGTTAAGCGAGATTTATAGAATTTCAATGTCTCTTAGTCACTGTCTGTGGATCATTGTATATTCAACACTTTCTTGATTATCATATTCGTAGTTTCATGAAATTTTATCTCATTCGCTTCCTTCAACATCTAATAAGCAAACTACCATGAATATTCCGCTGGTACAACAAGATTTATCGAACCAGAATACGTTGAACGTCGAAACGAAGTTCGTTCATTTTGTTCAGTTATCGAAATTAATGACATTGTAATAGCATTTTTGCATAATATTCATTTTAATTGATGGAACACTATCTGATTGAAATAACACAATCTCAGAAAATGATTTTGTATGTTTTTGATTGAGATCATGAACCGATTGATGTTAGACCACCATTGAAAACCTGGATTGATGATTTTGTATGTGTGTTGTCCGAAAGATAATCACGGTTCATCAGTTGGCCAAATGATTTTATGACCAACGTTTCAGAAAATATTCTTTTCGGTTAACTGGATTGAAACTTTCATCATATCGTGAAAATAATTGTAAGGATCCCTGAATCTCCCACTTTATTGAACTAGTTCATCTAAGTCTTGAAACGAAGATAATAAGTCGTATCCAAACTAATTCTGTGTCAATAATAATAATAAACTGATTCTGTGCTAAGATGTAGGTTTATTGGAAAAGGCGGATATTCATTATATAGATATACGAACACATATCTTTTGCTTTGATTATTTCAGAAAAACGTTTAGCCATCAGCATAACTTATCATCGAGTATTTTCTCATGACAGTATGTCCATGAAATGATTGTTTGATAACATGTTTAAGATTAAGACATTTACATCATCATTCATTGTAATTACTCCTACGTTTTCTGTTCTTTACAAAAACGGATAGAAGTAATAAATTGTGACCATCCTGGAAAATTAAAAGGGAATCATGTGCGAAATGCACTGGTCATTCGGACACATTGATGAGCTTTGAAGGACAGTTGGCATTATCAGCAACATACTAGATTTGTTCAGTAATCAATAGACCATTATCGATAAACTAAGTCATAATCTCATTTCACATGTGGATAAACAAATATCGAGATTCATCTTCGTTGACAGGCCTGAAAGAAACATGATGAGTAGTTTGATTTTAAGAATAAGTACATTTGTGCACATCACAAAGTTCATTCTGTAAACATTCCATTGATCTAGGCAACCATTCATTACACAGTCATTCTTAGATATTATTCATTCAAATTGGGAGATTGTTTAAACGACATGTTTTAAGCTATTCACTTCTCATCTTTAACGAATTTTGTTGTCACAGTCATTTTATCGACTGACATACCAGTGTAGTACGTAACCAAATAAAGTACAAAACTCCAATTGTGAACAGCAAATACACAGTTCACATCATTTGCTTACATGTTAGAATGTATCCGTTAAAGTATATAAAGGTGCAGGTAACAAAGGAGCTGAAGCAAATCGTCGATTTTGCATATCTAACTGGAAAAAATAATTAAAACGATTCATCGTTCGCACACGTGACCGAAAGTTTTAGGTTCGAGTCCTGAACGCAAGATTATGAGGGCGCACTGCGAAACGGCCACCCAGCGATTCCAGGTTTTCACTGGTGGTCTGGCTTAAATCAACACATGAATTCAACTAATAATTATTACTGTCATTCAAACGTGGTAAAGTTCAAACTTCATTGAATGAATAAACCAGCATCCATAAATAGTAGAAGAATCAGAGTCTCTATGTACATAGGTAGCAAATGCGGTATCATTTTTCCTAGAGTTACTAGAGTTCACCCCAACTATAAAACGGCACAATTGGACTAATGCATCTACCAATATACCTCATTGATTTTATTCTCAGATATAATTTTATAACTTCGCTCTTCATTTAAATTAGTTGTTGTTTGAATTCGACATGGTGTTAAATGTCCACTGCCTAATAAACTACTATTATTCAATGTAGTTGAATGATTTAATATACTATTTGATGATTCACAAAAATTATATTTATGATTCTTATTCATGGTAACGAACTTCCATTTATTCTGTTCAATTGCATCATTTGCATCCAACCATTTATGTGATGATGACATTGTAATCAAACAAAATTGAAATGAAGAAAGTATTTGATATCCATTATATTTTATCAGAAGTTATGTAAACTGTTACTCGTGATCTAGAACAATGTTAACTTGTTACTAACCCGGTGGAAGCACTAAATTAAGACATAGAGGTAATTACAATATTCACCACATTTTATTCTTCAAGAATCGGTTGTGCACCGACCAAATCGCGACACTACGGATCTACGTTGAACAATTAGTCAAGTGGAACTCATCACTTTACATCAACTTCCTTGATTATGAGAAGGAATTTGACAGTGTGGATAGGAGAACACAATGGAAATTTCTTCGACACTATGGAGTGCCTGAAAAAATCGTTAACATCATCGGAAAATCATTCAACGTATTTCTGTACAATGTGGTGAATGAAGGACGGCTGACAGATGCATTCCAAGCAAGGAATGAAGTCGGACAAGGTTGTTTCGCCAAGTTCGGTAGTTTAATTCACTTCGTAAAACCTGTTCATATACTTAAACTATAAGCCATGTAAGGAAACTCTAAGAGTAGATGGAAAGATTTTAAGTTAAATGGCCAAATAATGATGTATACAAATTTATCCTTCTTATATGACCAAAAGAAATATGTAGAATGTGATCAAATTTCATAAAATAATCTGCTAATTTATAATAACCAGTCGACATTTTCTAATTACTTGTTACTGAGTATAATCTGTTCAGAAATTTCAATATAACTGAAGTATAATTGACACTTAATTGCACTTCTAATCGAACAATGAATACGCATCACCTCCTAATTTTTAAGCAACATTGAATATCACGTGAGTAAATCACCGAATACAACACTGACTTATGTGACCTTGGCACAGTGCCAACCAACACTGTCTTATTCAGTCGAACAGTTTAGATTGAACTCAAAGTTCTTATTGGTCCTTCATGAATTGCACTTTCAGATCACTAAGTCAATACTACTCTGAGTTGTTCATTGCAATCATTCGAGATTTTGTCACGTAAAGTGAAGTTAACTGTAGGTTACAAGTTTCTTCCGGTTGTCGGCTGCAAATTCTTAATGTTGATATTCGATTTTCTAATCCATTCACTGATAATTCATCTTTAGAATGTGATTATGCCTTCCGTAATGTAGATGTCAATAAATCCACAAAATCAAGCATATAAATTGTTGATTGCCTTATAACGCTTAGATTAACAATCATACATTAAGGTACAGATCACTATTTTGATGCAAACTACAGTTGTCTATGAACACTAAACAAGAGGAAAGTCAAATTTCATTGAAGATCACTAGCATTAAATAAAGTATTTCAAGCTCAGATAAAGTACATTGAGAATAAAGAAGTAATAATTTTTACTTTGGAAATTTTACAGGATGTAACAGAAATGATTGAACTTGTTGTACGGTTATACTCAATCCAGGGAATCCGACAGAATTCCAAATTTTGCACGAATCGTATTCCTAAATGCACACAGTTAATATGCCTTTGCATAATCAGGCGAGTGAGAGAAAGTCGATCGAAAGAAATACACCTTCCCGTCGGAGCGTTTCATCGCCAAGTGTGTGCAACCGTCTTCATGGATGTTCTTAAGTGGCTCGTCATTAATATGACTACAACCGTTCACATAAAATACGAGTATACTGATTTGGAAAACAATCGCTTAAAAAACAAATAACAAACTTGGATTAGTAACACGAATCTCGATTCACCAACAGGATTAATATTGATAATAATGGGAGAATTTTCAAGCATATTCGATAGGTTGAATATTCACACGCATGTTCAATAGTGAGTGATTTTTCACCTCTGTCAATTTACGATTACGTTTAATTTCTTGAAAGTTTTGGTAAACTGCACTCAACTGTTATAAACAACCTCAATCAACATTCAGTGAAGACACTCACTTGGTCTGCAGTAAAATGTGTCTACTCAGAATATTGAGTAAGGAAAAGTGTAATTATCATTGTGTGCTAATCACTGCCACAAAAAGAACAAATGTGTGACAAACATTTATGAGTGCGTTCACAACGACAAGGCGATATCGACAACTGAATACTTTTGGATACACAAACCCGGTTTAAGTGATTTAACGCCAGTGGCTGCGGCAAACTGCGGTAAATTCGACGTTCGTTGTTCAACAATTATTTTGAAAGACTATGAGATATCAACACAATAGCCACTGTCAAACACATGACGACTCATTCAATATCATAATATAGAGTTGTAAGCAGCTGGCGAGAAACCGGGAAATTTGGTGAGTTCATGATGTTCTGCCACGTTAATTGTTCTTACTTGAGTAAAATGTATAGGTGGGGAAGGCCGGATGAAACATGTGAACATCGTCAGATGGAAATAACTATCTGAAATTGTCTCAACACGTCATTTTGATCGGAAAATTGATAATAACTAGTTACCACTAAGTAGTATAGTTAAAATACTCGGTTAACAGAATTACACAAGTGTTTATTGAACAGACAAACAGGACATCAACAATTGTGCCTCGACCAAAATATATAAACATCTCGGTCCTACGAGATGTCAGTTGTGTTCACAGTAACGTAGCAGTTAAGTTTGAAACTGCGAAATCGAGTGACATGTGTTCGGATAACTCGAGCGTACATTATACTGACTTGTACCAACTACCATGAAACCTGACTTCACGGTTTTCTGACGACAGTCTGCAAACTCTGAACATCATCTAGCTGAATCAACATATCTCTCAATAAAATCATCTAAAAATATGAATTTGAAACTGTCAAGACAGGGCATAGCTGACATGCTATTGAAATATTCAACTGCAACTGCTTCTTTCCAAAAGAATCCATTTCAATTCTATTTATTAATGAAGACACACTTCAATACCAAATGACATATCAAAATGTATTCAACCTCACAACAAATTTGATCTCATCCGCTGACACATCATACACAACCATAATCAATATTCAGTGAACACATACATTTGGTCAACAGTCAAATGTGTTTATCCAGAATGTTGGATGAGGATGAGTTTATGCTTCACAGTGATTGGCATCAAACGGTGCACAGAAGGTGATGTGGATTATATCATCAGGATGATTCATCACAGTCTCATAGACCGATACACATAGGAAGTAATAAGTAGTTGAGTGTCGAAGAATCGGGATTATTAATGCGCGCTCCATAGTTTGACAAACTAAGGAAGTGAGAGCTAGATGATTCTATGAGAATGCGATCACTGAGCTCATTTGAAATTAAATGGTAGGTGGTTACAGTGTTTGTTCATAGCTGGAGCAAGACCTTCTATGAATTGATAGTCAAAAGATTTGCTTTCACTTCATTTTGTTTATAGAAAAGTAGTAATCTTTTGTAAAATAACAATTTCACTGATCTTTATTCTGTGCGTGTAGGTGATCATCAGTCAAATGAAGAACTTACTATTAGAAAGCCATGTTTTTTGTTCTAAATAAGATTCATATTACGCCCATTATACATAACAGAGAATAAAGTACACTATATTATTTAATTAATGAGATGGAATGAGGTGACATTTCTGTAAATAACTGAGGTCAACAAGAACATGTTTTACTGAAGCAAATGGTCAGATGAAGTACATTGAGAATAAAGAAGTAATAATTTTTACTTTGGAAATTTTACAGGATGTAACAGAAATGATTGAACTTGTTGTACGGTTATACTCAATCCAGGGAATCCGACAGAATTCCAAATTTTGCACGAATCGTATTCCTAAATGCACACAGTTAATATGCCTTTGCATAATCAGGCGAATGAGAGAAAGTCGATCGAAAGAAATACACCTTCCCGTCGGAGCATTTCATCGCCAAGTGTGTGCAACCGTCTTCATGGATGTTCTTAAGTGGCTCGTCATTAATATGACTACAACCGTTCACATAAAATACGAGTATACAGATCTGGAAAACAATAGCTTAAAAAACAAATAACAAACTTGGATTAGTAACACGAATCTCGATTCACCAACAGGATTAATATTGATAATAATGGGAGAATTTTCAAGCATATTCGATAGGTTGAATATTCACACGCATGTTCAATAGTGAGTGATTTTTCACCTCTGTCAATTTACGATTACGTTTAATTTCTTGAAAGTTTTGGTAAACTGCACTCAACTGTTATGAACAACCTCAATCAACATTCAGTGAAGACACTCACTTGGTCTGCAGTAAAATGTGTCTACTCAGAATATTGAGTAAGGAAAAGTGTAATTATCATTGTGTGCTAATCACTGCCACAAAAAGAACAAATGTGTGACAAACATTTATGAGTGCGTTCACAACGACAAGGCGATATCGACAACTGAATACTTCTGGATACACAAATCCGGTTTAAGTGATTTAACGCCAGTGGCTGCGGCAAACTGCGGTAAATTCGACGTTCGTTGTTCAACAATTATTTTGAAAGACTATGAGATATCAACACAATAGCCACTGTCAAACACATGACGACTCATTCAATATCATAATATAGAGTTGTAAGCAGCTGGCGAGAAACCGGGAAATTTGGTGAGTTCATGATGTTCTGCCACGTTAATTGTTCTTACTTGAGTAAAATGTATAGGTGGGGAAGGCCGGATGAAACATGTGAACATCGTCAGATGGAAATAACTATCTGAAATTGTCTCAACACGTCATTTTGATCGGAAAATTATTACCAACTAGTTACCACTAAGTAGTATAGTTAAAAAACTCGGTTAACAGAATTCCACAAACGATCGATTGACCTCCAGACTATTGAGACCGCAGTTATCCAGCAGTGTCAGTGTCTAACCTCATATAACTCATTTCCATGACTATCTTCAATGAGTTATTATCTCACGACGGACCAACTTGTCCCCCATTGGTCGCTGCTTCTGATTAGATTTCCAGGAAATACCAGATCTTATCTTACTTGATTTGACTTCAATCAATCATTCTAAAATGTCGCACCATCAAAAAACAATTCACAGATTATTACAACCAACAAAACGTTTCTTTGTGAAGAAAAGAGCACACATTTTGAACTACAAATCAACCAATCACTTAGTTAAAAGTATTGCTTATTGTATCCGAAATAAATTTCATCACTAAGGGTCAGGAACTTCAACCAACGATGGAAGAATCCCAGCCTATATACCACAATAGCTAGAAGAATAATGCATACCCATGAGATCATCTACCATGATCATTGGTTTACAGTGATCATATGATTTTATGTAATTTGATCGTCCTAATGGTCACCTTGAATCGTCAAGTAAAAAAAAACAGACAGACGCTTAAAAACTATATATAAGCACTACAAGTTCCAACAAGAATTATTAACGTTTTGAACAGAAAGATGAGGTGAGTGTTGATCGTAAAGTTAAAGCAGATCAGAGTATTATATGAATTTCAATTTCATTCAATGAGATAACGCTGTTTTGATCTAAATTATTTCAGGCATACTTTTTCATCTGGTCAGTTGATACTGATCTATTCGGTCATCGTATTAATTTCGAAATCTTTCGACTGCTATAACATTTGTAATGACCCTAAAGCAAATTCGTATGAAGACATAGTTTCTGAGGATGATGCACATAAGCACGTAAGTATTCAGTCAAGTTATAATACACATATTCAGACTAAATTTTCTACATATACTCAGAAAATTCGCCTCAATCAGCCTCAACCATATGATCCAACGAAGTTTGAGAATTTAGAAACTGATCAGGTGAGTTGACTACAGTTTGCAATGGAAGTACTAATCTATGCGTTTGCTCATTCTCAGGAAATCTTTCCAAGATTCCGGTTTAAGTTTAACAATAAGAACGTCAAGTAATTACTTGTAAAACGTCCAGGTAATAGAATCATCTTCTTCGGACTAAAATTGTTACTGCGTCTGGTTACACAAGTGTTTATTGAACAGACAAACAGGACATCAACAATTGTGCCTCGACCAAAATATATAAACATCTCGGTCCTACGAGATGTCAGTTGTGTTCACAGTAACGTAGCAGTTAAGTTTGAAACTGCGAAATCGAGTGACATGTGTTCGGATAACTCGAGCGTACATTATACTGACTTGTACCAACTACCATGAAACCTGACTTCACGGTTTTCTGACAACAGTCTGCAAACGCTGAACATCATCTAGCCACTGTCAAACACATGACGACTCATTCAATATCATAATATAGAGTTGTAAACAGCTGGCGAGAAACCAGGAAATTTGGTGAGTTCATGATGTTCTGCCACGTTAATTGTTCTGACTTGAGTAAAATGTATAAGTGGGAAAGGCCGGATGAAACATGTGAACATCGTCAGATGGAGATAACTATCTGGAATTGTCTCAACACGTCATTTTGATCGGAAAATTGATAATAACTAGTTACAACTGAGTAGTATAGTTAAAATACTCGGTTAACAGAACTCCATAAGTGTTTATTGATCAGACAAACATGAAAATCAACAGCTTATCATTTATGTCGTTTTTTGCATCCAGTAAATGATACATTGTGATCTCGTTCATTTTTCTCTTGGATGCCGAATTTATTTTTCACGTATTTTCAGAAGAAAATTGCAGCAACTTTTTCCTCAGTAATTTTCAGATCTCTTGTAATTTGTGCTTCTCAATTTTAGTTTTTTGGCTTTAGTAATCCTATTATTCTCTCTTTGCTTAGCATTTGAATCACCATACACTTGATTTATATGACCTTTCAAAGCGTTAATTAGTAGTTGGAATAAAGTTGAAATTTCGCAGATGACCGTCGTAGGTATCTGTAACTGTAACGGAAATGAGTCCGAACTCATATCAATTCTTATTTGAGTACGTTTTTAAGGTACCGATGTGAAGTGAATGTAAATCTTCGTTTAATCAGCAGCTCTAACTAAAGTTCAAAGGTAACAATCTGACAACATTTGCAGATTTTACACCGTCAGATGTTGAACAGAAATATAGACAAGTTAATTCATATTACATAGCAAACAGTCACTGGTGTACAATATCCAATGTAAAAGTGTTCAAGCACCTTCCAATCAAATTCACACTTTTATAGACAGAACAATGTTATTTTCGTGGATGCGATTCACAAAACCGCAACTGTCGGACTAAGACATTGATCACCGAGATATTTCATGAGGAATGATGTGTTATAAAAAAAAAATCGATCATCCGAATGAGTAATATTCCAGACGAGGAATATGTTCGGACTGGGAATAAAGAGATAGATAAAAGCTCTTTTTAAAGCCACGCACAAATAAATTTGAATGTTACAGTGTAGTTTTATTTAGTTTGTAGTGTTGTGTTTGTAATTAATGTGAAACAATATAGTAAGCACTTAGATGCCCACATACTAATATTTCACCCATGAATCGACTTAAATTTGTGAAGGTATTAAGACGACTCTCCCTGTAGCTCTTCTTCGGTTACTGTAGATCCAAAACTCGCAATAAGTGAAAACCATTGAAAACATTCCGTACAATTAAAGAGTCGATTCGTGAAATATGTTATTTCAATCTAGTCATGTGTGGAAAGTAAACAATACGTTCAGCTCTGTCATTACTGACACTTGTGCTTTCGCGTGTAAGCTATTATAACTTGGCATTTTATCGATATGCATTATTTGTTATCCTAGCAAACGTGATCATATCAATTCTGAATTAAGATAATAGTCTTTATAATCTTTATTATTCAGCATGCTCAAAACGCTCATACTTAAAACATTTCACATAATACTTATTTACGTGTTCTTTCACCTTGAAATGTTTGCGAAACCTGTTCATATAAAGAACATTAGGTTTCACTTAATAAATATGCTGAACTCTCTTAAAAGAATTTGAAAATGATTTAATTAGATTTGCTTACTTTCTCAACAAACATTATTTCCGTGGACAAGATTAGCTGAACTAACACTCAAATGAATTCCTCTCAAGCCCTAGTGAATAAGCTACATAATCACATATAAGCACTGCTACTCCCACTAATAATAATGATAATAATAATAACAATTAACTATAATGTGATAACAGACCATATATTAATGGTACAATTTTATGCATAATTGAGAATAAAACTGGTGTTAATGAAATCGCAAAATTACGAAACAACTGTTTGTTTGACTACAGAACGTGATACTCGAGGTAATAATCTTGTGGTTATTGTCGATAACCAGTTGACAAGAATAACTTATTACAAACATATAATCAACACATCGATATTCTTGACCTCTTCCGCTTGAATTGTTGGTCATTTACAAAAAAGTACACTGTTGTTCATTCAACAATTATTGACTCATTACTTTCAGTGTGGACGAAATATACATTGGACATTCTCCTATCACAATGAAATACTCGCATGTTTAAATACAGATGACAATTACAACAAGTTCAGATGATGTGTGTAAACAATTCATTCAAATACTACAATGAAAATTCGTTTTCTTCTTGTATGTCACCACGTTTTTTAACCTTCTGGTTCAGTGATCACTGCTGTAATTGTAAATGTGCGTTGATCGAGAGATTCTTTCAATTTCTAACATTTCGCTTTCATCTAAATGGATTCTCTTTCTTTTATTATAATCATTGACCACTAAAATCTACAAAACTGAACACATTAGGTTTAACTTCTACGTGATCAACAGGAAAATGTTTATATATTTCGATCGCAAATTCTAATAACAGACTGTGATGTAACATTACGGTCAAATAGAATTCATATTCATTTGTTCATAGGTTGCAATCTGTATTCCAGGGTTATGGAATCAACTGACAGAATTTATGTGAATGGTTGAGATCATGAGCTTCAGGAAATACCTCTTCATGCCAGTCACTAATATGCATATTTCCATTACTATCAGAAGGGGTTTTGTGTATATTTTATTAATTTTGTTAGTTGGGAATATGAGTCAATCATCTAGAGGTTAAGCGATCGCGCTTAGTGGTACCATGATGGAGTCTCACAATAAAACAAAACGACCCGCCAGATCTTATCTTACTTGATTAGACTTCAAGCAATCATGCTAAAACGCTGCACCATCGTAAAACAATTCACAGATTATTACAACCAACAAAATGTTTGTTTGTAAAGATATGAATTACAAATAAACCAATCACTTAGTCAAAAGTATTGCTTATTATATCCGAAATAAATTTGATCAGTAAGGGTCAGGAACTTCGACCAACGATGGATGAATCTCAGCCTATATACCAAAATAGCTAGAAGAATAATGCATACTCATGATTTCATCTACCATGATCATTGGTTAAAACAATCACTTAGTTAAAAGTATTGCTTATTATAACCGAAAAAGCAGATAAACGCCTCAAGAATATATTTAAGCACTACAACTTCCAACAAGAATTATTAACATTTTGAACAAAAAGATGAGGTGAGTGTTGACTGTACAGTTAAAGCAGACTAGAGTATTATTTGAATTTCAATTTCATTCAATGAGATAACGCTGTTTTTTATCTAAATTATTTCAGACATACCTTTTCATCTGGTCAGTTGATACTGATCTATTTGGTCATCGTATTAGTTTCGAAATCTTTCGACTGCCATAACATTTGTAAAGACTCTTATTCAAATTCGTATGAAGACATAGTTTCTGAGGATGATGCACATAAGCACGTAAGTATTCAGTCAGGTTATAATACACAAATTCAGACTAAATTTTCTACCTATACTCAAAAAATTCGCCTTAATCAGCCTCGTCCATATGATCCGAATATGTTTGAGAATTTAAAAACTGATCAAGTGAGTTGACTGCAGTTTGCGATGGAGGTACCAATCTATGCGTTTGCTTATTCTCAGGAAATCTTTCCAAGATTCCCGTTTAAATTTAACAATAAGAACGTCCAGAAATTACTTGTAAAACGTCCAGGTAATAGAATCATTTTCTTCGGACTATAACTGTTACTGCGTCTGGTTATACACACTTCAGTCCTTGAATCAAAGTTGCTTGAATTTTTTCAGTAGATCGGTTTTACGTTTTTTCTAGCATTCAGAACTTCTGCCGATATTTTGTTTCGTTCAAGCTGCGAATAATTTAACGCCCTATATCAAGCTAATTACGATTTATGCAATGCCAAATGATTTTATAACCAACGTTTCAGAAAATATTCTTTTCGGTTAACTGGATTGAAACTTTCATCATATCGTAAAAATAATTGTAAGGATCCCTGAATCTCCCACTTTATTGAACTAGTTCATCTAAGTCTTGAAACGAAGATAATAAGTCGTATCCAAACTAATTCTGTGTCAATAATAATAATAATAATAATAATAATAATAAACTGATTCTGTGCTAAGATGTAGGTTTATTGGAAAAGGCGGATATTCATTATATAGATATACGAACACATATCTTTTGCTTTGATTATTTCAGAAAAACGTTTAGCCATCAGCATAACTTATCATCGAGTATTTTCTCATGACAGTATGTCCATGAAATGATTGTTTGATAACATGTTTAAGATTAAGACATTTACATCATCATTCATTGTAATTACTCCTACTTTTTCTGTTCTTTACAAAAACGGATAGAAGTAATAAATTGTGACCATCCTGGAAAATTAAAAGGGAATCATGTGCGAAATGCACTGGTCATTCGGACACATTGATGAGCTTTGAAGGACAGTTGGCATTATCAGGAGCATACTAGATTTGTTCAGTAATTAATAGACCACTATCGATAAACTAAGTCATAATCTCATTTCACATGTGGATAAACAAATATCGAGATTCATCTTCGTTGACAGGCCTGAAAGAAACATGATGAGTAGTTTGATTTTAAGAATAAGTACATTTGTGCACATCACAAAGTTCATTCTGTAAACATTCCATTGATCTAGGCAACCATTCATTACACAGTCATTCTTAGATATTATTCTTTCAAATTAAGAGATTGTGTAAACGACGTGTATTCGCCTATTCACTTATTATATATAACGAATTTTGTTGTCACAGTTATTTTATCGACTGACATACCAGTGTGGTACGTAACCAAATAAAGTACAAAACTCCAATTGTGAACAGTAAATTCACAGTTCATATCATTTGCTCACATGTTAGAATGTATCCGGTAAAGTATAAAAATGATTGCTTCGACGTGAATACCACTCCAACTGTAAGATCAAATTAGAAGCTTCACGATTTATTGTTTCAATATGAAAATGGGGATGTAATGAAGACTCAAAAAACTGAACATCTGCGATCCATTTTGAATGATACGTGCTTGTTTTATTTACACAACATTCACTAGATTACATTTGTTACGAGTGATTACTTACGAAAGCATTTACGCAAACACAATAAATACCGGCTTAAATCTCGCCACTTTTCCAGTAGGCACATACAGTAAAACATCTAACAGTGACATAATCATCACTAACCCCTCAAATTATAAATATCGGCGATCTTATATTTACAGATCCTACATTCAGGGTAACCACTCTGATACATTCGAATGGGAAGATATCTGTCTATTATGAAAAAGTAAGTTGCACAATTGAGCATGAATATATTATTGTTTAAAGTACTTCAGATTATTCTCATACATTTCGTGCACATCAGTGGTGTAGAATGCATCAAGAAGCATTGAACACGATAGAAGGACACCAAAATTTGCAATGCACACACATACCATATGAAAGTATTAATAATTCCTAATGACACATCGTATCGTAGAATACGTTTTAAAACAGTGAATAATAGGAAGTGAAATATTATCAATGAAAATTCTAATGTCTTCGCGTCGATTGGGGAAAAACAGTGCATGTTAGAGCTCCCCACAAGAAAAGTGAAATTCTGCCACGCTATACAACGTCTTCACAAGTTCAGCTTTTCGAAAATACGACGTAGATTTTCATCATACAATGTGTCATTTCATCTCACGGTAGATAGATAGATCGTTTATCTAACTTTAATGAAGTTGAGAACTGAAGAGAGTCGGATTATCTCTGTAGATCAGATGCAGCATAGCCCAAAAAGAACTGGGATTATCGGTGTGCTTACTGTGAGTGTGATCAGTTGTGTTTGTGCAAGATAATGTAAATGACGACACGTTACTTCTATGGTTAGTCGGCTATGATATCGGTGGTTTTATGTTGATGGATATTGACTGTGACTTCTATTATTTCTTTTCAGATTACCCATAATTTTTGGGGACGTAAAATGGAATCGACCGTTGAAGGTGTAACTTATTGCAAAAGAAGCGGTATCACATTTTATTTATATAATGATTTAAATTGACCTACATAACCAATCATTTGTTAGACTGATGTTACCTTCTGTTTGTACCCAATTACCAGTATGTCACAACAGGAATTCGCTGTAGTCCATCGGTGTGTTCAAACATTTCTTCCTTACAGTCTACAATATTCAGTTGTTCCGTGTGTAAAATATATTGATCCAGATGTCATTGGAGTGTTGATGAGAATAGTAAGAAATAAGATCAGAATACATTTCGAAAACTCACTGTCAACCATTATTGTTAATTGAAAATTCAATATTCATTAAGTGTTCACATATCTTGAAACGAAATCGTATTGTAGTACTTGATAAACAGTCACAGTGGAGATTATTTAGTATTTGTGATCAAGTATTTTGAACAGTGGACTACTGCTATTATCTGAACTACAATAAATTTGTCTGTATCTCCATTTAAACAACCGTCATCTTTGTTACTGTGACAAAGCAGATTTGATTTGCTTTGATGAATTCTCAATAGTGTTGTGGCAGTTTTCTATGCTATATTCCATCATTATCGAATTTCACAGTCACGTCTACTAACGCTTGCTAGACTGGTATATCGAGTAATATGACTAAGAAATGTGAATGTCTCCATCGCAAACGTGCGGATGGATACTTGGTGAAGTCTTCCGTATATATGTTTAACGATTGACTGATATAAACAAGGATATATGAACGAGGATACTATGCAGACGATGCATCCATTCTTTTTATTCATTCACTCACTATTCAATCCGCTAAACATACAGTCGTTGTTGATATCACTTCCAACGCAAAACGAAGAGTATTTAGTCAAGTAGAATCGATCGTTGTTTTATTAAATGTTCAATTGTCATGCTTCATAGACGTGGTCGTATGTTCTTGAAAGACGTTGCTGAGTTTCAGTGTTGACTATTCGTGTAATAATTTGTGACGAGTTAAACATACTTTTTAAAAAGTGTTACACTGGCACCCTTGTAAAGTGAGTCAGAGATGTGACGATATCATTTTTTATTTATTGGTTGGATATTGATCATTTTTGGTACTAAAATGATGTAAATCATATTTTGTGAAGATGCTGTCTGGCCGCCATTTTATCCGTAATCAGATATCAAACAGTTTCTCATTTTGAACACAACTTAAACGAGCAAATAACTTGTTATGCTTAAAATGTCGATTGAAATTTCAAGTGTCTTCTTTTTTGCACAATTTTCTTACACTAGGTAAGAAAACCTTTAACATAATTGTTCCTGAAAAATGGATCAAATCTGGCACGTTGATAGAGTATAAACAGCGTCCATGAAAAAAGATAATTGGAGCGTAATTATGTGAAACGTCTAACCACATGTTTTAGTTATGCTTAATCTGTTATTTTTATTCTATTAAAAACACTTACTCTTTTGTTAATGAATTCAATAAAATGAAAAATATTTTATGGAACTACACATTTTCATGATTTTGTTGTCGAAATATAAAATATGGTTTTAAAAATTTACGTGATTGTTTTCATTCAATATAAACTGATTAGTTTTACAAACGTTAACAGCATTGTACTTATGAACTAACAGTACCGAGTTTATATGCAATCAACAATGAGTCCGTTGTGAATGTCCATTTTGATGAAGTTTCACTACTGAAAAATGTCATTTGAAATTGACAACGTTCATCGGTTTAAGCTGAACTGTTGGAGTGCAGCATAAGTATTTAATAAGACACCTCAATCGTTCGTTATTTGATTGTTCAGTATTCTGTGAAATCTTGATGATAGACCATTATTAATTGTATGTTGGGAGTGCTGATTATAAAGGATCTCTAGAGATTTCGTGTGGTAACCATATAGGAATGAATAATAATGTGGATCGAATGAGTTATTTACAGTCCTGCCGTAGCATTTCTAAATAGGATGACAGAGTTGAAAAACAAATACACTGTGTTGTTTGCATTAATGGTTGATCACTTTATTATACAAACCTTGATTAATAAATTTTTCTATTCTCCTGAAAATATGAGGAAGGACTTTACTTATGTTCTTTTACATTGATTGTCGGAATTTTCTCGCTGATGTATAGGACTGAAAATTGATTGGTTCTTTCATGCTAAATGTGCATCGTGTGCGAGTTTCCTCGATATTGCCATTAAGTCACTATTAATATGAGCGGAGATGAATGATGGCCAGCAGTAAAATCCAGGACACGCGTCACATTGTCGCATTCGGATATCGTCAGTTGGTTGTACTTTTATCACAGGGTTGATGTGTCACTGCGGTACTCGGACTCATTATTGTTCACGTCAAACATCGTCACGTCATCTCCTTAGTTACTTAGTATGGACACTCACTGGATTCTCTAAACGTTTTCAATTCACTATTCTAAGAAGAACACAGATTTGGTAAGTGTTAGTCCTTTGGCAAAGTGAGTGCTCGGAATTCACATCTTTTTCGTGATACTGAAGTCTTGAATTTTGACATTATGTTCATATTTTGGACTACTGCTCATTTTCACAATCGTTATACCAAACCATATTATTAAATCTTAATTAGATTGAAGCTTCTGATAGCCATATTTTATTTCTATCTACGATTTTGTTAGATGCTTTCTACACTTAAGAAAGATTATATGTGACTTTTGATTTGTGTCATAATTTCAATGTTGACACCGGCAGAATACAGTCCATTAATTTTTTCAAACTTCGTCCATAGAAAGGCATTAACTAATATTATTTGTCGATATTGATTTCCTACAGCATCATGAACTGCTAGTTGATTTACATAGGCTTCAGCTAATCATAAACCTCGTCGAACAGCAAATTCACGAGCTTTAGATTTCAAAGAAACTCGTTCTGAATCTTAAGTGTATTTTATTCGCGCGATGATACATTCCACGCTTTATTCGAGAATTTTCCCCAACTAACTAAGCCTTTCGAGGAGATCCCGTCGGTAGCTATTCGTGTTGTACACCACGCAGTCACCCGCCGACCCCCAGTCACGGCGAAACCTCGCCGACTGACGCCGGAAAATTAGCTTGCGCTAGACGCGAGTTCGACAATTCACTAGCTACTACCATTATTCGTCCTTCTCACAGTACCCGAGCCGCACCTCTCCACATGGTTCATTAAAACGATTGGGTTGGATGGAGACCATTCGGCGATTACCGAGCATTAAACGCAGCTGCTTTTTTTGATAGATACCTTATCCCCCCGCATACACGACATCACGGCATCACTCAGGAGCTCGACTATTTTATCTAAGATCGATCTGACACGAGCATATCATCAGATCCCTGTCTCTTTTGAAGACATCGAGAAAACCGCTATCTTGACTCCTTTCGGTCTGTTTGAGTTTCCACGAATTCCACTCGGATTAAGGAATGCTGCTCAAGCTTTCAATAGCATAGTAAGAGACTTAGATTTCGTCCAAGTCTATATTGATGACCTGTTAATCACGTCACTAAACGTAGATGAACATTATAAGCATCTAACACTCTTATTCCAGCGCCTTCCGGAAAATCAGATAATAGTGAACCAGGACAAGTTAGAACTGTGCAAACGGGAAATAAAATTCTTAGGTCGCATTATTAAGCAAGAGGTTATTGTACTTTGCAAGGACAAAGCACACACAATAATGGAGTTCACCGTACCATCCGCACTCAAAGAACTGAAGGCATTTCTCCGTTTTGTCACAGAGGTTGCGTAGATTAACTTTAAAACTCATGGGTTTTCATGAGTTTTCAACAAGTGAATTAAGTTTCCCATGTATATAAGAAGGCTAGTGCATGTTCAAGAAAATCTTTATTGAAAAATAAATTCAACATAAAAAATATTCCACGGATTACTTGTTTTCGCCACGCCTGTTCGACTATTGAGAATTTAATAATCTTCTTTTGAATTCTGAAGTGTAAAAAACAAAAAATGTACAACGATATCCGAATGACACGCTTTGGTACACACTGAATTAGTTCATACCTCTTGTTGTTTCGTTCAATTAAGCTTTATTAACTTGTCTCTCACGTCGTGAAAGTAACCGTGTGTCGCGATATTGCACAACTTCGCCAGGTTTTTTTGTTGATGGGTCATGACAAACATTGACTGGTTAATGCACCTGAAGTTTAAATAATAAATATAGTTAACATCGTATGTAGCCGTAAAACCGGCATTTCTGAAGTGCTCGTTTTGACGAAGTGTCAAATAGCGTGAAATTACTGGTAGTCTCAGGTGTCATGAGGTACAACGAACCATATTGCATTGAAGTTTTAGGATCATTATCCATTAACCTCGTTAACATGACCATCTGTAATACGAACAGGTTATCAAATTAATATTTCAGACTTACAAATCTGTTCCTGGTTTCGTTCTGCTGCAAACAAGTATCCAATATCTGCAGTTCCTGTTCAGATGACAAATGGAATTGCTAACTTGATAGTCCGCAATCTAATTGATGTGGTTGTTCGCGATCACCGGACTTCGATACTAGCAGCTTCACATTTGCAATTAAGTCAGTGATACGTTCTTCAGCACTGTGTGCAATCTATCAAATCTGAAAAAACTTTACTTGATGGTACAAGTAACTTACTCGGCCGCCAACAAACAGTCTACACGCTTAGATCCTGACGTTGACGTTGGTGCATCTAATTGTGCCAAGCTTCTTAATGAACATCTAAAAAGTAAAGAGATGTACTTGGCAATTGGCGTAGTGACGCAATTAAACAACCAAAATTTTGGATATTGTACGTACATATTTCCAGCCTGCATCTCAGCCACATTCATGTCTACTGAATAGCAAAGAAACTCTACTTTACGCATCAGAGCACCTCTACAAAATGTTAGTAAGATTATTGTACTGAACTGACGGGCTTCTCTGTGTTTAGTGGCATGGTGATTTCGTCCTTTTTTTGGTGAAGATCCATATTTTGGAAGGAAACTAACGTATCCTTTGCAGACAGGGCATACTTCACACGCTATTCAAATAATCAACTGCAACTGCTTCTTTCCAAAAGAATGCATTTCAATTCTATTTATTAATGAAGACACACTTCAATACCAAATGACATATCAAAATGTATTCAACCTCACGACAAATTTTATCTCATCCACTGACACATCATACACAACCATAATCAATATTCAGTGAACACATACATTTGGTCAACAGTCAAATGTGTTTATCCAGAATGTTGGATGAGGATGAGTTTATGCTTCACAGTGATTGGCATCAAACGGTGCACAGAAGGTGATGTGGATTATATCATCAGGATGATTCATCACAGTCTCATAGACCGATACACATAGGAAGTAATAAGTAGTTGAGTGTCGAAGAATCGGGATTATTAATGCGCGCTCCATAGTTTGATAAACTAAGGAAGTGAGAGCTAGATGATTCTATGAGAAAGCGATCACTGAACTCATTTGAAATTAAATGGTAGGTGGTTACAGTGTTTGTTCATAGCTGGAGCAAGACCTTCTATGAATTGATAGTCAGAAGATTTGCTTTCACTTCATTTTGTTTATAGAAAAGTAGTAATCTTTTGTAAAATAAGAATTTCACTGATATTTATTCTGTGCGTGAAGATGATCATCAGTCAAATGAAGAACTTACTATTAGAAAGCCATGTTTTTTTGTTCTAAATAAGATTCATATTACGCCCATTATACATAACAGAGAATAAAGTACACTATATTATCTATTTAATGAGATGGAATGAGGTGACATTTCTGTAAATAACTGAGGTCAACAAGAACATGTTTTACTGAAGTAAATGGTCAGATGAAGTACACTGAGATTAAAAAAGTAATATTTGTCACTTTGGAAATTTTACAGGATGTAACAGAAATGATAAAACCTGGTGTAATGTTATACTCACAGACTCAGAGATTCTTTTACTATGCACGCTTCTACGTAATGTGCCATCACATCGTCTGCTTTGTATGACGTCAAAGAAGATCAGCTTTTTGTCATGCTCGCATTCACCAGTGAAACTGATCAGAATTTCGAAATTTCTCTACTGCTTTGATATTTGTTAAGGATCTGAATTTTAGAATTATGAATCTGTTATTTTTGATGACTATGCATATAGATATGTAAGTAACCATTCAGCTTTCAACACATATCCTGACACATCAGTATTACTATTCCCAGAAAAGTCCTCCTAATCAGCCACTTCCAGTTGTTAATGGGAGATTTGAGAAAATGGTTCATGTTAAGGCCAGTTGATTACATTTTGCAATGAAGAGATTAATTCATACGTTTGCATATTTTCAGTATGTTGCTCCAAGTTTCCCATTTTTATTTTACGGTTATATCGTCCGTACTTTCTATATGGACACTAAAGGTATGTAAATCATTTTCTTTCAACAGAATTAGTTACCGAGATTTCCTTTTTCAAACTTCATTCCACGAACCAAAGTTGCTTTAATTTCTTCGGTAAATTAGTTTTATGCTTTTTCTAACATTCAAAACTTCTACTGATGTCCTAATTAGTTCAACTTGTAAATAGTTTGACGCCGCATAGCAAACTAATTATGACTCATGCAATTCATTTTAGTCTCCAGTTCAATTCAAAGTCTTGCTTTCATCCACTACATATTATCAATCAAATTGTATGATTCCATGCGACTAACAAACGTAAAATAAAAATGTACGGAACAAATTACGTAGGATCAATCGAAACTTTCACAAGGGGCAGGTATTGGTCTGAATCTGAGATTTCAATTGGGAGTGAGTTCTTCTATCATTTTGTGATATTCTGTTTCGTTTTAGATTTCTCACTTTCTTTTAGCATATATGATCCGATATTTAACTCGATTATTTCATGAGACATGACCAGTACACAGTAATTATTTTATTTGTGTGATTTGATGCCGTTTAATGTGTTCACAACACGTATTCATTATTGTCAAGTAAATCTTTAAATAGAACAGCGATTCATTGCAAAGCAAACTCAAATTGATTGAGTGGAATTAATGAATCGAATGATGAAATTGCTGAAATAAAAATTGTCTACTCTTCAATCTGTTTAAACTACTATAACACAGATATCAATCCAATACTGTTTGGTAGATTCAATGAGTTGTATCGATAACAGGTGTTTTTTTCTCAACACCACTTCTAAGTGTATACAGAATCGACTCTAGACTGATCATTTGTAGACGGCTTGGAAACCAACAATAATTACACGAACTCTCTTACATAGAATACACAACATTCTTACTCTTCCTTAGACAGCATGTTTTACTCGCCAAAGAAATATATCTAACTTACATGAAAACATAAGTTCTGACAAGCCTTTATTATTTAACTTAATACCATAGCACGTCTAAATGCAAAGGCAGATCTGTAGAGGAATTGAGCCCTACCACGAGACAATATGAGAAATAGACATTAAACATTTAACGCAGAGAAATACAGAAGAATCGAGAAGGCGGGGAGAATGAGTTGAATTAGTCCGAGTTGATCGGATGGCATGGCTCGGCCTTGCAGGCGTGGTCCCAGCTGAATGTTATCATGTATCTTCTATTCACATTAAATATATTCTATCTCTGGCCTAAGCTTGTTCTCCATCACGTATTGGTAATTGTTACAATGCAATGAGTCGGTGTAGACGACGATGTAACTTCCACGTAAGATCTTATAGATTAGGCAGTTACATCATGATAAATCTACAATTTTAGGATTATGTCTATTATTAAAGCAGTGCTAATATCATAGTAGACCGTATTTCTAAATTCGTGAGCCCGACTTAAGAAACGCGATCTCTAATTCTTCATCCATATTTCCACTTTAACATTTTCGATCGATATTAACTTATGTAAACCCATTATTCTAATAGTCCTCTGAATAATGCTCATACGTATTATCTTAACGATATATTGATTATTACTCATAACTTACTAGCTTAATCAACAATAAAAACTGATCATCTACATTAACTAAGTAGCTTTGATGGTTCGTTAACAAGCTTTGATAGCATTAACATGCTTCAGCGAAACAAGCCTGTTTTAACATCAAGCTCTAGCAAATGTGACCTGTAAATAACCTAAATATACATTGGCTATTAATGCAATCAAGGACTAAATAGTTATCTGGATCTGATTCTTAGTGTTCCTTCACTTAACACATTCTATTTTTAAACTATACACTATCCTGCAATATCTTTTCTTCCGACCGCTGCCTGCCCAATTTACAATTGCTGAGTTCCATGGTCAAACAGGATGCAAATGCCAGAAATTCACGGTGAGTTTGAACTATAGATTTCCTGCAATCTTAGGTCTCGTTTAGACTGATAGTCAGGCAATGCCACATATTTGGCTTAAATGAATTTTGGACTTACACAAATCCAGTTCTCAATGCTGGGTTAATCCAATAATTTAGTCGACAGTATCTCGTGTATAGTCCAGATTCGAATTACTGTCCGATTCAAATCATCATTACTTAGAAGCGAAAACAACCCAGGCGAGTTTTACTTTTTCCCTTTTCTGGTTCATTTTTTATGATTTAAGTACTTCTTAACTTAAATTTTTTCTGTAAGACTGGTTTTGTATATTTCATACGAGCCACTCCCAGGACTAAGTAGAAATATTTATTACTTTTATACCACAACATTCTACTAAGAAAACGTGCTGTTTAAAGGCATTTCTTATGTTTAGTTCCCTCTGCACACATTTATAAATATCGCTAGGTTAACTACAGCGAACTCTTATGTAAAGTTTATAACTCATCATATTCTTAACTGAAATTCCATAAGTCGTCTCGAATTAGAAAAATATTTTTCATTTTGGCCGTGTTTATTATTTTTAATTTGCCATATATCTCAACAATCTGCATGTTAATCTGGCCCGTACTTGCATTGCATTATATCTCTATGCCTCTTAAATTTAAAAATCATCTGAATCGCCTTTAACATTTTCAATAAACCCGTCATAGACATTACTGCTATACGTATTTGGGTTTACGAATTGGTCTAGTGTATTAGTAGCCTAAAAAGACGAACATATAAGGGATAATAAAGTCACCAAATCTAGGTATTATCATACTGCACTTATTTATTAACTAAATTCTCATGTTGTTCGACAAGCAAACATTTAAAATTAAATCTCCGAAGCCTATTATTAAAATTAACATTATGTACACGAATATATTGAGATTATCATTAGTAATATAAACAGGTAACTCGGATTCGTTCACGCTACGAATTTCTGATAATTTTGACTCACACAAAGCAACAGCATCTAATTTTCACTGAATTATCCTCAATCAACACTATAATTATTTTAATATAATGGTTTCAGGATATCGTCATAAAGCATTGTCATGACTTGACAATCACGTAATATGATTGATAAAGTTGACGAAACTATTAACAAATCGGTCAGCAAATCGACTTATAATTATCATTAAATAGTGTTGTTTTTCTTTTCATTCACTAAGGATGATTACAGTATGTTTATCAGTTGCTCATTCCGTAAATATCTCAAAATCTTAACAAAATAATTGAAGGTTTAGCGACACATACATGTATGCAAAACATCAATATAAGCAGTCGAGCAAATCTCCTGCAAACTGGAAACATCACTGTAGAATTTATCCAAACATTGACTAAACATCAAGCCATTATCATAGACATGAGTTGGGAATGTACTCCCCTTGGTTATAACTTATGTTCTCCCTGGTAATCCCATGAGCAGCACTCACTGTCAATCATCTTGTAAAAACTTATTTAGACGAATACATCTTGAAGCAGCACATCACCTAGAAATGTGGCACATAGGCCTAACTCATTTCAATTACTTATAATCACTATGCCTCAATGAAACAGCATTCCGTCTTATACTAATCTGGCACTTGCAACTAACTTGTATGTGCCATCAGCCGATAAGTATGAATATAAATAAATAGTCTATGGCAAATCAGAACATTGAGTCTGGAGCATATCTCTAACGGATACACTCATGCTTAACGAATCGCTTTTATCTATCTGTCCAAAATCCACATAATTATTACTTTTCACGTATTTAAAAATTTGTGATAACAATTCATATGTATTGGTTGTATTACCGGATTCTATCACGGTCAAGTAAAAATGAGGTCGAGAAAATCTCCCCATATCTAAATAAACCTTATCAAACTAACTGGAACACTAGTTGGAATTCTTCTCCGCGGTAACACTTTTGTTCTTTCAGTTAGCCTGCTAATACCGATGCGATTGGAAATCAACGCATGGACAACTTACCGGCACATACGTTATTTGATTTCATAATTTAGACCAAATACGATACCAGTTTTAACATTTCTACAATATTGAATGTTTATAATATTTCTCAACAGGAAATGTTATTAACCTACGGCTATTACCAACTATCTTACGGCGACTTATCAAAAGATCCCTAACGGAGTCATTTCATTATAATTATAATCCCGCTTTGTTTAGCTCAAATAGTCTCCGCCCAAATTTTCATTTTAAGCGTGTTAAGCATTAAATGAGACACTTTAAAGTTATTACTTGTGTTTCCCTACCAGATGCTGCCGACTTCTTTCTGATTTATCTTTCAGTTCATCAATACCCGGATGATTCTTATTATTCTTGCTAACCTCCGGCGCGCGACAATCCCTCACAATTTGGTATCGAACCAACGTCACGTTGATTCTGATGGGAGAGTAGTGTAGCGGCATTAGGCCCTACCACGAGACAATATGAGAAATAGACATTAAACATTTAACGCGGAGAAATACAGAAGAATCGAGAAGGCAGGGAGAATGAGTTGAATTAGTCCGAGTTGATCGGATGGCATGGCTCGGCCTTGCAGGCGTGGTCCCAGCTGAATGTTATCATGTATCTTCTATTCACATTAAATATATTCTATCTCTGGCCTAAGCTTGTTCTCCATCACGTATTGGTGATTGTTACAATGCAATGAGTCGGTGTAGACGACGATGTAACTTCCACGTAAGATCTTATAGATTAGGCAGTTGCATCATGATAAATCTACAATTTTAGGATTATGTCTATTATTAAAGCAGTGCTAATATCATAGTAGACTGTAATTCTACAGATCAACCTCATTTGTGGAGATATAAATACACTAAACCTGGTTAGTGTTATGTTTACTTCCATTGAGTGCACAAATGTTTATCACTATCTGTTCAACTAAAGTGTTCAGAACTAATACATCAACCTTCCTCCTTTTCCGGACTCACCATCTGCAGTAGCCCCATGGGGGCTCCGGGAAGAGTTATATGTATATATATGAACACTATTGAGAGGGTGAACTGTTTTGAATGAAACATATGAATAAGAAATTATTTCGTTCAATAATTTATACGGTTTTGATCTGGTTCTCAGCAATTGGTCGTCTGTGAAGATACGACAATTTTTACAGAGGCCAATTCGATTTGAAGTTGATTTTCATGTGATAGGTCGATATTGTGAATGTGGATAATTGGATTCCATCTCATTGATCTGATGACATCTTGTTCATAAACGCACAAACAAATTGTGCTCTATCGCACTGCAACCATAGGTTTTCAACCAGTTTGAAATAACTGTCTAGTACACACTAACTTTCAGTGTTTTGCTCTTGATCACAACTTATAGAAAGATTCGTCTTCGAAGTAAGTCATCATCTTTTCAGTCAATGTTTATGAAAAAGCGATAGTTCTTTGTTAAAGCATTGTAAAAAGATTGAGCAGGCTGCGACTGAGGCATAAAGCAGCTAGGAAAGTCAGCATTATGACCTGAATTTGTCGACATCCAACATCGTACACCCTAAATTTTATAAAATTTCACCTATTTAATTACGATCAGCATTAACATAAAGAAACGAAATCCTATAATACTGACAGAATGTCGACGAAAACTCATTAGTGATCATGTTAAAAACAAGAGCTAACCAACAACATTTTTAAGTCCTGACACTAATGTAAATGGAAATGTTTGGGGTGATGGCAGCTGAAGAAAATAAATGAGTAATGAAAATTGACAATCCTTAAAAATGGTGGTTGATCAATTTTAAGGGCCTGACAATTAGAAGATCAACATGCAGAATAGAATAGGTCATTTTGTAGCTGTTCTTGACTTTATGGATGATGATGATGGCGTGTACATCTGGTTTAACTTTGCACATATTTCTCAACAGAATGTGTAATAACAAAATATAAGAGTTTGAAAACAAGCTTTACTAAGAGTACAAAAACTTGGACTATTCGTTTATAATCAGACTGCTAACATTGTAGAAAAATGTACATCACTTGAGAATTCGCATACACGACGAAATCTTTTGGTCACAAAATACTTAGAATGACATGCTTACTGGTTGAATAATTATAAATTGTATAGTGGAATTATATCAACTGCTACGGTCTAATGTTGTAACTGTCTTATCATCTCATTGTTGGCTTCACATTCAAAATAATTTACACGATCGTTGTTATCAACAAGGTACTAAGAAGTTGTTTCAACACAGATTATGGAGAAAATATTGTATGACAAATGAGTGATGAAGCTGTTTGTCCTTTCAAGCACTGATCATTTTGTGAAGTTTATCGTCTAGCATGATGCTCAAACCAGCTGCAATATCGGAAGCTCATATGTAGTATTTTCGGTACGGAATCTATATTGATAGACAATGCATTGGTTATAGTGTTGATTTGAAGAGTTTTCGTGTTGCATTTGTGGCAGTAAGGAATTCTTTTGCAGATTTTTCCACTGGTCGTTTGAGTTACAACGTTGAATGATTTGATTATGCTCTCTGCCTTCTCCCAAACTTAAATATTGGTCCATTCGTGACTACTGGAATAACAATCAAACTTACCTGAGAAGCAACACACTTTAAGAGATTCCGAGAAAGTTTTCCTGCTCAATTATGTAAAATAATATTTGATCAAACACTGAAATTAGTAACAAAATGGGAGCAATGATGTGATGTACCTGATACAGAATGACCAGTTGACATGAAACCATTGAGTAAGAAAAATGTAATTCCATTAAAAGGCATTTACGATATTCAATTCAGACGTGTTCAGCGCACACACCTGGATACTCATTTTGGAATGCAGGATCTGATAGAGCATGAACTTATGGAACTCATCACTTCAGTTCTAATGAATGACTTGTGCTCGGTCGTGGTAATAACTGAAATGCCTTATAATTATATCCCCATGACTTCCTCATCTTTCTTTGCATCTCTACCAGTTTACATATCAGTCATGCTTCACTACTATACTGATCTATGAATATTTGCTACACCTTGACTAGGCAACACTGAGGACAGAATAGAGAAACGCAGACTTAACAATTTCCGAAATGGCATTAGAATACTTTATCTGTGCCTTTTTGAGATCCTGCCTATGTTAACACACTTACACTCAATATGCGTTATTTATTTTTATGAATTTTGAATAGACATAAATAACTAAATGCCTGATACATATGCTACTGCAGACGTTAATTAAACACTACCTATATCGGTCCATCCAGGTATAGTGCGTTCCACTGATATAAACATAAGTAGTTGACAAAGCTAGTCAGGAATAGAATGCTTGGCTGCAGAAGGTTGGGCAGATCGAGGAAGAAAGAATGGGAACATAAAGTCTGAAACAATTAATGAACATTTTGCGAATAGAGTATTTACTGTATGGTTCTCAGAGGTTCTGTTATTCCTCATCAAATACATTCGATTACCCCACTTGTGTTCTCGTTCATCACACTGGCCCTTCTATCCCATACTCGTGAACAAACGCAAACGAAGACAACCAGTGTAACAACAGCAAGAACTACCGAATGAAATGCACAAGTACTCATATATATATATACCACTCTATCCTAAAGAAATTAATTCATTGACCCCAATAAAATGCACTTGTCCGTTGTGTCACTTCTGATTGCTATAGACTTTCCTTTGGCTACTTTCGACTGGCTCTGCACATCACCTTTATCTCGTGGAAAATAAGGCATGCTTCTAGGACAAAACTGAAGAAACTGAGGTAGTAAAGTCTTTTCACTAATTTTCTTTGAGCTTAGCCATTATTTCTTCCAAGCTTATTCTGATATTCCAAACTGACTATATCGGTCAATTCATTTAGCCGCAGGTGCGAGAAAAGAGGCTGTCTATGTGAATTTAGTGGACTGTTGCGGATGTAGTTTATAGTTCGCTCATTAGGAAGCCGATATTCGGTTTACTTTGCTTTGTGATTATATTCTGCTGTTTTTCTTCGTGGAAACATATTAACAAATCAAGTCCGAATGTTCCTTCTGATCATCGACTCGACAGTGTGAACAACATTAGGCAATGCTCTATTCAGTGTTATTGTCGGTGGGTTTTTCGGTCCTCCTTTTCTTGTGATCATTTCGAATATCACGGATCCACAATCATGAAAACATCCTTCAGCGCAAAAAAGGTGTTAATCACGAAGAAAGTTATACAGCGTTAAGCACCGACCAACGATGGCAATGACGACAATAAAGATCAGCTCATGAGAAGCCGCAATCGAATGTAGCGAAGTTCCAAAGAAATGTTCTCAGCATCGTGATATGAGATATAAAGGCCATAATCGGAATGGATGACACCGGATATGAAGATATCAACGTACGGCACGAAGTTGGAGAGAGAAACACAAATGGAAAGAGATTTACAAACCTATGTGCATTCAACAAATTGCTTATGGGTGGCACAATATTCCCACACAAGTGCATAAATAAAGCTACATGGGTCTTACAGGATCACACCAGGGAGAAACAAATCGATCATTTTTGCATCAGTGAAAAATGCAAGTCGGTAGATGACATGAGGACAAGGAGAGGAACTGACATAGATTCAAATCACCACCTAATTGCATGCTGCATAAATATTTTGCTACTTGTTCCAGTCATCTATATATTTCGACAACTTAACTGTTTTTGTTTGTTTTAACACATAATTATGTCTTTTGATCGCACAGCCTATTCAAGCGCGTTTATGAAATGTTTAAGACATTTCGCTGTACACGTTACAGGAAAACCTAGACAGAAACTTCGCAATAGCTGGCAAAATGCATTGAACAGAAAGAACATTATTCAGATGCCGATTATTGGACTGCTGACATAATATTGGCGATCACTCATTATTTATCGTCAGGATCAACCAAAAATACGAAAAGTAGTTTTCGCACTTACGTAGGCTGGTCGAAATACTTTGTACTGAGAATTTTATATTGTACCAAAAATATAGTCTTAAACAAAGTAACTAACAATGATATTATTTGAATCTAAGGAAGTAATGGACAACTAGGAAACTGTGCATTAAAAATTTGCAATACAGCTTTTCTCAACGTACTGAAAAACTCAGCGAATTCAAGATAACTCTCAGCAACAAGTTCCAAGCCTAACAGAATCTACTGAAAAAAGAAAGAAATACTATGAATGATAACTGGGCAATGCTCAACGGTGCATTATATTCAACGCTCCAGGTAGTTGTGGGCTGCAGCAAGCATCAAAATAAGGAATGCATCTCTATGAAATCCTGGACAATATTTAGCAAAGGTACAGAAAATGTCAGGGCACAAGCTGAATACATTGAGGCAGAAATCCATGCGAGATCAAGAAACGATAGTGGAAAAACCTGCAAAACAGGAAGAAATGACCCTATGGGGCAACTAGCAGAGAAATATAGTAAACCAAAGAGACCAGCCAAGTACAATGAAGGAAACTCTATCACTGGGATTCAAGAACACTGAGGAAGACTAGCAGAAAATTTTGAAGACCGATTTCATCATTCCTAAGGAACACACACGTATCAACCAATGAATTGTCGAAAGCCGTATTGAGTGACGCTGCTGATCAGGAGAATAAGAGATAAGGATAACGTAGAATCCCATGACCAAAGATTCAGCGAGTCAACTAGTGACTGGGCCAGCAGCGTTAAGTGGCTTTCTTTTTGTTGAATAATATCTGGTTATTAATGAAACAAACATTAAGTTTTATTTGATAATTTATAATTAAACTCATGACAATTTGAAGATCATTTGCTTCGCACTTTAACGATACCTTAGACCGTGAGAATTAAGTTTTTTCACGTCCTCCACTTCACTGAACTTCTAAATTTTATCGTTGAATATGATCAGCGCGAATCAAATCGAAATGTACATAAATTCCAGTTCAGTAAGACTTGTGCTTGCTTCAAATTTATGAGCTACTCACTATAAAGAAAATGAATGTCACTTTTGGAGGAATTTTATGGTGTACTGTGATATATTGGTAAAACATTGTGAAGTAGTTGATAATCGCTTGTTTAATGGAAACTTGTCACCTTCTACACTCATTTTACAATTCAACTCAAGGTCCGCTCATAAGATACTTACAGTTTAAGAAAAATGGGTAGTCTAAACTTGCAGGTCTTGGCTACTCTCTACCTAGAATCTTGTGTTGTTTGTTTACTTCAGTTAAGATGATAGGTAATTAAGTTTACATTTTCAAATCTGTGTATGAGTTTATGAGTTAGTTTTGGCTGCTCACTGAACTGATCATGACCTGAATACTTGACAAAAAGTGTTATGTCCAAATTTGCTAAATCTGGGATGCTTGATGTACGAATAATTGCTAGATTTACGACTATAACCCAAACAAGTGAAAAGACCAAATCAATTTTACCACCAAATAAACCTAAAAACATATTGATTATTATCATTACCATATAAACAAATTCACTTCAATGTTTAGAAGTCCCTGAGTACAATAACAGAGCAGCAACCACGTAAGAACTGAGTAATATTTACAAAAAACATTCATAATCAGACAAATACTTGTGAGTTCTCTTATGACAGAAAAATGTTTCCGCCCAGTCATATTCTTGTGTGAATCAACCTTATTTGTTATCAATCAATAGGGTGTATTTGAAACACCATGCTTAGCAATACCTTCAGTATTTTGATGCTCCATTATCATTAGTTTTGGTTTATTTCTAGATTTCTCTGTAACATAAATCAAATAAATGTTACTGAGTATTTCAATTGATTTCAGTAGAATGCAGTGAAATCTCTCAGATTTAACAAAACACACTTCATACCGAATCAACAAACTTATGATTAATGTGATCTCATCAAGTACATGTAATAGAAGGTTTCATTATAACCAGTGTTTTTAAATCATATTTTATTCTTTCAAAGTGTACAACAAAATAGAGTTTTATTATCATTCACATTTCTAGTAGTAATATTGAACAGTTATAACACAGAGGTATAGATATTAGTGACTGTTGAAGTTACCTTACATCGAATAATTTTCACCATTGTTAATTTCTTTAAGTGATTTTAAACGTATTAAATGTATTAAACAGATCATTGACCAACACAAAAACATTTGGCCTGTAGCGGTAAATAAGTCCCCAAAATCAAATAGCTCTGTAAGTTTCCGACATTGGATGCTGACCACAGTTTTAGTGGACTCATCTAGCTGAAGGCGCTCGATCAAGCATCCGCACCAGATCACGTGTGGGAACGCTGTGCTCAACGTGTGCCGCAATCTCTAGCCAGATTAGTGCAAACGAAAATCGATATATTGATAGCTTATCAAATATATCTTCGATCTCCTCACCTCTGTCTTTTGATTTTACTTGGTGAGTGCGCTTCGTATTAGAAGGTGTTACTGGTTAAAGCGTTGTCAAACTCCGAATACCTGTGGCATCTTCATTGATGAGCCCGACGTGATCTGATACACCATATTGTAAACCGTGAGTCTGTTCCTTATTGTGATTTTATATATCACTGTCTTATTTTAATTATTTTTTTAACATTGTGATATTTTTTTACCGTGTTTTTGGGTTTATATATATATTTCCCACTCGTTCACTTATCGTACTTGATATATTATCTTGACTGAACAGACCCCCAAAGTATTTAATTTAAAGACTGTGTCCCCACCCTCTTTCCAACTTATGCCTTTCTGGCCAGACAACATCGAAGCCTGGTTTTGTTACGCAGAAGCCGACTTCTTCGAGCACGGTGTGAACGATGCACGTGCACAATTCCTCACAGTAGTCAAGGCACTACCGCGCGAATTTAATAGGTACGTAACACCTAGTATGTTTACTAGTGATGTTTTTGATCCATACCAAACTCTGAAACATGCCATCCTTAAACGCGGATATCTAACCGATCGACAAAGGTTAGACCAACTCCTCAACAACATCGACCAGCAACACGGTTCTGCCACAGACATGTTGCAAAGAATGCGAGAAGTCATTGGTCAAAGAACCTTCGATGACAGCCTATTCAAAGAACTTTTCTTTTCCAAACTTCCTCAACAGGTGCAAGCTGTGCTGGTCTCGTTCCAAAACAACGCCGTAGACGAGCTAGCTGCATCTGCCGACCGCGTTCTCGAAATCACTGGGTCTTCTAACGTCAAGGTTTTTTCAGTCAAAGAAAAGCCTCAAACGACCCAGAATGACATAACACAGTTATGTCATACACTTACGCGCTATCTCAAACTCTGTAACGACCGTAAACGATCACATCACGTAGTTGATCTGTATCTAGAACACGAGAGACGGATAATCCTGATTGGTGCTGGTACCATAACCAGTATGGAAAGTCCGCCAGAAATTGCAGACAACCCTGCGAACATAGCCGTCTTTTATATGTCACAGATGTGATAACGAGAGTTCGCTACCTCGTCGATACTGGCGCAGAGGTTAGCGTTCTCCTAGCGAATTCCGACGACAGACTACACGAGCCTGTTTTAAATCTACAGGCGGCAGACGGAAAGCCTATCGCTACGTATGGCCAAAGGTATGTTTATCTTAACGTGGGTTTACGCAAACCCATTCACTGGAATTATGTTGTTGCAGATGTTTCTATGCCAATCATTGGTATGGACCTTCTACAACACCACAACTTAATTATCGATACGCGCAAACGGAGGTTAGTAGACGGAAACACTAATTTATCTGTTTGCCTGGCTTCTTTTTCTGGTTGCAGGTTATCTCCAGTCACTATTAAGCACACTATAGACCCCTTCTACCAACCACTACTCGATAAATATTCTGGCATTTACCAATCGCAACCGAAATTGCCGTGTGTAACCAGCAATGTTACACATCGCATCACGGTTACAGGACCACCTGTCTTCTCGAAAGCACGCCGACTGGCCCCCGAAAAGTTAAGGTTGGCGAAAAACGAATTCGACCATATGATATATTTAGGAATCATACGACCGTCAAATAGCCCATGGGCATCTCCGTTGCACATGGTCCCTAAAAAGGACAGCAACGATTGGCGTCCAACTGGTGACTATCGCAGATTGAATGCAAAAACCATTCCCGATCGTTACCCGTTGCCCCACATTCACGATTTGACAGCTACCTTGAAAGGTGCAACTGTCTTTTCAAAAATTGACTTGGTAAAAGCTTATAACCGAATTTCTATGGCCACTGAAGACATTCCAAAAACCGCTATTATAACGCCCTTCGGACTCTATGAATTTTTGCGAATGCCTTTCGGTCTGAGAAACGCGGCACAGACTTTCCAAAGGTTCATAGATGACGTTTTTCGAAGTCTCAACTTCGTACATGCATACGTTGATGACTGTGTAAAGGAAAGTTCAGACAAAGTATCACATCTCCAGCATCTGGACCTTGTTTTCGACCGACTACAAAAACATGGCGTTACCGTAAAGATTCAGAAATGCCAAATCAGAACCGAATCCTTAGAGTTTTTAGGACACACCATAGATGCGCATGGCATTTGACCCCTTAGAACAAAAGTGGCGGCCATTCTGGATTACCCAGAACCGACCACCATCAAGAAATTGCGCACGTTTAACGGTCTGGTAAGTTTTTATAGACGATTCATACCGAAATGCGCGTTACTTATGAAACCCCTTACCGACCAACTTCGTGGAAATGCGAAATCCATTAATCTAGATGACACTACCCGAAAAGCATTCTCCACGGTTAAGGAACATATCGCCCGAGCAGCAATGCTTGCTCATCAGGACCCTAAAGCGCCCATTAGCATCTCAGTAGACGCATCCGACTCAGCAATCGGAGCAGTCTTACAACAATGGGTTAACCACTCCTGGCAACCTTTGACATTTCTCTCTAGACGGTTGCTAGACACTGAATCGAGGTACAGCACATTCGGTAGGGAACTCCTAGCTATGTATTGTGCTGTTCGGCATTTTCAACACTATATTGAAGGCCGTGAATTTACCATTTTTACCGACCATAAACCACTTACTTTCTCCTTAAGCTCTTCTTCGGACAAGTACTCACCACGCGAGTCTCGACAACTGGACTACATTTCGCAGTTTACTTCAGATATTCGACACATTTCTGGAGCAAACAATGTAGTTGCAGACGCCTTGTCTCGTATAAATTCTTTGAACAGTTCCCAAGGAATCGACCTTTTAAAACTCGCCCAACTTCAAAAAGAAGACAGTGATCTTCAGCACGAGTTGGCCTCAACAACACTTAAACTGCGCATTAAACAGATGGGAACAGGTAAGGAAACCTTACTTTGTGACACATCTACAGGTAGGGATCGCCCAATCGTGCCGAAACAATATCGACGCATTGTCTTCGATACGTTGCACAGAATTTCTCATCCAGGTGTTCGTGCAACCATCAAGCTTATAGCAGAACGGTTTTGCTGGCCTGGTATGAATAAAGACGTGAGGGAGTGGGCACGCTCCTGTGTAAGCTGCCAGAAATCTAAGGTGATCAGACATAACAAATGTCTCCTAGGCTCGTTTAAAACTCCCGATGCTCGCTTCGACCATGTTCATTTGGATTTGGTAGGACCTTTATCAGATTCAAATGGATATTCTTATCTTTTAACATGCGTAGACCGTTTTACTCGATGGCCAGAAGCAGTACCCATCAAAGATATTACTGCTGAAATAGTGGCCCGCGCCTTCGTCGAGAGGTGGGTAGCAAACGTCGGCTGCCCAACAACCATTACTACAGATCGTGGACGTCAGTTCGAATCTGAACTGTTCCGTTGTCTGACCATGAAACTAGGAATCACTCGCTTCCGAACGACGGCCTACCACCCACAAGCAAACGGGTTAGTAGAACGTTTTCACCGACAACTAAAAGCGTCACTATCAGCCTCAAACATTTCTCAGTGGACTGACGCTCTTCAACTCGTCTTACTAGGCATACGCAATGCAGTGAAATCTGACATTGGATACACTGCATCTCAACTCGTTTATGGTACGACCCTTCGACTTCCAGGAGAGTTCGTGGATCCTTCATCCACTTCGATGGACATGGATCTAACCTCCTACGCGAACAGACTTACAAACGCAATGCGTTCAGTTAAACCTGTTTTCACTCGACCACAATCAACTGATGTTTTCGTTCAACCTGACTTACTACATAGTACACACTTTTTCGTGCGTCGAGACTCGCATCGACGACCTCTCGAATCAACATATGAAGGACCTTTCAAAGTTCTTCAACGCGAATCTAAGTACTATATAATCGATAAGAACGGAACCAAAGAAAGCATCAGTATCGATCGCCTCAAAGCAGCGTATTTAGAAGGAAATCCTATTCACGTCGATTTTCCTTCAATACAATCGCACGACACAACTCCTGAACTTATAATACCTCAATCGACAGCAGACACACACGTTGATACTTCGACAGTATCCGAAACTAAACTCAAAACAAGGCGTTCTGGAAGAAGAGTAAGATTTCCAGAACACTTGAACGATTACTGCACGTAAGACACAAGTTAACATTTCACATCCTCTCGATTTTCCCTGGTACTATATATAATTTTTTTGAAAAAAACCCGAATTTAATATGCTTATATATTTTCATTGTTTTTTTTTATTTCAAAAAAGAAAAAACAAAAAAATAACAATATTATAAAAATCCTTTTTTACGCTATTACGTGAGCATGAGTTTATTTTCCATTTCTTCCGCTCGCTTTGTGTTTTTACGCACGTACGAGTGTATTTCGACATGCACTTACATATTTTTCTTTTCTTTTCCAGGACGACTGGAAAAGACGATGAAAAGAACAATGAAGTTGCGAGAAACGAAAATCTGCATTGTACCTTTTTTTACTGTATTGTACATCATGGTCCATTATAGTAAGGAAAGATGACCAGACGCTGCTAAACCTAGCAAGCTATCAGAAGAGTGTTTACCAACGAAAAACTCGTTGGGTTTAAAATTCTGGCTGGCCACGTCTTAGGGTCATCACTACTCCACTAGGGAGTAGTGATCTGTAGCGGTAAATAATTCCCCAAAATCAAATAGCTCTGTAAGTTTCCGACATTGGATGCTGACCACAGTTTTAGTGGACTCATCTAGCTGAAGGCGCTCGGTCAAGCATCCGCACCAGATCACGTGTGAGAACGCCGTGCTCAACATCTGCCGCAATTGCTAGCCAGATTAGTGCAAACGAAAATCGATATATTGATAGCTTATCAAATATATCTTCGATCTCCTCACTTCTGTCTTTTGATTTTACTTGGTGAGTGCGCTTCGTATTAGAAGGTGTTACTGGTTAAAGCGTTGTCAAACTCCGAATACCTGTGGCATCTTCAGGCCATATTTTATATCATTACAATTTTATTTTCAAAAGTAAATAACCCATTGTTTGATTTGACATCAATTAAGAGAAATAAATGGAGAAAACTTTCCTTTTGACGAAATCATATACTTAAGCTGTGCATCCATATTCACAATTGTGTGATAAAATATGTGTCTACAGAAGAATAGGAAAGACGGCATCATTAAGTGGTCCGAGACTCCAATTTTTTAATGAGATTACGAACAATCAAGAGGGTAGAGAAGAACAGAAGCTGGAAAATAACCAAAGGATCAAAATTATGATAGGTAGTTGTCCACTTGACAGACAGTGAGGTAAACAAAAATCAAACAACAGCTTTATCATAATCCCAGTAGATTCTGACCGTCAGTTATGTTCTTTTTAAATTTAAAATTGACCAACTAAGAGATAATTTCGTGATATATCAAAATAATTAGTACTATCTGAACACCGTATAATGGTGTTCCAGGATAAATAGTTATTGGATGATGGATCTTTAACTTAAGATTGCATCGATTCACCGTTTGTACCATTCCGGCTTAGTTTTTCTAGATTGAGATTAGAGGAACAACATAATTGTCTTCATTATATCGAATACGGTCTAAATTTACACAATTTACATCAATTAAAAGTCAGACCAACTCATGAAATTAATGATTTGTTCTTATTGTAATTATTACTTAAATTCACTCACTTGACTATCGCTTGTGCTTAATTGAATCCTTGAATTCTTTGAAACCTCTATGGCACTGTCTAATATATTAGATGATGTTGACTCATATTTTGCAGATAGTTTCCCCGAATCACTGTGCTGATCACGAATCCCATTGAGATTTGGTTGCATTCCGTCATTTCGAAAATGACTTGGATGATACAACTGTGTCAAACTAGTATTATGATGATTATCAATATTCGTATGCCGTTGATTATTAGTATGGATATCATTAGATGAAACACAACAAGGGGATATTGATTCATCTATCGAAGTACTTTTAGACGTCCTACGTAGCCTATAGTCTTGAAATAAATTATCTAATTCACTAGATGATTGTAATCGAATAACTGATGATGAACCAGTATCTGAACAAATGAAATATGATTTGGAATTAAATTTAGTTGAATTGATTTTATTACTAGTAGAGTTAGTAGTAGTTGTAGTAGTCGTAGTATTTGTGATGTTAATGATTGGTGGATTTCTTATGATACTTCCAGTTAATAAAGGTGCAGGTAATAAAGGAGCTGAAGCAAATCGTCGATTTTGCATATCTAACTGGAAAAAATAATTAAAACGATTCATCACAAAAGACTGCAATATAGTGTACATAGGATTTCAAGTTAAACATATTTTTATAGCTTCGGATCAACTGATTGTTTCGTATACAACGAAGTAATTTATTTAACACTCATCTTGTTTTATTGCCTGGGTCTCGAAATCCTGAGTGAGATCGCTTTGTGTGGTCATGGATATGCAATACTAAGGAGTCCTACACTGGAACGAAACAGTTATCCAGTGAATACTAGCTTTGCTGGATTTCTGAAGAAAGCCAGTATGTGATATTCATTTTCAAATCCAACATCCTGCTTATTATTCTTCAATATCAACCATAACATCATTTCGCTCAACACAACTCAATGCAGCAGAGGCACATAATCTTTACTAGTCCATTATGCCTAGTCGATAATAACAAATAAAAAACTCTAACTTGGGATGTGAATAAAATCCAGTGACCTTTGAATTTACAACCTCATTTCGTTATTATCAGAAAAGTGTTTTGTGGAGATCGCAGTGATTTAATAGCTAGATTCATGAGTCAATTAAAGCTACACCACCATGGAAAACCTGGAAGCACTGGATGACCATTTTGTCTTAATATCGATCTCCTCAGTAGTGAGCATCGACGATCTCGCAAGCAGGGCCCCTTTTCTGTGCGCAAATGCTTACCCATTAGACCACTGGTGCGGGTAGCACCCAATTTTTCGTTATTGTTTAACTTCAATCAATCAACGAAATCCTGCCACTGTTCACCATTGTCAACAGTGAGTTACTATCTCACAACAGAACCGGTTGAACTCATAATCACACGAAACGGCCATCCAGTGCTTCCAGCTTTTCCAGCTTCAATTGAATCATGATCTCAATTATTGAAATTGTATTTCCATCAGAATTCACATTATTTTAAAGTTTACATACAATCTACACAGATATGTACCTCATTAATTTTATTCTCAGATAGAATTTTATAACTTCGCTCTTCATTTAAATTAGTTGTTGTTTGAATTTGACATGGTGTTAAATGTCCACTGCCTAATGAACTACTATTATTCAATGTATTTGAATGATTTAATATACTATTTGATGATTCACAAAAATTATATTTATGATTCTTATTCATGGTAACGAACTTCCATTTATTCTGTTCAATTGCATCATTTGCATCCAACCATTTATGTGATGATGACATTGTAATCAAACAAAATTGAAATGAAGAAAGTATTTGATATCCATTATATTTTATCTGAAGTTATGTAAACTGTTACTCGTGATCTAGAACAATGTTAAGTTGTTACTAACCCGGTGGAAGCACTAAATTAAGACATAGAGGTAATTACAATATTCACCACAATTTATTCTTCAAGAATCGGTTGTGCACCGACCAAATCGCGACACTACGGATCTACGTTGAACAATTAGTCAAGTGGAACTAATCACTTTACATCAACTTCCTTGATTATGAGAAGGAATTTGACAGTGTGGATAGGAGAACACAATGGAAATTTCTTCGACACTATGGAGTGCCTGAAAAAATCGTTAACATCATCGGAAAATCATTCGACGTATTTCTGTACAAAGTGGTGTATGAAGGACGGCTGACAGATGCATTCCAAGCAAGGAATGAAGTCGGACAAGGTTGTTTCGCCAAGTTCGGTAGTTTATTTCACTTTGTAAAACCTGTTCATATACTTAAACCATAAGCCATGTAAGGAAACTCTAAGAGTAGATGGAAAGATTTTAAGTTAAATGGCCAAATAATGATGTATACAAATTTATCCTTCTTATATCACGTAAAGTGAAGTAAACTGTAGGTTATAAATTTCTTCCGGTTGTCGGCTGCAAATTCTTAATGTTGATATTCGATTTTCTAATCCATTCACTGATAATTCATCTTTAGAATGTGATTATGCCTTCCGTAATGTAGATGTCAATAAATCCACAATATCAAACATATAAATTGTTGATTGCCTTATAACGCTTAGATTAACAATCATACATTAAGGTACAGATCACTATTTCGAAGCAAACTACAGTTGTCTATGAACACTAAACTAGAGGAAAGTCAAATTTCATTGAAGATCACTAGCATTAAATAAAGTATTTCAAGCTACCTCTTTCTATACACATCCAAAAGTGAACCCGGCATTACAAAATCTAAATGGGAAGTATATCACCAAAAAAAGTAGTGAGATGAGAGGAGGGTAAGCAAAATGATTTTAATGAAATAAATGCTCAGATAAAGTATATTGAGAATAAAGAAGTAATAATTTTTACTTTGGAAATTTTACAGGATGTAACAGAAATGATAAAACCTGGTGTAATGTTATACTCAATCCAGGGAATCCGACAGAATTCCAAATTTTGCACGAATCGTATTCCTAAATGCACACAGTTAATATGCCTTTGCATAATCAGGCGAGTGAGAGAAAGTCGATCGAAAGAAATACACCTTCCCGTCGGAGCGTTTCATCGCGAAGTGTGTGCAACCGTCTTCATGGATGTTCTTAAGTGGCTCGTAATTAATATGACAACAATTGTTTACATAAAATACGAGTATACTGATTTGGAATGTGATATTACCTTCCGTAATGTAGATGTCAATAAATCCACAAAATCAAGCATATAAATTGTTGATTGCCTTATAACGCTTATATTAACAATCATACATTAAGGTACAGATCACTATTTCGATACAAACTACAGTTGTCTATGAACACTAAACTAGAGGAAAGTCAAGTTTCATTGAAGATTAGTATAGAAATTGTGGAGAATTTAATAAAATTACGCACAATTTTAGACATCTGTGGTTTGATCAATTATTTTCGGCATTTTCAACAACTCGAATGAAATCATATATCATTATTTATAGTGTATTTTCGGAGTATTCTATAATATGCAGTTCAAATCAATGTTTTTCTCTTAAAAATTAAAAATTATTGTTTGAATTTGACCACGAACACTTCACCAGTAATGTTGTTCATATTTCATATTAGAGGGTGCTAATAAGTAACAAGAAACTAAAACATCAGCTTTAAGCGTGTATTAGTATTATGCTGTTGTAATGTATTGAGGACTGAAAATGATCACTGTCTATATTTTAGTGTACGCCTTGGGTGAGCAAACTAAACACCGCCACTTAGTCACATATTCAAAGGAAGTTGAGCCATAGCTAGAAGTGGAATTCATTACACGTGTTTGATCTTAAACGAAGATCAATACTAGGATTCACGTTTGTCCAGTTGAAGAGTTTCATGTCAGATGAAACACATGTACTAGTTATCACTGTTATTCACCATTCAACTTCCTCCAAATGTTTGCTGTACACGTTATGCTACTAAATAAAAATTCATTAGTACATTTTACAAGATAAAACATAAGGGAATTACCCAACACGTGATAATTCTTCATTGTTCACATTCGTCATAGATACTGTATGAGAACAAGGTCTGGCCACAGATAATGAGGAGCTGGACTTAACAGTATACGTAACCAAATCAGAAATAGGTCTCATATTTTCAGGGTTTCAGACATCTAAATGAGAATTATTATGACATACTTTATAAGGTTCAGTGAATGATCTATGGTTAACATCCAAAGTTGAATGTGTTTGATTAGTTTCTAACTTTTCTCCTTCTTTCAGGTGATTATTTCTCAAGTTGAAACATGTGACTTTATCCACAGCTATTTGATTTCTAACAGTCAGTTCACAATCACCAATCTCTGTTTGCGTTCTAATCGAAATCGTGTTTTGTAAGTGATCCATAAGTTTATTTCGATTATGTCTTTGAGTTAATTACATGTATATTAATATAAATTATTTCGTACATAATTAAAACATTTATTTGATTAAAAACTGAAATAAGTTAAATACTATTAAGGCTCTGGTAATAGAATCCTTATCATTTAAAATATACAAGACTGTAGAATGAATCATGGACTGATGTAAGTTTATTCCTATATAGAATTCATCAATGAAACTGAATTACGTTTGAATGTGCAAGTCAACGGCGAAAGATAAATTCAGACGCAACAATTACGAAAAATCACAAACCTATGATTTATCACAAATATCAAAACCGTTAAAAAAACTGACGAGAATAGTATCTATCTAGTTGAATAGATATTACCTCTGTAAAAAGGGTGGATGGAAATAGGTTCAAACATAAATGAGATCACTAGTATTAAGAAAGGTATTTCAAGCTACCGCTTTCTATACATATCAAAAATTGAATACAGCATCACAAAATTTAAATGAGAAGTATATCACCAAAAAAAGTAATGAGATGGGAGAAAGAGAAGCAAAACGATTTTATTGAAGTAAATGGTCAGATAAAGTACACTGAGAATAAAGAAGTAATAATTTTTACTTTGGAAATTTTACAGGATGTAACAGAAATGATAAAACCTGGTGTAATGTTATACTCAATCCAGGGAATCCGACAGAATTCCAAATTTTGCACGAATCGTATTCCTAAATGCACACAGTTAATATACCTTAGCATTATCAGGCGAGTGAGAGAAAGTCGATCGAAAGAAATACACCTTCCCGTCGGAACATTTCATCGCCAAGTGTGTGCAACCGTCTTCATGGATGTTCTTAAGTGGCTCGTCATTAATATGACTACAACCGTTCACATAAAATACGAGTATACTGATTTGGAAAACAATCGCTTAAAAAACAAATAACAAACTTGGATTAGTAACACGAATCTCGATTCACCAACAGGATTAATATTGATAATAATGGGAGAATTTTCAAGCATATTCGATAGGTTGAATATTCACACGCATGTTCAATAGTGAGTGATTTTTCACCTCTGTCAATTTACGATTACGTTTAATTTCTTGAAAGTTTTGGTAAACTGCACTCAACTGTTATGAACAACCTCAATCAGCATTCAGTGAAGACACTCACTTGGTCTGCAGTAAAATGTGTCTACTCAGAATATTGAGTAAGGAAAAGTGTAATTATCATTGTGTGCTAATCACTGCCACAAAAAGAACAAATGTGTGACAAACATTTATGAGTGCGTTCACAACGACAAGGCGATATCGACAACTGAATACTTCTGGATACACAAACCCGGTTTAAGTGATTTAACGCCAGTGGCTACGGTAAACTGCGATAAATTCGACGTTCGTTGTTCAACAATTATTTTGAAAGACTATGAGATATCAACACAATAGCCACTGTCAAACACATGACGACTCATTCAATATCATAATATAGAGTTGTAAGCAGCTGACGAGAAACCAGGAAATTTGGTGAGTTCATGATGTTCTGCCACGTTAATTGTTCTTACTTGAGTAAAATGTATAGGTGGGGAAGGCCGGATGAAACATGTGAACATCGTCAGATGGAAATAACTATCTGAAATTGTCTCAACACGTCATTTTGATCGGAAAATTATTACCAACTAGTTACCACTAAGTAGTATAGTTAAAATACTCGGTTAACAGAATTCCACAAGCGATCGATTGACCTCCAGACTACTGAGACCGCAGTTATCCAGCAGTGTCAGTGTCTAACCTCATATAACTCATGTCCATCACTATCTTCAATGAGTTATTATCTCACGACGGACCAACTTGACCTCCATTGGTCGCTGCTTCTGATTAGATCTCCAGGAAATACCTCTTCATGCCAGTCACTAATATGCATATTTCCATTACTATCAGAAAGAGTTTTGTGGATATTTTATTAATTTTGTTAGTTGGGAATATGAGTCAATCATCTAGAGGTTGAGCGATCGCGCGACAAACCTATAGGACCTCAGTTCGATTCTCGCGAAGCGGTACCATGGAGAAGTCTCACAATAAAACAAAACGACCCACCAGATCTTATCTTACTTGATTTGACTTCAAGCAATCATTCTAAAATGCTGCACCATCAAAAAACAATTCACAGATTATTACAACCAACAAAACGTTTCTTTGTGAAGAAAAGAGCACACATTTTGAACTACAAATCAACCAATCACTTAGTTAAAAGTATTGCTTATTGTATCCGAAATAAATTTCATCACTAAGGGTCAGGAACTTCAACCAACGATGGAAGAATCCCAGCCTATATACCACAATAGCTAGAAGAATAATGCATACCCATGAGATCATCTACCATGATCATTGGTTTACAGTGATCATATGATTTTATGTAATTTGATCGTCCTAATGGTCACCTTGAATCGTCAAGTAAAAAAAACAGACAGACGCCTAAAAACTATATATAAGCACTACAAGTTCCAACAAGAATTATTAACGTTTTGAACAGAAAGATGGGGTGAGTGTTGACCGTAAAGTTAAAGCAGATGAGAGTATTATATGAATTTCAATTTCATTCACTGAGGTAACGCTGTTTTTATCTAAATTATTTCAGGCATACTTTTTCATCTGGTCAGTTGATACTGATCTATTCGGTCATCGTATTAATTTCGAAATCTTTCGACTGCTATAACATTTGTAATGACCCTAAAGCAAATTCGTATGAAGACATAGTTTCTGAGGATGATGCACATAAGCACGTAAGTATTCAGTCAAGTTATAATACACATATTCAGACTAAATTTTCTACATATACTCAGAAAATTCGCCTCAATCAGCCTCAACCATATGATCCAACGAAGTTTGAGAATTTAAAAACTGATCAGGTGAGTTGACTACAGTTTGCAATGGAGGTACTAATCTATGCGTTTGCTTATTCTCAGGAAATCTTTCCAAGATTCCGGTTTAAGTTTAACAATAAGAACGTCAAGTAATTACTTGTAAAACGTCCAGGTAATAGAATCATTTTCTTCGGACTATAACTGTTACTGCGTCTGGTTATACACACTTCACTCCTTGAATCAAAGTTGCTTGAATTTTTTCAGTAGATCGGTTTTACGTTTTTTCTAGCATTCAGAACTTCTGCCGATATTTTGTTTCGTTCAAGCTGCGAATAGTTTAACGCCCTATGTCAATCTAATTACGGTTTATGCAATGCATTTTAGTCTCTAGTTGGTTTCAAAGCATTGTTTTCATTCACTGTAGATTATTAATCAAATTGCATATTTTCATTCGATAAACACAGGTACAATAGAATTCGAAGGATCACGTTACTTAGGATCAATTGGCACTTATGTGGATAGCCGTTATTGGATTGAAGCTGAGATTTTGAATACGAGTTAGTTTTTCTATTATTCAGTAATATTGTATTGCCTTTTTTAATTTTCTACTTACACTTTGCATAAATTATTCAGCAGTTAACTTGATGACTTCATGAGAGCAGAGCGGTGTTCAGTGATTACATAGTTTGTGTGATTTCATGCCCTAACCTGTGTTCACAACACGTATGCACTACAGTGCAGTGAAAATGTTAAATAAAATAAAATCAATTGAGTAGAAATAATGAGATGAATGATGTAATTGAATAAGCGAAAATTACTTACTCTCCAGTATGTTTAAACTACCTTAAATCAGATATCTCATCAATACGACACTTGTTGGTGAATTCAATGAATCAAACTGATCACAGGTACAACACTTAGTGGTGTTAAGCGAGATTTATAAAATTTCAATGCCTCTTAGTCACTGTCTGTGGATCATTGTATATTCAACACTTTCTTGATTATCATATTCGTAGTTTAATGAAATTTGATCTCATTCTCTTCCTTCAACATCTAATGAGCAAACCACCGTGAACATTCCGCTGGTACAACAAGATTTATCGAACCAGAATACGTTGAACATCGAAACGAACTTCATTCATTTTGTTCAGTTATCGGAATTAATAAAATCGTAATAGCATTTTCGCGCAATATTTAGTTTCATTGATGGAACATTGTCCGATTAAAATAACAGAATCTCAGAAAATGATTTTGTATGTTTTTGATTGAGATCATGAACCGATTGATGATAGACCACCATTGAAAACCTGGATTGATGATTTTGTATGTGTGTTGTCCGAAAGATAATCACGGTTCATTAGTAGGCCAAATGATTCTAGAACCAACGTTTCTGAAAATATTCTTTTCGGTTAACTGGATTGAAACTTTCATCATATCGTTAAAATAATTGAAAGGATCCCTGAATCTCCCATTTAATTGAACCAGTTTACCTAAGTCTTGAGAAGAAGATAATAAGTCGTATCCAAACTAATTTTGTGTCAATAATAATAATAATAATAAATTGATTCTGTGCTAAGATGTATGTTTATCGGAAAAGGCGGATATTCATTATACAGATATACGAACACATATGTTTTTTTGATTATTTCAGAAAAACGTTTAGCCATCAGGATAACTTATCATCGAGTATTGTCTCATGAACGTATGTCCATGAAATGATTGTTTGATAACATGTTTAATATTAAAACATTTACACCATCATTCATTGCAATTACTCCTGTTTTTTCTGTTCTTTGCAAAAACGGATAGAAGTAATAAAATGTGACCATCCTGTAAAATTAAGGGGGAACGATATGTGAAATTCACTGGTCATTTGAACCCATCGATGAGACTTGAAGGACAGTTGGCATTATCAGGATCATACTAGATTTGTTCAGTAATTAATAGACCACTATCGATAAAATAAGTCATAATCTCATTTCACATGTGGATAAACAAATACCGAGATTCATCTTCGTTGACAGCCTTAAAAGACACATGATGAGTAGTCTTTTTAAGAATAAGTACATTTTGTAAATTACAGAGTTCATTCTGTGAACATTCCATTGATCTAGGCAACCACTCATTGCACAGTCATTCTTAGTTATTATTCTTTCAAATTAGGAGATTGTTTAAACGACATGTTTTAAGCTATTCACTTCTCATCTTTAACAAATATTATGGTCACAGTCATTTTGTCGACTGACATACCAGTGTAGTACGTAACCAAATAAAGTACAAAACTCCAATTGTGAACAGCAAATACACAGTTCATATCATTTGCTTACATGTTAGAATGTATCCGTTAAAGTATATAAAAGACTGCTTTGATGTGAATACCACTCCAACTGTAAGACCTAATAAGAAGCTTAATGATTTATTGTTACAATATGAAAATGGGGGTGTAATGAAGACTCGAAAACTGAACATCTGCGATCCAATTTGAATGATACGTGCTAGTTTTATTTACACAACATTCACTAGATTACATTTGTTACGAGTTTAACTAACGAAAGCATTTACGCTAACACAATAAATACCGGCTTAAATCTCGCCACTTTTCCAGTAGGCACATACAGTAAAACATCTAACAGTGACATACTCATCACTAACCCCTCAAATTATAAATATCGGCGATCTTATATTTACAGATCCTACATTCAGAGTAACCACTCTGATACATTCGAATGGGAAGATATCTGTATATTATGAAGATGTGAGTTGCACAATTGTGTGTGAATATAATAATGTTTAAAGTACTTTCGATTGTGCTCATATATTTCGTGCATATCGGTAGTGTGGAATGCATCAAGAAGCATTGAACACGATAGAAGGATACCGAAATTTGCGATGCACACACATACCATATGAAAGTATTAATAATTCCTAATGACACATCGTATCGTAGAATACGTTTTAAAACAGTGAATTATAGGAAGTGAAATGTTATCAATAGTAATTCTGATGTCAACAAACAGTGTATGTTAGAGCTCTGTACGTGAAAATTAATATTCTGTCTTCTGAATATCAGACATTTGAAATGTTCATTGTTTAATATTTTGAGAGTTTTGTCGTTAAAACATCGATCGTCCTTCAATGTGCAGTTGTTCAAATGTCAGTATTCAGTTTCTATACATTTGGAAAACAATGCATTTTTAGTAACTAGAAATGAAGTTAACATCAAGGATTTCATGTGTCTTGGAATGAATCAGTTTCAACTGTTTTGAGGTAATCCAGACACATTATGGAACGAATTATCTTGAGAGTTGAACGGTAATTGACTGACGTTTGCACATGAACATAATCCCACTACAAGACAACAAACTCACGTGCAGCGACATTGCATTTATTCACAATCACATTTATATCAACGGTCGTAGATATTCATCTCAAAATATATTGCCTTATTCTATTGAAGATAGATCGATCATCTGGCATCACTGAAATGGACAACTGAAGTGAGTCAGAATGTCTTTATACACTAGATGCAGCAGAGTTCTAAGTTAGCTGTGAGGATCAGTATGCTTACTGTGAGTATGATCAGTCGTCTTTGCATAAGACAATGTGAATGATGACACGTTACTTCAATTGTTAGCTGATTTTGATTTAGATGTGTAGCGGTAAATAAATCCCCAAAATAAATAGCTCTGTACGTTTTCGACATTGGATGCTGACCACATTGGTTTTAGTGGTCTCATCTAGCTGAAGACGCTCGGTCATGCATCCGCACCAGATCACGAGTGAGAACGCCGTGCTCAACATCTGTCGCAATCGCTAGCCAGATTAGATCAGACGATCCGCGATATATCGATAGCCTATCAAACATGTTTTCGGAGCTCCTCGCCTCTGAATTTTGATTTCACTTGGTGGGTACGATTCATATTAAAAGGTGTTACTGGTTAAAGCTTTGTCAAACTCCTAATCCTTGTGGCATCTTCAGGTGGTTGTGAGATGACAGATCGTGACTCAGAATTCCATTATTTCTTTTCATATTCATAATGATTTTGGGGGAAATCTAATGAATTCTATCCTATGTGGTTCTCTTAATCACATACGTGGTAACAAATGTTATTTATATTATGATGTACACTTACCCACATGAATAATCATATATTAGACTAATATTCCCTTATATTTGTATCCTATTACGAGTATGTCAACACAGAAATTTGCTGTAGTCTATCAGAGTCATCTAATATATCTTCTTCACAGTCTACATTGATCAATTGTTTCGTGTGTAAAATAAATTGATCGAGATGTCATTGGAGTGTTGAAGAAATTTGTGTGAAATAAAACCGGAACACTTTTCGAAAACTCACTGTCCAAACGTTACGGTTAATGATAAATTTAATGTCAAATAGGTGCTTACATGTCACGACGCAAAAACTGTATTATCACTTCTGATAAAGAGTCGTAGTTGAAACTCATGCTAAAAATGTTTGGTATTTGTGATTCAGTCAATCGAACAGTTTACACTAAAATTGTCTCAATTTAAATCAAGGTGAATGTGAATTCAATTCAACAGTCGTGATTGTTGTTACTATCACAATGTAAATTTGATTTGTTTTCTTGAAATCGTAATGGCGTTTCTCAGTTTTCTTTGCTAAATTCTACCAACAATAAACTTCACGATCCACGTCTGCTCACGGAGTCAACCGTTCCATATCTGTTTTCAGTGGCATATCTCAAAGGGGGCTGAGAAAGCGTGCAAGAAGAAAAGGACGAGAATCAGACCAGACGATGTTCATAAAGGAACAGTTAAAAAATGACTACTCAGTTTAGTAGTATGTTATTAAGCAAAAGCATTCGAATAGGTTAAAGAAAATAAGTGTAAACAAGGTATGAGTGGATAAACAACTAGCAAATGGATTTGGTCCAGAAAGAAGCTGAGGAATGAGATTATTTGTAGCTATAATATATAGTGCTGAAAACAGTACAATGATACATAAATGGCCATCTCCCTTTTTTTGTCGAAGCTATTTGAGCCCTTTTTAGATTTTCTGCGGTCTTGAGTAGGTTTCGTCTTTAGTGAATGGTCCAGTTTACTTGTATTGGGATAACGCGGCAGGAAGTGAAACCAATTCAACATTCTAAACACGATTTAGTGAGGTATGTCGCATAAAAAATCAGCTTCAAAACCATTAGTTCGTGACATTCCACCAGAACCCCATAGTTGACATTTCGGTGTTGAGTAAATGAAATTCTTAGCATAGCTCACATATTTGTGACCGGAGATACACTCAGATATAGGCCGCACAGCGAAAAATTGTAAATCTTCAAAGGTCGAAAAACCGTCCTTCAAAACGAACTCAACCGCCAGTATAATCTCAGGTTCTGCATAGAATTCATCCAGAATATTTTGATTGGTTTCTCGACAAATACTTTGCAACTATGATCACTGATTCATTTTCTGTGATGTCTGGAGCATTTTCACAAGTGATGATGTTTTCATGCAATATTACTCCTTGCCTGGTTGGAATTCCAACTACAATACGTCTATTTGTGCTGATTTTGTTTTCCTTCATTTCGTTCTGTAATATGCAGAACCACCAGAGTGCATATCAAATAATTCAGGTGTTACTAGTCGGCTTTCTGCATTCCATTATTTCCAATGATCGCACACATGCACGCACACTCATACATACTGTGAGTTTAAACAGAATAATCGAAAACATACTGATAAAGACATACACGTGGCAGACATATTCGTTTATGGAATAGTGAACAGTTCTTATCAACTACTAGTGTTCTCTGATCGTTAAGTTTTCTGTAAACATTGATACATTACGGTGAGATCATTGGTATTTTTTCCAAATAATTATCGTAGTTACAATTAAATCATTTCAACTTAGAAATGAGTGTCACCGTAAAATGTGGAGAGGAGGCATATACATAAGAGAAATGATTGCTATCATAAACGTTTTGTTTAATCATATGTATACAACTCTTGAATGAAGTAATAAGAATTTGAGTTCTAGTCCTTTTGGGCAGCTATTCACAGCACTTTCATGGATAAAAGTTCTAATGTGGACATAATGAAATTACACACGTGTGTAACTGGATACGAAACCTGTGCCATGTTGTTACTACGGCTCCACAAAACAGAAATGGACTGTCCAGCACCAGTTCTGAATCTTGTAGGTGGACATCAACAAGTATTGTCGGATACATCAATCTATCAAGTCACAGATATCACAGACGTTTTCGCCACTGTTAATGATTGGATTATTTATGCATCTATGAAATATTCTGTTCTTAATTTTAGCAGGAACTTCATCATATGAGATTTCATTTGTCCTAGTGCAAACCAAAATACTGATGGAGGTCAGTCACTTGGTGATCAACTCTTAACAACACAGGACACGATCTACTGGCCACAGTGAATCCATGGCCCAACAAAATACATTAGTAAATTGGACCTTATGTCCTGTGGAGATATCATTCCATTGTCTATACAAGTGAAGAAATAATTTGGAAGCAATGACAGTAGAAAAGTTGTTGGTTCACTCTCTGTTTACCTTTCCGACAGCATTTTCTTACAAAAGGATAGTCAGTATAAGCACTGCAAGCATGCAAACTGGGAGCCCCTGAAGAAATTGGTAACATTGGGAAACTCTTCTTCAGTGCATTGGTCTTATGAGTGCATATGATATATTTTGTCAAGTCCGAAGTCTTTGCCTCGATGAATGGAATTAATCAGGAGCTGTCACAAAGAAATGTTGACTTGAAGGTAAAAGGTCAGGTTATTTTTTATAAACGCGCATGAGCACTTAAAATGTACAAGCCCTTTGAATTTTGAATGTTGACTAAAAAAATGTCAGAGCTTATGAGTAGTATTTCTGGATGGGTAAACGTTCATACATATAACTTTAAAGCAGGTTGTGAATTGTAGCGCAGGATTAATGGTCATCAATGTGCACTATAGAGAAGTCACAAACAAGACCGAAGGATTCATCTAGTTCTCTGACGTTTCTAGTGATGGTTTGACTACGAACACCTTGTGATTTAGAACTACGAAGATGCCATCATCTTCCCGCAAAACGTGTTGTGAAACATCTTCGAAAATATCTTAATCGGACATGGTATGCCATTTATCTCCTAATCACCCTAGTGTTCACATCTACTCTGTCCCATTCTCAAGTTACACATTTCACTTTCTCAGTTCACTTTAATTTCTTAACACAATCACCCTGGAAATATCCCTCCTATGCTCGCATGACGTCTTTGTTATTATTTATACCAAAGTCATATCACTGTTGCTACCATTATTATCACGGTGATTGTCATTATCTCCACCAACCAAATTAAATTCTTCTACCATGCATTTTATGCAGACCATTCATTTGATTATTACATTGATTACCAAATAAAGTACAAAACTCCAATTTTGAACAGCAAATACACAGTTCATATCATTTGCTTACGTGTTAGAATGTATCCGTTGAAGTATATAAAAGACTGCTTTGATGTGAATACCACTCCAACTGTAAGACCTAATAAGAAGCTTAATGATTTATTGTTACAATATGAAAATGGGGGTGTAATGAAGACTCGAAAACTGAACATCTGCGATCCAATTTGAATGATACGTGCTAGTTTTATTTACACAACATTCACTAGATTACATTTGTTACGAGTTTAACTAACGAAAGCATTTACGCAAACACAATAAATACCGGCTTAAATCTCGCCACTTTTCCAGTAGGCACATACAGTAAAACATCTAACAGTGACATACTCATCACTAACCCCTCAAATTATAAATATCGGCGATCTTATATTTACAGATCCTACGTTCAGAGTAACCACTCTGATACATTCGAATGGGACGATATCTGTGTATTATGAAGACGTGAATTGCAAAATTGAGTGTGAATATATTATTGTTTACGTGCAGCAAATATGTAGTGAGTTATAGTCACATTAATGTCAACGGACTTAAATTTTCATCATACAATATGTCACTTCATCCTACGATAGGAAGTGAAATGTTATCAATGGAAATTCTAATGTCTTCGCGTCGATAGGGAAAAACAGTGCATGTTAGAGCTCCCCACAAGAAAAGTGAAATTCTGCCACGCTATACAATGTCTTCTGAAGTTCAGCTGTTCAAAAAGACGACTGCTAAATATTTTGATCTATTTATTATCAAAACGTTGATCGTGTAGATGTTCAGATTTCAGTATTCATTACTTTGTAAATGTAGAATACAATAGATGTTGGATAACTAGAAAGTTAGGGTTACATATGAGATTTCATGTATGTTGAATTGAGTCGTTTTTGATGGTTTCGAAGTAACTTGCCCCCATCATGTAAAGAATTCTCTTCGCGAACAATCGGCATTGGATGGAGTTGAGCACATGAACACAATTCCACCATATGACAATAAGTTTACGTGCAGCAAAGTTGTAGTGAGTATTAGTCACATTATTGTCAACGAACGTAGATTGTCCTCATGCAATATGTCACTTCATCCCACGATAGATAGATAGATAGATCGTTTATCTAACTTTAATGAAGTTGAGAACTGAAGAGAGTCGGATTATCTCTGTAGATCAGATGCAGCATAGCCCAAAAAGAACTGGGATTATCGGTGTGCTTACTGTGAGTGTGATCAGTTGTGTTTGTGCAAGATAATGTAAATGACGACACGTTACTTCTATGGATAGTCAGCTTTGATATCGGTGGTTTTATGTTGATGGATATTGACTGTGACTTCTATTATTTCTTTTCAGATTACCCATAATTTTTGGGGACGTAAAATGGAATCGACCGTTGAAGGTGTAAATTATTGCAAAAGAAGCGGTATCACATTTTATTTATATAATGATTTAAACTCACCTACATAACCAATCATTTGTTAGACTGATGTTGCCTTCTGTTTGTACCCTATTAACAGTATGTCACAACAGGAATTCGCTGTAGTCCATCGTAGTGTTCACACATTTCCTCCTTACAGTCTACAATATTCAGTTGTTCCGCATGTAAAATAAATTGATCGAGATGTCATTGGAGTGTTGATGAGAATAGTAAGAAATAAGATCAGAATACATTCCGAAAACTCACTGTCAACCATTATTGTTAATTGAAAATTCAATATTCATTAAGTGTTCACATATCTTGAAACGAAATCGTATTGTAGTACTTGTTAAACAGTCATAGTGGAGATTATTTAGTATTTGTGATCACGTATTTTGAACAGTGGGCTACTGGTATTATCTGAACTACAATCAATTTGTCTGTATTTCCATTTAAACAACCGTCATCTTTGTTATTATGATGAATTGTCAATAGTGTTGTGGCAGTTTTCTATGCTGAATTCCATCATTATTGAATCTCACAGTCACGTCTGCTAACGCTTGCTAGCCTGCTATATATCGAGTAATATGACTGAGAAATGTGAATGTCTCCATCGCAAACGTGCGGATGGATACTTGGTGAAGTCTTCCGTATATATGTTTAACGACTGACTGATATAAACAAGGATATATGAACGAGGATACTATGCAGACGATGCATCCATTCTTTTATTCATTCACTCACTATTCAATCCGCTAAACATACAGTCGTTGTTGATATCACTTCCAACGCAAAACGAAGAGTATTTAGTCAAGTAGAATCGATCGTTGTTTTATTAAATGTTCAATTGTCATGCTTCATAGACGTGGTCGTATGTTCTTGAAAGACGTTGCTGAGTTTCAGTGTTGACTATTCGTGTAATAATTTGTGACAATTTAAACATACTTTTTAAAAAGTGTTACACTGGCACCTTTGTAAAGTGAGTCAGAGATGTGACGATATCATTTTTTATTTATTGGTTGGATATTGATCATTTTTGGTACTAAAATGATGTAAATCATATTTTGTGAAGATGCTGTCTGGCCGCCATTTTATCCGTAATCAGATATCAAACAGTTTCTCATTTTGAACACAACTTAAACGAGCAAATAACTTGTTATGCTTAAAATGTCGATTGAAATTTCAAGTGTCTTCTTTTTTGCACAATTTTATTACACTAGGTAAGAAAACCTTTAAGATAATTGTTCCTGAAAAATGGATCAAACACGGCACGTTGGTAGAGTATAAACAGCGTCCATGAAAAAAGATAATTGGAGCGTAATTCTGTGAAACGTCTTACCACATGTTTTTGTTATGCTAAATCTGTTATTTTTATTCTATTAAAAACACTTACTATTTTGTTAATAATTTCAATGAATTGTAAAATATTTTATGGAACTACACATTTTCCTGGTTTTGTTGGTGAAATATAAAATATAGTTTTAAAAATTTATGTGATTGTTTTCATTCAATAAAAACTGATTAGTTTTACAAACGTTAACAGCATTGTACTTATGAACTAACAGTACCGAGTTTATATGCAATCAACAATGAGTCCGTTGTGAATGTCCATTTTGATGAAGTTTCACTACTGGAAAATGTCATTTGAAATTGACAACGTTCATCGGTTTAAGCTGAACTGTTGGAATGCAGCATAAGTATTTATTAAGACACTTCAATCGTTCGTTATTTGATTGTTCACTGTTTTGTGAAATCTTGATGATAGACCTATTCTATTCTCGTGGAAATATGAGGAAGGATTTTACTTATGTTCAATTACATCGATTGTCGGAATTTTCTCGCTGATGTATAGGACTGAATATTGATTGGTCTTTTCATGCTAAATGTGCATCGTGTGCGAGTTGCCTCGATATTGCCATTAAGTCACTATTAATATGAGCGGAGATGAATGGTGGCCAGCAGTAAAATCCAGGACACGCGTCACATTGTCGCATTCGGATCTCGTCAGTTAGTTGTACTTGCATCATAGGGTTGATGTGTCACTGCGGTACTCGGACTCATTATTACTCACTTCAAACATCGTTATTTCATCTCCTTAGTTACTTAGTATGGACACTCACTGGATTCTCTAAACGGCTTCAATACACCATTCTAAGAAGAACACAGATTTGGTAAGTGTTAGTACTTTCGCAAACTGTGTGCTCGGAAATAACATCTTCTTCGTGATCCTGAAGGCTTGAATTTTGACATTATGTTCGTATTTGGACTACTGTTGCGTAGACTAACTTTAAAACTCATGGGTTTTCATGAGTTTTCAACACGTGAATAAAGTTTCCCATGTAAATAAGAAGGCTAGTGCATGTTCAAGAAAATCTTTATTGAAAAATAAATTCAACATAAAAAATATTCCACGGATTACTTGTTTTCGCCACGCCTGTTCGACTATTGAGAATCAAATAATCTTCTTGTGAATTCTGAAGTGTAAAAAACAAAATGTAACTTGATAGTCCGCAATCGAATTGATGCGGTTGTTTGCGGTCACCGGACTTTGATACTAGTAGCTTCATATTTGCACTAAACTCAGTGATAGCTGACGATACGTTCTTCAGCACTGTGTGCAATCTATCAAATCTGAAAAAACTTTACTTGATGGTACAAGTAACTTACTCGGCCGCCAACAAACAGTCTACACGCTTAGATCCTGACGTTGACGTTTGTGCATCTAACTGTGCCAAGCTTCTTAATGAACATCTAAAAAGTAAAGAGATGTATTGGCAATTGGCTTAGTGACGCAATTAAACAACCGAAATTTTGGATATTGTACGTACATATTTCCAGCCTGCATCTCAGCCACATTCATGTCTACTGAATAGCAAAGAAACTCTACTTAACGCATCAAAGCACCTCTACAAAATATTAGTTAGATTATTGTACTAAACTGACGGGCTTCTCTGTGTTTAGTGGCATGGTGATTTCGTCCTTTTTTTGGTGAAGATCCATATTTTGGAAGGAAACTAACGTATCCTTTGCAGACAGGGCATACTTCACACGCTATTCAAATAATCAACTGCAACTGCTTCTTTCCAAAAGAATGCATTTCAATTCTATTTATTAATGAAGACACACTTCAATACCAAATGACATATCAAAATGTATTCAACCTCACGACAAATTTGATCTCATCCACTGACACATCATACACAACCATAATCAATATTCAGTGAACACATACATTTGGTCAACAGTCAAATGTGTTTATCCAGAATGTTGGATGAGGATGAGTTTATGCTTCACAGTGATTGGCATCAAACGGTGCACAGAAGGTGATGTGGATTATATCATCAGGATGATTCATCACAGTCTCATAGACCGATACACATAGGAAGTAATAAGTAGTTGAGTGTCGAAGAATCGGGATTATTAATGCGCGCTCCATAGTTTGATAAACTAAGGAAGTGAGAGCTAGATGATTCTATGAGAAAGCGATCACTGAACTCATTTGAAATTAAATGGTAGGTGGTTACAGTGTTTGTTCATAGCTGGAGCAAGACCTTCTATGAATTGATAGTCAGAAGATTTGCTTTCACTTCATTTTGTTTATAGAAAAGTAGTAATCTTTTGTAAAATAACAATTTCACTGATCTTTATTCTGTGCGTGTAGGTGATCATCAGTCAAATGAAGAACTTACTATTAGAAAGCCATGTTTTTTTGTTCTAAATAAGATTCATATTACGCCCATTATACATAACAGAGAATAAAGTACACTATATTATTTAATTAATGAGATGGAATGAGGTGACATTTCTGTAAATAACTGAGGTCAACAAAAACATGTTTTACTGAAGTAAATGGTCAGATAAAGTACACTGAGAATAGAGAAGTAATAATTTTTACTTTGGAAATTTTACAGGATGTAACAGAAGCGATAAAACCTGGTGTAATGTTATACTCAATCCAGGGAATCCGACAGAATTCCAGATTTTTCGAACCCCACAAACACAACAAACTACAGTATGGAATATTAGCGTTTTGAACAAAATATGGACACTAGTGGAATGTAAATCATTTTCTTTCAACTGAATTAGTTACCGAGATCTCTTTTTTCAAACTTCATTCCACGAACCAAATTGCTTTAATTTCTTCGTTAAATTAGTTTTATGCTTTTTCTAACATTCAAAACTTCTACTGATGTCCTAATTAGTTCAACTTGTAAATAGTTTGACGCCGCATAGCAAACTAATTATGACTCATGCAATTCATTTTAGTCTCCAGTTCAATTCAAAGTCTTGCTTTCATCCACTACATATTATCAATCAAATTGTATGATTCCATGCGACTAACAAACGCAAAATAAAAATGTACGGAACAAATTACGTAGGATCAATCGAAACTTTCAGAAGGAGCAGGTATTGGTCTGAATCTGAGATTTCAAATGGAAGTGATTTCTTCTATTATTCTGTGATATTTTGTTTCCTTTTAGATTTCTCACTTTCTTTTAGCATAAATGATTCGATATTTAGCTTGATTATTTTATGAGACATGACCAGTACACAGTAATTATTTTATTTGTGTGATTTGATGCCCTTTAATGTGTTCACAACACGTATTCATTATTGTCAAGTAAATCTTTAAATAGAACAGCGATTCATTGCAAAGCAAACTCAAATTGATTGAGTGGAATTAATGAATCGAATGATGAAATTGCTGAAATAAAAATTGTCTACTCTTCAATCTGTTTAAACTACTATAACACAGATATCAATCCAATACTGTTTGGTAAATTCAATGAGTTGTATCGATAACAGGTGCAGCAATAATCGATGTTGTTCGACAAATCATTTTGAATTATTGAAGCAGATGAACTATGAAGTGATATTGTACGTCCTTCATATATAATCTGTCATTCACTTGATTAATTCAAGTCTAAAGTCTCTCAATCACTGTCGGTGAACCACTGGTTATTCAACATTTTCTTGATTACCTTATACGTAGGATCATGAAATTTAAACTCAAGTCCTTACCGGGCATACACTCGGCGAACGACCATCAATGTTTCGCTAGTACAACATCACTTACTCTCACCAGAACAGCAAGAAAATCAAAATGCAGCTCATTCATTTTGTTCAGTTATCGGAATAAACAACATTGGTGCAGCATTTCTGCGTAATAATTGGTTTAATTGAGGAAACACTGTTCCCTTAAAATAACAAAATTTCAGAAACTGATCTTGCATGTGTATTATGGGAAAGATATTCATGGTCCCTTAGCTAATCAAAAGCTTTATAAACCAATGTTTCAGAAGTAGAATATGCTTCTCAGTTATTTTGATCGAAACGTTCATCATATCGTTGTTATAATAAAAAACATCCTTGAAACTACCAATTAATTGAACCAGTCCACTTAAGTCTTGAAAGGAAGACGATGATAAATCGTGTCCAAACTCATTTTGTATTAAGACGTACGTTTACTGAAAGAGGTGGATATTCATTATATACCAGCATTCTCCAGTGCATTCCTTTCTAGTTCTATCCAATTGTTGTTCATTCTTCGCACGTGTGCTTCTATTTCCTGGCGTAATGTGGGCTTTGATATACCTAGTCTCCATTGGCCCTCAGGATTCCAAGTGAAAACTTGATTTCTGACGCAGCTGGGTGTTTTCCTCAATGTGTGTAAATATGAAAATGAGGATGAAATACAGCCTCAAAAGCTAAGCATCTGACATTCATTTTGAATGATACGTGCTAGTTTTATTTACACAACATTCACTAGATTACATTTGTTACGAGTGATTACTTACGAAAGCATTTACGCTAACACAATAAATACCGGCTTAAATCTCGCCACTTTTCCAGTAGGCACATACAGTAAAACATCTAACAGTGACATACTCATCACTAACCCCTCAAATTATAAATATCGGCGATCTTATATTTACAGATCCTACATTCAGAGTAACCACTCTGATACATTCGAATGGGAAGATATCTGTGTATTATGAAGACGTGAGTTGCACAATTGTGTGTGAATATAATAATGTTTAAAGTACTTTAGATTGTTCTCATATATTTCGTGCATATCGGTAGTGTAGAATGCATCAAGAAGCATTGAACACGATAGAAGGATACCGAAATTTGCGATGCACACACATACCATATGAAAGTATTAATAATTCCTAATGACACATCGTATCGTAGAATACGTTTTAAAACAGTGAATTATAGGAAGTGAAATGTTATCAATAGTAATTCTGATGTCAACAAACAGTGTATGTTAGAGCTCTGTACGTGAAAATTAATATTCTGTCTTCTGAATATCAGACATCTGAAATGTCCACTGTTTAATATTTTGAGAGTTTTGTCGTTAAAACATCGATCGTCCTTCAATGTGCAGTTGTTCAAATGTCAGTATTCAATTTCTATACATTTGGAAAACAATGCATTTTTAGTAACTAGAAATGAAGTTAACATCAAGGATTTCATGTGTCTTGGAATGAATCAGTTTCAACTGTTTTGAGGTAATCCAGACACATTATGGAACGAATTATCTTGAGAGTTGAACGGTAATTGACTGACGTTTGCACATGAACATAATCCCACTACAAGACAACAAACTCACGTGCAGCGACATTGCATTTATTCACAATCACATTTATATCAACGGTCGTAGATATTCATCTCAAAATATATTGCCTTATTCTATTGAAGATAGATCGATCATCTGGCATCACTGAAATGGACAACTGAAGTGAGTCAGAATGTCTTTATACACTAGATGCAGCAGAGTTCTAAGTTAGCTGTGAGGATCAGTATGCTTACTGTGAGTATGATCAGTCGTCTTTGCATAAGACAATGTGAATGATGACACGTTACTTCAATTGTTAGCTGATTTTGATTTAGATGTGTAGCGGTAAATAAATCCCCAAAATAAATAGCTCTGTACGTTTTCGACATTGGATGCTGACCACATTGGTTTTAGTGGTCTCATCTAGCTGAAGACGCTCGGTCATGCATCCGCACCAGATCACGAGTGAGAACGCCGTGCTCAACATCTGTCGCAATCGCTAGCCAGATTAGATCAGACGATCCGCGATATATCGATAGCCTATCAAACATGTTTTCGGAGCTCCTCGCCTCTGAATTTTGATTTCACTTGGTGGGTACGATTCATATTAAAAGGTGTTACTGGTTAAAGCTTTGTCAAACTCCTAATCCTTGTGGCATCTTCAGGTGGTTGTGAGATGACAGATCGTGACTCAGAATTCCATTATTTCTTTTCATATTCATAATGATTTTGGGGGAAATCTAATGAATTCTATCCTATGTGGTTCTCTTAATCACATACGTGGTAACAAATGTTATTTATATTATGATGTACACTTACCCACATGAATAATCATATATTAGACTAATATTCCCTTATATTTGTATCCTATTACGAGTATGTCAACACAGAAATTTGCTGTAGTCTATCAGAGTCATCTAATATATCTTCTTCACAGTCTACATTGATCAATTGTTTCGTGTGTAAAATAAATTGATCGAGATGTCATTGGAGTGTTGAAGAAATTTGTGTGAAATAAAACCGGAACACTTTTCGAAAACTCACTGTCCAAACGTTACGGTTAATGATAAATTTAATGTCAAATAGGTGCTTACATGTCACGACGCAAAAACTGTATTATCACTTCTGATAAAGAGTCGTAGTTGAAACTCATGCCAAAAATGTTTGGTATTTGTGATTCAGTCAATCGAACAGTTTACACTAAAATTGTCTCAATTTAAATCAAGGTGAATGTGAATTCAATTCAACAGTCGTGGTTGTTGCTACTATCACAATGTAAATTTGATTTGTTTTCTTGAAATCGTAATGGCGTTTCTCAGTTTTCTTTGCTAAATTCTACCAACAATAAACTTCACGATCCACGTCTGCTCACGGAGTCAACCGTTCCATATCTGTTTTCAGTGGCATATCTCAAAGGGGGCTGAGAAAGCGTGCAAGAAGAAAAGGACGAGAATCAGACCAGACGATGTTCATAAAGGAACAGTTAAAAAATGACTACTCAGTTTAGTAGTATGTTATTAAGCAAAAGCATTCCAAAAGGTTAAAGAAAATAAGTGTAAACAAGGTATGAGTGGATAAACAACTAACAAATGGAGTTGGTCCAGAAAGAAGCTGAGGAATGAGATTATTTGTAGCTATAATATATAGTGCTGAAAACAATACAATGATACACAAATGGCTGTCTCCCTTTTTTGTCGAAGCTATTTGAGCCGTTTTTGGATTTTATGCGGTCTTGAGTAGGTTTCGTCTTTAGTGAATGGTCTAGTTTGCTTGTATTGAGATAACGCGGCAGGAAGTGAAACCAATTCAACGTTCTAAACACGATTTAGTGAGGTATGTCGCATAATAAATCAGCTTCAAAACCATTAGTTCGTGAGATTCCACCAGAACCCCATAGTTGACATTTCGGTGTTGAGTAAATGAAATCTTTGGCATAGCTCACATATTTGTGACCGGAGATACACTCAGATATAGGCCGCACAGCGAAAAATTGTAAATCTTCAAAGGTCGAAAAACCGTCCTTCAAAACGAACTCAACCGCCAGTATAATCTCAGGTTCTGCATAGAATTCATCCAGAATATTTTGATTGGTTTCTCGACAAATACTTTGCAACTATGATCACTGATTCATTTTCTGTGATGTCTGGAGCATTTTCACAAGTGATGATGTTTTCATGCAATATTACTCCTTGCCTGGTTGGAATTCCAACTACAATACGTCTATTTGTGCTGATTTTGTTTTCCTTCATTTCGTTCTGTAATATGCAGAACCACCAGAGTGCATATCAAATAATTCAGGTGTTACTAGTCGGCTTTCTGCATTCCATTATTTCCAATGATCGCACACATGCACGCACACTCATACATACTGTGAGTTTAAACAGAATAATCGAAAACATACTGATAAAGACATACACGTGGCAGACATATTCGTTTATGGAATAGTGAACAGTTCTTATCAACTACTAGTGTTCTCTGATCGTTAAGTTTTCTGTAAACATTGATACATTACGGTGAGATCATTGGTATTTTTTCCAAATAATTATCGTAGTTACAATTAAATCATTTCAACTTAGAAATGAGTGTCACCGTAAAATGTGGAGAGGAGGCATATACATAAGAGAAATGATTGCTATCATAAACGTTTTGTTTAATCATATGTATACAACTCTTGAATGAAGTAATTAGGAATTTGAGTTCCAGTATTTTTGGGCAGCTATTCACAGCACGTTCATGGATAGAAGTTCTAATGTGGACATAATGAAATAACACCTGTATGTAACTGGTTACGAAACCTGTGCCATGTTGTTACTTGGTGATCAATTCTTAGCAACACAGGACACGATCTACTGGCCACAGTGAATCCATGGCCCAACAAAATACATTAGTAAATTGGACCTTGTGTCCTGTGGAGATATCATTCCATTGTCTATACAAGTGAAGAAATAATTTGGAAGCAATGACAGTAGAAAAGTTGTTGGTTCACTCTCTGTTTACCTTTCCGACAGCATTTTCTTACAAAAGGATAGTCAGTATAAGCACTGCAAGCATGCAAACTGGGAGCCCCTGAAGAAATTGGTAGCATTGGGAAACTCTTCTTTTCAGTGCATTGGTCTTATGAGTGCATATGATATATTTTGTCAAGTCCGAAGTCTTTGCCTGGATGAATGGAATTAATCAGGAGCTGTCACAAAGAAATGTTGACTCAAAGGTAAAAGGTCAGGTTATTTTTGATAAACGCGCATGAGCACTTAAAATGTACAAGCCCTTTGAATTTTGAATGTTGACTAAAAAAATGTCAGAGCTTATGAGTAGTATTTCTGGATGGGTAAACGTTCATACATATAACTCAAAAGCAGGTTGTGCATTGTAGCGCAGGATTAATGGTCATCAATGTGCACTATAGAGAAGTCACAAACAAGACCGAAGGATCCATCTAGTTCTCTGACGTTTCTAGTGATGGTTTGACTACGAACACCTTGTGATTTAGAACTACGAAGATGCCATCATCTTCCCGCAAAACGTGTTGTGAAACATCCTCGAAAATATCTTAATCGGACATGGTATGCCATTTATCTCCTAATTACCCTAGTGTTCACATCTACTCTGTCCCATTCTCAAGTTACACATTTCACTTTCTCAGTTCACTTTAATTTCTTAACACAATCACTCTGGAAATATCCCTGTTATGCTTGCATGACGTCTTTGTTATTATTTATACCAAAGTCATATCACTGTTGCTAAAATTATTAACACGGTGATTATCATTATCTCCACCAACCAAATTAAATTCTTCTACCATGCATTTTATGCAGACCATTCATTTGATTATTACATTGATTACCATTTGATACCTCAAAACCAACACTACCCATAATATCGTTTGTGATATTCTTACAGAAGCATAATACTCCACTCGCATTAGTTGAAAAACGTTGTTCAAAGATCTAACCCCAGTCATTCTGCTTGTCGAAACTGCGCATATGTAGCATACAAGTTAACAATAGTCAGTACACGGATCTTATTAAATTACGTTTCACGAATCACGACTCAGAAAAAATAAAAACCACGAAAGTAAATGTGGTACAAACTGCTGCGACGATCTCTGATCACAAGTATTCACTTCCTTGTTCACTGACGCCAGTCACTCCTCGTCAGGGAGCATGGACCACCGGTCGACATTCTCCATGTAACTCATTCATGATTATTCCTTTCCAGTTCTTTCCAGTCGCTACTCATCCTTTTCATGTCTACTTCTAATTATTCACAGAGAGTTTTTTTGGGCCTTCCTCTTTCCCTTTTTCTTTTCAGTACTCCAAGCTAGCGCTTACCTCGTGGTGCAGTGTGATAGTTTCTGAATCACAAATACATATGTCAAAATAATACTAATAGTAAAGTGTTTGTAGAAACGTTTCTGCGTTAAATTATGCTAGTAGAATCCTTGTGATCGAATAACAATAACAAAAGCTATGCTTAGCTATAAATAATCGGACCGTGATGAAAAAAATGAACGCTACCTTGAAAACAAGAGTTTAGGAAATGTTTTTTCTCAACACCACTTCTAAAGCATATACAGAATCAACTGAAGACTGATTATTTGCAGACGGCTTGGAAACTAACAATAGTTACACGATTTCTCTTACATGGATTATGCAACACTTTTACTCGACCGTAGACAGCATACTTTACTCGCCAAAGAACTATATCTAACTTACATGAAAATATAAGTTCTGACATCCTTTATTAATTAATTTAATCCCGATGCAAGTCTTAATGCAAAGGCAGATCTGTAGTGGCATTGAGCCCTACCACGAGACAATATGAGAAACAGACATTAAGCAGTCGAGCAAATCTCCTGCAAACTGAAAACATAAATGTCGAATTTACTCCGACTCTGACTAAGGTTCAGGCCATTATCATAGTCATGAGTCGGGAGTGTACTCCCCTTGGTTACAACTTATGTTCTCCCTGGTAATCACATGAGCATCACTCACTGTTAATCATCTTGTAAAAACTTATTTAGACGAATACATCTTGCAGCACCACATCACCTAGAAATGTGGCACATAGGCCTAACTCATTTCAATTACTTACAATCACTATGCCTCAATGAAACATCATTCCGTCTTATACTAAACTGACACTTGCAACTAACTTGTATGTACCATCAGCCGATAAGTATGAATATAAATAAATAATCTATGGCAAATCAGAACATTGAGTCTGGAGCATATCTCTAACGGATACACTCATGCTTAACGAATCGCTCTTATCTATCTGTCCAAAATCCACATAATTATTACTTTTCACGTATTTAAAAATTTGTGATAACAATTCATATGTATTGGTTGTATTACTGGATTCTATCACGGTCAAGTAAAAATGAGGTCGAGCAAAATCTCCCCATATCTAAATAAACAGTATCAAACTAACTGGAACACTAGTTGGAATTCTTCTCCGCGGAAACACTTTTGTTCTTTCAGTTAGCCTGCTAATACCGATGCGATTGGAAATCAACGCATGGACAACTTACCGGCAAATACGTTATTTGATTTCATAATTTAGACCAAATACGATACCAGTTTTAACATTTCTACAATATTGATTGTTTTTAATATTTCTAAACAGAAAATGCTATTAACCTACGGCTATTACCAACTATCTTAAAGCGACTTATCAAAAGATCCCTAACGGAGTCATTTCATTATAATTATAATCCCGCTTTGTTTAGCTCAAATAGTCTCCGCCCAAATTTTCATTTTAAGCGTGTTAAGCATTAAATGAGACACTTTAAAGTTATTACGTGTGTTTCCCGACAAGATGATGCCGCCTTCTTTCTGATTATTCTTTCAGTTCATCAATACCCGGATGATTCTTATTATTCTTGCTAACCTCCGGCGCGCGACAATCCCTCACAATTTGGTATCGAACCAACGTCACGTTGATTCTGATGGGAGAGTAGTGTAGTGGCATTAAGCCCTACCACGAGACAATATGAGAAATACAGAAGAATGGAGAAGGCGGGGAGAATGAGTTGAATTAGTCCGAGTTGATCGTATGGCATGGCTCGGCCTTGCAGGCGTGGTCCCAGCTGAATGTTATTTTGTATCTTCTATTCATATTAAATATATTCTATCTCTAGCCTAAGATTGTTCTCTATCACGTATTGTTAATTATTGCAATGCAATGAGTCGGTGTAGACGATGATGTAACTTCCACGTAAGATCTTATAGATTAGGCAGTCACATCATGATAAATCTACAATTTTAGGATTATGTCTATTATTCGAGCAGTGCTAATATCATAGTAGACCGTAATTCTACAGATCAACCTCATTTGTGAAGATATAAATACACTAAACCAGGTGAGTGAAAAATTTACTTCCATTGAGCGCACAAATGTTTATCGCTAACTGTTCAATTAAAGTAATCAGAACACGTACATCGAAAATAGTCACCAGAAAACCACGGAAATTAAATGTCCTATTGTCCAAAATTGAACGTCATTGTTTACTCACTTCTTATGCCAACAATTCTAATTGCTGGCATATATAATAATTACAACAGCTAATTCCAAGTTCCTTTAATTTCGCATTATTTTTATATGCAAACTCGGCTAACGTATGAAAAAACTCGGCGTTAATCAGGTAGTTCTACACGTTTCCGCTCCATACAGTAGAACTGCCTCGACATTCCTATTGAAAACTTTGATCTTGTAGTTGGTTGCCAATTGTTTTGAGTTCCAGGCTTTATTCAGTTGTAGATATGCTGTTCTTCCTTTGTCGATCGGCGCCTCCGCATCTGCATAAGATTCACCGTGTTCATCAATAATGCTGCCCACACATGTAAAGGTTTTTACAACTTCTTAGTCTTCTCCGTCAAGTGTGATTCGATTGTTGCATGCTGTGTTGTGTCACAGAATCTTGCTTTTTCCTTTGTGAATGTGTGTTCAGATCTATTGCCGCTAGAGTTGATGCTACATTGGTCGTCTTCTTCTGCATTTGTTGTTGCATGTGTGACAGAAGGGCCAGATCATCTGCAAAGTCTGGGTCATCCAGCTGCATTCTAGCTGTCCACTGTATTCTATGCTTCCTCACAAATTTTGACGTCTTCATGATCCAGTCGACCACCAGGAGGAAGAGAAAGAATGAGAGTAGGTCAGCTTGCCTGACACAGACCTTTACTTCAAACGAGAAGGTCAGCTGTCCTCCACGCAAAATTTTACAATTTAATTCATCATAAAAATTCAGCATGATTTTGACTACCTTCTCGTTGTTATCAACAAGGTACTAAGAAGTTGTTTCAACACAGATTATGGAGAAAATATTGTATGACAAATGAGTGATGAAGCTGTTTGTCCTTTCAAGCACTGATCATTTTGTGAAGTTTATCGTCTAGCATGATGCTCAAACCAGCTGCAATATCGGAAGCTCATATGTAGTATTTTCGGTACGGAATCTTTATTGATAGACAATGCTTAAGTTATAGTGTAGATTTGAAGAGTTTTCGTGTTGCATTTGTGGCAGTAAGGAATTCTTTCGCAGATTTTCCCCCTGCTCGTTTGTGTTACAACGTTGTATGTTTTGATTATGCTCTCTGCCTTCTCCGACACTCAAATATTGGTCCATTCGTGACTACTGGAATAGCAATCAAACTTACCTGAGAAGCAACACATATTAAGAGATTACGAGAAAGTTCTCCTGCTCAATTATCCAAATTGAAATTTGATTGAACACTGAAATAAGTAACAAAATGGGAGCAATGATGTGATGTACCTGATGCAAAATTGACGAGTTAACATGAATCCATTGAGTAAGAAACATGTTATTTCATTATGAAGAAATTACGATATTCAATTCAGACGTGTTCAGTGCACACACCTGGATACTCATTTTGGAATGCAGGATCTGACAGAGCATGAACTTATGGAACTCATCACTTCAGTTTTAATGAATGACTTGTGCCCGGTCGTGGTAATAACTGGAATGCCTTATAATTATATCCCCATGACTTCCTCATCTTTCTTTGCATCTCTACCAGTTTACATATCAGTCATGCTTCACTACTATACTGATCTATGAATATTTGCTACACCTTGACTAGGCAACACTGAGGACAGAATAGTGAAACGCAGACTTACCAATTTCCGTAGTTGCATTAGAATACTATATCTCTGCCTTGTTGAGATCCTGCTTATGTTAACACACCTACACTCAATATCCGTTATTTATTTTTATGAGTTTTGAATAGACATAAATAACTAAATGCTTGATACATATGCTACTGCAGACGTTAATTGAACACTACCTATATCGGTCCATCCAGGTATAGTGCGTTCCACTGATATCGACAAAAGTAGTTCACAAAGCTAGTCAGGAATAGAATGCTTCGCAGATCGAGGAAGAAAGAATGGGAACATAAAGCAATTGTTGTGTAAATGCGGGGACAACAAATTCACTTCAATGTTTAGAAGTCTCTGAGTACAATAACAGAGCAGCAACTGCAAAATAAGCTTCAGTAAAATAAATACAAATAGAAAACACGTAAAAACTGAGTAATATTTACAAAAAACATTCATAATCAGTCAAATACTTGTGAGTTCTCTTATGACAGAAAAATGTTTCCGCCCAGTCATATTCTTGTGTGAATCAACCTTATTTGTTATCAATCAATAGGGTGTATTTGAAACACCATGCTTAGCAATACCTTCAGTATTTTGATGCCCATTATTATTAGTTTTGGTTTATTTCTAGATTTCTCTGCAGCATAAATCAAATAAATGTTACTGAGTATTTCAATTGTTTTCAGTAGAATGCAGTGAAATCTCTCAGATTTAACAAAACACACTTCATACCGAATCAACAAACTTATGATTAATGTGATCTCATCAAGTACATGTAATAGAAGGTTTCATTATAACCAGTGTTTTTAAATCATATTTTATTCTTTCAAAGTGTACAACAAAATAGAGTTTTATTATCATTCACATTTCTAGTAGTAATATTGAACAGTTATAACATAGAGGTATAGATATTTGTGAATGTTGAAGTTACCTTACATCGAATAATTTTCACCATTGTTAATTTCTTTAAGTGATTTTAAACGTATTAAATGTATTAAACAGATCATTGACAAACACTCAGGCGGCCTAAACAGAAATAAATTGGGGGGGAGGTAAGTTTCGGAGTATCATTGTTACTTGACTCACGTGCACTAGTTAATTAGTGTATATTAGTGAACATTAACATTTGGCCATATTTTATATCATTAAAATTTTATTTTCAAAAGTAAAAATGCGACAAATAACCCATTGTTTAATTAGACAGCAATAAAGAGAAATAAATGGGGAAAATTTTTCACTTGACGAAATCATATACTTAAGCTGTGCATCCATATTTACAATTGTGTGATAAAACGTGTGTCTACAGAAGAATAGGAAAGACGGCATCATAAAGTGGTTGGAGACTCTAATTATTCAATGAGATTACGAACAATCAAGAGGGTAGAGAAGAATAAAAGCTGGAAAATAACCATCCAGTGCTTCTAGGTTTTTCAGCTTCAATTGAATCATGACCTCAATTATTGAAATTATATTTTCAACAAAATTCACATTGCTATAAATTTTACATACAATCTACATAGATATACATCTCATTGATTTTATTCTCAGATATACTGTTATAACTTCGCTCTTCATTTAAATTAGTTGTTGTTTGAATTTGACATGGTGTTAAATGTCCACTGCTTAATGAACTGCTATAATTCAATGAATTTAAATGATTTAATAAACTATTTGATGATTCACAAAAATCTGTTCAATTGCATCATTTGCATCCAACCATTTATGTGATGATGACATTGTAATCAAACAAAATTGAAATGAAGAAAGTATTTGATATCCATTATATTTTATCAGAAGTTATGTAAACTGTTACTCGTGATCTAGAACAATGTTAACTTGTTACTAACCCGGTGGAAGCACTAAATTAAGACATAGAGGTAATTACAATATTCACCACATTTTATTCTTCAAGAATCGGTTGTGCACCGACCAAATCGCGACACTACGGATCTACGTTGAACAATTAGTCAAGTGGAACTAATCACTTTACATCAACTTCCTTGATTATGAGAAGGAATTTGACAGTGTGGATAGGAGAACACAATGGAAATTTCTTCGACACTATGGAGTGCCTGAAAAAATCGTTAACATCATCGGAAAATCATACGACGTATTTCTGTACAAAGTGGTGTATGAAGGACGGCTGACAGATGCATTCCAAGCAAGGAATGAAGTCGGACAAGGTTGTTTCGCCAAGTTCGGTAGTTTAATTCACTTCGTAAAACCTGTTCATATACTTAAACTATAAGCCATGTAAGGAAACTCTAAGAGTAGATGGAAAGATTTTAAGTTAAATGGCCAAATAATGATGTATACAAATTTATCCTTCTTATATGACCAAAAGAAATATGTAGAATGTGATCAAATTTCATAAAATAATCTGCTAATTTATAATAACCAGTCGACATTTTCTAATTACTTGTTACTGAGTATAATCTGTTCAGACATTTCAATATAACTAAAGTATAATTGACACTTAATTGCACTTCTAATCGAACAATGAATACGCATCACCTCCTAATTTTTAAGCAACATTGAATATCACGTGAGTAAATCACCGAATACAACACTGACTTATGTGACCTTGGCACAGTGCCAACCAACACTGTCTTATTCAGTCGAACAGCCTAGATTGAACTCAAAGTTATTGTTGGTCCTTCATGAATTGCACTTTCAGATCACTAAGTCAATACTACTCTGAGTTGTTCATTGCAATCATTCGAGATTTTGTCACGTAAAGTGAAGTAAACTGTAGGTTATAAATTTCTTCCGGTTGTCGGCTGCAAATTGTTAATGTTGATATTCGATTTTCTAATCCATTCACTGATAATTCATCTTTAGAATGTGATTATGCCTTCCGTAATGTAGATGTCAATAAATCCACAAAATCAAGCATATAAATTGTTGATTGCCTTATAACGCTTAGATTAACAATCATACATTAAGGTACAGATCACTATTTCGAAGCAAACTACAGTTGTCTATGAACACTAGACTAGAGGAAAGTCAAATTTCATTAAAGATCACTAGCATTAAATAAAGTATTTCAAGCTCAGATAAAGTACATTGAGAATAAAGAAGTAATAATTTTTACTTTGGAAATTTTACAGGATGTAACAGAAATGATAAAACCTGGTGTAATGTTATACTCAATCCAGGGAATCCGACAGAATTCCAAATTTTGCACGAATCGTATTCCTAAATGCACACAGTTAATATACCTTAGCATTATCAGGCGAGTGAGAGAAAGTCGATCGAAAGAAATACACCTTCCCGTCGGAACATTTCATCGCCAAGTGTGTGCAACCGTCTTCATGGATGTTCTTAAGTGGCTCGTCATTAATATGACTACAACCGTTCACATAAAATACGAGTATACAGATCTGGAAAACAATCGCTTAAAAAACAAATAACAAACTTGGATTAGTAACACGAATCTCGATTCACCAACAGGATTAATATTGATAATAATGGGAGAATTTTCAAGCATATTCTATAGGTTGAATATTCACACGCATGTTCAATAGTGAGTGATTTTTCACCTCTGTCAATTTACGATTACGTTTAATTTCTTGAAAGTTTTGGTGAACTGCACTCAACTGTTATAAACAACCTCAATCAACATTCAGTGAAGACACTCACTTGGTCTGCAGTAAAATGTGTCTACTCAGAATATTGAGTAAGGAAAAGTGTAATTATCATTGTGTGTTAATCACTGCCACAAAAAGAACAAATGTATGACAAACATTTATGAGTGCGTTCACAACGACAAGGCGATATCGACAACTGAATACTTCTGGATACACAAATCCGGTTTAAGTGATTTAACGCCAGTGGCTGCGGCAAACTGCGGTAAATTCGACGTTCGTTGTTCAACAATTATTTTGAAAGACTATGAGATATCAACACAATAGCCACTGTCAAACACATGACGACTCATTCAATATCATAATATAGAGTTGTAGGCAGCTGGCGAGAAACCGGGAAATTTTGTGAGTTCATGATGTTCTGCCACGTTAATTGTTCTTACTTGAGTAAAATGTATAAGTGGGAAGGCCGGATGAAACATGTTAACATCGCCAGATGGAAATAACTATCTGGAATTGTCTCAACACGTCATTTTGATCGGAAAATTGATAATAACTAGATACCACTAAGTAGTATAGTTAAAATACTCGGTTAACAGAACTCCATAAGTGTTTATTGACCAGGCAAACATGAAAATCAACAGCTTATCATTTATGTCGTTTTTTGCATCCAGTAAATGATACATTGTGATCTCGTTCATTTTTCTCTTGGATGCCGAATTTATTTTTCATGTATTTTCAGAAGAAAATTGCAGCAACTTTTTCCTCAGTAATTTTCAGATCTCTTGTAATTTGTGCTTCTCAATTTTAGTTTTTTGGCTTTAGTAATCCTATTATTCTCTCTTTGCTTAGCATTTGAATCACCATACACTTGATTTATATGACCTTTCAAAGCGTTAATTAGTAGTTGGAATAAAGTTGAAATTTCGCAGATGACCGTCGTAGGTATCTGTAACTGTAACGGAAATGAGTCCGAACTCATATCAATTCTTATTTGAGTACGTTTTTAAGGTACCGATGTGAAGTGAATGTAAATCTTCGTTTAATCAGCAGCTCTAACTAAAGTTCAAAGGTAACAATCTGACAACATTTGCAGATTTTATACCGTCAGATGTTGAACAGAAATATAGACAAGTTAATTCATATTACATAGCAAACAGTCACTGGTGTACAATATACAATGTAAAAGTGTTCAAGCACCTTCCAATCAAATTCACACTTTTATAGACAGATCAATGTTATTTTCGTGGATGCGATTCACAAAACCGCAACTGTCGGACTAAGACATTGATCACCGAGATATTTCATGAGGAATGATGTGTTATAAAAAAAAATCGATCATCCGAATGAGTAATATTCCAGACGAGGAATATGTTCGGACTGGGAATAAAGAGATAGATAAAAGCTCTTTTTAAAGCCACGCACAAATAAATTTGAATGTTACGGTGTAGTTTATATAGTTTGTGGTGTTGTGTTTGTAATTATTGTGAAGCTATTTAGTAAGCACTTAGATGCCTACATACTGATATTTCACCCATGAGTCGACTCCAGTTTGTCAAGGTATTAGGACGAATCTCCCTGTAGCTCTTCTTCGGTTACTGCAGATCCAAAACTCGCAATAGGTGAAAACAATTGAATACATTCCGTACAATTAAAGAGTCGATTCGTGAAATATGTTATTTCAATCTAGTCATGCGTGGAAAGTAAACAATACGTTCAGCTCTGTCACTTGTGCTTTCGCGTGTAAGCTATTATATTTTGACATTTTATCGATATGCATTATTTGTTATCCTAGCAAACGTGATCATATCAATTCTGAATTAAGATAATAGTCTTTATAAACTTTTTTTGAGCATGCTCAAAACGCTCATACACAAAACAATTCACATAATACTTATTTACGTGTTCTTTCACCTTGAAATGTTTGCGAAACCTGTTCATATAAAGAACATTAGGTTTCACTTAATAAATATGCTGAACTCTCTTAAAAGTATTTGAAAATGATTCAATTAGATTTGCTTACTATCTCAACAAGTAGTATTTCCGTGGATAAGATTAACTGAACTAACACTTAAATGAATTCATATCAAGCCCTAGTGAATAAGCTACATAATCACATATAAGCACTGCTACTCCCACTAATAATAATGATAATAATAATAACAATTAACTATAATGTGATAACAGACCATATATTAATGGTACAATTTTATGCATAATTGAGAATAATACTGGTGTTAATGAATTCGCGAAATTAGGAAACAACTGTTTGTTTGACTACAGAAAGTGATACTCGAGTTAAAAATCCTATGATTATTATCGATAACCAGTTGACAAGAATAACTTATTACAAAAATATAACCAACACATCAATTGTCTTGACCTCTTCCGCTTGAATTGTTAGTCATTTACAAAAAAGTACACTGTTGTTCGTTCAACAATTATTGACTCATTACTTTCAGCGTGAACTTCAGGAAATACCTCTTCATGCCAGTCACTAATATGCATATTTCCATTACTATCAGAAGGGGTTTTGTGTATATTTTATTAATTTTGTTAGTTGGGAATATGAGTCAATCATCTAGAGGTTAAGCGATCGCGCTTAGTGGTACCATGGAGGAGTCTCACAATAAAACAAAACGACCCGCCAGATCTTATCTTACTTGATTAGACTTCAAGCAATCATTCAAAAATACTGCACCATCGAAAAACAATTCACAGATTATTACAACCAACAAAATGTTTGTTTGTAAAGATATGAATTACAAATAAACCAATCACTTAGTTAGAAGTATTGCTTATTATAACCGAAAAAGCAGACAAACGCCTCAAGGATATATATAAGCACTACAATTCCAACAAGAATTATTAACGTTTTGAACAAAAAGATGAGGTGAGTGTTGACTGTACAGTTAAAGCAGACTAGAGTATTATTTGAATTTCAATTTCATTCAATGAGATAACGCTGTTTTTTATCTAAATTATTTCAGACATACCTTTTCATCTGGTCAGTTGATACTGATCTATTTGGTCATCGTATTAGTTTCGAAATCTTTCGACTGCCATAACATTTGTAAAGACTCTTATTCAAATTCGTATGAAGAAATAGTTTCTGAGGATGATGCACATAAGCATGTAAGCATTCAATCAGGTTATAATACACATATTCAGACTAAATTTTCTACCTATACTCAAAAAATTCGCCTCAATCAGCCTCGTCCATATGATCCGAATATGTTTGAGAATTTAAAAACTGATCAGGTGAGTTGACTGCAGTTTGCGATGGAGGTACCAATCTATGCGTTTGCTTATTCTCAGGAAATCTTCCCAAGATTCCCGTTTAAATTTAACAATAAGAACGTCCAGAAATTACTTGTAAAACGTCCAGGTAATAGAATCATTTTCTTCGGACTATAACTGTTACTGCGTCTGGTTATACACACTTCACTCCTTGAATCAAAGTTGCTTGAATTTTTTCAGTAGATCGGTTTTACGTTTTTTCTAGCATTCAGAACTTCTGCCGATATTTTGTTTCGTTCAAGCTGCGAATAGTTTAACGCCCTATGTCAAGCTAATTACGATTTATGCAATGCATTTTAGTCTCTAGTTGGTTTCAAAGTCTTTCATTCATTCACTGTAGATAATCAATCAAATTCAGTAATATTTTGATTTGCGTTTTTAATTTTGTACTTACACTTTGAATAAATCATTCACCAGTTAACTTGATTACTTCATGAGAGCAGAACGGTGCTCAGTGAATATATAGTTTGTGTGATTTCATGCTCTTACCTGTGTTCACAACACGTTTGCACTACAGTGCAGTGAAAACGTTAAATAAAACACCGTTTCACTTCAAAGCAAAATCAAATCAATTGAGTAGAATTAATAAAATGAATGATGTAAATGGTTAAGTAGAAATTACTTACTCTTTAGTCTGTTTGAACTACCATAAATCAGATATCTCATCAATACGACACTTGTTGGTGAATTCAATGAATCAAACTGATCACAGGTACAAGAATTAGCGGTGTTAAGCGAGATTTATAAAATTTCAATGTCTCTTAGTCACTGTCTGTGGGTCATTGTATATTCAACACTTTCTTGATTATCATATTCGTAGTTTCATGAAATTTTATCTCATTCTCTTCCTTCTACATCTAATAAGCAAACTACCATGAATATTCCGCTGGTACAACAAGATTTATCGAACCAGAATACGTTGAACATCGAAACGAAGTTCGTTCATTTTGTTCAGTTATCGAAATTAATGACATTGTAATAGCATTTTTGCATAACATTCATTTTAATTGATGGAACACTATCTGATTGAAATATCACAATCTCAGAAAATGATTTTGTATGTTTTTGATTGAGATCATGAACCGATTGATGTTAGACCACCATGGAAAACCTGGATTGATGATTTTGTATGTGTGTTGTCCAAAAGATAATCACGGTTCATCAGTTGGCCAAATGATTTTATAACCAACGTTTCAGAAAATATTCTTTTCGGTTAACTGGATTGAAACTTTCATCATATCGTAAAAATAATTGTAAGGATCCCTGAATCTCCCACTTTATTGAACTAGTTCATCTAAGTCTTGAAACGAAGATAATAAGTCGTATCCAAACTAATTCTGTGTCAATAATAAAAATAATAATAATAAACTGATTCTATGCTAAGATGTAGGTTTATTGGAAAAGGCGGATATTCATTATATAGATATACGAACATATATCTTTTTTTTGATTATTTCAGAAAAACGTTAAGCCATCAGGATAACTTATCAACGAGGATTTTCTCAAGAATGTATGTATCCATGAAATGATTGTTTGATAACATGTCTAATATTAAAACATTTACATCATCGTTCATTGTGATTACTCCTTCATTTTCTTTTAGTTACAAAAACGGATAGAATTAATAAATTGTGACCATCCTGGAAAATTAAGGGGATATGATATGTGAAATTCACTGATCATTTGAATCCATTGATGGGACTTGAAGGACAGTTGGCATTATCAGGAGCATACTAGATTTGTTCAGTAATTAATAGACCACTATCGATAAACTAAGTCATAATCTCATTTCACATGTGGATAAACAAATATCGAGATTCATCTTCGTTGACAGGCCTGAAAGAAACATGATGAGTAAATTGATTTTAAGAATAAGTACATTTGTGCACATCACAAAGTTCATTCTGTAAACATTCCATTGATCTAGGCAACCATTCATTACACAGTCATTCTTAGATATTATTCATTCAAATTAGGAGATTGTGTAAACGACGTGTATTCGCCTATTCACTTATTATCTTTAACGAATTTTGTGGTCACAGTCATTTTATCGACTGACATACCAGTGTAGTACGTAACCAAATAAAGTACAAAACTCCAATTGTGAACAGCAAATACACAGTTCACATCATTTGCTTACATGTTAGAATGTATCCGTTAAAGTATATAAAGGTGCAGGTAATAAAGGAGCTGAAGCAAATCGTCGATTTTGCATATCTAACTGGAAAAAATAATTAAAACGATTCATCGTTCGCACACGTGACCGAAAGTCCTAGGTTCGAGTCCTGAACGCAAGATTATGAGTGCGCACTGCTGAGGGGTTCTATACTAAAGCGAAACGGCCACCCAGCGATTCCAGGTTTTCACTGGTGGTCTGGCTTAAATCAACACATGAATTCAACTAATAATTATTACTGTCATTCAAACGTGGTAAAGTTCAAATTTCATTGAATGAATAAACCAACATCCATAAATAGTAGAAGAATCAGAGTCTCTATGTACATAAGTAGCAAATGCGGTATCATTTTTCCTAGAGTTACTAGAGTTCACCCCAACTATAAAACGGCACAATTGTACTAATGCATCTACCAATATACCTCATTGATTTTATTCTCAGATAGAATTTTATAACTTCGCTATTCATTTAAATTAGTTGTTGTTTGAATTCGACATGGTGTTAAATGTCCACTGCCTAATGAACTACTATTATTCAATGTATTTGAATGATTTAATATACTATTTGATGATTCACAAAAATTATATTTATGATTCTTATTCATGGTAACAAACTTCCATTTATTCTGTTCAATTGCATCATTTGCATCCAACCATTTATGTGATGATGACATTGTAATCAAACAAAATTGAAATGAAGAAAGTATTTGATATCCATTATATTTTATCAGAAGTTATGTAAACTGTTACTCGTGATCTAGAACAATGTTAACTTGTTACTAACCCGGTGGAAGCACCAAATTAAGACATAGAGGTAATTACAATATGCACCACATTTTATTCTTCAAGAATCGGTTGTGCACCGACCAAATCGCGACACTACGGATCTACGTTGAACAATTAGTCAAGTGGAACTCATCACTTTACATCAACTTTCTTTGATTATGAGAAGGAATTTGACAGTGTGGATAGGAGAACACAATGGAAATTTCTTCGACACTATGGAGTGCCTGAAAAAATCGTTAACATCATCGGAAAATCATTCGACGTATTTCTGTACAATGTGGTGTATGAAGGACGGTTGACAGATGCATTCCAAGCAAGGAATGAAGTCGGACAAGGTTGTTTCGCCAAGTTCGGTAGTTTAATTCACTTCGTAAAACCTGTTCATATACTTAAACTATAAGCCATGTAAGGAAACTCTAAGAGTAGATGGAAAGATTTTAAGTTAAATGGCCAAATAATGATGTATACAAATTTATCCTTCTTATATGACCAAAAGAAATATGTAGAATGTGATCAAAGTTCATAAAATAATCTGCTAATTTATAATAACCAGTCGACATTTTCTAATTATTTGTTACTGAGTATAATCTGTTCAGACATTTCAATATAACTGAAGTATAATTGACACTTAATTGCACTTCTAATCGAACAATGAATACGCATCACCTCCTAATTTTTAAGCAACATTGAATATCACGTGAGTAAATCACCGAATACAACACTGACTTATGTGACCTTGGCACAGTGCCAACCAACACTGTCTTATTCAGTCGAACAGCCTAGATTGAACTCAAAGTTCTTATTGGTCCTTCATGAATTGCACTTTCAGATCACTAAGTCAATACTACTCTGAGTTGTTCATTGCAATCATTCGAGATTTTGTCACGTAAAGTGAAGTAAACTGTAGGTTATAAATTTCTTCCGGTTGTCGGCTGCAAATTGTCAATGTTGATATTCGATTTTCTAATCCATTCACTGATAATTCATCTTTAGAATGTGATTATGCCTTCCGTAATGTAGATGTCAATAAATCCACAAAATCAAGCATATAAATTGTTGATTGCTTTATAACGCTTAGATTACCAATCATACATTAAGGTACAGATCACTATTTTGATGCAAACTACAGTTGTCTATGAACACTAAACTAGAGGAAAGTCAAATTTCATTGAAGATCACTAGCATTAAATAAAGTATTTCAAGCTCAGATAAAGTACATTGAGAATAAAGAAGTAATAGTTTTTACTTTGGAAATTTTACAGGATGTAACAGAAATGATAAAACCTGGTGTAATGTTATACTCCATCCAGGGAATCCGACAGAATTCCAAATTTTGCACGAATCGTATTCCTAAATGCACACAGTTAATATGCCTTTGCATAATCAGGCGAGTGAGAGAAAGTCGATCGAAAGAAATACACCTTCCCGTCGGAACATTTCATCGCCAAGTGTGTGCAACCGTCTTCATGGATGTTCTTAAGTGGCTCGTCATTAATATGACTACAACCGTTCACATAAAATACGAGTATACTGATTTGGAAAACAATCGCTTAAAAAACAAATAACAAACTTGGATTAGTAACACGAATCTCGATTCACCAACAGGATTAATATTGATAATAATGGGAGAATTTTCAAGCATATTCGATAGGTTGAATATTCACACGCATGTTCAATAGTGAGTGATTTTTCACCTCTGTCAATTTACGATTACGTTTAATTTCTTGAAAGTTTTGGTAAACTGCACTCAACTGTTATGAACAACCTCAATCAACATTCAGTGAAGACACTCACTTGGTCTGCAGTAAAATGTGTCTACTCAGAATATTGAGTAAGGAAAAGTGTAATTATCATTGTGTGTTAATCACTGCCACAAAAAGAACAAATGTATGACAAACATTTATGAGTGCGTTCACAACGACAAGGCGATATCGACAACTGAATACTTCTGGATACACAAATCCGGTTTAAGTGATTTAACGCCAGTGGCTGCGGCAAACTGCGGTAAATTCGACGTTCGTTGTTCAACAATTATTTTGAAAGACTATGAGATATCAACACATTAGCCACTGTCAAACACATGACGACTCATTCAATATCATAATATAGAGTTGTAAGCAGCCGGAGAGAAACTGGGAAATTTGGTGAGTTCATGATGTTCTGCCACGTTAATTGTTCTTACTTGAGTAAAATGTATAGGTGGGGAAGGCCGGATGAAACATGTGAACATCGTCAGATGGAAATAACTATCTGAAATTGTCTCAACACGTCATTTTGATCGGAAAATTATTACCAACTAGTTACCACTAAGTAGTATAGTTAAAATACTCGGTTAACAGAATTACACAAGTGTTTATTGAACAGACAAACAGGACATCAACAATTGTGGCTCGACCAAAATATATAAACATCTCGGTCCTACGAGATGTCAGTTGTGTTCACAGTAACGTAGCAGTTAAGTTTCAAACTGCGAAATCGAGTGACATGTGTTCGGATAACTCGAGCGTACATTATACTGACTTGTACCAACTACCATGAAACCTGACTTCACGGTTTTCTGACGACAGTCTGCAAACGCTGAACATCATCTAGCCACTGTCAAACACATGACGACTCATTCAATATCATAATATAGAGTTGTAAGCAGCTGGCGAGAAACCTGGAAATTTGGTGAGTTCATGATGTTCTGCCACGTTAATTGTTCTTACTTGAGTAAAATGTATAAGTGGGGAAGGCCGGATGAAACATGTTAACATCGCCAGATGGAAATAAGTATCTGGAATTGTCTCAACACGTCATTTTGATCGGAAAATTGATAATAACTAGTTACAACTGAGTAGTATAGTTAAAATACTCGGTTAACAGAATTCCATAAGTGTTTATTGACCAGACAAACATGAAAATCAACAGCTTATCATTTATGTCGTTTTTTGCATCCAGTAAATGATACATTGTGATCTCGTTCATTTTTCTCTTGGATGCCGAATTTATTTTTCATGTATTTTCAGAAGAAAATTGCAGCAACTTTTTCCTCAGTAATTTTCAGATCTCTTGTAATCTGTGCTTCTCAATTTTAGTTTTTTGGCTCTAGTAATCCTATTATTCTCTCTTTGCTTAGCATTTGAATCACCATACACTTGATTTATATGACCTTTCAAAGCGTTAATTAGTAGTTGGAATAAAGTTGAAATTTCGCAGATGACCGTCGGAGGTATCTGTAACTGTAACGGAAATGAGTCCGAACTCATATCAATTCTTATTTGAGTACGTTTTTAAGGTACCGATGTGAAGTGAATGTAAATCTTCGTTTAATCAGCAGCTCTAACTAAAGTTCAAAGGTAACAATCTGACAACATTTGCAGATTTTATACCGTCAGATGTTGAACAGAAATATAGACAAGTTAATTCATATTACATAGCAAACAGTCACTGGTGTACAATATACAATGTAAAAGTGTTCAAGCACCTTCCAATCAAATTCACACTTTTATAGACAGATCAATGTTATTTTCGTGGATGCGATTCACAAAACCGCAACTGTCGGACTAAGACATTGATCACCGAGATATTTCATGAGGAATGATGTGTTATAAAAAAAAATCGATCATCCGAATGAGTAATATTCCAGACGAGGAATATGTTCGGACTGGGAATAAAGAGATAGATAAAAGCTCTTTTTAAAGCCACGCACAAATAAATTTGAATGTTACGGTGTAGTTTATATAGTTTGTGGTGTTGTGTTTGTAATTATTGTGAAGCTATTTAGTAAGCACTTAGATGCCTACATACTGATATTTCACCCATGAGTCGACTCCAGTTTGTCAAGGTATTAGGACGAATCTCCCTGTAGCTCTTCTTCGGTTACTGCAGATCCAAAACTCGCAATAGGTGAAAATAATTGAATACATTCCGTACAATTAAAGAGTCGATTCGTGAAATATGTTATTTCAATCTAGTCATGCGTGGAAAGTAAACAATACGTTCAGCTCTGTCACTTGTGCTTTCGCGTGTAAGCTATTATATTTTGACATTTTATCGATATGCATTATTTGTTATCCTAGCAAACGTGATCATATCAATTCTGAATTAAGATAATAGTCTTTATAAACTTTTTTTGAGCATGCTCAAAACGCTCATACACAAAACAATTCACATAATACTTATTTACGTGTTCTTTCACCTTGAAATGTTTGCGAAACCTGTTCATATAAAGAACATTAGGTTTCACTTAATAAATATGCTGAACTCTCTTAAAAGAATTTGAAAATGATTTAATTAGATTTGCTTACTATCCCAACAAGTAGTATTTCCGTGGATAAGATTAACTGAACTAACACTTAAATGAATTCATATCAAGCCCTAGTGAATAAGCTACATAATCACATATAAGCACTGCTACTCCCACTAATAATAATGATAATAATAATAACAATTAACTATAATGTGATAACAGACCATATATTAATGGTACAATTTTATGCATAATTGAGAATAAAACTGGTGTTAATGAATTCGCGAAATTAGGAAACAACTGTTTGTTTGACTACAGAAAGTGATACTCGAGTTAAAAATCCTATGATTATTATCGATAACCAGTTGACAAGAATAACTTATTACAAAAATATAACCAACACATCAGTTGTCTTGACCTCTTCCGCTTGAATTGTTGGTCATTTACAAAAAAGTACACTGTTGTTCGTTCAACAATTATTGACTTATTACTTTCAGCGTGAACTTCAGGAAATACCTCTTCATGCCAGTCACTAATATGCATATTTCCATTACTATCAGAAGGGGTTTTGTGTATATTTTATTAATTTTGTTAGTTGGGAATATGAGTCAATCATCTAGAGGTTAAGCGATCGCGCTTAGTGGTACCATGATGGAGTCTCACAATAAAACAAAACGACCCGCCAGATCTTATCTTACTTGATTAGACTTCAAGCAATCATTCAGAAATACTGCACTATCGAAAAACAATTCACAGATTATTACAACCAACAAAATGTTTGTTTGTAAAGATATGAATTACAAATAAACCAATCACTTAGTTAAAAGTATTGCTTATTATAACCGAAAAAGCAGACAAACGCCTCAAGAATATAATTAAGCACTACAACTTCCAACAAGAATTATTAACGTTTTGAACAGAAAGATGAGGTGAGTGTTGACTGTACAGTTAAAGCAGACTAGAGTATTATTTGAATTTCAATTTCATTCAATGAGATAACGCTGTTTTTTATCTAAATTATTTCAGACATACCTTTGCATCTGGTCAGTTGATACTGATCTATTTGGTCATCGTATTAGTTTCGAAATCTTTCGACTGCCATAACATTTGTAAAGACTCTTATTCAAATTCGTATGAAGAAATAGTTTCTGAGGATGATGCACATAAGCACGTAAGCATTCAATCAGGTTATAATACACATATTCAGACTAAATTTTCTACCTATACTCAAAAAATTCGCCTCAATCAGCCTCGTCCATATGATCCGAATATGTTTGAGAATTTAAAAACTGATCAGGTGAGTTGACTGCAGTTTGCGATGGAGGTACCAATCTATGCGTTTGCTTATTCTCAGGAAATCTTTCCAAGATTCCCGTTTAAATTTAACAATAAGAACGTCCAGAAATTACTTGTAAAACGTCCAGGTAATAGAATCATTTTCTTCGGACTATAACTGTTACTGCGTCTGGTTATACACACTTCATTCCTTGAATCAAAGTTGCTTAAATTTTTTCAGTAGATCGGTTTTACGTTTTTTCTAGCATTCAGAACTTCTGCCGATATTTTGTTTCGTTCAAGCTGCGAATAGTTTAACGCCCTATGTCAAGCTAATTACGATTTATGCAATGCATTTTAGTCTCTAGTTGGTTTCAAAGTCTTTCATTCATTCACTGTAGATAATCAATCAAATTCAGTAATATTTTGATTTGCGTTTTTAATTTTGTACTTACACTTTGAATAAATCATTCACCAGTTAACTTGATTACTTCATGAGAGCAGAACGGTGCTCAGTGAATATATAGTTTGTGTGATTTCATGCTCTTACCTGTGTTCACAACACGTTTGCACTACAGTGCAGTGAAAACGTTAAATAAAACACCGTTTCACTTCAAAGCAAAATCAAATCAATTGAGTAGAATTAATAAAATGAATGATGTAAATGGTTAAGTAGAAATTACTTACTCTTTAGTCTGTTTGAACTACCATAAATCAGATATCTCATCAATACGACACTTGTTGGTGAATTCAATGAATCAAACTGATCACAGGTACAACAATTAGCGGTGTTAAGCGAGATTTATAAAATTTCAATGTCTCTTAGTCACTGTCTGTGGGTCATTGTGTATTCAACACTTTCTTGATTACCATATTCGTAGTTTCATGAAATTTTATCTCATTCTCTTCCTTCTACATCTAATAAGCAAACTACCATGAATATTCCGCTGGTACAACAAGATTTATCGAACCAGAATACGTTGAACGTCAAAACGAAGTTCGTTCATTTTGTTCAGTTATCGAAATTAATGACATTGTAATAGCATTTTTGCATAACATTCATTTTAATTGATGGAACACTATCTGATTGAAATATCACAATCTCAGAAAATGATTTTGTATGTTTTTGATTGAGATCATGAACCGATTGATGTTAGACCACCATGGAAAACCTGGATTGATGATTTTGTATGTGTGTTGTCCAAAAGATAATCACGGTTCATCAGTTGGCCAAATGATTTTATAACCAACGTTTCAGAAAATATTCTTTTCGGTTAACTGGATTGAAACTTTCATCATATCGTAAAAATAATTGTAAGGATCCCTGAATCTCCCACTTTATTGAACTAGTTCATCTAAGTCTTGAAACGAAGATAATAAGTCGTATCCAAACTAATTCTGTGTCAATAATAAAAATAATAATAATAAACTGATTCTATGCTAAGATGTAGGTTTATTGGAAAAGGCGGATATTCATTATATAGATTTACGAACACATTTCTTTTGCTTTGATTATTTCAGAAAAACGTTAAGCCATCAGGACAACTTATCAACGAGGATTTTCTCAAGAATGTATGTATCCATGAAATGATTGTTTGATGAGCTTTGAAGGACAGTTGGCATTATCAGGAGCATACTAGATTTGTTCAGTAATTAATAGACCACTATCGATAAACTAAGTCATAATCTCATTTCACATGTGGATAAACAAATATCGAGATTCATCTTCGTTGACAGGCCTGAAAGAATCATGATGAGTAGTTTGATTTTAGGAATAAGTACATTTGTGCACATCACAAAGTTCATTCTGTAAACATTCCATTGATCTAGGCAACCATTCATTACACAGTCATTCTTAGATATTATTCATTCAAATTAGGAGATTGTGTAAACGACGTGTATTCGCCTATTCACTTATTATCTTTAACGAATTTTGTGGTCACAGTCATTTTATCGACTGACATACCAGTGTAGTACGTAACCAAATAAAGTACAAAACTCCAATTGTGAACAGCAAATACACAGTTCACATCATTTGCTTACATGTTAGAATGTATCCGTTAAAGTATATAAAGGTGCAGGTAACAAAGGAGCTGAAGCAAATCGTCGATTTTGCATATCTAACTGGAAAAAATAATTAAAACGATTCATCGTTCGCACACGTGACCGAAAGTTTTAGGTTCGAGTCCTGAACGCAAGATTATGAATGCGCACTGCGAAACGGCCACCCAGCGATTCCAGGTTTTCACTGGTGGTCTGGCTTAAATCAACACATGAATTCAACTAATAATTATTACTGTCATTCAAACGTGGTAAAGTTCAAACTTCATTGAATGAATAAACCAGCATCCATAAATAGTAGAAGAATCAGAGTCTCTATGTACATAAGTAGCGAATGCGGTATCATTTTTCCTAGAGTTACTAGAGTTCACCCCAACTATAAAACGGCACAATTGGACTAATGCATCTACCAACATACCTCATTGATTTTATTCTCAGATATAAATTTATAACTTCGCTATTCATTTAAATTAGTTGTTGTTTGAATTTGACATGGTGTTAAATGTCCACTGCCTAATGAACTACTATTATTCAGTGTATTTGAATGATTTAATAAACTATTTGATGATTCACAAAAATTATATTTATGATTCTTATTCATGGTAACAAACTTCCATTTATTCTGTTCAATTGCATCATTTGCATCCAACCATTTATGTGATGATGACATTGTAATCAAACAAAATTGAAATGAAGAAAGTATTTGATATCCATTATATTTTATCAGAAGTTATGTAAACTGTTACTCGTGATCTAGAACAATGTTAACTTGTTACTAACCCGGTGGAAGCACCAAATTAAGACATAGAGGTAATTGCAATATGCACCACATTTTATTCTTCAAGAATCGGTTGTGCACCGACCAAATCGCGACACTACGGATCTATCCGTTAAAGTATATAAAAGACTGCTTTGATGTGAATACCACTCCAACTGTAAGATCTAATTATAAGTTTAATGATTTATTGTTTCAATATGAAAATGGGGGTGTAATGAAGACTCAAAAACTGAACATCTGAGATCCAATTTGAATGATACGTGCTAGTTTTATTTACACAACATTCACTAGATTACATTTGTTACGAGTTTAAATAACGAAAGCATTTACGCTAACACAATAAATACCGGCTTAAATCTCGCCACTTTTCCAGTAGGCACATACAGTAAAACATCTAACAGTGACATACTCATCACTAACCCCTCAAATTATAAATATCGGCGATCTTATATTTACAGATCCTACATTCAGGGTAACCACTCTGATACATTCGAATGGGAAGATATTTGTCTATTATGAAGAAGTAAGTTGCACAATTGTGTGTGAATATAATAATGTTTAAAGTACTTTAGATTGTTCTCATATATTTCGTGCATATCGGTAGTGTAGAATGCATCAAGAAGCATTGAACACGATAGAAGGATACCAAAATTTGCGATGTACACACAGACCATATGAAAATATTACTTGAAAATTTATATTCGGTCTTCTGAGTACCAGACGTCTGAAATGTTCACTGTTAAATATTTTGAGAGTTTTGTCGTTAAAACATCGATCGTTCTTCAATGTGCAGTTGTTCAAATGTCAGTATTCACTTTCTATACATTTAGAAAACAATGCATTTTTGCTAACAAGAAGTGAAGGTTACATCAAGGATTTCATGTGTCTTGGAATGAATCAGTTTCAATTGTTTTGAGGTAATCCAGACACATTATGGAACGAATTCTCTTGAGAGTTGAACGGTAATTGACTGACGTTTGCACATGAATATAATCCCACTACAAGACAACAAACTCACCTGCAGCAACATTGCATTTATTCACAATCACATTTATATCAACGGTCGTAGATATTCATCTCAATTCTATTAAAGATAGATCGATCATCTGACATCATTGAAATCGATAACTGAAGTGTGTCAGAATGTCTTTATACACTAGATGCAGCAGAGTTCCAAGTTAGCTGTGAGGGTCAGTATGCTTACTGTGAGTGTGATCAGTCGTCTTTGCATAAGCCAATGTGAAGGATGACACGTTACTTCAATTGTTAGTTGATTTCGATATAGATGTGTAGCGGTAAATATATTCTCAAAATAAATAGCTCTGTACGTTTTTGACATTGGATGCTGACCACATTAGTTTTAATGGTCTCATTTAGCTGAAGGCGCTCGGTCATGCATTCGCACCAGATCACGAGTGAGAACGCCGTGCTCAACATCTGCCGCAATCGCTAGCCAGATTAGAACAGACGATCCGTGATATATTGACAGCCTATCAAACATGTTTTCGAACCTCCTCGCTTCTGTCTTTTGATTTCACATGATGGGTTTGATTCATATTAGAAGGTGTTACTGGTTAAAGCTTTGTCAAACTCCTAATCCTTGTGGCATCTTCAGGTGGTTGTGTGATGACAGATCGTGACTCAGAATTCCATTATTTCTTTTTAGATTCATAATGATTTTGGGGGAAATGTAATAAATTCTATCCTTGATGGTTCACTTAATCACATAAGTGGTAACAAATGTTATTTATATTATGATTTACACATACCTACATGAATAATCATATATTATACTAATATTCCCTCATATTTGTATCCTATTACGAGTATGTCAACACAGAAATTTGCTGTAGTCAATCACAGGACCTTATGTCCTGTGGAGATATCATTCCACTGTCTATACAAGTAAACAAATAATTTGGAAGCAATGACAGTAGAATAGTTGTTGGTTTACTCTCTGTTTACCTTTCCGACAGCATTTTCTTACAAAAGGATAGTCAGTATAAGCACTGCAAGCATGCAAACTGGGAGCCCCTGAAGAAATTGGTAGCATTGGGAAACTCTTCTTTTCAGTGCATTGGTCTTATGAGTGCATATGATATATTTTGTCAAGTCCGAAGTCTTTGCCTCGATGAATGGAATTAATCAGGAGCTGTCACAAATAAATGTTGACTTGAAGGTAAAAGGTCAGGTTATTTTTTATAAACGCGCATGAGCACTTAAAATGTACAAGCCCTTTGAATTTTGAATGTTGACTAAAAAAATGTCAGAGCTTATGAGTAGTATTTCTGGATGGGTAAACGTTCATACATATAACTTTAAAGCAGGTTGTGAATTGTAGCGCAGGATTAATGGTCATCAATGTGCACTATAGAGAAGTCACAAACAAGACCGAAGGATTCATCTAGTTCTCTGACGTTTCTAGTGATGGTTTGACTACGAACACCTTGTGATTTAGAACTACGAAGATGCCATCATCTTCCCGCAAAACGTGTTGTGAAACATCTTCGAAAATATCTTAATCGGACATGGTATGCCATTTATCTCCTAATCACCCTAGTGTTCACATCTACTCTGTCCCATTCTCAAGTTACACATTTCACTTTCTCAGTTCACTTTAATTTCTTAACACAATCACCCTGGAAATATCCCTCCTATGCTCGCATGACGTCTTTGTTATTATTTATACCAAAGTCATATCACTGTTGCTACCATTATTATCACGGTGATTAACATTATCTCCACCAACCAAATTAAATTCTTCTACCATGCATTTTATGCAGACCATTCATTTGATTATTACATTGATTACCATTTGATACCTCAAAACCAACACTACCCATAATATCGTTTGTGATATTCTTACAGAAGCATAATACTCCACTCGCATTAGTTGAAAAACGTTGTTCAAAGATCTAACCCCAGTCATTCTGCTTGTCGAAACTGCGCATATGTAGCATACAAGTTAACAATAGTCAGTACACGGATCTTATTAAATTACGTTTCACGAATCACGACTCAGAAAAAATAAAAACCACGAAAGTAAATGTGGTACAAACTGCTGCGACGATCTCTGATCACAAGTATGTACTTCCTTGTTCACTGACGCCAGTCACACTTCGTCAGGGAGCATGGACCACCGGTCGACATTCCCCATCTAATTCATTCATGGGTATTCCTTTCCAGTTCTTTCCAGTCACTACTCATCCTTTTCATGTCTACTTCTAATTATCCACAGAGAGTCTTTTTAGGCCTTCCTCTTTCCCGTTTCCTTTCAGCACTCCAAGCTAGCGCTTACCTCGTGGTGCAGTGTGATAGTTTCTGAATCACAAATACATACGTTAAAATAATACTAATAGTAAAGTGTTTGTAGGAATGTTTGTGCATTAAATTATGCTAGTAGAATCCTTGTGATCGAATAACAATAACAAAAGCTATGTTTAGCTAAAAATAATCGGACCGTGATGAAAAAAATGAACGCTACCTTGAAAACAAGAGTTTAGGAAATGTTTTTTCTCGACAATACTTCTAAAGCATATACAGATTCAACTGAAGACTGATTATTTGCAGACGGCTTGGAAACTGACAATAGTTACACGAAATCTTTTACATAGACTACGCAACACTGTGACTCATCTGTAGACCGCACGTTTTACTCGCCAAAGAACTATATCTAACTTACATGAAAACATAAGTTCTGACATCCATTATTAATTACTTTAATCCCATAGCAAGTCTTAATGTAAAAATAGATCTGTAGTGTCTTTATGCACTACCTCGAGACAATATGAGAAATAGACATTAAACATTTAACGCGGAGAAATACAGAAGAATCGAGAAGGCGGGGAGAATGAGTTGAATTAGTCCGAGTTGATCGGATGGCATGGCTCGGCCTTGCAGGCGTGGTCCCAGCTGAATGTTATCTTGTATCATCTATTCATATTAAATATATTTTGTCTATAGCCTAAGCTTGTTCTCTATCACGTATTGGTAATTGTTACAATGCAATGAATCGGTGTAGACGATGATGTAACTTCCACGTAAGATCTTATAGATTAGGCAGTTACATAATGATAAGTCTGCAATTTTAGGATTATGTCTATTATTAGAGCAGTGCTAATATCATTGTAGACCGTAATTGGTGAGCCCGACTGAAGAAACGCAACCTCTTATTTTTCATCCATATTTCCACTTTAACTCTTTCGATCGATATTTACTTATGTAAACCCAATATTCTAATAGTCCTCTGATTAATGCTCATATGTATTATCTTAACGCTATATTGATTATTACTCATAACTTACTAGCTTAATCAACAATAAAAACTGATCATCTACATTAACTAAGTAGTTTTGATGGTTCGTTAACAAGCTTTGATAGCAATAACATGCTTCAGCGAAACAAACTTGTTTTAACATCAAGCTCTAGCAAATATGAACTGTAAATAACTTAAATATATATTGGCTAACAATGCAATCAAGGACTAAGTAGAAATATTTATTACTTTTATACCACAACATTCTACTAAGAAAACGTGCTGTTTAACGGCATTTCTTATGTTTAGTTCCCTTTGCACACATTTATAAATATCGCTAGGTTAACTACAGCGACCTCTTATGTAAAGTTTATAACTCATCATATTCTTAACTGAAATTCCATAAGTCGTCTCGATTTAGAAAAATATTTTTCATTTTGGCCGTGTTTATTATTTTTAATTTGCCATATATCTCAACAATCTGCATGTTAATCTGGCCCGTACTTGCATTGCATTATATCTCTATGCCTCTTAAATTTAAAAATCATCTGAATCGCCTTTAACATTTTCAATAAACCCGTCATAGACATTACTGCTATACGTATTTGGGTTTACGAATTGGTCTAGTGTATTAGTAGCCTAAATAGACGAACATATAAGGGATAATAAAGTCACCAAATCTAGGTATTATCATACTGCACTAATTTATTAACTAAATTCTCATGTTGTTCGACAAGCAAACATTTAAAATTAAATCTCCGTAGCTTATTATTAAAATTAACATTATGTACACGAATATATTGAGATTATCATTAGTAATATAAACAGGTAACTCGGATTCGTTCACGCTACGAATTTCTGATAATTTTGACTCACACAAAGCAACAGCATCTATTCTTCACTGGATTATCCTCAATCAACACTATAATTATTTTAATATAATGGTTTCAGGATATCGTCATAAAGCATTGTCATGACTTGACAATCACGTAATATGATTGATAAAGTTGACGAAACTATTAACAAATCGGTCAGCAAATCGACTTATAGTTAACATTAAGTAGTGTTGTTTTTCTTTTCATTCACTAAGGATGATTACAGTATGTTTATCAGTTGCTCATTCCGTAAATATCTCAAAATCTTGTCAGTCTAATTGGAGGTTTAGCGACACATACATGTATGCAAAACATCAATATAAGCAGTCGAGCAAATCTCCTGCAAACTGGAAACATCACTGTAGAATTTATCCAAACATTGACTAAACATCAAGCCATTATCATAGTCATGAGATGGGAGTGTGCTCCCCTTTGGTTACAACTTATGTTCTCCCTGGTAATCCCATGAGCAGCACTCGCTGTTAATCATCTTGTAAAAACTTATTAAGACGAATACATCTTGTAGTAGCACATCACCTGGAAATGTGGCACATAGGCCTAACTGATTTCAATTACTTATAATCACTATGTCTCAATGAAATAGCATTCCGTCTTATACTAAACTGGCACTTGCAACTAACTTGTATGTGCCATCAGCCGATAGGTATGAATATAAATGAGGTCGAGAAAATCTCCCCATATCTTAATAAACCGTATCAAACTAACTGGAACACTAGTTGGAATTCTTCTCCGCGGTAACACTTTTGTTCTTTCAGTTAGCCTGCTAATACCGATGCGATTGGAAATCAACGCATGGACAACTTACCGGCACATACGTTATTTGATTTCATAATTTAGACCAAATATGATACCAGTTTTAACATTTCTACAATATTGATTGTTTTTAATATTTCTAAACAGGAAATGTTATTGACCTACGGCAATTACTAACTATCTTACGGCGACTTATCAAAATATCCCTATACGGAGACACTTCATTATAATTATAATTCCGCTTTGTTTAGCTCAAATAGTCTCCGCCCAAATTTTCATTTTAAGCGTGTTAAGCATTAAATGAGACACTATAAAGTTTTCGTGTTGCATTTGTGACAGTAAGGAATTCTTTTGCAGATTTTTCCACTGGTCGTTTGAGTTACAACGTTGAATGATTTGATTATGCTCTCTGCCTTCTCCCAAACTTAAATATTGGTCCGTTCGTGACTACTGGAATAACAATCAAACTTATCTGAGAAGCAACACACTTTAAGAGATTACGAGAAAGTTCTCCTGCTCAATTATGTAAAATAATATTTGATCAAACACTGAAATAAGTAACAAAATGGGAGCAATGATGTGATGTACCTGATGCAGAATGACCAGTTGACATGAAACCATTGAGTAAGAAGCATGTAATTCCATTATGAAGAAATTACGATATTCAATTCACACGTGTTCAGCGCACACACCTGGATACTCATTTTGGAATGCAGGATCTGATAGAGCATGAACTTATGGAACTCATCACTTCAGTTCTAATGAATGACTTGTGCCCGGTCGTGTTAGTAACTGGAATGCCTTATAATTATATCTCCATCGTTTCCTCATCTTTCTTTGCATCTCTACCAGTTTACATATCAGTCATACATAACTACTATACTTATCTAGAAATATTTGCTACACCTTGACAAGGCAACACTGAGGACAGAATAGAGAAACTCAGACATATCAATTTCCGTAATTGCATGAGAATACTATATCTCTGTCTTTTTGAGATCCTGCTTATGTTAACACACTTACACTCAATATCCGTTATTCATTTTTATGAATTTTGAATAGACTTTCGATTATCCACATTTGTGTTCTCGTTCATCACACTGGCCCTTCTATCCCATACTCGTGAACAAACGCAAACGAAGACAACCAGTGTAACAACAGCGAGAACTACCGAATGAAATGCACAAGTACTCATATATATATACATATATATATATATATATACCACTCTGTCCTAAAGAAATTAACCCATTGACCCCAATAAAATGCACTTGTCCGTTGTGTCACTTCTGATTGCTATAGACTTTCCTTTGGCTACTTCCGACTGGCTCTGAACATCACTTTTCTCTCGTGAAAAATAAGGCATGCTTCTGGGACTAAACAGAAGAAACTGAGGTAGTAAGGTCTTTTTACTAATTTTTTTCGAGCTTAGCCATTTCTTATTCCAAGCTTATTCTGATATTCTTAAGTGACTGTATCGGTCAATTCATTTAGCCGCAGGTGCGCAAAAAGAGGCTGTCTATGTGAATTTAGTGGATTGTTGCGGATGTAGTTTACAACTCAACTGTTTTTGTTTGTTTTAACACATAACCATGTCTTTTGATCGCACAGCCTATTCAAGCGCATTTATGAAATGTTTACGACATTTCGCTGTACAAGTTACAGGAAAACCTAAACAGAAACTTCGCAATAGCTGGCAAAATGCATTGAACAGAAAGAACATTATTCAGATGCCGATTATTGGACTGCTGACATAATATTGGCGATCACTCATTATTTATCGTCAGGATCAACCAAAAATACGAAAAGTAGTTTTCGCACTTACGTAGGCTGGTCGAAATACTTTGTACTGAGAATTTTATATTGTACCAAAAATATAGTCTTAAACAAAGTAACTAACAATGATATTATTTGAATCTAAGGAAGTAATGGACAACTAGGAAACTGTGCATTAAAAATTTGCAATACAGCTTTTTCTCAACGTACTGAAAAACTCAGCGAATTCAAGATAACTCTCAGCAACAAGTTCCAAGCCTAACAGAATCTACTGAAAAAAGAAATAACCGTATGGGGAAACTAGCATAGAAATATAGTAAACCAAAGAGACCCGCCAAGTACAATGAAGGAAAGTCTATCACTGGGATTCAAGAACACTGAGGAAGATTAGCAGAAAATTTTGAAGACCGATTTCATCATTCCTAAGGAGCACACACGTATCAACCAATGAATTGTCGAAAGCCGTATTAGAAGGTGTTACTGGTTAAAGCGTTGTCAAACTCTGAATACCTGTGGCATCTTCACTGGTGAGCCCGACGTGATCTGGTGCACTATCTTGTAAACTGTGAGTCTGTTCCTTTTTGTGATTTTATATATCACTGTCTTATTTTCATTTTTTTAACATTGTGATATTTTTTTACCGTGTTTTTGGGTTTATATATATATTTCCCACTCGTTCACTTTTCGTACTTGATATATTACCTTGACTGAACAGACCCCTAAAGTATTAAAGTTAAAGACTGTGTCCCCACCCTCTTTCCAACTTATGCCTTTCTGGCCAGACAACATCGAAGCCTGGTTTTGTTACACAGAAGCCGACTTCTTTGAGCACGGTGTGAACGATGCACGTGCACAATTCCTCACAGTAGTCAAGGCACTACCGCGCGAATTTAACAGGTACGTAACACCTAGTATGTTTACTAGTGATGTTTCTGATCCATACCAAACTCTGAAACATGCCATCCTTAAACGCAGAGATCTAACCGATCGACAAAGGTTAGACCAACTCCTCAACAACATCGACCTGCAACACGGTTCTGCCACAGACATGTTGCAAAGAATGCGAGAAGTCATTGGTCAAAGAACCTTCGATGACGGCCTATTCAAACAACTTTTCTTTTCCATCACGACTACAGTACCGCCTGTCTTCTCGAAAGCACGCCGACTGGCCCCCGAAAAGTTAAGGTTGGCGAAAAACGAATTCGACCATATGATATACTTAGGAATCATAGGACCGTCAAATAGCCCATGGGCATCTCCGTTGAACATGGTCCCTTAAAAGGACAGCAACGATTGGCGTCCAACTGGTGACTATCGGAGATTGAATGCAAAAACCATTCCCGATCGTTACCCGTTGCCCCACATTCACGATTTGACAGCTACCTTGAAAGGTGCAACTGTCTTTTCAAAAATTGACTTGGTAAAAGCTCATAACCAAATTCCTATGGCCACTGAAGACATTCCAAAAACCGCTATTATAACGCCCCTCGGACTCTATGAATTTTTGCGAATGCCTTTCGGTCTGAGAAACGCGGCACAGACTTTCGAAAGCTTCATAGATGACGTTTTTCGAGGTCTCAACTTCGTACATGCATACGTTGATGACTGTTTAATAGCAAGTCCGGACAAAGTATCACATCTCCAGCATCTGGACCTTGTTTTCGACCGACTACAAAAACATGGCGTTACCGTAAACATTCAGAAATGCCAAATCAGAACCGAATCCTTAGACTTTTTAGGACACACCATAGATGCGCATGGCATTCGACCCCTTAGAACAAAAGTGGCGGCCATTCTGGATTACCCAGAACCGACCACCTTCAAGCAATTGCGCACGTTTAACGGTCTGGTAAGTTTTTATAGACGATTCATACCGAAATGCGCGTTACTTATGAAACCCCTTACCGACCAACTTCGTGGTAATGCGAAATCCATTAATCTAGATGACACTACCCGAAAAGCATTCTCCACGGTTAAGGAACATATCGCCCGAGCAGCAATGCTTGCTCATCAGGACCCTAAAGCGCCCATTAGCATCTCAGTAGACGCATCCGACTCAGCAATCGGAGCAGTCTTACAACAATGGGTTAACCACTCCTGGCAACCTTTGACATTTCTCTCTAGACGGTTGCTAGACACTGAATCGAGGTACAGCACATTCGGTAGGGAACTCCTAGCTATGTATTGTGCTGTTCGGCATTTTCAACACTATATCGAAGGCCGTGAATTTACCATTTTTACCGACCATAAATCACTTACTTTCTCCTTAAGCTCTTCTTCGGACAAGTACTCACCACGCGAGTCTCGACAACTGGACTACATTTCGCAGTTTACTTCAGATATTCGACACATTTCTGGAGCAAACAATGTAGTTGCAGACGCCTTGTCTCGTATAAATTCTTTGAACAGTTCCCAAGGAATCGACCTTTTAAAACTCGCCCAACTTCAAAAAGAAGACAGTGATCTTCAGCACGAGTTGGCCTCAACAACACTTAAACTGCGCATTAAACAGATGGGAACAGGTAAGGAAACCTTACTTTGTGACACATCTACAGGTAGGGATCGCCCAATCGTGCCGAAACAATATCGACGCAACGTCTTCGATACGTTGCACAGAATTTCTCATCCAGGTGTTCGTGCAACCATCAAGCTTATAGCAGAACGGTTTTGCTGTCCTGGTATGAATAAAGACGTGAGGGAGTGGGCACACTCCTCCGTAAGCTGCCAGAAATCTAAGGTGATCAGACACAACAAATGTCTCCTAGGCTCGTTCAAAACTCCCGATGCTCGCTTCGACCATGTTCATTTGGATTTGGTAGGACCTTTATCAGATTCAAATGGATATTCTTATCTTTTAACATGCGTAGACCGTTTTACTCGATGGCCAGAAGCAGTACCCATCAAAGATAATTACTGCTGAAATAGTGGCCCGCGCCTTCGTCGAGAGGTGGGTAGCAAACGTCGGCTGCCCAACAACCATTACTACAGATCGTGGACGTCAGTTCGAATCTGAACTGTTCCGTTGTCTGGCCATGAAACTAGGAATCACTCGCTTCCGAACGACGGCCTACCACCCACAAGCAAACGGGTTAGTAGAACGTTTTCACCAACAACTAAAAGCGTCACTATCAGCCTCAAACATTTCTCAGTGGACTGACGCTCTTCCACTAGTCTTACTAGGCATACGCAATGCAGTGAAATCTGACATTGGATACACTGCATCTCAACTCGTTTATGGTACGACCCTTCGACTTCCAGGAGAGTTCGTGGATCCTTCATCCTCTTCGATGGACATGGATCTAACCTCCTACGCGAACAGGCTTACAAACGCAATGCGTTCAGTTGAACCTGTTTTCGCTATTACGTGAGCATGAGTTTATTTTCCATTTCTTCCGATCGCTTTGTGTTTTTACGCACGTACGAGTGTATTTCGACATGCACTTACATATTTTTCTTTTCTTTTCCAGGACGACTGGAAAAGACGATGAAATGAACAATGAAGTTGCGAGAAACGAAAATCTGCATTGTACCTTTTTTTTACTGTATTGTACATCATGGTCCATTATAGTAAGGAAAGATGACCAGACGCTGCTAAACCTAGCAAGCTATCAGAAGAGTGTTTACCAACGAAAAACTCGTTGGGTTTAAAATTCTGGCTGGCCACGTCATAGGGTCATCACTACTCCACTAGGGAGTAGTGATCTGTAGCGGTAAATAATTCCCCAAAATCAAATAGCTCTGTAAGTTTCCGACATTGGATGCTGACCACAGTTTTAGTGGACTCATCTAGCTGAAGGCGCTCGGTCAAGCATCCGCACCAGATCACGTGTGGGAACGCTGTGCTCAACGTCTGCCGCAATCGCTAGCCAGATTAGTGCAAACGAAAATCGATATATTGATAGCTTATCAAATGTATCTTCGATCTCCTCACTTCTGTCTTTTGATTTTACTTGGTGGGTGCGCTTCGTATTAGAAGGTGTTACTGGTTAAAGCGTTGTCAAACTCCGAATACCTGTGGCATCTTCAGGCCATATTTTATATCATTACAATTTTATTTTCAAAAGTAAAAAAGCGACAAATAACCCATTGTTTAATTAGACAGCAATAAAGAGAAATAAATGGAGAAAATTTTCCTTTTGACGAAATCATATATTTAAGGTATGCATCCATATTCACAATTGTGTGATAAAATATGTGTCTACAGAAGAATAGGAAAGACGGCATCATTAAGTGGTCCGAGACTCCAATTTTTCAATGAGATTACGAACAATCAGGAGGGTAGAGAAGAACAGAAGCTGGAAAATAACCAAAGGATCAAAATTATGATAGGTAGTTGTCCACTTGACAGACAGTGAGGTAAACAAAAATCAAACAACAGCTTAATCATAATCCCAGTAGATTCTGACCGTCAGTTATGTTCTTTTTAAATTTAAAATTGACCAACTAAGAGATAATTTCGTGATATATCAAAATAATTAGTACTATCTGAACACCGTATAAAGGTGTTCCAGGATAAATAGTTATTGGATGATGGATCTTTAACTTAAGATTGCATCGATTCACCGTTTGTACCATTCCGGCTTAGTTTTTCTAGATTGAGATTAGACGAACAACATAATTGTCTTCATTATATCGAATACGGTCTAAATTTACACAATTTACATCAATTAAAAGTCAGACCAACTCATGAAATTAATGATTTGTTCTTATTGTAATTATTACTTAAATTCACTCACTTGACTATCGCTTGTGCTTAATTGAATCCTTGAATTCTTTGAAACCTCTATGGCACTGTCTAATATATTAGATGATGTTGACTCATATTTTGCAGATAGTTTCCCCGAATCACTGTGCTGATCACGAATCCCATTGAGATTTGGTTGCATTCCGTCATTTCGAAAATGACTTGGATGATACAACTGTGTCAAACTAGTATTATGATGATTATCAATATTCGTATGCCGTTGATTATTAGTATGGATATCATTAGATGAAACACAACAAGCGGATATTGATTCATCTATCGAAGTACTTTTAGACGTCCTACGTAGCCTATAGTCTTGAAATAAATTATCTAATTCACTAGATGATTGTAATCGAATAACTGATGATGAACCAGTATTTGAACAAATGGAATATGATTTGGAATTAAATTTAGTGGAATTGATTTTATTACTAGTAGAGTTAGTAGTAGTTGTAGTAGTCGTAGTATTTGTGATGTTAATGATTGGTGGATTTCTTATGATTCTTCCAGTTAATAGAGGTGCAGGTAATAAAGGAGCTGAAGCAAATCGTCGATTTTGCATATCTAACTGGAAAAAATAATTAAAACGATTCATCACAAAAGACTGCAATATACTGTACATAGGATTTCAAGTTAAACATATTTTTATAGCTTCGGATCAACTGATTGTTTCGTATACAACGAGGTAATTTATTTAACACTCATCTTGTTTTATTGCCTGGGTCTCGTAATCCTGAGTGAGATCGCTTTGTGTGGTCATGGATATGCAATACTAAGGAGTCCTACACTGGAACGAAACAGTTATCCAGTGAATACTGGCTTTGCTGGATTTCTGAAGAAAGCCAGTATGTGATATTCATTTTCAAATCCAACATCCTGCTTATTATTCTTCAATATCAACCATAACATCATTTCGCTCAACACACCTAAATGCAGCAGAGGCACATAATCTTTACTAGTCCATTATGCCTAGTCGATAATGACAAATAAAAACTCTAACTTGGGATGTGAATAAAATCCAGTGACCTTTGAATTTACAACCTCATTTCGTTATTATCAGAAAAGAGTTTTGTGGAAATCGCAGTGATTTAATAGCTAGATTCATGAGTCAATTAAAGCTACACCACCATGGAAAACCTGGGAGCACTGGATGACCATTTTGTCTTAATATCGAACTCCTCAGTAGTGAGCATCGACGATCTCGCAAGCAGGGCCCCTTTTCTGTGCGCAAATGCTTAACAATTAGACCACTGAGCCGGGTAGCACCCAATGTTGTTAATGTTTAACTTCAATCAATCCACGAAATCCTGCCACTGTTCACCATTGTCAACAGTGAGTTACTATCTCACAACAGAACCGGTTGAACTCATAATCACACGAAACGGCCATCCAGTGCTTCCAGCTTTTCCAGCTTCAATTGAATCATGATCTCAATTATTGAAATTATATTTCCATCAAAATTCACATAATTTTAAAGTTTGCATACAATCTACACAGATATGTACCTCATTAATTTTATTCTCAGATAGAATTCTATAACTTCGCTCTTCATTTAAATTAGTTGTTGTTTGAATTTGACATGCGTTAAATGTCCACTGCCTAATGAACTACTATTATTCAATGTATTTGAATGATTTAATAAACTATTTGATGATTCACAAAAATTATATTTATGATTCTTATTCATGGTAACAAACTTCGATTTATTCTGTTCAATTGCATCATTTGCATCCAACCATTTATGTGATGATGACATTGTAATCAAACAAAATTGAAATGAAGAAAGTATTTGATATCCATTATATTTTATCTGAAGTTATGTTAACTGTTACTCGTGATCTAGAACAATGTTAACTTGTTACTAAACCGGTGGAAGCACTAAATTAAGACATAGAGGTAATTACAATATGCACCACATTTTATTCTTCAAGAATCGGTTGTGCACCGACCAAATCGCGACACTACGGATCTACGTTGAACAATTAGTCAAGTGGAACTCATCACTTTACATCAACTTTCTTTGATTATGAGAAGGAATTTGACAGTGTGGATAGGAGAGCACAATGGAAATTTCTTCGACACTATGGAGTGCCTGAAAAAATCGTTAACATCATCGGAAAATCATTCGACGTATTTCTGTACAATGTGGTGTATGAAGGACGGTTGACAGATGCATTCCAAGCAAGGAATGAAGTCGGACAAGGTTGTTTCGCCAAGTTCGGTAGTTTAATTCACTTCGTAAAACCTGTTCATATACTTGAACTATAAGCCATGTAAGGAAACTCTAAGAGTAGATGGAAAGATTTTAAGTTAAATGGCCAAATAATGATGTATACAAATTTATCCTTCTTATATGACTAAAAGAAATATGTAGAATGTGATCAAAGTTCATAAAATAATCTGCTAATTTATGATAACCAGTCGACATTTTCTAATTATTTGTTACTGAGTATAATCTGTTCAGACATTTCAATATAACTGAAGTATAATTGACACTTAATTGCACTTCTAATCGAACAATGAATACGCATCACCTCCTTATTTTTAAGCAACATTGAATATCACGTGAGTAAATCACCGAATACAACACTGACTTATGTGACCTTGGCACAGTGCCAACCAACACTGTCTTATTCAGTCGAACAGTTTAGATTGAACTCAAAGTTCTTGTTGGTCCTTCATGAATTGCACTTTCAGATCACTAAGTCAATACTACTCTGAGTTGTTCATTGCAATCATTCGAGATTTTGTCACGTAAAGTGAAGTAAACTGTAGGTTATAAATTTCTTCCGGTTGTCGGCTGCAAATTGTTAATGTTGATATTCGATTTTCTAATCCATTCACTGATAATTCATCTTTAGAATGTGATATTACCTTCCGTAATGTAGATGTCAATAAATCCACAAAATCAAGCATATAAATTGTTGATTGCCTTATGACGCTTAGATTAACAATCATACATTAAGGTACAGATCACTATTTCGATACAAACTACAGTTGTCTATGAACACTAAACTAGAGGAAAGTCAAGTTTCATTGAAGATTAGAATAGAAATTGTGGAGAATTTAATAAAATTACGCACAATTTTCGACATCTGTGGTTCGATCAATTACTTTTGGCATTTTCAACAACTCGAATGAAATCATATATCATTATTTATAGTGTATTTTCGGAGTATTCTATAATATGCAGTTCAAATCAATGTTTTTCTGTTAAAAATTTAAAATTATTGTTTGAATTTGACCACGAACACTTCACCAGTAATGTTGTTCATATTTCATATTAGAGGGTGCTAATAAGTAACAAGAAACTTAAACATCAGCTTTAAGCGTGTATTAGTATTATGCTGTTGTAATGTATTGAGGACTGAAAATGATCACTGTCTATATTTTAGTGTACGTCTTGGGTGAGCAAACTAAATACCGCCACTTAGTCACATATTCAAAGGAAGTTGGGCCATAGCTAGAAGTGGAATTCATGACACGAGTTTGATCTTAAACGAAGATCAATACTAGGATTCACGTTTGTCCAGTTGAAGAGTTTCATGTCAGATGAAACACATGTACTAGTTATCACTGTTATTCACCATTCAACCGTTCACATAAAATACGAGTATACAGATCTGGAAAACAATCGCTTAAAAAACAAATAACAAACTTGGATTAGTAACACGAATCTCGATTCACCAACAGGATTAATATTGATAATAATGGGAGAATTTTCAAGCATATTCTATAGGTTGAATATTCACACGCATGTTCAATAGTGAGTGATTTTTCACCTCTGTCAATTTACGATTACGTTTAATTTCTTGAAAGTTTTGGTAAACTGCACTCAACTGTTATGAACAACCTCAATCAACATTCAGTGAAGACACTCACTTGGTCTGCAGTAAAATGTGTCTACTCAGAATATTGAGTAAGGAAAAGTGTAATTATCATTGTGTGTTAATCACTGCCACAAAAAGAACAAATGTGTGACAAACATTTATGTGTGCGTTCACAACGACAAGGCGATATCGACAACTGAATACTTCTGGATACACAAACCCGGTTTAAGTGATTTAACGCCAGTGGCTGCGGCAAACTGCGGTAAATTCGACGTTCGTTGTTCAACAATTATTTTGAAAGACTATGAGATATCAACACAATAGCCACTGTCAAACACATGACGACTCATTCAATATCATAATAAAGAGTTGTAAGCAGCTGACGAGAAACCAGGAAATTTGGTGAGTTCATGATGTTCTGCCACGTTAATTGTTCTTACTTGAGTAAAATGTATAGGTGGGGAAGGCCGGATGAAACATGTGAACATCGTCAGATGGAAATAACTATCTGAAATTGTCTCAACACGTCATTTTGATCGGAAAATTATTACCAACTAGTTACCACTAAGTAGTATAGTTAAAATACTCGGTTAACAGAATTCCACAAGCGATCGATTGACCTCCAGACTACTGAGAACGCAGTTATCCAGTAGTGTCAGTTTCTAACCTCATATAACTCATGTCGATCACTATCTTCAATGAGTTATTATCTCACGACGGACCAACTTGACCTCCATTGGTCGCTGCTTCTGATTAGATCTCTAGAGAAAAACCTCTTCATGCCAGTCACTAATATGCATATTTCCATTACTATCAGAAAGAGTTTTGTGTATATTTTAATAATTTTGTTAGTTGAGAATATGAGTCAATCATCTAGAGGTTGAGCGATCACGCGACAAACCTATAGGACCTCAGTTCGATTCTCGCGAAGCGGTACCATGGAGAAGTCTCACAATAAAACAAAACGACCCACCAGATCTTATCTTACTTGATTTGACTTCAAGCAATCATTCTAAAATGCTGCACCATCAAAAAACAATTCACAGATTATTACAACCAACAAAACGTTTCTTTGTGAAGAAAAGAGCACACATTTTGAACTACAAATCAACCAATCACTTAGTTAAAAGTATTGCTTATTGTATCCGAAATAAATTTCATCACTAAGGGTCAGGAACTTCAACCAACGATGGAAGAATCCCAGCCTATATACCACAAGAGCTAGAAGAATAATGCATACCCATGAGATCATCTACCATGATCATTGGTTTACAGTGATCATATGATTTTATGTAATTTGATCGTCCTAATGGTCACCTTGAATCGTCAAGTAAAAAAAAACAGACAGACGCTTAAAAACTATATATAAGCACTACAAGTTCCAACAAGAATTATTAACGTTTTGAACAGAAAGATGAGGTGAGTGTTGACTGTACAGTTAAAGCAGATGAGAGTATTATATGAATTTCAATTTCATTCAATGAGATAACGCTGTTTTTTATCTAAATTATTTCAGACATACCTTTTCATCTGATCAGTTGTTACAGATCTATTTGATCATCGTATTAGTTTCGAAATCTTTCGACTGCTATAACATTTGTAAAGACTCTTATTCAAATTCTTATGAAGAAATAGTTTCTGAGGATGATGCACATAAGCATGTAAGCATTCAATCAGGTTATAATACACATATTCAGACTAAATTTTCTACCTATACTCAGAAAATTCGCCTCAATCAGCCTCGTCCATATGATCCGAATAAGTTTAAGAATTTGGAAACTGATCAAGTGAGTTGACTACAGTTTGCAATGGAGGTACTAATCTATGCGTTTGCTTATTCTCAGGAAATCTTTCCAAGATTCCGGTTTAAGTTTAACAATAAGAACGTCCAGAAATTACTTGTAAAACGTCCAGGTAATAGAATCATTTTCTTCGGACTATAACTGTTACTGCGTCTGGTTATACACACTTCACTCCTTGAATCAAAGTTGCTTGAATTTTTTCAGTAGATCGGTTTTACGTTTTTTCTAGCATTCAGAACTTCTGCCGATATTTTGTTTCGTTCAAGCTGCGAATAGTTTAACGCCCTATATCAAGCTAATTACGATTTACGCAATGCATTTTAGTCTCTAGTTGGTTTCAAAGTCTTTCATTCATTCACTGTAGATTATCAATCAAATTGCATATTTTCATTCGATAAACACAGGTACAATAGAATTCAAAGGATCACGTTACTTAGGATCAATTGGCACTTTTCTAGACGGCCGTTATTGGACTGAACCTGAAATTTTGAATACGAGTTAGTTTTTCTATTATTCAGTATTACTTTTTTTGTGTTTTTAATTTTCTACTTACACTTTGCATAAATTATTCAGCATTTGACTGTTTGTGTGATTTCATGATCTTACCTGTGTTCACAACACGTTTGCACTACAGTGCAGTGAAAACGTTAAATAAAACACCGTTTCACTTCAAAGCAAAATCAAATCAATTGAGTAGAATTAATAAAATGAATGATGTAAATGGTTAAGTAGAAATTACTTACTCTTTAGTCTGTTTGAACCACCATAAATCAGAAATCACATCAATACGACAATTGTTGGTAAATTCAATGAATCAAACTGATCACAGGTACACCAATTAGCGGTGTTAAGCGAGATTTATAAAATTTCAATGTCTCTTAGTCACTGTCTGTGGGTCATTGTATATTCAACACTTTCTTGATTATCATATTCGTAGTTTCATGAAATTTTATCTCATTCTCTTCCTTCTACATCTAATAAGCAAACTACCATGAATATTCCGCTGGTACAACAAGATTTATCGAACCAGAATACGTTGAACATCGAAACGAAGTTCGTTCATTTTGTTCAGTTATCGAAATTAATGACATTGTAATAGCATTTTTGCATAATATTCATTTTAATTGATGGAACACTATCTGATTGAAATATCACAATCTCAGAAAATGATTTTGTATGTTTTTGATTGAGATCATGAACCGATTGATGTTAGACCACCATGGAAAACCTGGATTGATGATTTTGTATGTGTGTTGTCCAAAAGATAATCACGGTTCATCAGTTGGCCAAATGATTCTAGAACCAACGTTTCAGAAAATATTCTTTTCGGTTAACTGGATTGAAACTTTCATCATATCGTAAAAATAATTGTAAGGATCCCTGAATCTCCCACTTAATTGAACTAGTTCATCTAAGTCTTGAAACGAAGATAATAAGTCGTATCCAAACTAATTCTGTGTCAATAATAAAAATAATAATAATAAACTGATTCTATGCTAAGATGTAGGTTTATTGGAAAAGGCGGATATTCATTATATAGATATACGAACACATATCTTTTGCTTTGATTATTTCAGAAAAACGTTAAGCCATCAGGACAACTTATCAACGAGGATTTTCTCAAGAATGTATGTATCCATGAAATGATTGTTTGAAAACATGTTCAATATTAAGAAATTTACATCATCATTCATTGTAATTACTACTACGTTTTCTGTTCTTTACAAAAACGGATAGAAGTAATAAATTGTGACCATCCTGGAAAATTAAGGGGATATGATATGTGAAATTCACTGATCATTTGAATCCATTGATGGGACTTGAAGGACAGTTGGCATTATCAGGAGCATACTAGATTTGTTCAGTAATTAATAGACCACTATCGATAAACTAAGTCATAATCTCATTTCACATGTGGATAAACAAATACAGAGATTCATCTTCGTTGACAGGCCTGAAAGAAACATGATGAGTAGTTTGATTTTAAGAATAAGTACATTTGTGCACATCACAAAGTTCATTCTGTAAACATTCCATTGATCTAGGCAACCATTCATTACACAGTCATTCTTAGATATTATTCATTCAAATTAGGAGATTGTGTAAACGACGTGTATTCGCCTATTCACTTATTATCTTTAATGAATTTTGTGGTCACAGTCATTTTATCGACTGACATACCAGTGTAGTACGTAACCAAATAAAGTACAAAACTCCAATTGTGAACAGCAAATACACAGTTCACATCATTTGCTTACATGTTAGAATGTATCCGTTAAAGTATATAAAAGACTGCTTTGATGTGAATACCACTCCAACTGTAAGATCTAATTATAAGTTTAATGATTTATTGTTTCAATATGAAAATGGGGGTGTAATGAAGACTCAAAAACTGAACATCTGCGATCCATTTTGAATGATACGTGCTTGTTTTATTTACACAACATTCACTAGATTACATTTGTTACGAGTGATTACTTACGAAAGCATTTACGCAAACACAATAAATACCGGCTTAAATCTCGCCACTTTTCCAGTAGGCACATACAGTAAAACATCTAACAGTGACATACTCATCACTAACCCCTCAAATTATAAATATCGGCGATCTTATATTTACAGATCCTACATTCAGAGTAACCACTCTGATACATTCGAATGGGAAGATATCTGTGTATTATGAAGACGTGAGTTGCAAAATTGAGTGTGAATATATTATTGTTTACGTGCAGCAAATATGTAGTGAGTTATAGTCACATTAATGTCAACGGACTTAAATTTTCATCATACAATATGTCACTTCATCCTACGATAGGAAGTGAAATGTTATCAATGGAAATTCTAGTGTCTTCGCGTCGATAGGGAAAAACAGTGCATGTTAGAGCTCCCCACAAGAAAAGTGAAATTCTGCCACGCTATACAACGTCTTCTGAAGTTCAGCTGTTCAAAAAGACGACTGCTAAATATTTTGATCTATTTATTATCAAAACGTTGATCGTGTAGATGTTCAGATTTCAGTATTCATTACATTGTAAATGTAGAATACAATAGATGTTGGATAACTAGAAAGTTAGGGTTACATATGAGATTTTATGTATGTTGAATTGAGTCGCTTTTGATGGTTTCGAAGTAACTTGCCCCCATCATGTAAAGAATTCTCTTCGCGAACAAACGGCATTGGATGGAGGTGAGCACATGAACACAATTCCACCATATGACAATACGTTTACGTGCAGCAAATTTGTAGTGAGTTATAGTCACATTATTGTCAACGGACGTAGATTTACATCATACAATTTGTCACTTTATCCCACGATAGATAGATAGATACATCGTTTATCTAACTTCACTGAAGTTGAGAACTGAAGTGAGTCGGATTATCTCTGTTGATCAGATGCAACATAGCCCAAACAGAACAGGGAATATCAGTGTGCTTCCTTTGAATGTGATCAGTTGTGTTTGTGCAAGATAATGTAACGACACGTTACTTCTATGGTTAGTCGGCTATGATATCGGTGGTTTTATGTTGATGGATATTGACTGTGACTTCTATTATTTCTTTTCAGATTACCCATAATTTTTGGGGACGTAAAATGGAATCGACCGTTGAAGGTGTAACTTATTGCAAAAGAAGCGGTATCACATTTTATTTATATAATGATTTAAACTCACCTACATAACCAATCATTTGTTAGACTGATGTTGCCTTCTGTTTGTACCCTATTAACAGTATGTCACAACAGGAATTCGCTGTAGTCCATCGTAGTGTTCACACATTTCCTCCTTACAGTCTACAATATTCAGTTGTTCCGCATGTAAAATAAATTGATCGAGATGTCATTGGAGTGTTGATGAGAATAGTAAGAAATAAGATCAGAATACATTCCGAAAACTCACTGTCAACCATTATTGTTAATTGAAAATTCAATATTCATTAAGTGTTCACATACCTTGAAACGAAATCATATTGTAGTACTTAAACAAACAGTCATAGTGGAGATTATTTAGTATTTGTGATCACGTATTTTGAACAGTGGGCTACTGGTATTATCTGAACTACAATCAATTTGTCTGTATCTCCATTTAAACAACCGTCATCTTTGTTATTATGACAAAGCAGATTTGATTTGCTTTGATGAATTCTCAATAGTGTTGTGGCAGTTTTCTTTGCTACATTCCATCATTATTGAATTTCACAGTCACGTCTGCTAACGCTTGCTAGCCTGCTATATATCGAGTAATATGACTGAGAAATGTGAATGTCTCCATCGCAAACGTGCGGATGAATACTTGGTGAAGTCTTCCGTATATATGTTTAACGATTGACTGATATAAACAAGTATATATGAACGAGGATACTATGCAGACGATGCATCCATTCTTTTTATTCATTCACTCACTATTCAATCAGCTATACTTACATTCGTTGTTGATATCACTTCCAACGCAAAACGAAGGGTATTTAGTCAAGTAGAACCGATAGTTGTTTTATTAAATGTTCAATTGTCATGCTACATAGGCATGGACGTATGTTCTTGAAAGACGTTGCTGAGTTTCTGTGTTAACTATTTGCGGAATAATTTGTGACGTGTTAAACATATTTTTACAAAAGTGTTACACTGGCACCTTTGTAAAGTGAATCAGCGATTTGACGATATCATTTTTTATTTATTGGTTGGATATTGATCATTTTTGGTACTAAAATGATGTAAATCATATTTTGTGAAGATGCTGTCTGGCCTCCATTTTATCCGTAATCAGATATCAAACAGTTTCTCATTTTGAACACAACTTAAACGAGCAAATAACTTGTTATGCTTAAAATGTCGATTGAAATTTCAAGTGTCTTCTTTTTTGCACAATTTTCTTACACTAGGTAAGAAAACCTTTAACATAATTGTTCCTGAAAAATGGATCAAACACGGCACGTCGGTAGAGTATAAACAGCGTCCATGAAAAAAGATAATTGCAGCGTAATTCTGTGAAACGTCTTACCACATGTTTTTGTTATGCTAAATCTGTTATTTTTATTCTATTAAAAACACTTACTCCTTTGTTAATAATTTCAATGAATTGTAAAATACTTTATGGAACTACACATTTTTATGATTTTGTTGTCGAAATATAAAATATGGTTTTAAAAATTTACGTGTTTGTTTTCATTCAATAAAAACTGATTAGTTTTACAAACGTTAACAGCATTGTACTTATGAACTAACAGTACCGAGTTTATATGCAATCAACAATGAGTCCGTTGTGAATGTCCATTTTGATGAAGTTTCACTACTGGAAAATGTCATTTGAAATTGACAACGTTCATCGGTTTAAGCTGAACTGTTGGAATGCAGCATAAGTATTCATTAAGACACCTCAATCGTTCGTTATTTGATTATTCACTGTTTTGTGAAATCTTGATGATAGACCTATTCTATTCTCGTGGAAATATGAGGAAGGATTTTACTCATGTTCATTTACATTGATTGTCGGAATTTTCTCGCTGATGTATAGGACTGAATATTGATTGGCCCTTTCATGCTAAATGTGCATCGTGTGCGAGTTGCCTCGATATTGCCATTAAGTCACTGATAATATGAGCGGAGATGAATGGTAGCCAGCAATAAAATCCAGGACACGCGTCACATTTACGCATTCGGATATCGTCAGTTAGTTGTACTTGCATCATGAGGTTGATGTGTCACTGCGGCACTCGGACACATTATTACTCACTTCAAACATCGTTATTTCATCTCCTTAGTTACTTAGTATGGACACTCACTGGATTCTCTAAACGGCTTCAATACACCATTCTAAGAAGAACACAGATTTGGTAAGTGTTAGTACTTTCGCAAACTGTGTGCTCGGAAATCACATCTTCTTCGTGATCCTGAAGGCTCGAATTTTGACATAATGTTCGTATTTCGGACTACTGTTCATTTTGATAGTCGTTACACCAAACCTCGTTATTAAATCTCAATAAGATTCGGGCTTCTGATGGTCATATTTTATTTTTATCTTCGATTTTGTTAAATACTTTCTACATTTGGAAGCGATTATATGTGACTTTTGATTTGTGTCATAATTTTATTGTTGACACTGGCAGAAAACAGTCCATTAATTTATTCAAACTTCGTCCATAGAATGGCATTAACTACACTTGACGTTGTGGTGACCTACTTTTATGAAGAGAACGCAATTGATGCAATGGAAATCGATATTATTAGTCGATATTGATTTCTACAGCATCATGAACTGCTAGTCGATTCACGCAGGCTTCAGCTAATCATTAACCTCGTCGAACAGCTTATTCATGAGCTTTAGATTTCAAAGAAACTCGGACTGAATCTTAGGTGTATTTCATTTGCGCGATGATACATTCCACGCTTTATTCGAGAATTTTCCCCAACTAACTAAGCCTCTCGAGGAGATCCCGTCGGTAGCTATTCGTGTGGTACACCACGCAGTCACCCGCCGACCCACAGTCACGGCTAAACCTCTCCGACTGACGCCGGATAAATTAGCTTGCGCTAGACGCGAGTTCGACAATTCACGAGCTACTACCATTATTCGTCCTTCTCACAGTACCTGAGCCGCACCTGAAAAATAAATTCAACATAAAAAATATTCCACGGATTACTTCTTTTCGCCACGCCTGTTCGACTATTGAGAATTTAATAATCTTCTTTTGAATTCTGAAGTGTAAAAAACAAAAAATGTACAACGATATCCGAATGACACGCTTTGGTACACACTGAATTAGTTCATACCTCTTGTTGTTTCGTTCAATTAAGCTTTATTAACTTGTCTCTCACGTCGTGAAAGTAACCGTGTGTCGCGATATTGCACAACTTCGCCAGGTTTTTTCGTTGATGGGTCATGACAAACATTGACTGGTTAATGCACCTGAAGTTTAAATAATAAATATAGTTAACATCGTATGTAGCCGTAAAACCGGCATTTCTGAAGTGCTCGTTTTGACGAAGTGTCAAATAGCGTGAAATTACTGGTAGTCTCAGGTGTCATGAGGTACAACGAACCATATTGCATTGAGGTTTTAGGATCATTATCCATTAACCTCGTTAACATGACCATCTGTAATACGAACAGGTTATCAAATTCATGTTTCTGACTTACAAATCTGTTCCTGGTTTCGTTCTGCTGCAAACAAGTATCCAATATCTGCAGTTCCTGTTCAGATGACAGATGGAATCGCTAACTTGATAGTCCGCAATCGAATTGATGAGGTTGTTCATACGTTTGCATATTTTCAGTATGTTGCTCCAAGTTTCCCATTTTTATTTTACGGTTATATCGTCCGTAGTTTCTATATTGACAGTAGTGGTATGTAAATCATTTTCTTTCAACAGAATTAGTTACCGAGATTTCCTTTTTCAAACTTCATTCCACGAACCAAAGTTGCTTTAATTTCTTCGGTAAATTAGTTTTATGCTTTTTCTAACATTCAAAACTTCTACTGATGTCCTAATTAGTTCAACTTGTAAATAGTTTGACGCCGCATAGCAGACTAATTATGACTCATGCAATTCATTTTAGTCTCCAGTTCAATTCAAAGTCTTGCTTTCATCCACTACATATTATCAATCAAATTGTATGATTCCATGCGATTAACAAACGTAAAATAAAAATGTACGGAACAAATTACGTAGGATCAATCGAAACTTTCACAAGGGGCAGGTATTGGTCTGAATCTGAGATTTCAATTGGGAGTGAGTTCTTCTATTATTCTGTGATATTTTGTTTCCTTTTAGATTTCTCACTTTCTTTTAGCATAAATGATTCGATATTTAGCTTGATTATTTCATGAGACATGACCAGTACACAGTAATTATTTTATTTGTGTGATTTGATGCCGTTTAATGTGTTCACAACACGTATTCATTATTGTCAAGTAAACTTTAAATAGAACAGCGATTCGTTTCAAAGCAAACTCAAATTGATTGAGTGGAAATAATGAATCGAATGATGAAATTGCTGAAATAAAAATTGTCTACTCTTCAATCTGTTTAAACTACTATAACACAGATATCAATTCAATACTGTTTGGTAGATTCAATGAGTTGTATCGATAACAGGTGCAGCAACAATCGATGTTGTATGGCTAATCATTTTGAATTATTGAAGCAGATGAACTATGAAGTGATATTGTACGTCCTCCATATATAATCTGTCATTCACTTGATCAATTCAAGTCTAAAGTCTATCAATCACTGTCGGTGAACCACTGGTTATTCAACACTTTCTTGATTATCTTATACGTAGGATCATGAAATTTGAACTCAAGTCCTTACCGGGCATACACTGGGCGAACGACCATGAATGATTCGCTAGTAGAACATCATTTACTCCCACCAGAACAAAAGGAAAACCAAGGTCCTCAAACACAACACGGAGAACAGCAACCCAATCACTCTTGATGGCGAAACTCTGGAAGACGTGGAATCCTTCACATACCTGGGAAACATCGTCGATAAACAAGGAGGTTCAGATGCAGATGTCAAGGCGAGGATTGTCAAAGCTGGAGCGGCATTCCTCCAACTGACGAACATATGGAACTCAAAACAACTTTCAACCGATATCAAAGTCAGAATCTTCAATACGAACGTCAAGTCAGTTCTACTCTACGGAGCGGAAACTTGGAGAACTACAACAACCACCATCAAGAAGGTACAGGTATTTATCAATAGCTGTCTACGCATGATACTCAACATCCATTGGCCGGATACCATCAGCAACAGCCTTTTGTGGGAGAGAACCAACGAGCTTCCAGCTAAAGAGGAAATTAGGAGAAGACGATGGAAATGGATCGGACATACATTGAGGAAATCATCAAACTGCATTACGAGAAAAGCGCTAATTTGGAATCCTGAGAGGAAGCGTAAAAGAGGAAGGCCAAAAAACACATTACGTCGGGAAATAGAAGCAGATATGAAAAAGATGAATAAGAACTGGAAAGAGCTTGAAAGGATTGTCCAGGACAGGGTTGGATGGAGAATGCTGGTGAGCGGCCTATGCAACTTCACGAGGAGTAACAGGCGTAAGTAAGTAAGTAAGAACAGCAGGAAAATCAAAATGCAGCTCATTCATTTTGTTCAGTTATCGGAATAAACGACATTGGTGCAGCATTTCCGCGTAATAATTGGTTTAATTGAGGTAACACTGTTCCCTTAAAATAACAAAATTTCAGAAACTGATCTTGCATGTGTATTATGGGAAAGATATTCATGGTCCCTTAGCTAAACAAAAGCTTTATAAACCAACGTTTCAGAAGTAGAATATGCTTCTCAGTTATTTTGATCGAAACGTTCATCATGTCGTTGTTATAATAATAAACATCTTTGAAACTACCAATTAATTGAACCAGTTCACTTAAGTCTTGAAAGGAAGACGATGATAAATCGTGTCCAAACTCATTTTGTGTTAAGAAGTACGTTTACTGAAAGAGGTGGATATTCATTATACACCAGCATTCTCCAACCCATTCTATCCTGTGCATTCCTTTCTAGTTCTATCCAATTGTTGTTCATTCTTCGCACGTGTGCTTCTATTTCCTGGCGTAATGTGTGCTTTGATATTACAATTCTCCATTGGTCCTCAGTATGCCAAGTGAAAACTTGATTTCTGACGCAGCTGGGAGTTTTCACCAATGTGTGTAAATATGAAAATCAGGATGAAATACAGCCTCGAAAGCTAAGCATCTCACATTCATTTTGAATGATACGTGCTAGTTTTATTTACACAACATTCACTAGATTACATATGTTACGAGTTTAACTAACGAAAGCATTTACGCTAACACAATAAATACCGGCTTAAATCTCGCCACTTTTCCAGTAGGCACATACAGTAAAACATCTAACAGTGACATACTCATCACTAACCCCTCAAATTATAAATATCGGCGATCTTATATTTACAGATCCTACATTCAGGGTAACCACTCTGATACATTCGAATGGGACGATATCTGTGTATTATGAAGACGTGAGTTGCACAATTGAGTGTGAATATATTATTGGTTGAAGTACTTTAGATAGTTCTCATATATTTTGTGCATATCGGTAGTGTAGAATGCATCAAGAAGCATTGAACATGATAGAAGGACACCAAAATTTGCGATGTACACACAGACCATATGAAAATATTACTTGAAAATTTATATTCGGTCTTCTTAGTACCAGACGTCTGAAATGTTCACTGTTAAATATTTTGAGAGTTTTGTCTTTAAAACATGGATCGTTCTTCTTCTTAACACAATCACCCTGGAAATATCCCTCCTATGCTCACGTGACGTCTTTGTTATTATTTATACCAAAGTCATATCACTGTTGCTACCATTATTATCACGGTGATTGTCATTATCTCCACCAACCAAATTAAATTCTTCTACCATGCATTTTATGCAGACCATTCATTTGATCATTACATTGATTACCATTTGATACCTCAAAACCAACACTACCCATAATATCGTTTGTGATATTCTTAGAGAAGCATAATACTCCATTCGCATTAGTTGAAAAACGTTGTTCAAAGATCTACACCCAGTCATTCTGCTTGTCAAAACTGCGCATATGTAGCATACAAGTTAACAATAGTCATTACACGGATCTTATTAAATTACGTTTCACGAATCACGACTCAGAAAAAATAAAAACCACGAAAGTAAATGTGGTACAAACTGCTGCGACGATCTCTGATCACAAGTATGTACTTCCTTGTTCACTGACGCCAGTCACTCTTCGTCAGGGAGCATGGACCACCGGTCGACATTCCCCATCTAATTCATTCATGGGTATTCCTTTCCAGTTCTTTCCAGTCACTACTCATCCTTTTCATGTCTACTTCTAATTATCCACAAAGAGTCTTTTTAGGCCTTCCTCTTTCCCGTTTCCTTTCAGCACTCCAAGCTAGCGCTTACCTCGTGGTGCAGTGTGATAGTTTCTGAATCACAAATACATACGTTAAAATAATACTAATAGTAAAGTGTTTGTAGGAACGTTTCTGCATTAAATTATGCTAGTAGAATCCTTGTGATCGAATAACAATAGCAAAAGCTATGCTTAGCTAAAAATAATCGGACCGTGATGAAAAAATGAACGCTACCTTGAAAACAAGAGTTTAGGAAATGTTTTTTTCTCAACACCACTTCTAAAGCATATACAGATTCAACTGAAGACTGATTATTTGCAGATGGCTTGGAAACTGACATTAGTTACACGAAATCTTTTACATAGACTACGCAACACTGTGACTCATCTGTAGACCGCACATATTACTCGCCAAAGAACTATATCTAACTTACATGAAAATATAAGTTCTGACATCCTTTATTAATTACTTTAATCCCATAGCAAGTCTTAATGTAAAAATAGATCTGTAGTGGCTTTGGGCACTACCTCGAGACAATATGAGAGATAGACATTAAACATTTAACGCAGAGAAATACAGAAGAATCGAGAAGGCGGGGAGAATGAGTTGAATTAGTCCGAGTTTATCGTATGGCATGGCTCGGCCTTGCAGGCGTGGTCGCGGCTGAATGTTATCTTGTATCATTTTAGGATTATGTCTATTATTAGAGCAGTGCTAATATCATAGTAGACCGTAATTTTAAATTGGTGAGCCCGACTGAACAAACGCAACCTCTTATTTTTCATCCATATTTCCACTTTAACTCTTTCGATCGATATTTGCTTATGTAAACCCAATATTCTAATAGTCCTCTGATTAATGCTCATATGTATTATCTTAACGCTATATTGATTATTACTCATAACTTACTAGCTTAATCAACAATAATAACTGATCATCTACATTAACTAAGTAGCTTTGATGGTTCGTTAACAAGCTTTGATAGCAATAACATGCTTCAGCGAAACAAACCTGTTTTAACATCAAGCTCTAGCAAATATGACCTGTAAATAACTTAAATATATATTGGCTATTAATGCAATCAAGGACTAAGTTGTTATCTGGATCTGATTCTTAGTGTTCCTTGACTTGATATAATCTATTTTTAAACTATACACTATCCTGCAATATCTTTTCTTCCGACCACTGCCTGCCTAATTTCCAATTGCTGAGTTCCATGGCCAAACAGGATGCAAATGCCAGAAATTTATGTTGAGTTTGAACTATAGATTTCCTGCAATCTTAGGTCTCGTTTAGACTGATAGTCAGGCAATGCCACATATTTGGCTTAAATGAATTTTGGACTTACACGAATCCAGTTCTCAATGCTGGGTTAATCCAATAATTTAGTCGACAGTATCTCGTGTATAGTCCAGATTCGAATTACTGTCCGATTCAAATCATCATTACTTAGAAGCGAAAACAACCCAGGCGAGTTTTACTTTTTCCCTTTCCTGGTTCATTTTTTATGATTTTAGTACTTCTTAACTTAGATTTTTTCTGTTGGACTAGTTTTGTATATTTCATACGAGCCACTCCCAGGACTAAGTAGAAATATTTATTACTTTTATACCACAACATTCTACTAAGAAAACGTGCTGTTTAAAGGCATTTCTTATGTTTAGTTCCCTTTGCACACATTTATAAATATCGCTAGGTTAACTACAGCGACCTCTTATGTAAAGTTTATAACTCATCATATTCTTAACTGAAATTCCATAAGTCGTCTCGATTTAGAAAAATATTTTTCATTTTGGCCGTGTTTATTATTTTTAATTTGCCATATATCTCAACAATCTGCATGTTAATCTGGCCCGTACTTGCATTGCATTATATCTCTATGCCTCTTAAATTTAAAAATCATCTGAATCGCCTTTAACATTTTCAATAAACCCGTCATAGACATTACTGCTATACGTATTTGGGTTTACGAATTGGTCTAGTGTATTAGTAGCCTAAATAGACGAACATATAAGGGATAATAAAGTCACCAAATCTAGGTATTATCATACTGCACTAATTTATTAACTAAATTCTCATGTTGTTCGACAAGCAAACATTTAAAATTAAATCTCCGTAGACTATTATTAAAATTAACATTATGTACACGAATATATTGAGATTATCATTAGTAATATAAACAGGTAACTCGGATTCGTTCACGCTACGAATTTCTGATAATTTTGAATCACACAAAGCAACAGCATCTATTCTTCACTGGATTATCCTCAATCAACACTCTAATTATTTTAACATAATGGTTTCAGGATATCGTCATAAAGCATTGTCATGACTTGACAATCACGTAATATGATTGATAAAGTTGACGAAACTATTAACAAATCGGTCAGCAAATCGACTTATAGTTAACATTAAGTAGTGTTGTTTTTCTTTTCATTCACTAAGGATGATTACAGTATGTTTATCAGTTGCTCATTCCGTAAATATCTCAAAATCTTAACAGTCTAATTGAAGGTTTAGCGACACATACATGTATGCAAAACATCAATATAAGCAGTCGAGCAAATCTCCTGCAAACTGGAAACATCACTGTAGAATTTATCCAAACATTGACTAAACATCAAGCCATTATCATAGACATGAGTTGGGAATGTACTCCCCTTGGTTATAACTTATGTTCTCCCTGGTAATCCCATGAGCAGCACTCACTGTCAATCATCTTGTAAAAACTTATATAGACGAATACATCTTGTAGCAGCACATCACCTAGAAATATGGCACATAGGCCTAACTGATTTCAATTACTTATAATCACTATGTCTCAATGAAATAGCATTCCGTCTTATACTAAACTGGCACTTGCAACTAACTTGTATGTGCCATCAGCCGATAGGTATGAATATAAATGAGGTCGAGAAAATCTCCCCATATCTTAATAAACCGTATCAAACTAACTGAAACACTAGTTGGAATTCTCCGCGGTAACACTTTTGTTCTTTCAGTTAGCCTGCTAATACCGATGCGATTGGAAATCAACGCATGGACAACTTACCGGCACATACGTTATTTGATTTCATAATTTAGACCAAATATGATACCAGATTTAACATTTCTACAATATTGATTGTTTATAATATTTCTCAACAGGAAATGTTATTAACCTACGGCTATTACCAACTATCTTAAAGCGACTTATCAAAATATCCCTATACGGAGACACTTCATTATAATTATAATCCCGCTTTGTTTAGCTCAAATAGTCTCCGCCCAAATTTTCATTTTAAGCGTGTTAAGCATTAAATGAGACACTTTAAAGTTATTACTTGTGTTTCCCGACCAGATGCTACCGACTTCTTTCTGATTTATCTTTCAGTTCATCAATACCCGGATGATTCTTATTATTCTTGCTAACCTCCGGCGCGCGACAATCCCTCACAATTTGGTATCGAAACAACGTCACGTTGATTATGATGGGAGAGTATTGTAGTGGCATTAAGCCCTACCACGAGACAATATGAGAAATACAGAAGAATGGAGAAGGCGGGGAGAATGAGTTGAATTAGTCCGAGTTGATCGTATGGCATGGCTCGGCCTTGCAGGCGTGGTCCCAGCTGAATGTTATTTTGTATCTTCTATTCATATTAAATATATTCTATCTCTAGCCTTAGATTGTTCTCTATCACGTATTGGTAATTGTTACAATGCAATGAATCGGTGTAGACGATGATGTAACTTCCACGTAAGATCTTATAGATTAGGCAGTTACATCATGATAAATCTGCAATTTTAGGATTATGTCTATTATTCGAGCAGTGCTAATATCATAGTAGACCGTAATTCTACAGATCAACCTTATTTCTGGAGATGTAAATACATTTAATCAAGTGAGTGATAAGTTTACTTCCATTGAGCGCACAAATGTTTGTCCCTTACTGTTTAATTAAAGTGATCAGAACGCGTACATCGAAAATAATCACCAGAAAACCATGGAAATTATACGTCCTATTGTTCAAAAGTGAACGTCATTGTTTACTCACTTCTTATGCCAACAATTCTAATTGCTGGCATATATAATAATTACAACAGCTAATTCCAAGTTCCTTTAATTTCGCATTATTTTTATATGCAAACTCGGCTAACGTATGAAAAAACTCGGCGTTATTCAGGTAGTTCTACACGTTTCCGCTCCATACAGTAGAACTGCCTCGACATTCCTATTGAAAACTTTGATCTTGTAGTTGGTTGCCAATTGTTTTGAGTTCCAGGCTTTATTCAGTTGTAGATATGCTGTTCTTCCTTTGTCGATCGGCGCCTCCGCATCTGCATAAGATTCACCGTGTTCATCAATAATGCTGCCCACACATGTAAAGGTTTTTACAACTTCTTAGTCTTCTCCGTCAAGTGTGATTCAATTGTTGCATGCTGTGTTGTGTCACAGAATCTTGCTTTTTCCTTTGTGAATGTGTGTTCAGATCTATTGCCGCTAGAGTTGATGCTACATTGGTCGTCTTCTTCTGCATTTGTTGTTGCATGTGTGACAGAAGGGCCAGATCATCTGCAAAGTCTGGGTCATCCAGCTGCATTCTAGCTGTCCACTGTATCCTATGCTTCCTCACAAATTTTGACGTCTCCATGATCCAGTCGACCACCAGGAGGAAGAGAAAGAGTGAGAGTAGGTCAGCTTGCCTGACACAGACCTTTACTTCAAACGAGAAGGTCAGCTGTCCTCCACGCAAAATTTTACAATTTAATTCATCATAAAAATTCAGCATGATTTTGACTACCTTCTCGTTGTTATCAACAAGGTACTAAGAAGTTGTTTCAACACAGATTATGGAGAAAATATTGTATGACAAATGAGTGATGAAGCTGTTTGTCCTTTCAAGCACTGACCATTTTGTGAAGTTTATCGTCTAGCATGATGCTCAAACCAGCTCCGACAACAGAAGCTCATGTGTAGTATTTTCGCTACGGAATCTATATTGATAGACAATGCATTAGTTATAGTGTTGCATTTGTGACAGTAAGGAATTCTTTTGCAGATTTTTCCACTGGTCGTTTGAGTTACAACGTTGAATGATTTGATTATGCTCTCTGCCTTCTCCCAAACTTAAATATTGGTCCGTTCGTGACTACTGGAATAACAATCAAACTTATCTGAGAAGCAACACACTTTAAGAGATTACGAGAAAGTTCTCCTGCTCAATTATGTAAAATAATATTTGATCAAACACTGAAATAAGTAACAAAATTGGAGCAATGATGTGATGTACCTGATGCAGAATGACCAGTTGACATGAAACCATTGAGTAAGAAGCATGTAATTCCATTATGAAGAAATTACGATATTCAATTCAGACGTGTTCAGCGCACACACCTGGATACTCATTTTGGAATGCAGGATCTGATAGAGCATGAACTTATGGAACTCATCACTTCAGTTCTAATGAATGACTTGTGCCCAGTCGTGGTAATAACTGGAATGCCTTATAATTATATCCCCATGACTTCCTCATCTTTCTTTGCATCTCTACCAGTTTACATATCAGTCATACATAACTACTATACTTATCTAGGAATATTTGCTACACCTTGACAAGGCAACACTGAGGACAGAATAGAGAAACTCAGACATATCAATTTCCGTAATTGCATGAGAATACTATATCTCTGTCTTTTTGAGATCGTGCTTATGTTAACACACTTACACTCAATATCCGTTATTCATTTTTATGAATTTTGAATAGACTTTCGATTATCCCCACTTGTGTTCTCGTTCATCACACTGGCCCTTCTATCCCATACTCGTGAACAAACGCAAACGAAGACAACCAGTGTAACAACAGCGAGAACTACCGAATGAAATGCACAAGTACTCATATATATATATACATATATATATATATATATATACCACTCTGTCCTAAAGAAATTAACCCATTGACCCCAATAAAATGCACTTGTCCGTTGTGTCACTTCTGATTGCCATAGACTTTCCTTTGGCTACTTCCGACTAACTCTGTACATCACTTTTCTCTCGTAAAAAATAAGGCATGCTTCTGGGACTAAACAGAAGAAACTGAGGTAGTAAGGTCTTTTTACTAATTTTCTTCGAGCTAAGCCTTTCTTTCTTCTTGGTTACTCTCTACCTAGAATCTTTTGTTGTTTGTTTACTTCAGTTAAGATGATAGGTAATTAAGTTTACATTTTTAAATCTTGACGAGAAGTTGTTTGTCCAAATTTGCTAAATCTGGGATGCTTGATGTACGAATAATTGCTAGATTTACGACTATAACCCAAACAAGTGAAAAGACCAAATCAATTTTACCACCAAATAGACATTTATTGAATTTAATCATAAAACTAAAAACATATTGATTATTGTCATTACCATATAAACAAATTCACTTCAATGTTTAAAATCCCTGAGTTCAATAACAGAGCAGCAACTGCAAAATAAGCTTCAGTAGAATAAATGCAAATAGAAACCTCGTAAAAACTGAGTAATATTTACAATAAACATTCATAATCAGACAAATACTTGTGAGTTCTCTTATGACAGAAAAATGTTTCCGTCTAGTTATATTCTTGTGTAAATTAACCTTATTTGTTACCGATCAATAAGATGTATTTGAAACACCATGCTTAGCAATACCTTCAGTATTTTGATGCCCCATTATCATTAGTTTTGGTTTATTTCTAGATTTCTCTGTAACATAAATCAAATAAATGTTACTGAGTATTTCAATTGATTTCAGTAGAATGCAGTGAAATCTCTCATTTTTTACAAAACACACTTCATATTGAATCAACAAATCTATGATTATTGTGATCTCATCAAGTACATGTAATAGAAGGTTTCATTATAACCAGTGTTTTTAAATCAAATTCTATTCTTTCAAAGTGTACAACAAAATACAGTTTTATTATCATTCACATTTCTAGTAGTAATATTGAACAGTTATAACACAGAGGTATAGATATTAGTGACTGTTGAAGTTACCTTACATCGAATAATTTTCACCATTGTTAATTTCTTTAAGTGATTTTAAACGTATTAAATGTATTAAACAGATCATTGACCAACACAAAAACATTTGGCCTGTAGCGGTAAATAATTCCCCAGAATTAAATAGCTCTGTAAGTTTCCGACATTGGATGCTGACCACAGTTTTGGTGGACTCATCTAGCTGAAGGCGCTCGATCAAGCATCCACACCAGATCACGTGTGGGAACGCTGTGCTCAACGTCTGCCGCAATCGCTAGCCAGATTAGTGCAAACGATCCTCGATATATTGATAGCTTATCAAATGTATCTTCGATCTCCTCACTTCTGTCTTTTGATTTTACTTGGTGGGTGCGCTTCGTATTAGAAGGTGTTACTGGTTAAAGCGTTGTCAAACTCCGAATACCTGTGGCATCTTCATTGATGAGCCCGACGTGATCTGATACACCATATTGTAAACCGTGAGTCTGTTCCTTATTGTGATTTTATATATCACTGTCTTATTTTCATTTTTTTTAACATTGTGATATTTTTTTTACCGTGTTTTTGGGTTTATATATATATTTCCCACTCGTTCACTTTTCGTACTTGATATATTACCTTGACAGAACAGACCCCTAAAGTATTTAAGTTAAAGACTGTGTCCCCAACCTCTTTCCAACTTATGCCTTTCTGGCCAGACAACATCCAAGCCTGGTTTTGTTACTCAGAAGCCGACTTCTTTGAGCACGGTGTGAACGATGCACGTGCACAATTCCTCACAGTAGTCAAGGCACTACCGCGCGAATTTAACAGGTACGTAACACCTAGTATGTTTACTAGTGATGTTTCTGATCCATACCAAACTCTGAAACATACCATCCTTAAACGCGGAGATCTAACCGATCGACAAAGGTTAGACCAACTCCTCAACAACATCGACCAGCAACACGGTTCTGCCGCAGACATGTTGCAAAGAATGCGAGAAGTCATTGGTCAAAGAACCTTCGATGACGGCCTATTCAAACAACTTTTCTTTTCCATCACGACTACAGGACCACCTGTCTTCTCGAAAGCACGCCGACTGGCCCCCGAAAAGTTAAGGTTGGCGAAAAACGAATTCGACCATATGATATACTTAGGAATCATAGGACCGTCAAATAGCCCATGGGCATCTCCGTTGAACATGGTCCCTTAAAAAGACAGCAATGATTGGCGTCCAACTGGTGACTATCGGAGATTGAATGCAAAAACCATTCCCGATCGTTACCCGTTGCCCCACATTCACGATTTGACAGCTACCTTGAAAGGTGCAACTGTCTTTTCAAAAATTGACTTGGTAAAAGCTCATAACCAAATTCCTATGGCCACTGAAGACATTCCAAAAACCGCTATTATAACGCCCTTCGGACTCTATGAATTTTTGCGAATGCCTTTCGGTCTGAGAAACGCGGCACAGACTTTCGAAAGCTTCATAGATGACGTTTTTCGAGGTCTCAACTTCGTACATGCATACGTTGATGACTGTTTAATAGCAAGTCCGGACAAAGTATCACATCTCCAGCATCTGGACCTTGTTTTCGACCGACTACAAAAACATGGCGTTACCGTAAACACTCAGAAATGCCAAATCAGAACGGAATCCTTAGAGTTTTTAGGACACACCATAGATGCGCATGGCATTTGACCCCTTAGAACAAAAGTGGCGGCCATTCTGGATTACCCAGAACCGACCACCACCAAGAAATTGCGCACGTTTAACGGTCTGGTAAGTTTTTATAGACGATTCATACCGAAATGCGCGTTACTTATGAAACCCCTTACCGACCAACTTCGTGGAAATGCGAAATCCATTAATCTAGATGACACTATTGAAAAGCATTCTCCACGGTTAAGGAACATATCGCCCGAGCAGCAATGCTTGCTCATCAGGACCCTAAAGCGCCCATTAGCATCTCAGTAGACGCATCCGACTCAGCAATCGGAGCAGTCTTACAACAATGGGTTAACCACTCCTGGCAACCTTTGGCAGTTTTCTCTGGACGGTTGCTAGACACTGAATCGAGGTACAGCACATTCGGTAGGGAACTCCTAGCTATGTATTGTGCTGTTCGGCATTTTCAACACTATATCGAAGGCCGTGAATTTACCATTTTTACCGACCATAAATCACTTACTTTCTCCTTAAGCTCTTCTTCGGACAAGTACTCACCACGCGAGTCTCGACAACTGGACTACATTTCGCAGTTTACTTCAGATATTCGACACATTTCTGGAGCAAACAATGTAGTTGCAGACGCCTTGTCTCGTATAAATTCTTTGAACAGTTCCCAAGGAATCGACCTTTTAAAACTCGCCCAACTTCAAAAAGAAGACAGTGATCTTCAGCACGAGTTGGCCTCAACAACACTTAAACTGCGCATTAAACAGATGGGAACAGGTAAGGAAACCTTACTTTGTGACACATCTACAGGTAGGGATCGCCCAATCGTGCCGAAACAATATCGACGCATTGTCTTCGATACGTTGCACAGAATTTCTCATCCAGGTGTTCGTGCAACCATCAAGCTTATAGCAGAACGGTTTTGCTGTCCTGGTATGAATAAAGACGTGAGGGAGTGGGCACACTCCTCCGTAAGCTGCCAGAAATCTAAGGTGATCAGACACAACAAATGTCTCCTAGGCTCGTTCAAAACTCCCGATGCTCGCTTCGACCATGTTCATTTGGATTTGGTAGGACCTTTATCAGATTCAAATGGATATTCTTATCTTTTAACATGCGTAGACCGTTTTACTCGATGGCCAGAAGCAGTATTCATCAAAGATATTACTGCTGAAATAGTGGCCCGCGCCTCCGTCGAGAGGTGGGTAGCAAACGTCGGCTGCCCAACAACCATTACTACAGATCGTGGACGTCAGTTCGAATCTGAACTGTTCCGTTGTCTGACCATGAAACTAGGAATCACTCGCTTCCGAACGACGGCCTACCACCCACAAGCAAACGGGTTAGTAGAACGCTTCGTATTAGAAGGTGTTACTGGTTAAAGCGTTGTCTAACTCCGAATACCTGTGGCATCTTCAGGCCATATTTTATATCATTAAAATTTTATTTTCAAAAGTAAATAACCCATTGTTTGATTGGACAGCAATAAAGAGAAATAAATGGAGAAAACTTTCCTTTTGACGAAATCATATACTTAAGCTGTGCATCCATATTCACAATTGTGTGATAAAATATGTGTCTACAGAAGAATAGGAAAGACGGCATCATTAAGTGGTCCGAGACTCCAATTTTTCAATGAGATTACGAACAATCAGGAGGGTAGAGAAGAACAGAAGCTGGAAAATAACCAAAGGATCAAAATTATGATAGGTAGTTGTCCACTTGACAGACAGTGAGGTAAACGAGCATCTAACAGTCTTTAGACTATCTTCAGGCAAGCCAATGTTGATTTGTTTTTCTGATATTTGCTTGCTTTAAATTTATAATTGACCAACTAAGAGATAATTTCGTGATATATCAAAATAATTAGTACTATCTGAACACCGTATAATGGTGTTCCAGGATAAATAGTTATTGGATGATGGATCTTTAACTTAAGATTGCATCGATTCACCGTTTGTACCATTCCGGCTTAGTTTTTCTAGATTGAGATTAGAGGAACAACATAATTGTCTTCATTATATCGAATACGGTCTAAATTTACACAATTTACATCAATTAAAAGTCAGACCAACTCATGAAATTAATGATTTGTTCTTATTGTAATTATTACTTAAATTCACTCACTTGACTATCGCTTGTGCTTAATTGAATCCTTGAATTCTTCGAAACCTCTATGGCAGTGTCTAATATATTAGATGATGTTGACTCATATTTTGCAGATAGTTTCCCCGAATCACTGTGCTGATCACGAATTCCATTGAGATTTGGTTGCATTCCGTCATTTCGAAAATGACTTGGATGATACAACTGTGTCAAACTAGTATTATGATGATTATCAATATTCGTATGCCGTTGATTATTAGTATGGATATCATTAGATGAAACACAACAAGGGGATATTGATTCATCTATCGAAGTACTTTTAGACGTCCTACGTAGCCTATAGTCTTGAAATAAATTATCTAATTCACTAGATGATTGTAATCGAATAACTGATGATGAACCAGTATTTGAACAAATGAAATATGATTTGGAATTAAATTTAGTTGAATTGATTTTATTACTAGTAGAGTTAGTAGTAGTTGTAGTAGTCGTAGTATTTGTGATGTTAATGATTGGTGGATTTCTTATGATTCTTCCAGTTAATAAAGGTGCAGGTAATAAAGGAGCTGAAGCAAATCGTCGATTTTGCATATCTAACTGGAAAAAATAATTAAAACGATTCATCACAAAAGACTGCAATATAGTGTACATAGGATTTCAAGTTAAACATATTTTTATAGCTTCGGATCAACTGATTGTTTCGTATACAACGAAGTAATTTATTTAACACTCATCTTGTTTTATAGCCTAGGTCTCGTAATCCTGAGTGAGATCGCTTTGTGTGGTCATGGATATGCAATACTAAGGAGTCCTACACTGGAACGAAACAGTTATCCAGTGAATACTGGCTTTGCTGGATTTCTGAATAAAGCCAGTATGTGATATTCATTTTCAAATCCAACATCCTGCTTATTATTCTTCAATATCAACCATAACATCATTTCGCTCAACACACCTAAATGCAGCAGAGGCACATAATCTTTACTAGTCCATTATGCCTAGTCGATAATGACAAATAAAAAACTCTAACTTGGGATGTGAATAAAATCCAGTGACCTTTGAATTTACAACCTCATTTCGTTATTATCAGAAAAGAGTTTTGTGGAAATCGCAGTGATTTAATAGCTAGATTCATGAGTCAATTAAAGCTACACCACCATGGAAAACCTGGAAGCACTGGATGACCATTTTGTCTTAATATCGAACTCCTCAGTAGTGAGCATCGACGATCTCGCAAGCAGGGCCCCTTTTCTGTGCGCAAATGCTTAACAATTAGACCACTGAGCCGGGTAGCACCCAATGTTGTTAATGTTTAACTTCAATCAATCCACGAAATCCTGCCACTGTTCACCATTGTCAACAGTGAGTTACTATCTCACAACAGAACCGGTTGAACTCATAATCACACGAAACGGCCGTCCAGTGCTTCCAGCTTTTCCAGCTTGAATGCGATCACTGAGCTCATTTGAAATTAAATGGTAGGTGGTTACAGTGTTTGTTCATAGCTGGAGCAAGACCTTCCATACAATCTACAAAGATATGTACCTCATTAATTTTATTCTCAGATAGAATTTTATAACTTCGCTGTTCATTTAAATTAGTTGTTGTTTGAATTTGACATGGTGTTAAATGTCCACTGCCTAATGAACTACTATTATTCAATGTATTTGAATGATTTAATATACTATTTGATGATTCACAAAAATTATATTTATGATTCTTATTCATGGTAAAAAACTTCGATTTATTCTGTTCAATTGCATCATTTGCATCCAACCATTTATGTGATGATGACATTGTAATCAAACAAAATTGAAATGAAGAAAGTATTTGATATCCATTATATTTTATCTGAAGTTATGTAACTGTTACTCGTGATTAGAACAATGTTAACTTGTTACTAACCCGGTGGAAGCACTAAATTAAGACATAGAGGTAATTACAATATGCACCACATTTTATTCTTCAAGAATCGGTTGTGCACAGACCAAATCGCGACACTACGGATCTACGTTGAACAACTAGTCAAGTGGAATTCATCACTTTACATCAACTTTCTTTGATTATGAGAAGGAATTTGACAGTGTGGATAGGAGAACACAATGGAAATTTCTTCGACACTATGGAGTGCCTGAAAAAATCGTTAACATCATCGGAAAATCATACGACGTATTTCTGTACAAAATGGTGTATGAAGGACGGTTGACAGATGCATTCCAAGCAAGGAATGAAGTCGGACATGGTTGTTTCTGTCAATTTCGTTACGTTTAATTTCTTGAAAGTTTCGGTAAACTGCACTCAACTGTTATGAACAACCTCAATCAACATTCAGTGAAGACACTCACTTGGTCTGCAGTAAAATGTGTCTACTCAGAATGTTGTGTAACGAAAAGTGTAATTATCATTGTGTGATAATCACTGCCACAAAAAGAACAAATGTATGACAAACATTTATGAATGCGTTCACAACGGCAAGGCATGATAGTCGACAATTTCTAATTACTTGTTACTGAGTATAATCTGTTCAGACATTTCAATATAACTGAAGTATAATTGACACTTAATTGCACTTCTAATCGAACAATGAATACGCATCACCTCCTAATTTTTAAGCAACATTGAATATCACATGACTAAATCACCGAATACAACACTGACTTATGTGACCTTGGCACAGTGCCAACCAACACTGTCTTATTCAGTCGAACAGTCTAGATTGAACTCAAAGTTCTTATTGGTCCTTCATGAATTGCACTTTCAGATCACTAAGTCAATACTACTCTGAGTTGTTCATTGCAATCATTCGAGATTTTGTCACGTAAAGTGAAGTAAACTGTAGGTTATAAATTTCTTCCGGTTGTCGGCTGCAAATTCTTAATGTTGATATTCGATTTTCTAATCCATTCACTGATAATTCATCTTTAGAATGTGATATTACCTTCCGTAATGTAGATGTCAATAAATCCACAAAATCAAGCATATAAATTGTTGATTGCCTTATGACGCTTAGATTAACAATCATACATTAAGGTACAGATCACTATTTCGATACAAACTACAGTTGTCTATGAACACTAAACTAGAGGAAAGTCAAGTTTCATTGAAGATTAGAGTAGAAATTGTGGATAATTTAATAAAATTACGCACAATTTTCGACATCTGTGGTTCGATCAATTACTTTTGGCATTTTCAACAACTCGAATGAAATCATATATCATTATTTATAGTGTATTTTCGGAGTATTCTATAATATGCAGTTCAAATCAATGTTTTTCTCTTATAAATTAAAAATTATTGTTTGAATTTGACCACGAACACTTCACCAGTAATGTTGTTCATATTTCATATTAGAGGGTGCTAATAAGTAACAAGAAACTTAAACATCAGCTTTAAGCGTGTATTAGTATTATGCTGTTGTAATGTATTGAGGACTGAAAATGATCACTGTCTATATTTTAGTGTACGCCTTGGGTGAGCAAACTAAACACCGCCACTTAGTCACATATTCAAAGGAAGTTGAGCCATAGCTAGAAGTGGAATTCATTACACGTGTTTGATCTTAAACGAAGATCAATACTAGGATTCACGTTTGTCCAGTTGAAGAGTTTCATGTCAGATGAAACACATGTACTAGTTATCACTGTTATTCACCATTCAACTTCCTCCAAATGTTTGCTGTACACGTTATGCTACTAAATAAAAATTCATTAGTACATTTTACAAGATAAAACATAAGGGAATTACCCAACACGTGATAATTCTTCATTGTTCACATTCGTCATAGATACTGTATGAGAACAAGGTCTGGCCACAGATAATGAGGAGCTGGACTTAACAGTATACGTAACCAAATCAGAAATAGGTCTCATATTTTCAGGGTTTCAGACATCTAAATGAGAATTATTATGACATACTTTATAAGGTTCAGTGAATGATCTATGGTTAACATCGAAAGTTGAAGGTGTTTGATTAGTTTCTAACTTTTCTCCTTCTTTCAGGTGATTATTTCTCAAGTTGAAACATGTGACTTATCATTTAAAATATACAAGACTGTAGAATGAATCATGGACTGATGTAAGTTTATTCCTATACAGAATTCATCAATGAAACTGAATTACGTTTGAATGTGCAAGTCAACGGCGAAAGATAAATTCAGATGCAACAATTACAAAAAATCACAAACCTATGATTTATCACAAATATCAAAACCGTTGAACAAACTGACGAGAATAGTATCTATCTAGTTGAATAGATATTACCTCTGTAAAAAGAGTGAATGGAAATAGGTTCAAACATAAATGAGATCACTAGCATTAAAAAAAGTATTTCAAGCTACCGCTTTCTATACATATCAAAAATTGAATACAGCATCACAAAATTTAAATGAGAAGTATATCACCAAAAAAAGAAATGAGATGGGAGAAAGAGAAGCAAAATGATTTTACTGAAGCAAATGATCAGATAAAGTACACTGAGAATAAAGAAGTAATAATTTTTACTTTGGAAATTTTACAGGATGTAACAGAAATGATAAAACCTGGTGTAATGTTATACTCAATCCAGGGAATCCGACAGAATTCCAAATTTTGCACGAATCGTATTCCTAAATGCACACAGTTAATATGCCTTTGCATAATCAGGCGAGTGAGAGAAAGTCGATCGAAAGAAATACACCTTCCCGTCGGAACATTTCATCGCCAAGTGTGTGCAACCGTCTTCATGGATGTTCTTAAGTGGCTCGTCATTAATATGACTACAACCGTTCACATAAAATACGAGTATACTGATTTGGAAAACAATCGCTTAAAAAACAAATAACAAACTTGGATTAGTAACACGAATCTCGATTCACCAACAGGATTAATATTGATAATAATGGGAGAATTTTCAAGCATATTCGATAGGTTGAATATTCACACGCATGTTCAATAGTGAGTGATTTTTCACCTCTGTCAATTTACGATTACGTTTAATTTCTTGAAAGTTTTGGTAAACTGCACTCAACTGTTATGAACAACCTCAATCAACATTCAGTGAAGACACTCACTTGGTCTGCAGTAAAATGTGCCTACTCAGAATATTGAGTAACAAAAAATGTAGTTATCATTGTGTGCTAATCACTGCCACAAAAAGAACAAATGTGTGACAAACATTTATGAGTGCGTTCACAACGACAAAGCGATATCGACAACTGAATACTTCTGGATACACAAATCCGGTTTAAGTGATTTAACGCCAGTGGCTGCGGCAAACTGCGGTAAATTCGACGTTCGTTGTTCAACAATTATTTTGAAAGACTATGAGATATCAACACAATAGCCACTGTCAAACACATGACGACTCATTCAATATCATAATATAGAGTTGTAAGCAGCTGGCCAGAAACCGGGAAATTTGGTGAGTTCATGATGTTCTGCCACGTTAATTGTTCTTACTTGAGTAAAATGTATAGGTGGGGAAGGCCGGATGAAACATGTGAACATCGTCAGATGGAAATAACTATCTGAAATTGTCTCAACACGTCATTTTGATCGGAAAATTATTACCAACTAGTTACCACTAAGTAGTATAGTTAAAATACTCGGTTAACAGAATTCCACAAGCGATCGATTGACCTCCAGACTACTGAGACCGCAGTTATCCAGCAGTGTCAGTGTCTAACCTCATATAACTCATGTCCATCACTATCTTCAATGAGTTATTATCTCACGACGGACCAACTTGACCTCCATTGGTCGCTGCTTCTGATTAGATCTCCAGGAAATACCTCTTCATGCCAGTCACTAATATGCATATTTCCATTACTATCAGAAGGGGTTTTGTGGATATTTTATTAATTTTGTTAGTTGGGAATATGAGTCAATCATCTAGAGGTTGAGCGATCGCGCGACAAACCTATAGGACCTCAGTTCGATTCTCGCGAAGCGGTACCATGGAGGAGTTTCACAATAAAACAAAACGACCCACCAGATCTTATCTTACTTGATTTGACTTCAAGCAATCATTCTAAAATGCTGCACCATCGAAAAACAATTCACAGATTATTACAACCAACAAAACGTTTCTTTGTGAAGAAAAGAGCACACATTTTGAACTACAAATCAACCAATCACTTAGTTAAAAGTATTGCTTATTGTATCCGAAATAAATTTCATCACTTAGGGTCAGGAACTTCAACCAACGATGGAAGAATCCCAGCCTATATACCACAAGAGCTAGAAGAATAATGCATACCCATGAGATCATCTACCATGATCATTGGTTTACAGTGATCATATGATTTTATGTAATTTGATCGTCCTAATGGTCACCTTGAATCGTCAAGTAAAAAAAAACAGACAGATGCTTAAAAACTATATATAAGCACTACAAGTTCCAACAAGAATTATTAACGTTTTGAACAGAAAGATGAGGTGAGTGTTGACTGTACAGTTAAAGCAGATGAGAGTATTATATGAATTTCAATTTCATTCAATGAGATAACGCTGTTTTTATCTAAATTATTTCAGACATACCTTTGCATCTGGTCAGTTGATACTGATCTATTTGGTCATCGTATTAGTTTCGAAATCTTTCGACTGCCATAACATTTGTAAAGACTCTTATTCAAATTCTTATGAAGAAATAGTTTCTGAGGATGATGCACATAAGCACGTAAGTATTCAGTCAGGTTATAATACACATATTCAGACTAAATTTTCTACATATACTCAGAAAATTCGCCTCAATCAGCCTCGTCCATATGATCCGAATAAGTTTAAGAATTTAGAAACTGATCAGGTGAGTTGACTACAGTTTGCAATGGAGGTACTAATCTATGCGTTTGCTTATTCTCAGGAAATCTTTCCAAGATTCCCGTTTAAATTTAACAATAAGAACGTCCAGAAATTACTTGTTAAACGTCCAGGTAATAGAATCATTTTCTTCGGACTATAACTGTTACTGCGTCTGGTTATACACACTTCACTCCTTGAATCAAAGTTGCTTGAATTTTTTCAGTAGATCGGTTTTACGTTTTTTCTAGCATTCAGAACTTCTGCCGATATTTTGTTTCGTTCAAGCTGCGAATAGTTTAACGCCCTATATCAAGCTAATTACGATTTACGCAATGCATTTTAGTCTCTAGTTGGTTTCAAAGTCTTTCATTCATTCACTGTAGATTATCAATCAAATTGCATATTTTCATTCGATAAACACAGGTACAATAGAATTCGAAGGATCACGTTACTTAGGATCAATTGGAACTGTTCTAGACGGCCGTTATTGGACTGAACCTGAAATTTTGAATACGAGTTAGTTTTTCTATTATTCAGTATTACTTTTTTTGTGTTTTTAATTTTCTACTTACTTTTTGCATAAATTATACAGCATTTAACTGCACTACAGTGCAGTGAAAATGTTAAATAAAACACCGATTCACTTCAAAGCAAAATCAAATCAATTGAGTAGAATTAATCAAATGAATGATGTAAATGGTTAAGTAGAAATTACTTACTCTTTAGTCTGTTTGAACACCTGTCGACACTTGTTGGTGAATTCAATGAATCAAACTGATCACAGTTACAACAATTAGCGGTGTTAAGCGAGATTTATAAAATTTCAATGTCTCTTAGTCACTGTCTGTGGATCATTGTATATTCAACACTTTCTTGATTATCATATTCGTAGTTTCATGAAATTTTATCTCATTCTCTTCCTTCTACATCTAATAAGCAAACTACCATGAATATTCCGCTGGTACAACAAGATTTATCGAACCAGAATACCCTGAACATCGAAACGAAGTTCGTTCATTTTGTTCAGTTATCGAAATTAATGACATTGTAATAGCATTTTTGCATAATATTCATTTTAATTGATGGAACACTATCTGATTGAAATAACACAATCTCAGAAAATGATTTTGTATGTTTTTGATTGAGATCATGAACCGATTGATGTTAGACCACCATGGAAAACCTGGATTGATGATTTTGTATGTGTGTTGTCCGAAAGATAATCACGGTTCATCAGTTGGCCAAATGATTTTATAACCAACGTTTCAGAAAATATTCTTTTCGGTTAACTGGATTGAAACTTTCATCATATCGTAAAAATAATTGTAAGGATCCCTGAATCTCCCATTTAATTGAACCAGTTCACCTAAATCTTGAGAAGAAGATAATAAGTCGTATCCAAACTAATTCTGTGTCAATAATAAAAATAATAATAATAAACTGATTCTATGCTAAGATGTAGGTTTATTGGAAAAGGCGGATATTCATTATACAGATATACGAACATATATCTTTTTTTTGATTATTTCAGAAAAACGTTTAGCCATCAGGATAACTTATCAACGAGGATTTTCTCAAGAATGTATGTATCCATGAAATGATTGTTTGATAACATGTCTAATATTAAAACATTTACATCATCATTCATTGTGATTACTCCTTCATTTTCTTTTCTTTACAAAAACGGATAGAAGTAATAAATTGTGACCATCCTGCAAAATTAAGGGGGAATGATATGTGAAATTCACTGATCATTTGAATCCATTGATGAGACTTGAAGGACAGTTGGCATTATCAGGAGCATACTAGATTTGTTCAGTAATTAATAGACCACTATCGATAAACTAAGTCATAATCTCATTTCACATGTGGATAAACAAATATCGAGATTCATCTTCGTTGACAGGCCTGAAAGAAACATGATGAGTAGTTTGATTTTAAGAATAAGTACATTTGTGCACATCACAAAGTTCATTCTGTAAACATTCCATTGATCTAGGCAACCATTCATTACACAGTCATTCTTAGATATTATTCATTCAAATTAGGAGATTGTGTAAACGACGTGTATTCGCCTATTCACTTATTATCTTTAACGAATTTTGTCGTCACAGTCATTTTATCGACTGACATACCAGTGTAGTACGTAACCAAATAAAGTACAAAACTCCAATTGTGAACAGCAAATACACAGTTCATATCATTTGCTTACATGTTAGAATGTATCCGTTAAAGTATATAAAAGACTGCTTTGATGTGAATACCACTCCAACTGTAAGATCTAATTATAAGTTTAATGATTTATTGTTTCAATATGAAAATGGGGGTGAAATGAAGGCTCAAAAACTGGACATCTGAGATCCATTTTGAATGATACGTGCTAGTTTTATTCACACAACATTCACTAGATTACATTTGTTACGAGTTTAACTAACGAAAGCATTTACGCTAACACAATAAATACCGGCTTAAATCTCGCCACTTTTCCAGTAGGCACATACAGTATAACATCTAACAGTGACATACTCATCACTAACCCCTCAAATTATAAATATCGGCGATCTTATATTTACAGATCCTACATTCAGGGTAACCACTCTGATACATTCGAATGGGACGATATCTGTGTATTATGAAGACGTGAGTTGCAAAATTGAGTGTGAATATATTATTGTTTACGTGCAGCAAATATGTAGTGAGTTATAGTCACATTATTGTCAACGGACTTAAATTTTCATCATACAATATGTCACTTCATCCTACGATATGAAGTGAAATGTTATCAATGGAAATTCTAGTGTCTTCGCGTCGATAGGGAAAAACAGTGCATGTTAGAGCTCCCCACAAGAAAAGTGAAATTCTGCCACGCTATACAACGTCTTCTGAAGTTCAGCTGTTCAAAAAGACGACTGCTAAATATTTTGATCTATTTATTATCAAAACGTTATCGTGTAGATGTTCAGATTTCAGTATTCATTACATTGTAAATGTAGAATACAATAGATGTTGGATAACTAGAAAGTTAGGGTTACATATGAGATTTCATGTATGTTGAATTGAGTCGCTTTTGATGGTTTCGAAGTAACTTGCCCCCATCATGTAAAGAATTCTCTTCGCGAACAAACGGCATTGGATGGAGGTGAGCACATGAACACAATTCCACCATATGACAATACGTTTACGTGCAGCAAATTTGTAGTGAGTTATAGTCACATTATTGTCAACGGACGTAGATTTACATCATACAATTTGTCACTTCATCCCACGATAGAGAGATAGATACATCGTTTATCTAACTTCACTGAAGTTGAGAACTGAAGTGAGTCGGATTATCTCTGTTGATCAGATGCAGCATAGCCCAAACAGAACAGGGAATATCGGTTTGCTTCCTTTGAATGTGATCAGTTGTGTTTGTGCAAGATAATGTAAATGACGACACGTTACTTCTATGGTTAGTCGGCTATGATATCGGTGGTTTTATGTTGATGGATATTGACTGTGACTTCTATTATATTTTTTCAGATTCCTCATGATTTTTGGGGAAGTAAAATGGAATCGACCGTTGAAGGTGTAACATATTGCAAAAGAAGCGGTATCACATTTTATTTATATAATGATTTAAACTCACCTACATAACCAATCATTTGTTAGACTGATGTTGCCTTCTGTTTGTACCCTATTAACAGTATGTCACAACAGGAATTCGCTGTAGTTCATCGGAATGTTCACACATTTCCTCCTTACAGTCTACAATATTCAGTTGTTCCGCATGTAAAATAAATTGATCGAGATGTCATTGGAGTGTTGATGAGAATAGTAAGAAATAAGATCAGAATACATTTCGAAAACTCACTGTCAACCATTATTGTTAATTGAAAATTCAATATTCATTAAGTGTTCACATATCTTGAAACGAAATCGTATTGTAGTACTTGATAAACAGTCACAGTGGAGAGTATTTAGTATTTGTGATCACGTATTTTGAACAGTGGGCTACTGGTATTATCTGAACTACAATCAATTTGTCTGTATCTCCATTTAAACAACCGTCATCTTTGTTATTATGACAAAGCAGATTTGATTTGCTTTGATGAATTCTCAATAGTGTTGTGGCAGTTTTCTATGCTACATTCCATCATTATTGAATTTCACAGTCACGTCTGCTAACGCTTGCTAGCCTGCTATATATCGAGTAATATGACTGAGAAATGTGAATGTCTCCATCGCAAACGTGCGGATGGATACTTGGTGAAGTCTTCCGTATATATGTTTAACGACTGACTGATATAAACAAGGATATATGAACGAGGATACTATGCAGACGATGCATCCATTCTTTTTATTCATTCACTCACTATTCAATCCGCTAAACATACAGTGGTTGTTGATATCACTTCCAACGCAAAACGAAGGGTATTTAGTCAAGTAGAATCGATCGTTGTTTTATTAAATGTTCAATTGTCATGCTACATAGGCATGGACGGATGTTCTTGAAAGACGTTGCTGAGTTTCTGTGTTAACTATTTGCGGAATAATTTGTGACGTGTTAAACATATTTTTACAAAAGTGTTACACTGGCACCTTTGTAAAGTGAGTCAGAGATGTGACGATATCATTTTTTATTTATTGGTTGGATATTGATCATTTTTGGTACTAAAATGATGTAAATCATATTTTGTGAAGATGCTGTCTGGCCGCCATTTTATCCGTAATCAGATATCAAACAGTTTCTCATTTTGAACACAACTTAAACGAGCAAATAACTTGTTATGCTTAAAATGTCGATTGAAATTTCAAGTGTCTTCTTTTTTGCACAATTTTATTACACTAGGTAAGAAAACCTTTAAGATAATTGTTCCTGAAAAATGGATCAAACACGGCACGTTGGTAGAGTATAAACAGCGTCCATGAAAAAAGATAATTGGAGCGTAATTCTGTGAAACGTCTTACCACATGTTTTTGTTATGCTAAATCTGTTATTTTTATTCTATTAAAAACACTTACTCTTTTGTTAATAATTTCAATGAATTGTAAAATATTTTATGGAACTACACATTTTCATGATTTTGTTGTCGAAATATAAAATATGGTTTTAAAAATTTACGTGTTTGTTTTCATTCAATAAAAACTGATTAGTTTTACAAACGTTAACAGCATTGTACTTATGAACCAACAGTACCGAGTTTATATGCAATCAACAATGAGTCCGTTGTGAATGTCCATTTTGATGAAGTTTCACTACTGGAAAATGTCATTTGAAATTGACAACGTTCATCGGTTTAAGCTGAACTGTTGGAATGCAGCATAAGTATTCAATAAGACACCTCAATTGTTCGTTATTTGATTATTCACTGTTTTGTGAAATCTTGATGATAGACCTATTCTATTCTCGTGGAAATATGAGGAAGGATTTTACTCATGTTCATTTACATTGATTGTCGGAATTTTCTCGCTGATGTATAGGACTGAATATTGATTGGTCTTTTCATGCTAAATGTGCATCGTGTGCGAGTTGCCTCGATATTGCCATTAAGTCACTGATAATATGAGCGGAGATGAATGGTGGCCAGCAATAAAATCCAGGACACGCGTCACATTTACGCATTCGGATATCGTCAGTTGGTTGTACTTGCATCATAGGGTTGATGTGTCACTGCGGCACTCGGACACATTATTACTCACTTCAAACATCGTTATTTCATCTCCTTAGTTACTTAGTATGGACACTCACTGGATTCTCTAAACGGCTTCAATACACCATTCTAAGAAGAACACAGATTTGGTAAGTGTTAGTACTTTCGCAAACTGTGTGCTCGGAAATAACATCTTCTTTGTGATCCTGAAGGCTTGAATTTTGACATAATGTTCGTATTTGGACTACTGTTTATTTTAATAATCGTTATACAAAACCCCATTATTAAATTCTAATAAGATTCGGGCTTCTGATGGTCATATTTTATTTTTATCTTCGATTTTGTTAAATACTTTTTACATTTGGAGGCGATTATATGTGGCTTTTGATTTGTGTCATAATTTCATTGTTGACACCGGCAGAAAACAGTCCATTAATTTATTCAAACTTCGTCCATAGAATGGCATTAACTACACTTGACGTTGTGGTGACCTACTTTTATGAAGAGAACGCAATTGATGCAATGGAAAACGATATTATTATTCGATATTGATTTTCTACAGCATCATGAACTGCTAGTCGATTCACGCAGGCTTCAGCTAATCAGTACCTCGTCGAACAGCTTATTCATGAGGTTTAGATTTCAAAGAAACTCGGACTGAATCTTAGGTGTATTTCATTTGCGCGATGATAAATTCCACGCTTTATTCGAGAATTTTCCCCAACTTGTATACCTCGTCACGATCTCGATGTCCTTTCGATACCATGAGATCGCCAACAAATACATCCTACTACAAACTTCAAATGCCTTCTGAGATTTGCCCTACGGAGGGCTAGATGCAAGTTCGACAATTCACTAGCTACTATCATTATTCATCCTTCTCATAGTACCCGAGCCGCACGTCTCCACATGGCTCATAAAAAGGATTGGGTTGGATGGAGACCATGCGACGATCACCGAGCATTAAACGCAGCTGCACGTTTTGATAGCTACCTCATCCCCCCGCATACACGACATCACGGCATCACTCAGGAGCACGTCTATTTTTTATAAGACCGATCTGGCACGAGTATATCATCAGATCCCTGTCTATTTTGAAGACATTGAGAAAACCGCTATCACGACTCCTTTCGGTCTGTTTGAGTTTCCACGAATTCCACTCTGATTAAGGAATGCTGCTCAAACTTTCGATAGCATAGTAAGAGACTTAGATTTTGTCCAAGTCTATATTGATGACCTGTTAATCACATTATTAATCAAGAGGTTATTGTACATTGCGAGGACAAAGCACACGCAATAATGGAGTTCCTCGTACCATCCGCACTCAAAGAACTGTAGGCATTTCTCCGTTTTGTCACAGAGGTTGCGTAGATTAACTTTAAAACTCATGGGTTTTCATAAGTTTTCAACAAGTGAATTAAGTTTCCCATGTAAATAAGAAGGCTAGTGCATGTTCAAGAAAATCTTTATAGAAAAATAAATTCAACATAAAAAATATTCCACGGATTAATTGTTTTCGCCACGCCTGTTCGACTATTGAGAATCCAATAATCTTCTTTTGAATTCTGAAGTGTAAAAAGCAAAAAATGTACAACGATATCCGAATGACACGCTTAGGTACACACTGAATTAGTTCATACCTCTTGTTGTTTCGTTCAATTAAGCTTTATTAACTTGTCTCTCACGTCGTGAAAGTAACCGTGTGTCGAGATATCGCACAATTTCGCCAGGTTTTTTCGTTGATGGGTCATGACAAACATTGAATGGTTAATGCACCTGAAGTTTAAATAATAAATATAGTTAACATCGTATGTAGCCGTAAAACCGGCATTTCTGAAGTGCTCCTTTCGACGAAGTGTCAAATAGCGTGAAATTACTGGTATCATGAGGTACGACGAATCATATTGCATTGGGGTTTTAGGATCATTATCCATTAACCTCGTTGACATGACCATCTGTAATACGAACAGATTATCAAATTATTATTTCAGACTTACAAATCTGTTCCTGGTTTCGTTCTGCTGCAAACAAGTATCCAATATCTGCAATTTCTGTTCAGATGACAAATGGAATTGCTAACTTGATAGTCCGCAATCGAATTGATGCGGTTGTTTGCGGTCACCGGACTTCGATACTAGCAGCTTCACGTTTGCACTTAAGTCAGTGATAGCTGACGATACGTTCTTCAGCACTGTGTGCAATCTATCAAATCTGAAAAACCTCTACTTGATAGTACAAGTAACTTACTCGGCCGCCAACAAACAGTCTACACGCTTAGATCCTGACGTTGACGTTGGTGCATCTAATTGTGCCGAACTACTCAATGAACATCTTAAAAGTAAAGAGATGTACTTGGCAATTGGCGTAGTGATGCTGTTAAACAACCGAAATTTTGGATATTGTACGTACATATTTCCAGCCTGCATCTCAGCCACATTCATGTCCACTGAATAGCATAGAAACTCTACTTTACGCATCAGAGCACCTTTACATAATGTTAGTAAGATTATTGTACTGAACTGACGGGCTTCTCTGTGTTTAGTGGCATGGTGATTTCGTCCTTTTTTTGGTGAAGATCCAGATTTGGAAGGGAACTAACATATCCTTTGCAGACAGGGCATATATCACACGCTATTCAAATAATCAACTGAAACTGCTTCTTTGCAAAAGTATGCATTTCAATTCTATTTATTGATGAAGACACACTTCAATACCAAATCACATAGAAAAATGTATTCAACCTCACGACAAATTTCATCTCATCCACTGACACATCATACACAACCATAATCAATATTCAGTGAACACATACATTTGGTCAACTGTCAAATGTGTTTATCCAGAATGTTGGATGAGGATGAGTTTATGCTTCACAGTGATTGGCATCAAACGGTGCACAGAAGGTGATGTGGATTATTTCATCAGTATGATTCATCACAGTCTCATAGACCGATACACATAGGAAGTAATAAGTAGTTGAGTGTCGAAGAATCGGGATTATTAATGCGCGCTCCATAGTTTGATAAACTAAGGAAGTGAGAGCTAGATGATTCTATGAGAATGCGATCACTGAACTCATTTGAAATTAAATGGTAGGTGGTTACAGTGTTTGTTCATAGCTGGAGCAAGACCTTCTATGAATTGAGAGTCAGAAGATTTGCTTTCACTTCATTTTGTTTATAGAAAAGTAGTAATCTTTTGTAAAATAACAATTTCACTGATCTTTATTCTGTGCGTGTGGTTGATCATCAGTCAAATGAAGAACTAACTATTGGAAAGCCGTGTTGTTTTGTTCTAAATAAGATTCATATTACGCCCATTATACATAACAGAGAATAAAGTACACTATATTATTTAATTAATGATATGGAATGAGGTGACATTTCTGTAAATACCTGAGGTCAACAAAAACATGTTTTACTGAAGTAAATGGTCAGATAAAGTACACTGAGAATAAAGAAGTAATAATACTTACTTTGGAAATTTTACAGGATGTAAGAGAAATGATAAAACCTGGTGTAATGTTATACTCAATCCAGGGAATCTGACAGAATTCCAGAATTTTCGAACCCGACGTACACAACAAACTACAGTATGGAATATTAGCGTTTTAAGCAAAATACGAGGTATATTTTACCCATACAACTAAGGCAAATCAGTGTATCATATGAATTTCGATTTGATCGGATGAGATACCGTTGTTTTGTTCATGTGGACCACTTCTGCTGTTCCTTTTCATCTGGCTAGTTAATATCTCTCTATTCGGTCAGCGTCAGAATTTCGAAATTTCTCTACTTCTTTGATATTTGTTAAGGATCTGAATTTTAGAATTATGAATCTGTTATTTTTGAAGACTATGCATATAGATATGTAAGTAACCATTCAGCTTTCAACACATATCCTGACACATCAGTATTACTATTCCCAGAAAAGTCCTCCTAATCAGCCTCTTCCAGTTGTTAATGGGAGGTTTGAGAAAATGGTTCATGTTAAGGCCAGTTGATTACATTTTGCAATGAAGAGATTAATTCATACGTTTGCATATTTTCAGTATGTTGCTCCAAGTTTCCCATTTTTATTTTACGGTTATATCGTCCGTAGTTTCTATATGGACACTAGTGGTATGTAAATCATTTTCTTTCAACAGAATTAGTTACCGAGATTTCCTTATTCAAACTTCATTCCATGAACCAAAGTTGCTCTAATTTCTTCGGTAAATTAGTTTTATGCTTTTTCTAACATTCAAAACTTCTACTGATGTCCTAATTAGTTCAACTTGTAAATAGTTTGACGCCGCATAGCAAACTAATTATGATTCATGCAATTCATTTTAGTCTCTAGTTCAATTCAAAGTCTTGCTTTCATCCACTACATAATATCAATCAAATTGTATGATTTCTATGCGAATAACAAACGTAAAATAAAAATGTACGGGATAAATTACGTAGGATCAATAGAAACTTTCACAAGGGTTAGGTATTGGTCTGAATCTGAGATTTCAATTGGGAGTGAGTTCTTCTATCATTTTGTGATATTCTCTTTCGCTTTAGATTTCTCACTTTCTTTTAGCATAAATGATTCGATATTTAACTTGATTATTTCATGAGACATGACCAGTACACAGTAATTATTTTATTTGTGTGATTTGATGCCCTTTAATGTGTTCACAACACGTGTTCATTATTGTCAAGTAAAACTCTAAATAGAACAGCGATTCGTTTCAAAGCAAACTCAAATTGATTGAGTGGAAATAATGAATCGAATGATGAAATTGCTGAAATAAAAATTGTCTACTCTTCAATCTGTTTAAACTACTATAACACAGATATCAATCCAATACTGTTTGGTAGATTCAATGAGTTGTATCGATAACAGGTGCAGCAATAATCTATGTTGTTCGGCAAATCATTTTGAATTATTGAAGCAGATGAACTATGAAGTGATATTGTACGTCCTTCATATATTATCTGTCATTCACTTGATTAATACAAGTCTAAAGTCTCTCAATCACTGTCGGTGAACCACTGGTTATTCAACACTTTCTTGATTACCTTATACGTAGGATCATGAAATTTGAACTCAAGTCCTTACCGGGCATACACTCGGCGAACGACCATGAATGTTTCGCTAGTACAACATCATTTACTCCCACCAGAACAGCAGGAAAATCAAAATGCAGCTCATTCATTTTGTTCAGTTATCGGAATAAACGACATTGGTGCAGCATTTCCGCGTAATAATTGGTTCAATTGAGGTAACACTGTTCCCTTAAAATAACAAAATTTCGGAAACTGATCTTGCATGTGTATTATGGGAAAGATATTCATGGTCCCTTAGCTAATCAAAAGCTTTATAAACCAACGTTTCAGAAGTAGAATATGCTTCTCAGTTATTTTGATCGAAACATTCATCATATCGTTGTTATAATAATAAACATCCTTGAAACTACTAATTAATTGAACCAGTTCACTTAAGTCTTGAAAGGAAGACGATGATAAATCGTGTCCAAACTCATTTTGTGTTAAGACGTACGTTTACTGAAAGAGGTGGATATTCATTATACAACAGCATTCTCCAACCCATTCTTTCCTGTGCATTCTTTTCTAGTTCTATCCAATTGTTGTTCATTCTTCTCATGTGTGCTTCCATTTCCTGGCGTAATGTGTGCATTGATATTCCTATTCTCCTTTGGCCATCAGGATTCCAAGTGAGAACTTGCCTTCTGAAGCAGCTGACTGTTTTCCTCAATGTGTGTAAATATGAAAATGAGGATGAAATACAGCCTCGAAAGCTAAGCATCTCACATCATACAGAATTCCTATGATGGATTAAACTGCAAAATCGTGCATGGAGGACAGTTGACAAAGTCGTTCGAAGTAAAGACCGGTGTTAGGCAAGGTTGCTTACTCTCACCTTTTCTCTTTCTCCTGGTGATCGACTGGATCATGAAGACATCAACATCTGAATTGAAGCACGGGATACAGTGGATAGCTAGGATGAAATTGGATGATCTAGACTTCGCAAAAGAATATCTGGAACTCAAAACAATTAGCAACCAACACCAAAGTCAGAATTTTCAATACAAGTGTCAAGACAGTTCTACTGTATGGGGCGGAAACCTGAAAAACTACGAAATCCATCGTCCAAAAGATACAGGTGTTTATTAACAGTTGTCTACGCAAGAAACTTCGGATCCATTGGTCGGACACTATTAGCAACAACCTACTATGGGAGAGAACAAACCATATTCCTGTGGAGGAAGAAAACAGGAAGAATCGCTAGAAGTGGATAGGACACACATTGAGGAAAGCACCGAACTGCGTCACAAGACAAGCCCCCATATGGAATCCTCAAGGTCGAAGGAAGAGAGGAAGACCAAAAAATACATTATGTCGGGAAATGGAGATAGATATGAGAAAAATGAACAAGAATTGGATAGAACTAGAAAAGAAGGCCCAGGACAGAGTGGGTTGGAGAATGCTGGTCAGCGGCCTATGCTCCATTGGGAGTAACAGGCGTAAGTAAGCACATACCATTTTCATGATTCTTTGTACGCAATTTTTGATGCAATTTTAACGAAACAATACAAAATATGGTTCTTAGAATATATGTGATTGCTTTACTTCAATAAAAACTGATGAATTTTACATAACTTAACAGCATTGTACTTGTAAAATGGCAGTCGCGTGTAATCGTTCAAAAGACCCTAGAAGACTTATTCGGTGAGACTATAATTAAAAGTGACCTTGATGAATATTGGCCAATCGGCAAACAGCAAGTATAGAGTACAAATATATGACACAAAACCAAAGGAGTAAAGTGGATACACCTTTTTATATGGTTCAAAAATCTTTCAAGCATAGAAAGAGGTCCTGAGGTTCAAAAATCTTAATGAATTCAGTGAAGGAAATCATCCATATGGTTACATAATAGTCGGCCTCTGGAGTCATGATAGTGTCGCAAAAACTCTATCAGCCCTGACCACATAGCTCCAATATTGTTTGTGTGCACTCCGGTTGTTGAATACACAAAGTGCCTCTTGTGGATAACGACACGTTGCACATAAGGAAGTCTATGTAGGAATCTGTACTCTCTACAATCATCTGTATATATTGCTGAACCTGGTTGCAGCCAGTGTTACTGGTGCTTTTATAATCCAGTTTGCAATAATTGTCATAATTTGCCTTAATTAGGAATTATATATAGGGTTCCCATCACAAACTGACATCAGCTACAATGCCAAAAGTTTATTTAGCCAAATGGATGGAAGGCATTCGCGACAAAATTCGTGATCTGCTATCTTATACCCGACTGGTTCGTCCACAAATCGTAGTCTCGCCGTTTTATTTGTTATAGCCGCTCAATTATCACGTATTGTATAAAGTTGTTTGTAAAACGATCGTACGTTAGCATCATGTACTGAAGTTGGTGCCATAACCTTGAAATCCCCTAAACGATTCTGAGTGGCAATATCAAATTGTTACGAGTGATACAACTTTAACTGTAGTAAATCGCAAAGCTGGGTTGATATTTAATAAGATATGAGTGTAGATGGTTTTAGTCAGTATCACAGTTGGTGCGCTTTATGAAAGCTCCGTTGCGACGTGCAACTGATGGGAGCTTTTAGAAATCGCAACCTTCTATCTCCTTGGAATATCTGAGGCTTTATTGATGGTGAAGGACGGAGTCACCCGTTCCATATCTGTTTTCAGTGGCATATCTCAAAGGGGGCTGAGAAAGCGTGCAAGAAGTAAAGGACGAGAATCTGACTAGACAATGTTCATAAAGGAACCGTTAAGGAATGACTACTCAGTTTAGTTGTATGTTATTAAGCAAAAGCATTACAATAGGTTAAAGAAAATAAGTGTAAACAAGGTATGAGTGGATAAACAACTAACAAATGGAGGTGGTTCAGAAAGAAGCTGAGGAATGAGATTATTTGTAGTTATAAAACATAGTGCTGAAAACAGTACTATGATACACAAATGGCTGTCTCCCTTTTTATGTCGAAGCTATTTGAGCCGTTTTTAGATTTTATGCGGTCTTGAGTAGGTTTCGTCTTTAGTGAATGGTCTAGTTTGCTTGTAATTAAATTACTCGACAGGAATTGAAACCAATTCAACGTTCTAAACACGATTTTGTGAGGTATTTTGCATAATAAATCAGCATCAATACCATTAGTTCGTGACATTCTACCAGATCATAAGGGGCGTAATGGTGAAACTAAACCCCGTTAAAAAATTCCAATATAACTGGAGCTTCTTAAAATCACATTTTATTTTTATCCACGTTTTAAAACGGAAATTTCCTCATGTAACAGAGATTATATACCTCTTCTGATTCGTTCTATAATTTCATCGTTGACTTTGGCAGTATACAGTCAAGTATTTCATTCAAAGCTTTTTCTTTAGAACGGCACATAGTAGACTTCCGTTCATCAACTTTCCAAAAGGATTCTGGTGCTTTCGTTAAGCATTACTTGGAGGCCTGTATTTAGTGCTGTGAAGGGACAAGTACTCATTCTTTAACACTGAATTACGGTTTTCCAAATCAAACACCCACCGCAGTTGAACCTGGAGATATTCTTACTCAAGTTTATTGTTCTATAGAGTTCTGTGAAGCTGATTTAAAGGACGTTTATCTTCAGATTTCTTTGGATAAGCTTTCATCTGAATAAGCTGCGATTAACATTATTTGTGGCCTATTCAAATATAACTATCTTCCATTCGTCAACCATATTTCATAACGTGATCCATAATGTGGTCAGTGATCTTAAAATTGTTGACGTTTCTTCGGACGATCTCAATGTTTACGGTTCTCATAAATTATCTCAAGATCTGTGGCTTAATAAATTTTTAAGTCGTCTGCTGGGAAAAAAATCGCCTTCAATTCAAATAAATGTTCGTTTTGTTTGTATCTGTTTTGAATGTCTTGTTTAATAAGCTGACGTTCATAATTTATACCAGATATGAGACAACAGACTTAGGTCTATTTGTGCTCATTGTGTTTTCCTTCATTTCGTTCTGTAATATGCAGAACTACCAGAGTGCATATCAAATTATTCAGGTGTTACTAGTCGGCTTTCTGCATTCCATTATTTCGAATGATCGCACACGCACACGCACACTCATACATACCGTGATTTCATTATAACCAGTGTTTTTAAATCATATTCTATTCTTTCAAAGCGTACAATGAAAGAGAATTAATATCATTCACGTTTCTAGTAGTAATATTAAACAGTTATAACACAGAGGTATAAATATTAGTGACTGCTGAAGTTACCTTACATCAAATAATTTTCACCATTGTTAATTTCTTTAAGTGATTTTAATTGTATTCAATGTATTACACAGATCATTGAAAAACACTTAGGTGGTTTAAACGGAAATAAAATGGAGAAGAGTTAAGTTTCATTGTTACTTGACTCACGTGCACTACTTAATCAGTGTATGTTAGTGAACATTAACATTTGGCCATATTTTATAACATTAAATTTTTATTTTCAAAAGTAAAAAAGCGACAAATAACTAGTTGTTTAATTAGGCAGCAGTGAAGAGAAATAAAAGGGGAAAATTTTTTTTTGACGAAATCATATACTTAAGCTGTGCATCCTTATTCACAATTGTGTGATAAAATATGTATCTACAGAAGAATAGGAAAGACGGCATCATAAAGTTGTCCGAGACTCCAATTTTTCAATGAGATTACGAACAATCAAGAGGGTAGAGAAGAACAGAAGCTGGAAAATAACCAAAGGATCAAAATTATGATAGGTAGTTGTCCACTTGACAGACAGTGAGGTAAACAAAAATCAAACAACAGCTTAATCATAATCCCAGTAGATTCTGACCGTCAGTTATGTTCTTTTTAAATTTAAAATTGACCAACTAAGAGATAATTTCGTGATATATCAAAATAATTGGTACTATCTGAATAACGTATTAGGATGTTTCAGGATAAAGAATTATAATATGACGGATCTTTAACTAAAGATTGCATCGACTCTCCGTTTGTACCATTCCGGCTTAATTTTTCTAGATTGAGATTATTAGCGGAACAACATAATTGACTTCATTATATCGAATACGGTCTAAATTTACACAATTTACATCAAATAAAAGTCAGACTAACTCATGAAATTAATGATTTGTTCTTATTGTAATTATTACTTAAATTCACTCACTTCACTATCGCATGTGCTTAATTCCATCCTTGAATTCTTTGAAACCTCTATGGCAGTTTCTAATATATTAGATGATGTTGGCTCATATTTCGCAGATAGTTTCCCCGAATCACTGTGCTGATCATGAATTCCATTGAGATTTCGTTGCATACCGTCGTTTCGTAAATGACTTGGATGATAAAACTGTGTCAAACTAGTATTATAATGATTACCAATATTCGTATGCCGTTGAATATTAGTATGGATATGATTAGATGAAACACAACAAGGGGATATTGATTCGTCTATCGAAGTACTTTTAGACGTTCTACGTAGCCTATTACTTACTTACTTACTTACGCCTCTTATTCCTCGTGAAGGAGCGTAGTCCGCTTACCAGCATTCTCCATCCAACCCAGTCCTGGGCAATCCTTTCAAGCTCTTTCCAGTTCTTATTCATCTTTTTCATATCTGCTTCTATTTTTCGACGTAATGTGTTCTTTGGCCTTCCTCTTTTCCGCTTCCCTTCAGGATTCCAAATTAGCGCCTGTCTCGTAATGCAGTTTGATGATTTCCTCAAGGTATGTCCTATCCATTTCCATCGTTTTTTCCTAGTTTCCTCCTCCGCTGGAACCTGGTTGGTTCTCTCCCACAAAAGGCTGTTGCTGATGGTATCCGGCCAATGGATGTTGAGTATCTTGCGTAGACAGCTATTGATAAATACTTGTACCTTCTTGATGATGGTTGTAGTAGTTCTCCAAGTTTCAGCTCCGTACAGTAGAACTGCCTTGACATTCATATTGAAGAATCTGACTTTGATGTTGGTTGAAAGTTGTGTTGAATGAATGCTGACATTGCTTTTCCGATCCTCGCCTTTACGTCTGCATCTCAATCTCCTTGTTTGTCGACGATGCTTCCCAGGTATGTGAAGGATTCCACATCTTACAGAGTTTCGCCATCAAGAGTGATTGAATCGCTGTTCTTCGTGTTGTGTTTGAGGACCTTGATTTTCCCTTTGTGTATTTTGAGGCCTACTGATGCAGAGACTGTTGCTTGCTGGCTGTCTTTGTCTGCATTTGTTCGTGTGTATTGGATAGGAGGGCTAGGTCATCTGCAAGGTCTAAATCGTCTAGTTGGTTCTGAGCTGTCCATTGTATGCCGTGTTTTCCCTCAGATGTCGAGGTCTTCATAATCCAGTCGACCATCAGAAGAAAGAGGAAGGGAGAGAGTAGACGGCCTTGTGTTACTCCGATCCTTACTTGTCTTTGACTGGTCTCTCTGCTTTACTATACTTCCGTGCTAGTTTCTTCGTTGTATCGTTAAGCTGTTTCATGTTTCCTCTTCTTGCAGCTTTCTCCGCTGTCGTTGCTAGTTTTTCCACGTATTTCTGCTTGTCGGCTCTAATGCTCTTCTCCACTTGCTTGTTTGCTTCTATGTATTCAGCTTGTGCTTGGACTTTCTCTGCTCGTGTTCGACTATTGTTAATTGCTGTCTTGTTCTTTCTTTCTTTGATCCTAACCAGTGTTTCTACAGAGATCCATTCCTTGTGATGATGTTTCTTGGGGCCCAGAACCTCTTGACACGTTGAAGTTATTGCTTCTTTGATACCTTTCTAGTTATCCTCCATAGTAGTTTCTTCTTCCTTCAGTAGATCTTGAAGGGCTTGTAATCTTTTGTTGAGAGCTATTTTGAATTCATTGAGTTTGTCGGTTTCTCGAAGAAAGGCTGTATTGAACCTTTGTGGTCCTGTTTGTCCAGTTTTCCGGTTCTTCTTTATCTTCGTTTTTAAATTGGCCACAACCAGGTGGTGATCTGAAGCCATGTCAGCTTCTCTCCTGGTTCTCACATCTTCCATTGTCCTTCGGAACTTCTTATTGAAACAAATATGATCTATCTGATTCTCTGTAGTGTGGTCCGGTGAGATCCATGTAGCTTTGTGTATACGTTTGTGTGGAAATATTGTGCCGCCTATGACCAATTTGTTGAATGCACATAGATTTACAAATCTTTCCCTGTTTTCGTTTCTCTCTCCCAGTCCATGCAGTCCTATGATATCTTCATATCTGGTGTTGTCTATACCGACTTTGGCGTTTAGATCTCCCATCAGCATGGTGAGGTCCTTTCTTGGGAAGTTCTCTATGATTGATTGCAGCCTCTCATAGAATTGATCTTTAACGTCGTCGTTGCTATCATTGCTGGGTGCATAACATTAGATAATGTTCATTGTGATCCCATGATGATGATGATGAACCAGCATTTGAACAAATTAAATATGATTTGGAATAAAATGTAGTTGAATTGATTTTACTACTAGTAGAGTTAGTAGTAGTTGTAGTAGTCGTAGTATTTGTGATGTTAATGATTGGTGGACTTCTTATGATACTTCCAGTTAATAAAGGTGCAGGTAATAAAGGAGCTGAAGCAAATCGTCGATTTTGCATATCCAACTGGAAAAAATAATTAAAACGATTCATCACAAAAGACTGCAATATAGTGTACATAGGATTTCAAGTTAAAAATTAACACCTCTGGATACCGGTTGACTCAGTAGTCAGGAGGTTGATCGTTCGCGTACGAGACCGAAAGTCCTAGGTTCGAGTCCTGAACGCAAGATTATGGGTGCGCTCTGCTGCGGAGTTCTGTACTAGAGCGAAACGGCCATCCAGCGATTTCAGGTTTTCACTGGTGTTCTAGCTTAAATCAACACATGAATTCAACTATTAATTATTATTATCATTCAAACGTGGTAAAGTTCAAAGTTCATTGAATGAATAAACCAACATCCATAAATAGTAGAAGAATCAGACTCTCTACGTACATAGGAAGCATCTTCGGTATCATTTTCCCTTGAGTCCTTAGAAATAAATTATCACCTCAACTAATAAATGATACAATTAGACTAAAGCAACTACCAATATACATATTTTTATAACGTCGGTTCAACTGATTATTTCGTATACAACAATGTAATTTATTTAGCACACATCTTGTTTTATTGCCTGGGTCTCGAAATCTTGAGTGAGATCGCTTGTGTGGTCATGGACATGCAGTACTAAGGAGTCCTACACTGGAACGAAACAGTTATCCAGTGATTACTAGCTTTGCTGGATTTCTGAAGTAAGCCAGTCTGTGATATTCATTTTCAAATCCAACATCCTGCTTATTATTCTTTAATATCAAGCATAAGATCATTTCTCTTAACACACCTAAATGCAGCAGAGGCACATAATCTTTACTAGTCTATTATGCGCATCCACGATCCCACAAGCAGAGCCCACCATCTGTGCGCGAATGCCTAAGCACTGGACCACTTGGCCGGGTAGCACCCAATGTTGTTAATTTTTAACTCCAATCAATCCACGAAATCCTGCCACTGTTCAGCATTGTCCACGGTGAGTTACTATCTCACAACAGAACCGGTTGATCTCATAATCACACGAAACGGCCATCCAGTGGTTCCAGGTTTTCCAGCTTCAATTGAATCGTGATCTCAACTATTGAAATTATATTTCCATCAAAATTAACATAAACATCTCGGTCCTACAAGATGTCAGTTGTGTTCATAGAAACGTAGCAGTTAATTTTGAAACTGCGAAATCGAGTGACATGTGTTCGGATAACTCGAGCGTACATTATACTGACATGTATCAACTACCATGAAACCTGACTTCACGGTTTTCCGACAACGGCCATCAAACACTGAACATTATCTAGCTCAATCAACATATCTCTCAATAAAATCATCTAAAAATATGAATTCGAAACTGTCAAGACAGGGCATAGCTGACATGCTATTGAAATATTCAACCGCAACTGCTTGTTCCAAAAAGAATGCATTTCAATTCTATTCATTAATGAAGACACACTTCAATACCAAATGACATATCAAAATGTATTCAACCCCATCATAAATTTGATCTCATCCACTGACACATCATACACAACCATAATCAATATTCAGTGAACACATACATTTGGTCAACAGTCAAATGTGTTTATCCAGAATGTTGGATGAGGATGAGTTTATGCTTCACAGTGATTGGCATCAAACGGTGCACAGAAGGTGATGTGGATTATATCATCAGGATGATTCATCACAGTCTCATAGACCGATACACATAGAAAGTAATAAGTAGTTGAGTGTCGAAGAATCGGGATTATTAATGCGCGCTCCATAGTTTGATAAACTAAGGAAGTGAGAGCTAGATGATTCTATGAGAATGCGATCACTGAACTCATTTGAAATTAAATGGTAGGTGGTTACAGTGTTTGTTCACAGCTGGAGCAAGACCTTCTATGAATTGAGAGTCAGAAGATTTGCTTTCACTTCATTTTGTTTATAGAAAAGTAGTAATCTTTTGTAAAATAACAATTTCACTGATCTTTATTCTGTGCGTGTGGTTGATCATCAGTCAAATGAAGAACTAACTATTGGAAAGCCGTGTTGTTTTGTTCTAAATAAGATTCATATTACGCCCATTATACATAACAGAGAATAAAGTACACTATATTATTTGATTAACCGAGATGGAATGAGGTGACATTTCTGTAAATAACTGAGGTCAACAAAAACATGTTTTACTGAAGTAAATGGTCAGATAAAGTACACTGAGAATAAAGAAGTAATAATACTTACTTTGGAAATTTTACAGGATGTAAGAGAAATGATAAAACCTGGTGTAATGTTATACTCAATCCAGGGAATCCGACAGAATTCCAAATTTCTCGAAGCTTATTCCTAAGTGCACACAGTTAATATGCCTTTGCATAATCAGGCGGGTGAGAGAAAGTCGACCGAAAGAAATACACCTTCCCGTCGGAACATTTCATCGCCAAGTGTGTGCAACCGTCTTCATGGATGTTCTTAAGTGGCTCGTCATTAATATGACTACAACCGTTCACATAAAATACGAGTATACTGATTTGGAAAACCATCGCTTAAAAAACAAATAACAAACTTGGATTAGTAACACGAATCTCGATTCACCAACAGGATTAATATTGATAATAATGGGAGAATTTTCAAGCATATTCGATAGGTTGAATATTCACTTGCATGTTCAACACAATAGCCGCTTTCAAACAGATGACGAATCATTCAATATCATAATATAGAATTGTAAGCATCTGGCGAAAAACCGGGAAGTTTGGTGAGTTCATGATGTTCTGCCACGTTAATTGTTCTTACTTGAGTAAAATATATAGGTGGGGAAGGCCGGATGAAACATGTGAACATCGTCAGATGGAAATAACTATCTGAAAATGTCTCGACACGTCATTTTGATCGGAAAACTAATAATAACTAGTTATCATTAAGTAGTATATTTAAAATACTCGGTTGACAGAATTCCACAAGTGTTTATTGACCGGACAAAATGGAAATCAACAGCTTATCAATCAGCTCGTTTTTTCATCCAGTAAATGATTCATTGTTATCACGTTAATTTTTCTCTTAAATGTCGGATTTTACCCTGCATTTTCAGGTATTTTCAGAAGACAATTGAAGCAACTTTTTCCGCAGTAATTTTCAGATCTCTTTCAATTTGTGCTTTTCAATTTTAGTCTTTTGTCTTTATTATTCTTATTGTTTTTCCTTTTCTTTACATTTGAATCAACATGCACTTGATTTATATGACTTTTCAAAGCGTTTATTAATAGTTTGAATAAAGTTGAAATTTTGCAGACGACCATCGGAGGTATCTGCTACTGTAACGGAAATGAGTTCGAAATCATATGAATTCTTATTTGACTATGTCTTTTAGGTAACGATGTGAAGTGAATGTAAATCTTCGTTTAATCAGTTCTAACTAAAGTTCAAAGATAACAATCTGACAACATTTGCAGTTTTTATACTGTCAGATGTTGAACAGAAGTGTAGACAAATTAATTCATATTACCTAGCAAACAGTCATTGGTGTACAATATAATACGCCAATGGTCGAATTGCCAGGCGTCACAATTAATCGATGGGTAGAAGTTCTGTTATTACTGAATAATTAAACGTGTTCAAGCACCTTCCAATCAAATTCTCAATTTTATAGACAGAACAATGTTATTTTCGTGGATGCGATTCACAAAACCGCAACTGTCGGACTGAGACATTGTTCACCGAGATACTTCATGAGGAACGATTTGTTATAAATCAATCGATCATCCTAATGAGTAATATTCCAGACGAGGAATGTGTTCGGACTGGCAACAAAGAGATAGATAAAAGCTATTTTTTAAGCCACGCACAAATAAATTTGAATGTTACAGTGTAGTTTTATTTAGTTTGTGGTTTTGTGTTTGTATTAAATGTGAAACAATTTAGTAAGCACTTAGATGCCTACATGCTAATATTTCACCCATGAATCGACTTCAGTTTGTCAAGGTATTAGGACGAATCTCCCTGTAGCTCTTCTTCGGTTACTGTAGATCCAAAACTCGCAATAAGTAAAAACCGTTGAAAACATCCTGTACAATTAAAAATTCGATTCGTGAAATATGTTATTTCAATCTAGTCATGCGTGGAAAGTAAACAGTACGTTCAGCTCTGTCATTACTGACACTTGTGTGTTCACGTGTAAGCTATTATATCTTTTCATTTTATCGATATGCATTATTTGTTATCTTCGTAAACGTGATCATATCAATTTTGAATTAAAGTAATAGTCTTTATAATCTTTATTATTCAGCATGCTCAAAACGTTCATACATAAACATTTCACATAATACTTATTTACGTGTTCTTTCACCTTGAAATGTTTGCGAAACCTGTTCATATAAAGAACATTAGGTTTCACTTAATAAATATGCTGAACTCTCTTATAAGAATTTGAAAATGATTTAATTAGATTTGCTTACTTTCTCAACAAACATTATTTCCGTGGACAAGATTAGCTGAACTAACACTCAAATGAATTCCTATCAAGCTCTGGTGAATAAGCTACATAATCACATATAAGCACTGCTATTACCACTAATAATAATGATAATAATAATAACAATTAACTATAATGTGATAACAGACCATATATTAATGGTACAATTTTATGCATAATTGAGAATAAAACTGGTGTTAATGAAATCGCAAAATTACGAAACAACTGTTGGTTTCACTACAGAACGTGATACTCGAGGTAATAATCTTATGGTTATTGTCGATAACCGGTTGACAAGAATAACTAATTACAAACATATAACCAACACATCGATATTCTTGACCTCTTCCGCTTAAATTGTTAGTCATTTACAAAAAAGTACACTGTTGTTCATTCAACAATTATTGACTCATTACTTTCAGCGTGGACGAAATATACATTGGACATTCTCCTATCACAATGAAATACTCGCATGTTTAAATATAGGTGACAATTACAACAAGTTCAGATGATATGTGTAAACAATTCGTTCAAATACTACAATGAAAATTCGTTTTCTTCTTCTATGTCACCACGTTTTTTAACCTTCTGGTTCAGTGATCACTGCTGTAATTGTAAATGTGCGTTGATCGAGAGATTCTTTCAATTTTTAACATTTCGCTTTCATCTAAATGGATTGTCTTTCTTTTATTATAATCATTGACCACTAAAATCTACAAAACTGAACACATTAGGTTTCACTTTTACGTGATCAACAGGAAAATGTTTATCTATTTCGATCGCAAATTCTAATAACAGACTGTGGTGCAACATGACGGTCAAATAGAATTCATATTCATTTGTTCATAGGTTGCAAATCTGTATTCCAGGGTGATGGAATCAACTGACAGAATTTATGTTAATGGTTGAGATCAAGAGTCCATTAAATTTAGACCACCACAAAAGAACTGGAAGATTAAGACGGCCGCTTTGTACAGTTGTGAGACTCTTCAACGGTGCGCATCCACAACCCAGCCCCGTGGGACTCAAACCCATGTCTTGCGCGCGATCGATTGATCTGCAGACTACTGAGACGGCAGGTATCCAACAGTGTCACTGTCTAACCTCAATTAACTCATATCCATCACTATCTTCAATGAGTTATTATCTCACGACGAAACCACTTGAACTCCACTGGTCGCTGCTTCTGATTAGAACTCCACGAAATTCCTCTTCATGCTAGTCTCTAAAATGCATATTTCCATTACTATCGGAAAGAGTTTTGTGGATATTTTATTAATTTTGTTAGTTGAGAATATGAGTCAATGATCTAGAGGTTAAGTGATCGCGCGCCAAACCTATAGAACCTCAGTTCGAATCTCGCGAAACGGTACCATGGAGGAGTCTCACAATAAATCAAAACGACCCTCCAGAACTTATCTTACTTGATTAGACTTCAAGCAATCATGCTAAAACGCTGCACCATCGTAAAACAATTCACAGATTATTACAACCAACAAAATGTTTGTTTGTAAAGATATGAATTACAAATAAACCAATCACTTAGTTACAAGAATTGCTTATTATATCCGAAATAAATTTGACCACTAAGGGTCAGGAACTTCAACCAACGATGGATGAATCTCAGTCTATATATCACAACAACTAGAAGAATAAAGCATACTCATGAGTTCATCTACCATGATCATTGGTTTACAGTGATCATATGATTTTATGTAATTTGATCGTCCTAATGGTAACCTTGAATCGTCAATTAAGAAAAAAACAGACAAACGCCTCAAGAATATATATAAGCACTACAAGTTTTAACCAGAATTATTAACGTTTTGAACAAAAAGATGAGGTGAGAGTTGATCGTAAAGTTAAAGCAGATAAGAGTAATATATGAACTTCATTTTCATTCAATGAGATAACGCTGTTTTTTATCCGAATTATTTCAGGCATACCTTTTATTCTGAACAGTTGATACCGATTTATTTGATCATCGTGTTAATTTAGAAATATTTCGACTTCTATAACATTTGTAAAGACTCTTATTCAAATTCGTATGAAGAAATAGTTTCGGAGGATGATGCACATAAGCATGTAAGCATTCAGTCAGGTTATAATACACATATTCAGACTAAATTTTCTACCTATACTCAAAAATTTCGCCTCAATCAGCCTCGCCCATATGATTAAATGAAGTTTGACAATTTGGACATTGATCAGGTGAGCTGACTACAATTTGCAATGGAGGTACCAATCTATGCGTTTGCTCATTCTCAGGAAATCTTACCAAGATTCCCGTTTAAATTTCACAATAAGAACGTCCAGAAATTACTCGTAAAACGTCCAGGTAATAGAATCATTTTCTTCGGACTATAACTGTTACTGCGTCTAATTATACACACTTCACTCCTTGAATCAAAGTTGCTTGAGTTTTTTCAGTAGATCGGTTTTACGTTTTTTCTAGCATTCAGAACGTCTGCCGATATTTTGTTTCGTTCAAGCTGCGAATAGTTTACCGCCCTATGTGAAGCTAATTACGATTTATGCAATGCATTTTAGTCTCTAGTTGGTTTCAAAGTGTTTCAGTAATATTTTGATTTGCGTTTTTAATTTTGTACTTACACTTTGAATAAATCATTCAGCAGTTAACTTGATTACTTCATGAGAGCAGAACGGTGCTCAGTGAATACTTTGTTTGTGTGATTTCATGCTCTTACCTGTGTTCACAACACGTATGCACTACAGTGCATTGAAAATATTAAATGAAATAAAATCAATTGAGTAGAAATAATGAGATGAATGATGTAAATGGTTAAGTAGAAATTACTTACTCTTCAGTCTGTTTGAACTACCATAAATCAGATATATCATCAATACGACACTTGTTGGTAAATTCAATGAATCAAACTGATCACTGGTACAACAATTAGCGGTATTAAGCAAGATTTATAAAATTTCAATGTCTCTTAGTCACTGTCTGTGGATCATTGTATATTCAACACTTTCTTGATTATCATATTCGTAGTTTCATGAAATTTTATCTCATTCGCTTCCTTCTACATCTAATAAGCAAACTACCATGAATATTCCGCTGGTTCAACAAGATTTTTCGAACCAGAATACGTTGAACATCAAAACCAACTTCATTCATTTTGTTCAGTTATCGAAATTAATGACATTGTAATAGCATTTTTGCATAATATTCATTTTAATTTATAGAACACTATATGATTGAAACAACACAATCTCAGAAAATGATTTTGTATGTTTTTGATTGAGATCATGAGCCGATTGATGTTAGACCACCATTGAAAACCTGGATTGATGATTTTGTGTGTGTGTTGTCCGAAAGATAATCACGGTTCATCAGTTGGCCAAATGATTTTATAACCAACGTTTCAGAAAATATCCTTTTCGGTTAACTGGATTGAAACTTTCATCAAATCGTAAAAATAATTGTAAAGATCCCTGAATCTCCCATTTAATTGAACTAGTTCATTTAAGTCTTGAGAAGAAGATAATAAGTCGTATCTAAACTAATTCTGTGTCAATAATAATAATAATAATAAACTGATTCTGTGCTAAGATGTAGGTTTATTGGAAAAAGCGTATATTCATTATACAAATATACGAACACATATCTTTTGCTTTGATTATTTCAGAAAAACGTTTAGCCATCAGGATAACTTATCAACGAGGATTGCCTCATGACAGTATGTCCATGAAATGATTGTTTGATAACATGTTTAATATTAAAACATTTACACCATCATTCACTGTGATTACTCCTTTTTTTTTTTAGTTACAAAAACGGATAGAAGTAATAAATTGTGACCATCCTGCAAAATTAAGGGGGAATGATATGTGAAATTCACTGGTCATTTGAACCCATTGGTGAGACTTGAAGGATAGTTGACATTATCAGGAGCATACTAGATTTGTTCAGTAATTAATAGACCACTATCGATAAATTAAGTCATAATCTCATTTCAGATGTAGATAAACAAATACAGAGATTCATCTTCGTTGACAGGCCTGAAAGAAACATGATGAGTAGTTTGATTTTAAGAATAAGTACATTTGTGCACATCACAAAGTTCATTCTGTGAACATGCCATTCATCTAAGCAACCACTCATTGCACAGTCATTCTTAGATATTATTCTTTCAAATTAGGAGATTGTGTAAACGACGTGTATTCGCCTATTCACTTATTATCTTTAACGAATTTTGTTGTCACAGTCATTTTATCGACTGACATACCAGTGTGGTACGTAACCAAATAAAGTACAGAAATCCCAAAGTGAACAGTAAATTCACAGTTCATTTCATTTGCTTACATGTTAGAATGTATCCGGTAAACTATAAAAAAGATTGCTTCGACGTGAATACCATTCCAACTGTAAGACCAAATTAGAAGCTTCACGATTTATTGTTTCAATATGAAAATGGGGGTGTAATGAAGACTCGAAAACTGAACATATGAGATCAATTTTGAATGATACGTGCTAGTTTTATTTACACAACATTCACTAGATTACATTTGTTACGAGTTTAACTAATGAAAGCATTTACGCTAACACAATAAATACCGGCCTAAATCTCGCCACTTTTCCAGTAAACACATACAGTATAACATCTAACAGTGACATAATCACCACTAACCTCTCAAATTATAAATATCGGTGATCTTATATTTACAGAACATACATTCACGATAACCACTCTGATACATTCGAATGGGAAGATATCTGTCTATTATGAAGAAGTAAGTTGCACAATTGTGTGTGAATATATTATTGTTTAAAGTACTTTAGATTATTCTCATACATTTCCTGCATATCGGTAGTGTACAATGCATCAAGAAGCATTGAACACGATAAAAGGACACCGAAATTTGCGATGCGCACACAGACCATATGAAAGTATTAATAATCCCTAATGACACATCGTATCGTAGAATACGTTTTAAAACAGTGAATTATAGGAAGTGAAATGTTATCAATGGAAATTTTAATGTTTTGGCGTCGATGGAGGAAAAACAGTGCATGTTAGAGCTCTCTGCAAGAAAAGTGAAATTCTGTCACGCTATACAACGTCTTCTGAAGTTCAGCTGTTCGAAAAGACGACGTAGATTTTCATCATAACATGTGTCACTTCATCCCACGGTAGATAGATAGATCGTTTATCTAACTTTAATGAAATTGAGAACTGAAGTGAGTCGGATTATCTCTGTAGATCAGATGCAGCATAGCCGAAACAGAACAGGGAATATCGGTGTGCTTCCTGTGAGTGTGATCAGTTGTGTTTGTGCAAGATAATGTAAATGACGACACGTTACTTCTATGGATAGTCAGCTTTGATATCGGTGGTTTTATGTTGATGGATATTGACTGTGACTTCTATTATTTCTTTTCAGATTACACATAATTTTTAAGGACGTAAAATGGAATCGACCGTTGAAGGTGTAACATATTGCAAAAGAAGCGGTATCACATTTTATTTATATAATGATTTAAACTCACCTACATAACCAATCATTTGTTAGACTGATGTTGCCTTCTGTTTGTACCTTATTACCAGTATGTCAACACAGGAATTCGCTGTAGTTCATCGGAGTGTTCACACATTTCTTCCTTACAGTCTACAATATTCAGTTGTTCCGTGTGTAAAATATATTGATCCAGATGTCATTGGAGTGTTGATGAGAATAGTAAGAAATAAGATCAGAATACATTCCGAAAACTCACTGTCAAACGTTATTGTTAATTGAAAATCCAATATCCATTAAGTGTTCACATATGTTGAAGCGAAATAGTATTGTAGTACTTGATAAACAGTCACAGTGGAGAGTATTTAGTATTTGTGATCAAGTATTTTGAACAGTGGGCTACTGGTATTATCTGAACTACAATCAATTTGTCTGTATCTCCATTTAAACAACCGTCATCTTTGTTATTATGACAAAGCAGATTTGATTTGCTTTGATAAATTCTCAATAGTGCTGTGGCAGTTTTCTATGCTACATTCCATCATTATTGAATTTCACAGTCACGTCTGCTAACGCTTGCTAGCCTGCTATATATCGAGTAATATGACTGAGAAATGTGAATGTCTCCATCGCAAACGTGCGGATGGATACTTGGTGAAGTCTTCCGTATATATGTTTAACGACTGACTGATATAAACAAGGATATATGAACGAACATACTATGCAGACGATGCATCCATTCTTTTATTCATTCACTCACTATTCAATCAGCTATACATACAGTGGTTGTTGATATCACTTCCAACGCAAAATGAAGTGTATTTATTCAAATAGAACCGACAGTTGTTTTATTAAATGTTCAATTGTCATGCTACATAGACGTGGTCGTATGTTCTTGATAGATGTTGTTGCGTTTCAGTGTTGACTATTCGTGAAATAATTTGTGACAATTTAAACATACTTTTTAAAAAGTGTTACACTGGCACCCTTGTAAAGTGAGTCAGAGATGTGACGATACCATTTTTTATTTATTTGTTGGATATTGATCATGTTTGGTACTAAAATGATGTAAATCATATTTTGTGAAGATGCTGTCTGGCCGCCATTTTATCCGTAATCAGATATCAAACAGTTTCTCATTTTGAACACAACTTAAACGAGCAAATAACTTGTAATACTTAAAATGTCGATCGAAATTTCAACTGTCTTCTTTTTTGCACAATTTATTACACTAGATACAAAAACCTTTAAAGTAATGGTTCCTGAACAATGGATCAAATCTGGCACGTTGGTAGAGTACGAATATCTTCCTAAGAAAAAGATAATTGGAGCGTAATTATGTGAAACGTCTTACCACATGTTTTAGTTATGCTAAATCTGTTATTTTTATTCTATTAAAAACACTTACTATTTTGTTAATGATTTCAATGAATTGTAAAATATTTTATGGAACTACACATTTTCATGATTTTGTTGGTGAAATATAAAATATGGTTTTAAAAATTTACGTGATTGTTTTCATTCAATATAAACTGATTAATTTTACAAACGTTAACAGCATTGTACTTATGAACTAACAGTACCGAGTTTATATGCAATCAACAATGAGTCCGTTGTGAATGTCCATTTTGATGAAGTTTCACTACTGAAAAATATCATTTGAAATTGACAACGTTCATCGGTTTAAGCTGAACTGTTGGAATGCAGCATAAGTATTTAATAAGACACCTCAATCGTTCGTTATTTGATTGTTCACCGTTTTGTGAAATCTTTATGATAGTCCTATGAGCGGAGATGAATGGTGGTCACATTGTCGCATTCAGATCTCGTCAGTTATTTGTACTTGCATCACAGGATTGATGTGTCACTGCGGTACTCGGACTCATTATTGTTCACTTCAAACATCGTCACGTCATCTCCTTAGTTACTTAGTATGGACACTCACTGTATTCTCTAAACGGCTTCAATACACCATTCTAAGAAGAACACAGATTTGGTAAGTGTTAGTCCTTTCGCTCAGAAATCACATCTCGTTCGTGATCCTGAAGGCTCGAATTTTGACATTATGTTCGTATTTTGGACTACTGTTCATTTTGACAATCGTTATACCAAACCCCATTATTAAATCTTAATAAGATTGAAGCTTCTGATAGTCATATTTTATTTCTATCTACGATTTTGTTAGATGCTATCTACACTTAAGAGCGATTATATGTGACTTTTGATTTGTGTCATAATTTCAATGTTGACACCGGCAGAATACAGTCCATTAATTTATTCAAATCTTCGTCCATAGAAAGGCACTGACTTCACTTGACTTTGTGGTGATCAACTTTTATGAAGAGAACGCAATTGATGTAATGGAAATAAATATTATTATAACCGATTGTACCAGCGATTGTTTTACCGTGCCTGTTTAATTAAGTGTACTACAAACACACTTTCTTCCATTGCCTGTTACTTTGCACGAACTCCAGTGCGCTCAGTAACCCTACTTGTATACCTCGTCACGATCTCGATGTCCTTTCGATACCATGAGATCGCCAACAAATACATCCTACTACAAACTTCAAATGCCTTCTGAGATTTGCCCTACGGAGGGCTAGATGCAAGTTCGACAATTCACTAGCTACTATCATTATTCATCCTTCTCATAGTACCCGAGCCGCACGTCTCCACATGGCTCATAAAAAGGATTGGGTTGGATGGAGACCATGCGACGATCACCGAGCATTAAACGCAGCTGCACGTTTTGATAGCTACCTCATCCCCCCGCATACACGACATCACGGCATCACTCAGGAGCACGTCTATTTTTTATAAGACCGATCTGGCACGAGTATATCATCAGATCCCTGTCTATTTTGAAGACATTGAGAAAACCGCTATCACGACTCCTTTCGGTCTGTTTGAGTTTCCACGAATTCCACTCTGATTAAGGAATGCTGCTCAAACTTTCGATAGCATAGTAAGAGACTTAGATTTTGTCCAAGTCTATATTGATGACCTGTTAATCACATTATTAATCAAGAGGTTATTGTACATTGCGAGGACAAAGCACACGCAATAATGGAGTTCCTCGTACCATCCGCACTCAAAGAACTGTAGGCATTTCTCCGTTTTGTCACAGAGGTTGCGTAGATTAACTTTAAAACTCATGGGTTTTCATAAGTTTTCAACAAGTGAATTAAGTTTCCCATGTAAATAAGAAGGCTAGTGCATGTTCAAGAAAATCTTTATAGAAAAATAAATTCAACATAAAAAATATTCCACGGATTAATTGTTTTCGCCACGCCTGTTCGACTATTGAGAATCCAATAATCTTCTTTTGAATTCTGAAGTGTAAAAAGCAAAAAATGTACAACGATATCCGAATGACACGCTTAGGTACACACTGAATTAGTTCATACCTCTTGTTGTTTCGTTAAATTAAGCTTTATTAACTTGTCTCTCACGTCGTGAAAGTAACCGTGTGTCGCGATATCGCACAATTTCGCCAGGTTTTTTCGTTGATGGGTCATGACAAACATTGACTGGTTAATGCACCTGAAGTTTAAATAATAAATATAGTTAACATCGTATGTAGCCGTAAAACCGGCATTTCTGAAGTGCTCCTTTCGACGAAGTGTCAAATAGCGTGAAATTACTGGTAATCTCAGGTGTCATGAGGTACGACGAATCATATTGCATTAGGGTTTTAGGATCATTATCCATTAACCTCGTTGACATGACCATCTGTAATACGAACAGGTTATCATAGGAAGTAATAAGTAGTTGAGTGTCGAAGAATCGGGATTATTAATGCGCGCTCCATAGTTTGATAAACTAAGGAAGTGAGAGCTAGATGATTCTATGAGAAAGCGATCACTGAACTCATTTGAAATTAAATGGTAGGTGGTTACAGTGTTTGTTCATAGCTGGAGCAAGACCTTCTATGAATTGACAGTGAAAAGATTTGCTTTCACTTCATTTTGTTTATAGCAAAGTAGTAATCTTTTGTAAAGTAACAATTTCACTGATCTTTATTCTGTGTGTGTGGTTGATCATCAGTCAAATGAAGAACTTACTATTAGAAAGCCATGTTTTCTGTTCTAAATAAGATTCATATTACGCCCATTATACATAACAGAGAATAAAGTACACTATATTATTTAATTAATGATATGGAATGAGGTGACATTTCTGTAAATACCTGAGGTCAACAAAAACATGTTTTACTGAAGTAAATGGTCAGATAAAGTACACTGAGAATATAGAAGTAATGTTTTTTACTTTGGAAATTTTACAGGATGTAAGAGAAATGGTAAAACTTGGTGTAATGTTATACTCAATCCAGGGAATCTGACAGAATTCCAGAATTTTCGAACCCAACGTACACAACAAACTACAGTATGGAATATTAGCGTTTTAAGCAAAATACGAGGTATATTTTACCCATACAACTAAGGCAAATCAGTGTATCATATGAATTTCGATTTGATCGGATGAGATACCGTTGTTTTGTTCATGTGGACCACTTCTGCTGTTCCTTTTCATCTGGCTAGTTAATATCTCTCTATTCGGTCAGCGTAAGAATTTCGAATTTTCTCTAATGCTTGCTTTCATCGACTACATAATATCAATCAAATTGTATGATTTCTATGCAAATAACAAACGTAAAATAAAAATGTACGGGATAAATTACGTAGGATCAATAGAAACTTTCACAAGGGTTAGGTATTGGTCTGAATCTGAGATTTCAATTGGGAGTGAGTTCTTCTATCATTTTGTGATATTCTCTTTCGCTTTAGATTTCTCACTTTCTTTTAGCATAAATGATTCGATATTTAACTTGATTATTTCATGAGACATGACCAGTACACAGTAATTATTTTATTTGTGTGATTTGATGCCCTTTAATGTGTTCACAACACGTGTTCATTATTGTCAAGTAAAACTCTAAATAGAACAGCGATTCGTTTCAAAGCAAACTCAAATTGATTGAGTGGAAATAATGAATCGAATGATGAAATTGCTGAAATAAAAATTGTCTACTCTTCAATCTGTTTAAACTACTATAACACAGATATCAATCCAATACTGTTTGGTAGATTCAATGAGTTGTATCGATAACAGGTGCAGCAATAATCTATGTTGTTCGGCAAATCATTTTGAATTATTGAAGCAGATGAACTATGAAGTGATATTGTACGTCCTTCATATATTATCTGTCATTCACTTGATTAATACAAGTCTAAAGTCTCTCAATCACTGTCTGTGAACCACTGGTTATTCAACACTTTCTTGATTACCTTATACGTAGGATCATGAAATTCGAACTCAAGTCCTTACCGGGCATATACTCGGCGAACGACCATGAATGTTTCGCTAGTACAACATCATTTACTCCTACCAGAACAGCAGGAAAATCAAAATGCAGCTCATTCATTTTGTTCAGTTATCGGAATAAACGAAATTGGTGCAGCATTTCCGCGTAATAATTGGTTCAATTGAGGTAACACTGTTCCCTTAAAATAACAAAATTTCGGAAACTGATCTTGCATGTGTATTATGGGAAAGATCTTCATGGTCCCTTAGCTAATCAAAAGCTTTATAAACCAACGTTTCAGAAGTAGAATATGCTTCTCAGTTATTTTGATCGAAACGTTCATCATATCGTTGTTATAATAATAAACATCCTTGAAACTACCAATTAATTGAACCAGTTCACTTAAGTCTTGAAAGGAAGACGATGATAAATCGTGTCCAAACTCATTTTGTGTTAAGACGTACGTTTACTGAAAGAGGTGGATATTCATTATACAACAGCATTCTCCAACCCATTCTTTCCTGTGCATTCTTTTCTAGTTCTATCCAATTGTTGTTCATTCTTCTCATGTGTGCTTCCATTTCCTGGCGTAATGTGTGCATTGATATTCCTATTCTCCTTTGGCCATCAGGATTCCAAGTGAGAACTTGCCTTCTGAAGCAGCTGACTGTTTTCCTCAATGTGTGTAAATATGAAAATGAGGATGAAATACAGCCTCGAAAGCTAAGCATCTCACATCATACAGAATTCCTATGATGGATTAAACTGCAAAATCGTGCATGGAGGACAGTTGACAAAGTCGTTCGAAGTAAAGACCGGTGTTAGGCAAGGTTGCTTACTCTCACCTTTTCTCTTTCTCCTGGTGATCGACTGGATCATGAAGACATCAACATCTGAATTGAAGCACGGGATACAGTGGATAGCTAGGATGAAATTGGATGATCTAGACTTCGCAAAAGAATATCTGGAACTCAAAACAATTAGCAACCAACACCAAAGTCAGAATTTTCAATACAAGTGTCAAGACAGTTCTACTGTATGGGGCGGAAACCTGAAAAACTACGAAATCCATCGTCCAAAAGATACAGGTGTTTATTAACAGTTGTCTACGCAAGAAACTTCGGATCCATTGGTCGGACACTATTAGCAACAACCTACTATGGGAGAGAACAAACCATATTCCTGTGGAGGAAGAAAACAGGAAGAATCGCTAGAAGTGGATAGGACACACATTGAGGAAAGCACCGAACTGCGTCACAAGACAAGCCCCCATATGGAATCCTCAAGGTCGAAGGAAGAGAGGAAGACCAAAGTATACATTCTTTCAAATTAGGAGATTGTGTAAACGACGTGTATTCGCCTATTCACTTATTATCTTTAACGAATTTTGTTGTCACAGTCATTTTATCGACTGACATACCAGTGTAGTACGTAACCAAATAAAGTACAGAAATCCCAAAGTGAACAGTAAATTCACAGTTCATATCATTTGCTTACATGTTAGAATGTATCCGGTAAACTATAAAAAAGATTGCTTCGACGTGAATACCATTCCAACTGTAAGACCAAATTAGAAGCTTCACGATTTATTGTTTCAATATGAAAATGGGGGTGTAATGAAGACTCAAAAAACTGAACATATGAGATCAATTTTGAATGATACGTGCTAGTTTTATTTACACAACATTCACTAGATTACATTTGTTACGAGTTTAACTAATGAAAGCATTTACGCTAACACAATAAATACCGGCCTAAATCTCGCCACTTTTCCAGTAAACACATACAGTATAACATCTAACAGTGACATAATCACCACTAACCTCTCAAATTATAAATATCGGTGATCTTATATTTACAGAACATACATTCACGATAACCACTCTGATACATTCGAATGGGAAGATATCTGTCTATTATGAAGAAGTAAGTTGCACAATTGTGTGTGAATATATTATTGTTTAAAGTACTTTAGATTATTCTCATACATTTCCTGCATATCGGTAGTGTACAATGCATCAAGAAGCATTGAACACGATAGAAGGACACCAAATTTTGCGATGCGCACACAGACCATATGAAAGTATTAATAATCCCCAATGACACATTGTATCGTAGAATACGTTTTAAAACAGTGAATTATAGGAAGTGAAATGTTATCAATGGAAATTATGATGTCAAACAAACAGTGTATGTTAGAGCTCTGTACGTGAAAATTGATATTCTGTCTTCTGAGTACCAGACGTCTTAAATGTCCACTGTTAAATATTTTGAGGGTTTTGTCGTTAAAACATCGATCGTTCTTCAATGTGCAGTTGTTCAAATGTCAGTATTCAGTTTCTATGTATTTGGAAAACAATGCAGTTTTAGTAACTAGAAGTGAAGGTAAAATCAAGGATTTCATGTGTCTTGGAATGAATCAATTTTAATTGTATTGAGGTAATCCAGACACATTATGGAACGAATTATCTTGAGAGTTGAACGGTAATTGACTGACGTTTGCACATGAACATAATCCCACTACAAGACAACGAACTCACCTGCAGTAACATTGCATTTATTCACAATCACATTTATATCAACGGTCGTAGATATTCATCTCAAAATATATCGTCTTATTCTATTAAAGATAGATCGATCATCTAACATCACTGAAATCGATAACTGAAGTGAGTCAGAATATCGTTATACACTAGATGCAGCAGAGTTCCAAGTTAGCTGAGAAGATCAGTATGCTTACTGTGAGTGTGATCAGTCGTGTTTGCATAAGACAATGTGAAGGATGACACGTTACTTCAATTGTTAGTTGATTTTGATACAGATGTGTAGCGGTAAATAAATCCTCAAAATAAATAGCTCTGTACGTTTTCGACATTGGATGCTGACCACATTAGTTTTAATGGTCTCATTTAGCTGAAGACGCTCGGTCATGCAGCCGCACCAGATCACGAGTGGGAACGCCGCGCTCAACATCTGCCGCAATCGCTAGCCAGATTAGATCAGACGATCCGCGATATATTGATAGCCTATCAAACATGTTTTCGAACCACATCGCTTCTGTCTTTTGATTTCACATGATGGCTTTGATTCATATTAGAAGGTGTTACTGGTTTACGAAAATGAGAGGACGTAAAGGGAACGTCCGGCGCTATAACCGGATCCCACTTCTATGGTGCACATGGGCTCCAGTATCCTGAAGGAACAAATGGCGTATGAACCAATTTTTGTTCAACGGCTTCCATGGGACTGCATCTCCTCACGATGCTCCACTGCCTTGTGGACTAGACCTTTAGGTCAAAGTCTTGGGGTGTGGCTCCCTAAGAAAACCACCTGCTTCGGTTTGGGCACCCGGGCAGTATCTCAGCCAACACACTAAAACCATGATGAACTATCTGCTTATAGAAAATATTCGTTTCTCTCCGACTAACATTGAAATGACTGGTATTATTATTATTGTTATTATTATTATTATTATTATTATTATTATTATTATTTACTACGTCATTTATTCACTATCTCCTATTTCTACTTTTTGTATCCGTTTCGACTCAGACAGCAGCTCGCCTATGGTGAAAATTCAGCTTTATCTAAACGTTCTCGAGTCACTGCCTGGTTGAAAATTGTATGCTACTACCGAATATGAGTACTGAAGCAGTTTTTTTGAAACCACGTGCACCATTCAAACTGGCTGCCTTCAACGTTCGCACACTTATGCAGGTCGGACAACAGATAGGGCTGGCTATGTCTTTGGAAAGTCTTAATATTGATGTGTGTTGTCTATCCGAGACCCGTATTCAAGACTCTGGTGAAGTACTACAAGTTCGCTCTCCATTTGTCGCTTCAAAAAGCTTGTTTTATGTGCGTTTATCCGGGGACCCTGTGGCATCTTCGTCTGGTCTTGCTGTCGTTGGTGTCGCACTAAGCGCTAGAGCTGAGGCAGTACTAGTCGACTGGATCCCCATTAACAGTCGGTTATGTGCTGTTAGATTAGAAAGTTCCATCAAAGTGAGAAGAAATAGGCATGAGAAACGATGTCTTTTCGTCATCTCCGCCTATGCCCCGACAGATTGCAGCCCGGATGCAATCAAGGACGAGTTTTACCACCAGCTAAATGTTCTTCTCCAGAAAGTGCGTTCGACAGATATTGTAGTACTAGCTGGAGACTTGAATGCTCAGGTCGGGCGTCTAGGCACAGAAGAGAGTCGTTTAGGTGGCCGATGGGGACTCGTTGGTCGCAGGACAGATAACGGGGAACGTCTACTGCAACTATGCACAGACCACAACCTGTTTCTGGCTAGCACTAACTTTCGGCACAGTCATCGCCGATGTGCCACCTGGCGTCCCCCTACTGCATCTCAAGCCTGGACTCAGGTTGATCACATCGCGATAGGCTACTGCTGGCGTGGTTGTGTACAAGACTGCCGCTCCTTTTGGAGTACCTATCTGGAATCTGATCATGCTCTGGTCTGCGCCAATCTTACCTTACTTTTCAGTGGACAACGAAGTGACCGCCACCACAGGATTGATGTTAGCAAGCTGGCTGCAACTTCTGTTGCTAGTATGTACCGAACCGAGCTAGCTTCTAGGCTAGCTACTATTCCACCGAAAAGTATAGATGAGCATTGGTTGCAATTGCATGACGCCATGAAAATGGCGGGTCAAGTCTGTTGTGGGTTTGCGAAACGTCCCGCTTACAAGCACTGGGTTTCTTCTGGTTCCTTACAACTGATTGAAGCCCGTCGGTCTACTCCGAGTGACCGTGAGTTTGACCACAGACGAAGGATGTTACGTAATGAAATCGGGCAAAGCTTGCGTAAAGACCGAGAAGCCTGGTGGTCGGAGCGTGCCAGTGAGTTGGAGGCAGCAGCTGCATCTGGTAATTACCGGAAGCTCTTCCAACTCATCCGAGCCACTGGCAGCAAGAAGTCTGGTGTGAGCGAAACAATCTGCGAAGATGACGGAACGCCAATCACTAACATCCATCGACGTCTTGGACGATGGGCAGAATTCTTTGAAGGGCAGTTCGACTGGCCTGCTGCTCCGGCAACATCGATCAGACTGTCCTGCCCTCCATGGCCGGTGACGACTGATCCTCCAAATGAGGCGGAAGTCCGCAAGGAACTCCAACTCTTGAAATGTTACAAATCACCGGGCCCAGACGACTTACCTCCGGCTCTTTTTAAAGATGGTGGTGACTTTCTGACCAAGGGACTGACGACGTTGTTTACAAAGATCTGGGAACTAGAGGGTGTACCAACGTCATGGAATGAGTCGATAGTTGTCCTTATCTTTAAAAAGGGTTCACGTTGTTCCTGTAACAACTATCGGGGGATAAGTCTACTTCCGATTGCGTCCAAGCTATTGGCTTCCGTCATACTTCGTAGGTTGTTCAGAACCCGAGAAGGATTGACTCGCGAGGAGCAGGCTGGGTTTCGTTCTGGTCGAGGATGTATTGATCATATCTTCACCCTCCGCCAAGTGTTAGAACACCGCCATACTTATCAAAGGCCAACAATCGTAGTGTTTCTTGATATCAGGGCTGCCTTCGATTCGTTGGATAGAACTGTTCTCTGGGATTGTCTATTGAAGAAGGGTGTGCCTGAGAATTTTATTAACATCCTAAAAGCCCTATACACAAACACCTCAGGCAGAGTGGGGGCATACAACCACCTTTCTCCACTATTCCATTCGAGCAGTGAGGTTAGGCAGGGTTGCCCAATCTCACCATTCCTCTTCAACTTTGCCATCGATGACATTCTGTAAACAGCTCTGATGGATGTAAGTAATGGTGGTGTGGATCTGTTGCCTGGAGAAAAACTTCTCGACCTTGAGTATGCGGATGATATTGTCTTACTGTGCGAGAATGCCCAAGCCATGCAATCCGCACTTAATCAGTTGGCAATCAGTGTCCGTAGTTATGGTATGTGCTTTGCACCTTCGAAGTGCAAAGTACTTCGACAAGACTGGCAGGATTCTAATCCTGTACTCACTCTGGATAGTGAGCAGATTGAAGTAGTCGAGAAGTTCGTGTATCTAGGTAACTGCATAAGTGCTGATGGTGGTGTGAGTGATGAGATCAATGCACGTATAGTGAAAGCCAGAGCTGCTTATGCCAATCTGGGCCATCTTTGGCGCCTTCGTGATGTTAGTCTGGCTGTAAAAGGTCGGATCTACAACGCGACGGTGAGAGCAGTTTTGCTCTATGCTTGTGAAACCTGGCCTCTCCGAGCTGAGGATGTTAGACGACTCTCTGTGTTCGATCATCGCTATCTCCGAAGGATTGCTGGCATCCAGTGGCAACACCATGTCAGTAATGCAGAGGTTCGGCATCGAGTGTTCGGTCACAGAGACGATAATGAAATTGGTGTCACCATCTTGAAACACCGACTTCAGTGTCTTGGACATGTTCTACGAATGTCGTCCCAGAGAATTACACGTCGTGCATTATTTGCCGACTCTGGGACTGTTTGGAAAAAGCGGAGAGGTGGTCAGTATATGACATGGTGTCGTGGTATGAAAGAAAGCTGCAAAAGGCTAGCTTCTGTTGGTCCTTCACGACTCCCTGGTTGGGGTCCGAGAGACGGTGTAACGCAGTGGCTAGAGACGTTATCAGATATGGCTCAGAATAGAAGCCAGTGGCAATCGTGCTGTAACCTTCTTTTACTTTCTTCATATAAAGTGGTTGTATCTTCCTTAACTGAAAAATTTCTTCTGATTGTACCTTTCCGTTTCCCCCACCATTGTTCTCTCTCTCTCCCTTTTTTATAATGCCCCACGATCATTCCTTTTTTTCTCTTTTCTTCTCTTCAAATTATCATTGTTTTGTGTGGCGCATATATATTTGGTGCCCCCCTGTACCAATATTTATGTGTTCAAATAAATAAACAAATAAACTGGTTAAAGCTTTGTCAAACTCCTAATCCTTGTGGTATCTTCAAATGATTGTGTGATGACAGATCGTGACTCAGTATTCCATTATTTCTTTTTAGATTCATAATGATTTTGGGGGAAATCTAATAAATTCTATCATTGATGGTTCACTTCATTACATAAGTGGTTATTAGGCAGACGGTGTATCTGTTCTTTTGTCCACTCATTCATTGTTCCACCTACCACACTTGCAGTCCTTAGTCATATCACTTCTGAGCGCAAAGGGAAGTGGATTTCGTCAAGCAGAACCGATAGTTGTTTTTCACAATGCTCAGTAGAATTAATACACTGATATGATCGTATGTTGTTGAAAGATGAAGCTGAGTTCCAAGACAAGCAGTTAGTGTAAGTGATTATGTTGGATGCTGTGTTTTATGGTTGAATATGAGAAAACGCCTTACATATTTGATAAATGGGTAATTGTTAACCGATTGAAATGTATTACTGAGTCTTTTCACATTGAATCTCAATGTTGACTATTTGTGAAATAATTTGTAGAACATAGATTTCAAAGGATGTTACACAGTCACCTTCGTAGAACAAAAATCAGAAATTGAACGATATCACTTTACATTTACTGGTTATATATTGATCACTTTCTGAAGTGAAATCCATGTGAATCATAATGCATGATGATGTTGTTTGACCGCTATTTAACGCATTATCAGAAATTAGAAAGTTTCTTATTTTGATTCATGATTCTTACCAACGTCTTATCACTTGTTTTCATCATGTCGAATTCGCTATTTTCATTTTGTATTCTATTATAAACATTTTGTATTTTTCATGAAACTACATACCATTTTCATGATATGAGTGTAGATGGTTTTAGTCAGTATCACAGTTGATGCGCTTTATGAAAGCTCCGTTGCGACGTGCAACTGATGGGAGCTTTTAGAAATCGCAACCTTCTATCTCCTTGGAATATCTGAGGCTTTATTGATGGTGAAGGACGGAGTCACCCGTTCCATATCTGTTTTCAGTGGCATATCTCAAAGGGGGCTGAGAAAGCGTGCAAGAAGAAAAGGACGAGAATCAGACAAGACAATGTTCATAAAGGAACCGTTAAGGAATGACTACTCAGTTTAGTTGTATGTTATCAAGCAAAAGCATTCCAAAAGGTTAAAGAAAATAAGTGTAAACAAGGTATGAGTGGATAAACAACTAACAAATGGAGGTGGTTCAGAAAGAAGCTGAGGAATGAGATTATTTGTAGTTATAAAACATAGTGCTGAAAACAGTACAATGATGCACAAATGGCTGTCTCCCTTTTTATGTCGAAGCTATTTGAGCCGTTTTTAGATTTTATGCGGTCTTGAGTAGGTTTCGTCTTTAGTGAATGGTCTAGTTTGCTTGTATTGAGATAACGCGGCAGGAAGTGAAACCAATTCAACGTTCTAAACACGATTTCGTGAGGTATGTCGCATAATAAATAAGCTTCCAACTACAATACGTCTATTTGTGCTGATTTTGTTTTCCTTCATTTCGTTCTGTAATATGCAGAACTACCAGAGTGCATTTTAAATTATTCAGGTGTTACTAGTCGGCTTTCTGCATTGCATTATTTCCAATGATCGCACACACGCACGCACACTCATACATACTGTGTGTTTAAACAGAATAATCGAAAACATACTGATAAAGACATACACGTGGCAGACATATTTGTTTATGGAATAGTGAACAGTTCTTATCAACCACTAGTGTTCTCTGATCGTTAAATACTCTGTAAACATTGATACATTACGGCAAGATCATTGGTATTTTTTCCAACTTATTATCGTAGTTACAATTAAATCATTTCAACTTAGAACTGAGTGTCGCTGTCAAATGTGTAGAGGAGGCGTATACATAAGAGAAATGATTGCTATCATAAACGTTTTGTTTAATCATATGTACACAACTCCTGAATGAAGTAATTAGGAATTTGAGTTCCAGTATTTTTGGGCAGCTATTCACAGCACGTTCATGGATAGAAGTTCTTTGCAACACAGGACACGAACTACTGGCCACAATGAATCCATGGCCCAACAAAATACATTAGTAAATTGGACCTTATGTCCTGTGGAGATATCATTCCACTGTCTATACAAGTATACAAATAATTTGGAAGCAATGACAGTAGAATAGTTGTTGGTTCACTCTCTGTTTACCTTTCCGACAGCATTTTCTTACAAAAGGATAGTCAGTATAAGCACTGCAAGCATGCAAACTGGGATCCTCTGAAGTAATTGGTAACATTGGGAAACTCTTCTTCAGTGCATCGGTCTTATGAGTGCATATGATATATTTTGTCAAGTCAGAAGTCGTTGCCTCGATTTTTTGAAGCTGTGTAAACACATAAACTACCGAGTCCAAAGTATTATTCATACCGGTTAAATATCAAAACTATTGACAACATTTGAATAAGAGTTAATTCAATATGAATGAAATCGCAGAAGCTGTGCAGTTAACTACGAATTTTAATCAAATTGAAGAGTTTCATAGGATGAATGGAATTAATCAGGAGCTATCACAAAGAAATGTTGACTCGAAGGTAAAAGGTCAGGTTATTTTTGATAAACGCGCATGAACACTTAAAATTTATAAGCTCTTTGCATTTTGAATGTTGACTAAAAAAACAATGTCAGAGCTTATGAGTAGTATTTTTCGGATGGGTAAACGTTCATACACATAACTGAAAAGCAGATTGTGCATTGTAGCGGAGGATTAGTGGTCATCAATGTGCACTATAGAGAAGTCACAAACAAGACCGAAGGATCCATCTAGTTCTCTGACGTTTCTAGTGATGGTTTGACTACGAACACCTTGTGAGTTAAAACTACGAAGATGCCATCATCTTCCCGCAAAACGTGTTGTGAAACATCTTCGGAAAATATCTTAACCGGACATGGTATGCCATTTATCTCCTAATTACCCTAGTGTTCACATCTACTCTGTCCCATTCTCAATTTACACATTTAACTTTTACAGTTAACTTTAAATTCTTAACACAATCACTCTGGAAATATCCCTGTTATGCTCACATGACTTCTTCGTTATTATTTATACCAAAGTCATATCACTGTTGCTAAAATTATTAACACGGTGATTATCATTAACTCTACCAACCAAATTAAATTCTTCTACCATGCATTTTATGCAGACCATTCATTTGATTATTACATTGATTACCATTTGATACCTCAAAACCAACACTACCCATAATATTGTTTGTGATATTCTTACAGAAGCATAATACTCCACTCGCATTAGTTGAAAAACGTTGTTCAAAAATCTACCCCCAGTCATTCTGCTTGTCAAAACTGCGCATATGTTGCGTACAAGTTAACATTAGTCAGTACACGGATCTTATTAAATTACGTTTCACGAATCACGACTCAGAAAAAATATAAACGACGAAAGTAAATGTGGTACAAACTGCTGCGACGATCTCTGATCACAAGTATGTACTTCCTTGTTCACTGACGCCCGTCACTTTTCGTCAGGGAGCCTGGACCACCGACCGACATTCTCCATGTAACTCTTTCATGGGTATTCCTTTTCAGTTCTTTCCAGCCGCTATTCATCCTTTTCATTTCTACTTCTAATTATCGACAGAGAGTGTTTTTAGGCCTTCCTCTTTCCTGTTTCCTTTCAGTACTCCAAGCTAGCGCTTACCTCGTGGTGCAGTGTGATAGTTTCTGAATCACAAATACATATGTTAAAATAATACTAATAGTAAAGAGTTTGTAGAAGCGTTTATCAACTAAACTATGCAAGTAGAATCCTTGTGATTGAATAACAATAACCAAAGCAACTGATAAACATACTGTATCATCCTTAGTGAATGAAAAGAAAAACAACACTACTTAATGATAATTATAAGTCGATTTGCTGACCGATTTGTTAATAGTTTCGTCAACTTTATCAATCATATTACGTGATTGTCAAGTCATGACTATGCTTTATGACGATATCCTGAAACCATTATGTTAAAATAATTATAGTGTTGATTGAGGATAATCCAGTGAAAAATAGATGCTGTTGCTTTGTGTGAGTCAAAATTATCAGAAATTCGTAGCGTGAACGAATCCGAGTTACCTGTTTATATTACTAATGGTAATTTCAATATTTTCGTGTACATAATGTTAATTTTAATAATAGGCTTCGGAGATTTAATTTTAAATGTTTGCTTGTCGAACAACATGAGAATTTAGTTAATAAATTAGTGCAGTATGATAATACCTAGGTTTGGTGACTTTATTATCCCTTATATGTTCGTCTTTTTAGGCTACTAATACACTAATACACTATGCTTCCTCCCAAATTTTGACGTCTTCATGATCCAATAGAGCACCAGGAGGAAGAGAAAGAGTGAGAGTAGGCAACTTTGCCTGACACAAATCTTTACTTCAAACTAGAATGTCAGCCGTTCTCTACTCAAATTTTAACAATTTAATTCATCATAAAAATTCAGCATGATTTTGACTACCTTCTCAGGCACCCGTTAATATCCAACAGACCGTCTACGTAGTCCTTCATTCTGTTTAACAATGCCCTATTGGGGATGCTACCTATTATTGAGAGAATGGTGATGCTTCTGTAGTTCTCAAAATTGCTGTGATCGCTTTTCTTTGGTATTTTGATCAAAAGTCCTTTTTCCAGTCCCTTGGTACTTGTCCTTTGTCCCAAATCCTACTGAAAACAATGTGTAGTATCTTTGCAGTTACTGCTACGTCTGCTTTCAGTGCCTCTGCTGGAATGCTGTCTGATCGTGCTGCTTTGCTGCTGTTGATTCGTGTGATGGCCATGGTGATCACTTCAATTGTTGGTGGGCCAACATCGATTGACAGGTCCGTGGGTGCTACTCCGATGTTGTGTGGGTTCAGTGGAGTTGATCGATTCAAGAGTTCATTGAAGTGTTCTACCCACCTGCTTTGCTGTTCTTCAAAACTGATCACTACTTTACTTGCTTTTCACTGGTCGTTCTAGTTTACGATAATTTGCAACGAGCTTTTTGTTTCGGTTTGAATTGATTTCTGTGATTGAAGTTTTTCAGCGAGTTAGTTTTCTACGAAGGGTGTCTCTAACACCGTGCTCAACCTTCCTCCTTTTCCGGACTCACCATCTGCAGTAGCCCCATGGGGGCTCCGGGAAGAGTTATATGTATATATATGAACACTATTGAGAGGGTGAATTGTTTTGAATGAAACATATGAATAAGAAATTATTTCGTTCAATAATTTATACGGTTTTGATCTGGTTCTCAGCAATTGGTCGTCTGTGAAGATACGACAATTTTACAGAGGCCAATTCGATTTGAAGTTGATTTTCATGTGATAGGTCGATATTATGAATGTGGATAATTGGATTCCATCTCATTGATCTGATGACATCTTGTTCATAAACGCACAAACAAATTGTGCTCTATCGCACTGCAACCATAGGTTTTCAGCCAGTTTGAAATAACTGTCTAGTACACACTAATTTTCAGTGTTTTGCTCTTGATCACAACTTGTAGAAAGATTCATCTTCGAAGTAAGTCATCATCTTTTCAGTCAATGTTTATTAAAAAGCGATAGTTCTTTGTTAAAGCATTGTAAAAAGATTGGGCAGGCTGCGACTGAGGCATAAAGCAGCTAGGAAAGTCAGCATTATGACCTGAATTTGTCGACATCCAACATCGTACACCCTAAATTTTATAAAATTTCACCTATTTAATTACGATCAGCATTAACATAAAGAAACGAAATCCTATAATACTGACAGAATGTCGACGAAAACTCATTAGTGATCATGTTAAAAACAAGAGCTAACCAACAACATTTTTAAGTCCTGACACTAATGTAAATGGAAATGTTTGGGGTGATGGCAGCTGAAGAAAATAAATGAGTAATGAAAATTGACAATCCTTAAAAACGGTGGTTGATCAATTTAAAGGGCCTGACAATTAGAAGGTCAACATGCAGAATAGAATAAGTCATTTTTTAGCTGTTCTTGACTTTATGGATGACGATGATGGCTTGTACATCTGGTTTAACTTTGCACATATTTCTCAACAGAATGTGTAATAACAAAATATAAGAGTTTGAAAACAAGCTTCACTATTCGTTTATAATCAGACTGCTAACATTGTAGCAAATGTACATGACTTGAGAATTCGCATACACGACGAAATCTTTTGGTCACAAAATACTTAGAATAACATGTTTACTGGTTGAATAATTATAAATTGTATAGTGGAATTATATCAACTGCTACGGTCTAATGTTGTAACTGTCTTATCATCTCATTGTTGGCTTCACATTCAAAATAATCTACACGATCGTTGTTATCAACAAGGTACTAAGAAGTTGTTTCAACACAGATAATGGAGAAAATATTGTATGAAAAATGAGTGATGAAGCTATGTGTTCTTCCAAGCACTGATCATTTTGTGAAGTTTATCGTCTAGCATGATGCTCAAACCAGCTCCGATATCAGAAGCTCATGTGTAGTATTTTCTGTACGGAATCTATATTGATAGACAATGCATTGGTTATAGTGTTGATTTGAAGAGTTTTCGTGTTGCATTTGTGACAGTAAGGAATTCTTTTGCAGATTTTTCCACTGGTCGTTTGAGTTACAACGTTGAATGTTTTGATTATGCTCTCTGCCTTCTCCGACACTTAAATATTGGTCCGTTCGTGACTACTGGAATAACAATCAAACTTACCTGAGAAGCAACACACTTTAAGAGATTCCGAGAAAGTTCTCCTGCTCAATTATCTAAAATAATATTTGACCAAACACTGAAATTAGTAACAAAATGGGAGCAATGATGTGATGTACCTGATAGAGAATGACCAGTTGACATGAGTAAGAAAAATGTAATTCCATTAAAAGGCAATTACGATATTCAATTCAGACGTGTTCAGCGCACACACCTGGATACTCATTTTGGAATGCAGGATCTGACAGAGCATGAACTTATGGAACTCATCACTTCAGTTCTAATGAATGACTTGTGCCCGGTCGTGTTAGTAACTGGAATGCCTTATAATTATATCCCCATGATTTTCCCATCTTTCTTTGCATCTCCACCAGTTTACATATCAGTCATACTTCACTACTATACTGATCTATGAATATTCGCTACACCTTGACTAGGCAACACTGAGGACAGAATAGAGAAACGCAGACTTAACAATTTCCGAAATGGCATTAGAATACTTTATCTGTGCCTTTTTGAGATCGTGCTTATGTTAACACACTTACACTCAATATCCGTTATTTATTTTTATGAATTTTGAATAGACATAAATAACTAAATGCTTGATACATATGCTACTGCAGACGTTAATTAAACACTACCTATATCGGTCCATCCAGGTATAGTGCGTTCCACTGATATCGACATAAGTAGTTGACAAAGCTAGTCAGGAATAGAATGCTTGGCTGCAGAAGGTTGGGCAGATCGAGGAAGAAAGAATGGGAACATAAAGTCTGAAACAATTAATGAACATTTTGCGAATAGAGTATTTACTGTATGGTTCTCAGAGGTTCTGTTATTCCTCATCAAATACATTCGATTATCCCCACTTGTGTTCTCATTCATCAAACTGGCCCTTCTATCCCATACTCGTGAACAAACGCAAACGAAGACAACCAGTGTAACAACAGCGAGAACTACCGAATGAAATGCACAAGTACTCATATATATATAACACTTTATCCTAAAGAAATTAATCCATTGATCCCAATAAAATGCACTTTTCCGTTGTGTCACTTCTGATTGCCATAGACTTTCCTTTGGCTACTTCCGACTGGCTCTGCACATCATCTTTCTCTCGTGGAAAATAAGGCATGCTTCTAGTACAAAACTGAAGAAACTGAGGTAGTAAAGTCTTTTTACTAATTTTCTTCAAGCTTAGCCATTCTTTCTTCCATGCTTATTCTGATATTCTAATTGACTGTATCGGTCAATTCATTTAGCCGCAGGTGCGAGATAAGTGGCTGTCTATGTGAAGTTAGTGGTCTGTTGCGTATGTACTTTACATTTTTTTAGTGATTAATAATAATAATGATTTATATTCTGAAAAAATGATAATTACAGAATTCACGTCAGTTTACAGGCATGATCAATTTGTTTCACAAGTGCCAAGGAATTACGGGTTTCATAATGAGGAGTTTCTGCGTATTGAATTACATGATTGGATGTAAAGGATAGTTTATTAAGCAGTTTGAAGAAAAAAATAAGATTTAGTTTGAGTCTCCTCTTCCATAAAGGGTCTAGCTCTAGTTTTTTACATCTATAATTATAAGTTAAGGTACAATCAGCTCCAAGAATACGAAGTGTAAATCGTCTCTGTACTGATTCCAGCCTTAATTTATCCTTTATGCGCGCACTGCTAAGAATAAACGTGCAATATTCTAGAAGAGGTCGAACACAAACTTTGTGCATTAAAATTCGTGATTCATTGTTATGAAGGTTTCGAATTATGTAACCTACTAGTCGTTGTGACTTGGAGGTCTGTTTCGATATCTGTTCTGTAAGCGATAAGTCTTGGGAGTATCTAAGTCCTAAGTCTACTACTGTATGTAACCTAGATAACATTTCTCCATTTTTGGTAAGGCCTAGGTTATGTGATGTATCGCCGAAGCATATCCATCCACATTTGGCCGTATTAAGTTCCAGTTGCCATTTTAAGCACCACTGTGCTACCTTGTTAAGCTCCAAGTTAATGCAAGTCTTATCTTCAGATTTATAACGTGGTATGATGTACGCGGTTTTCCAACAGTAAGGTTAAGAACCAGTTTCCATAGAGAGAGCAAACAGCTTTAGAAGAAGAAGTGGAATATCTGGACTACCGTATTTGTAGAGAATGGATGGAATCCCGTCTGCTCCATGACCGCGCGAAAGCTTAAGGGCATTTATAGCCATATTTATTTTCTTACATGTGAAGGAGATAGATTTTATGGAGTTGCTGGTCACGCATGTAATTCTTGAAGCAGAGCCACTTGTGGTTCCTACATCATTCGCAAAAGTACCACTGAAAAGGTCTGCCTTAGTTTTAGAGTCGTATATAAAAGTGTTATTATGCTGGATGCATGGTATATCAACATTTTGATTGACTTTAGCGCGTTTATTGAGAAGTAGTGTTAAGTTTTGTATTTTTGAGTTACTATTAAGTGCTAGTATCTCCTCATTAATGGCTTTTAACCTATGTGTCTCTTTAATTTGATTAAAAACTATTGTTATTTGCTCAGCTGCCGTGAAGTCGTTTGACTTGAAATAACGATTCTGTAGGCGTCTTAGTTTATTACGATATTAAGCTGGTATATATAATTCGTAAGGTTTAATAAACCTGTACGTTTTAAGAGGTACAGAAGAATCTAAACAAGAGTTAACGATCAAATAGAATTCGTCGATAGTATCTATGAGATTAGTACATGAAAGAAAGTTATCCCAGTCTGAAAGTTTAATCAGTGAATGCAGGAGGTCCCAGTCGGCATGCTTAAAGTCTCTATATTGACAGGTTTTTTGAATGGGTCGGTTAGAAGAGGGATATATAGGGAGAGCGCATACTACTGTCTTATGGTCACTGCTTTCAAATTCATCGTATACTTTTACAGATAGTGGGATAATATCTCTACTAAATATTAGATCGAGTATACTATCACCTCTAGCCGGGGTACGAACCCACTGTGACCAACAGTGCATGTTAATGGTTGCCGAGAACTCCTCATTACATGACTGACAGCTACCGGTACTCCAGTTTATCCCAGGATAATTGAAATCTCCAGTGATAACTATAGCATTAAAGTTTAGAGCTGATGCATGTATGAATGCATTGATAATAAGATTATTCCCATTATTTGAGCTCTCAGGAGCTCTGTATATACATCCAAGAAGTAGACTATGATTTAGGGTGTTGACAGATATTCAGACTGATTCTGGTAAACTATTTAGGACACTATCTTCAACTCCATCAGTTGTTAGGGTATCCAAAGCATATATTATACAACCACCTCCTCGCTTAGTTTATCTGTCACAGCGATAGGGTCTATAGTTTTGGATATCTAATTCTGAATCAGATACTGCATGAGAGCACCATGTTTCAGTGATAAGTATGAAAGAAGGCTTAGATAGAAAGGCTAATGTTCTCGAGACTGAAATTTCGTTCAGAAGTGAACGTGCATTGATAAGTAATAGATTTAGAAAGGGCGTATGGAGTGTAAAAAAACTGAGAGCTTCCCTATTGATGTCGTGTATTTTGGATTTGCATAGACTGTAGTTCATTATGTTTGGCTGATCACATGGACAATCGCTTGAGCAAATTGTAGTGCAGTGGGACCAGGGATTTCTGAAGGCTAAAAAAATCATTATTTTGATAAAGCGGATTTATTTGTTGAACTTGACTAGGCGGATAGTTAAGACAAGGTTGGGTTGATGGTGAGTAACCCAGTAATCCATCTTGCCCAATGGGAAAGTGTTGAGAAAAGTTACGTGTTACTGGTATATTATTTAAAACGTTTGATGTTGGGTAACCTAGTAATCCATCTTGCCTAATGGGAAAGTGTTGAGAGAGGTTACGTCTTACAGGTTTATCATTTAAAGCGTTTGAGGGTACTCGTGAGGCTCGTTGGTTTACTGTGGTCTGTCCAGTATTAGGCCTACTTACATAATGATTGAAGTGGCCGTCTTGTGAGACATTTGAACCAGGTCTGCCCTTATATCCTCCCCTACGATGCGTTGGGTAAAGCATGGTGTCAGGAAGTATAGTCTTATTTGTATTGAGTAGGGCCATCGTAATACTTTTATTATTGGGTCTAGAACCAGAAGGTTCTGTACAAACATTCTTCTTACGTGGCATAGACTTTTTAATCTTGACAGTGTTTTTAAGAGCTGTCGCATTGGGACTAGGTATTTGCTTATGGGCTTCTAATGGTAAATTGGATACTATCGGATTAGTGTAATCAGTAGATGTACATTGGTTATCAGATGTCACTACAGGCATACTAGGTAAGTTAGCACTCTTCGTTGGCAGATCAGAGTACTGGAGAACATGAGATAGGGTATCAGTATCAGTGGATCCAGCAGCTGATGCATCGTAAATTTTTATGATCTCAACATCTATATTTTCGTTCATGATACGTTTTTGCGTAAGTCTTTGATTGGTGGTCTTATCTGAGACTATGCAAGCGTTTCTAAACTTCGTAATCGCGCATATCAGCCGCTCAGATTCTTTAAACTGTTCAGCTAATATATGAGAATCAAACCTGAACAAGACCGGGCACGAGTATTTCTGGTGCTTCTTAGTAAGTCGGATGCATTGGCATGGACTGTCTTGAAGGTTAGATGCTTTTAATATCGAATTCCTTACAGTTTCAACGGGGCATTTGTCAGGTATATTATAGACAATCACGTTATTACGAGAGACTATTCGCTTGGTAACTTCACTAGCGATAAAATCGATAACAGATTCTGCTTTTATAATGTCATCAAGTTCCGCAGGAACGATGTCTTTTGACAAAAGCAGTTTTAAGGGTGATAGTGTCTTTAGTTCTTGCTTAAGATCATCATGCTTTGATAAAGAGCTAGAAAGTGACTCGACTTTAGAACGCATGTTGCTTAGTTGCTTAAACAGAGTGTTTAATTCACTCTTCACATCATCGATCCTTTTTGATTTCGAGGTGGAACTCATTACTAAATTAGAAACAGAGTCATCCAGTAGCACGTGTGGTGTAAGACCAGTCCCAACATTATCAGATACAAAAGGAGTAGCGGAGTAAGAAGAATAGGTAATAACAGAATTATTAATATCTGAAGAGTTAGGAATTTTCCGTGCTCGTTTTTTTTGACAGTCGACCCATATTTCTTAAAGTATGAATTCTAAAGCTATGTATGAGTTATAAACTAGGACTCAACGATATACAATCAATATATATTTGATAGTGTTTTCGTAACGCAAACTTCAAACGTACCGCACACAACATTCATGTCGCTTATTATGAAGCCGATATCCGGTTTAATTTGCTTTGTGATTATATTCTGCTGTTTTTCTTCGTGGATACATATTAACAAATCAAGTTCGAATGTTCCTTCTGAACATCGACTCGACAGTGTGAACAACATTTGGCAATGCTCCTCTTCTTGTGATCATTTCGAAAATCCTGAGAAAATTCCTGTCTCCATATGTGCAGCAACGGCTAGATACGGGAGAGATTCTGCTGTACTCCAGTCACAAAGAGGAAAATTCTTCTCGCACTCCGGAAGTTTCCCTGTTGATTTCCGAAAAAACACATAAAACAATTTTGAGATGAGAATATCACGGATCCACAATCATGAAAACATCCTTCAGCGCGAAGAAAGTGTAAATCATGAAGAAATTTATACAGTGTTATGCACACACCAACGATGGCAATGACGACAATAAATATCAGCTCATGAGAAGCCGCAATCGAATGTAGCGAAGTTCCAAAGAAATGTTCTCAGCATCGTGATATGAGATATAAAGGCCATAATCGGAATGGATGACACCGGATATGAAGATATCATGGTACGGCACGAAGTTGGAGAGAGAAGCACAAATGGAAAGAGATTTACAAACCTATGTGCATTCAACAAATTGCTTATGAGTGGCACAATATTCCCACACAAGTGCATAAATAAAGCTACATGGGTCTTACAGGATCACACTATGGAGAACCAGATCGATCATTTTTGCATCAATGAAAAATGCAAGTCGGCAGATGACATGAGGACAAGGAGAGGAACTGACATAGATTCAAATCACCACCTAATTGCATGCTGCATAAATATTTTGCTACTTGTTCCAGTCATCTATATATTTCGACAACTTAACTGTTTTTGTTTGTTTTAACACATAATTATGTCTTTTGATCGCACAGCCTATTCAAGCGCGTTTATGAAATGTTTACGACATTTCGCTGTACACGTTACAGGAAAACCTAGACAGAAACTTCGCAATAGCTGGCAAAATGCATTGAAAAGAAAGAACATTATTCAGATGCCGGTTATTGAACTGCTGACATAATATTGGCGATCACTCATTATTCATCTTCAGGATCAATCAAAAATACGAAAAGTACTTTTCGTACTTAAGTAGGCTGATTGAAATACTTTGTACTGAGAATTTTATATTGTACCAAAAATATAGTCTTAAACAAAGTAACTAACAATGATATTTGTTTATTTATTCTCTGAAGAAGTGACTTGCACGAAGCCACAAAACGTCAGAAAATCTAATTTTCTACTCATTGGGATATTACAAATATATTATTGATTTATAACAATCAAGCCAATGCTCAATATATTCGAAATTATCAAATCAAACCTCGGTAATGATACCTACTAAGAATGACATTTTTTTGAATCTAAGGAAGTAATGGACAACTAGGAAACTGTGCATTAAAAATTTGCAATACAGCTTTTTCTCAACGTACTGAAAAACTCAGCGAATTCAAGATAACTCTCAGCAACAAGTTCCAAGCCTAACAGAATCTACTGAAAAAAGAAAGAAATACTATGTATGATAACTGGGCAATGCTCAACGGTGCATTATATTCAACGCTTCATGTGGTTCTGGGCTGCAACAAGCATCAAAATAAGGAATGCATCTCTATGAAATCCTGAACAATATTTAGCAAAGGTACGGAAAATGTCAGGGCACAAGCTGAATACATTGAGGCAAAAAAGCAAGTAAAGAGGAGAATTAGAGCCGACAGGCAGAAATCCATGCGAGATCAAGAAACGATAGTGGAAAAACCTGCGAAACAGGAAGAAATGACCCTAAGGGGCAACTAGCAGAGAAATATAGTAAACCAAAGAGACCCGCGAAGTACAATGAAGGAAACTCTATCACTGGTATTTAAGAACACTGAGGAAGATTAGCAGAAAATTTTGAAGACCGATTTCATCATTCCTAAGGAGCACACACGTATCAACCAATGAATTGTCGAAAGCCGTATTGAGTGACGCTGTTGATCAGGAGAATAAGAGATAAGGATAACGTAGAATAATATCTGGGTATTGATGAAACAAACAACTAATAGGAGGTTTCATTATAACAAGTGTTTTTAAATAATATTTTATTCTTTCAAAGTGTACAACAAAATACAGTTTTATAATGATATCTGGGTATTGATGAAACAAACATTAGGTTTTATTTGATAATTTATAATTAAACTCATGACAATTTGAAGATCATTTGCTTCGCACTTTAACGATGCCTTAGACCGTGAGAATTAAGTTTTTTCACGTCCTCCACTTCACTGAACTTCTGAATATTATCGTTGAATATGATCAGCGGGAATCAAGTCGAAATGTACATAAATTCCAGTTCAGTAAAGCTTGTGCTCGTCGATTTTGCATATCTAAATTTAAAAAATAACTAAAACGATTCTTCACAAAAGACTGCAATATGCTGTACATAGGATTTCAAGTTAAACATTAACACCTCTGGATACCGGTCGACTCAGTTGTCTAGAGGTTGATCGTTCGCACACGTGACCGAAAGTCCTAGGTTCGAGTCCTGAACGCAAGATTATGAGTGCGCACTGCTGAGGGGTTCTATACTAAAGCGAAACGGCCACCCAGCGATTCCAGGTTTTCACTGGTGGTCTGGCTTAAATCAACACATGAATTCAACTACTAATTATTACTGTCATTCAAACGTGGTAAAGTTCAAACTTCATCGAATGAATAAACCAACTGTTAAGTTCTCTACTCGAATACGCACGAAAAGACTCTATAACGGATGACACTCGAACGTTATAACCTCCAACCGCTTGCAAGTAAGAAGACGACAGACGTTGTGAGCACTTATTGACAAGAATCAAAATATACAATAAAACATGCGTATTTATACAAAATTATATATAATCAATGTTGTCATTTAAATTTTTAAACATTCATCAATAAGTAAGTCGATTGACTGCTATTCAAATATTTAACATCTGATCGATAAGTTAATCGATAACTTAGTCAATCGACTATGTACGTGGGTGGCTTCTCGGTGGCCATCCCAGCACCAACATCCATAAATTTTGCTGGTTATTTTGAGTCTGCATCGTTCTTTTGTCCTCATGGATTTGATTCGTATGTCGTGTACATGTTCCAAAAGTTCCTCGGACTCTGTACAGAACATTTCCCAATTTTTATACAATTTTTCCTGGCTCCGACTGGTTCTTTCCGGTGTAGGATTTAATGAAAGCTTCGTCGCCGACAATAAAGTTCCGCATATTTGGATATTGATTGTGCCCGTACACTAATTTTGATGGCAACATGGCGTTGAAAATGGTTCGAATACGCCTTCCAAACATGGCTTCGGCAGGAGACTTACCGTCTGGAACATTTGGGTTCGGAGTGGTTCTGTAGGTTGTCAAAAATTTTGTGATTACCTGTCCAGTTGTCCCTTCGCCTCCCCCTTTCAGTAGTGCTCGTTTAAAGGTGTCCACAAAGCTTTCTGCTTGTCCGTTCGATTGCGGATGATAGGGCGGAGAACGAAGATGAGTTATTCCATTTGCGCTACAGAAATACTTAAACGATTCTGCAATGAATTGCGAGCCATTATCAGTTACTACGATCTCTGGAACTCCGAAGCAGCTAAATAAGGTAGACAACTTGTGGATTGTTTCTGACATTGTACAATTTGGCACGGTATATACTTCTGGCCACTTAGTAAATGCATCTACGATGATTAGAAACATTTTTCCATGGATTGGACCAGCAAAATCTACATGAATTCTCTCCCAAGGTCCAGTAGGTTTTTGCCATGGTTGAGATTCACATTTCAAAGGGTTTTTTTGCAGCTTGTAAACAAGAAGAGTAGTTTCGGCATTTGTTTTCGATCTCTTTATCCATCGAAGGCCAGTAGGCGTAACTGCGCGCCAATGACTTCATCTTGTTTATCCCAGAGTGACCACTGTGAAATTGCTTGAGGATTTTATGTCTCAATAATTCTAGGATAATAATCCGGTCACCAAACATAATGCATGAATCCACAATCATGAGTGAATCGCGCCGGCGGAAATATTGCTGCAGTTCTCTTTGTAAACGACGATTCGGCCACTTTGAGAGGAGATAACCCCTAACTTCTTGTAGTATTTTGTCATTTCTTGTAGCTTCTTTAATGGCTTCGAATGTAACCGGTAGACTATCTACTGCGTCTTCCAAATCTCGATGTACTTCTGTCTCTGTCTCAATCGCTGCCACCAAAGTATCTTCTTCGTGATTCGTTTGGGAACCAATGAACCTAGACAAAGTGTCAGCTTGTCCGAAAGCAGTAGTAGGTTGGTATTTAATTTTGAAGTCGTAACGCAATAATGTTGTTCCACATGGTTGCAGTCTGTTTGCAGTATAGACAGGGATTCCTTTCTTTGACCCAAATATGGCTAGCAGCGGTTTGTGGTCCGTTAGAAGCGTGAATCGGCGTCCAATTATCATCTTATGAAATTTTCTTACCGCAAAAATAATTGACAATGCTTCCTTTTCGATCTGACTATAGTTACGTTCTGTTGTAGTTAAAGACCTTGCTGCATGCGAGATTGCTTTCTCTGATCCATCAGGCATGATATGCGAAATGCTTGTTCCAATGCCGTAGTTTGAAGCACCTGATGCCACTACAATGGGTAGGGATGGGTCATAGTGTGTCAACGACAGATCCAAGAGTCGCAGTTTCTTGATCTTCTCGAAAACAGTTTGACAACTTTTAGACCAACACCACTTTGCGTTCTCTGTTAAAAGACTATTAAATGGGGCACGTAAACGATGAAGGTCAGGAACAAAAGCTCCATAATGATTCACTAGCCCCAAAAAGGATCGAAGTGTAGGAACATCTGTCGGTCTCAGCATTGCTTTCAAAGCTTGAGTGTTCTCTGGATCTGGTTTTCTCCCGTCCTTATCAATGATAAAACCGAGTTAGCGTACACTCTGTATGCAAAAGTCACATTTTTCTTCACGAAGCCGAAATCCATATTCAGCTATTCTCGATAGCACCCGGCCGAGCTTCTTTTCTAGGTCTATTCTGTCAATGCCCATAAATATTATGTCATCCAGATAAGCTGCAACACCAGGGAGATCATGTAGCATAGTATCCATCACCTGTTGAAATATGAAGGGCGCCGTTTTGACTCGAAATTTTAACCGATTATATCGGAATAGGCCCTTGTGAGTGTTTATAGTAAGCAGATCTTTACTTTGATCCGCGACAGGAATCAGCAAGTAAGCTTCTGATAAATCCAGTTTTGCAAACACCTTGCCTTCATTCAGCTTAGCAAAAAGATCCTCAGGTATAGGAAAAGGATACTGGTGGGGTTCTAGCGCATCATTCAGTCCAGTAGAGTAATCTGCGCATAGAAGGACACTGCCGTTTGACTTCTTGACCACCACAATCGGTGCAGCCCAATTGGAGAAACTCACAGGTTCAATGACACCCATTTTTTGAAGCCGTTCTAATTTCTGTTCAACTAGTGGGAGAGAAGCATAAGGTACAGGTCTTTTTGGTCAAAAAACAGGAATAGATGTTGATTTGAGAGTCAGTAGTGCTTTGGCTTTCGTGAATTCGCCCAACCCTTCTGAAAACACGTGATGATGCCTTTTTATAGTGGCATTTCTCTGACTTGACTCTAAAGGGTTATTGATTCTGACTTGGCTGCAGATATTGTTGAGAGGATGGTCTGCTACTTTTAATGCATCTATTAGATCCAACCCCAATAAATTGAGTTCCGGGTTTTCGGCTAAGTAAACAGTTGCACTAGTTGTTGTCTCACCTTTCGAAACATTGCACGTTATTTCCCCAACAATATTAAGCTTACTTCCAGATGCGCTGTGCGCTAGTTGCTTCGTTCGGTGAATTGTGGGTCTCCATATTTTCTCCCAAGTTTTTGGGCCGATTAAGGTGATATCAGATGCTGTGTCAAGTTGAAGACGGGCACGGTGTGCATTCATGTCTACGGTCACATACTTTCTTCGGCGGTGAAATCTTGTCTGGTTATGAGATACTAATATTTTGTTCGTTTTCTTACCAGATCTGTATTTCTTGGAATAGACTTGTGATGAGTAACGTCTGTGAGTTTTATTTCTACATCTGGTTTCTTTGTGACCCTTTTTTGACATTTAGTGCAGAAATGTTCTTTGTATGGACAAAACGTCTTGTAATGCCAACCTCCACATGACGAGCAAGGAGATGAGGGCTGGTTGTCTGTGCTGTATGGTTTTTGAGAGCCGGAGTCTTTCTTTTCACTAACAGAATGCACGTATGACGGCCAGCTATGGAGGTATCATTTTTCAAGTTTACTAATCTCTGACACTCTGCAGTTATTTCTTGTAGTTAGATGTTTGAGCACTGATCAATTTTGCTTAAGATTCTGGTTCTTATATCAGCATCTTCGGGAGATTGTAGGCTACACACAAATACGAGGCACTTAAACTGGTCTTCCGTCATTGATGATAGTTTGAATCGTTCACATTCACGGTTTATTAGGCCGTCAGGTTTTACCCAATCATCCTCACTTGACTTCGTAATTTTGAAGCATTGATAACGAATATTAAAGAGAGATGATTGTTCAGCGAAAATTTGCGTCAGAGTTTCGATTGTTGCATCAAAAGAGAAATCTCTTGGATTCTTTGGGAGGATGAAAGTACTATAACGTTCATGTTCAATTGTGCCAAGCTTTCTCAAGAGTATTCTGACCTTGGCAGTGTGATCCAGTATGTTGAGGTCGACCTTAAACCAATCTTCATACTTCTTGAACCAAGACTCGAAAGTCACACCAGCTAAGCCATCAAAATGAAATTCCTGAATGGAATTAATTGTCAAGTCTGTATGCGTCTTATGTGAATCATCAGTTAGACCTCTGTTATTCAGATTCATTTGTTTCGCTAACATCTCCAGCATACGCTCCTTGAACTGTTTATATCGTTTTCCTTGACGTTCCAGCAAAGATTCTGTTTGTTTAAAGGTAATTGGCATTGTGGATTGTAAAACTCGTCGTCACTGTTAAGTTCTCTTCTCGAACCAAAGAGACCCGCCATGTACAATGAAGGAAACTCTATCACTGGGATTCAAGAACACTGAAGAAGATTAGCAGAAAATTTTGAAGACCGATTTCATCATTCCTAAGGAACACACACGTATCAACCAATGAAGTGTCGAAAGCCGTATTGAGTGACGCTGCTGATCAGGAGAATAATAGATAAGGATAACGTAGAATCCCATGACCAAAGATTCAGCGAGTCAACTAGTGACTGGGCCAGCAGCGTTAAGTGGCTTTCTTTTTGTTGAATAATATCTGGTTATTAATGAAACAAACATTAGGTTTTATTTGATAATTTATAATTAAACTCATGACAATTTGAAGATCATTTGCTTCGCACTTTAACGATGCCTTAGACCGTGAGAATTAAGTTTTTTCACGTCCTCCACTTCACTGAACTTCTGAATATTATCGTTGAATATGATCAGCGGGAATCAAGTCGAAATGTACATAAATTCCAGTTCAGTAAAGCTTGTGCTCGTCGATTTTGCATATCTAAATTTAAAAAATAACTAAAACGATTCTTCACAAAAGACTGCAATATGCTGTACATAGGATTTCAAGTTAAACATTAACACCTCTGGATACCGGTCGACTCAGTAGTCAGGAGGTTGATCGTTCGCTCACGAGACCGAAAGTCCTAGGTTCCAGTCCCGAACGCAAGATTATGGGTGCGCACTGCTGAGGGGTTCGATATTAAAGCGAAACGGCCATCCAGCGATTCCAGGTTTTCACTGGTGTTCTAGCTTAAATCAACACATGAATTCAACTACTAATTATTACTGTCATTCAAACGTGGTAAAGTTCAAACTTCATCGAATGAATAAACCAACTGTTAAGTTCTCTACTCGAATACGCACGAAAAGACTCTATAACGGATGACACTCGAACGTTATAACCTCCAACCGCTTGCAAGTAAGAAAACGACAGACGTTGTGAGCACTTATTGACAAGAATCAAAATATACAATAAAACATGCGTATTTATACAAAATTATATATAATCAATGTTGTCATTTAAATTTTTAAACATTCATCAATAAGTAAGTCGATTGACTGCTATTCAAATATTTAACATCTGATCGATAAGTTAATCGATAACTTAGTCAATCGACTATGTACGTGGGTGGCTTCTCGGTGGCCATCCCAGCACCAACATCCATAAATTTTGCTGGTTATTTTGAGTCTGCATCGTTCTTTTGTCCTCATGGATTTGATTCGTATGTCGTGTACATGTTCCAAAAGTTCCTCGGACTCTGTACAGAACATTTCCCAATTTTTATACAATTTTTCCTGGCTCCGACTGGTTCTTTCCGGTGTAGGATTTAATGAAAGCTTCGTCGCCGACAATAAAGTTCCGCATATTTGGATATTGATTGTGCCCGTACACTAATTTTGATGGCAACATGGCGTTGAAAATGGTTCGAATACGCCTTCCAAACATGGCTTCGGCAGGAGACTTACCGTCTGGAACATTTGGGTTCGGAGTGGTTCTGTAGGTTGTCAAAAATTTTGTGATTACCTGTCCAGTTGTCCCTTCGCCTCCCCCTTTCAGTAGTGCTCGTTTAAAGGTGTCCACAAAGCTTTCTGCTTGTCCGTTCGATTGCGGATGATAGGGCGGAGAACGAAGATGAGTTATTCCATTTGCGCTACAGAAATACTTAAACGATTCTGCAATGAATTGCGAGCCATTATCAGTTACTACGATCTCTGGAACTCCGAAGCAGCTAAATAAGGTAGACAACTTGTGGATTGTTTCTGACATTGTACAATTTGGCACGGTATATACTTCTGGCCACTTAGTAAATGCATCTACGATGATTAGAAACATTTTTCCATGGATTGGACCAGCAAAATCTACATGAATTCTCTCCCAAGGTCCAGTAGGTTTTTGCCATGGTTGAGATTCACATTTCAAAGGGTTTTTTGCAGCTTGTAAACAAGAAGAGTAGTTTCGGCATTTGTTTTCGATCTCTTTATCCATCGAAGGCCAGTAGGCGTAACTGCGCGCCAATGACTTCATCTTGTTTATCCCAGAGTGACCACTGTGAAATTGCTTGAGGATTTTATGTCTCAATAATTCTAGGATAATAATCCGGTCACCAAACATAATGCATGAATCCACAATCATGAGTGAATCGCGCCGGCGGAAATATTGCTGCAGTTCTCTTTGTAAACGACGATTCGGCCACTTTGAGAGGAGATAACCCCTAACTTCTTGTAGTATTTTGTCATTTCTTGTAGCTTCTTTAATGGCTTCGAATGTAACCGGTAGACTATCTACTGCGTCTTCCAAATCTCGATGTACTTCTGTCTCTGTCTCAATCGCTGCCACCAAAGTATCTTCTTCGTGATTCGTTTGGGAACCAATGAACCTAGACAAAGTGTCAGCTTGTCCGAAAGCAGTAGTAGGTTGGTATTTAATTTTGAAGTCGTAACGCAATAATGTTGTTCCACATGGTTGCAGTCTGTTTGCAGTATAGACAGGGATTCCTTTCTTTGACCCAAATATGGCTAGCAGCGGTTTGTGGTCCGTTAGAAGCGTGAATCGGCGTCCAATTATCATCTTATGAAATTTTCTTACCGCAAAAATAATTGACAATGCTTCCTTTTCGATCTGACTATAGTTACGTTCTGTTGTAGTTAAAGACCTTGCTGCATGCGAGATTGCTTTCTCTGATCCATCAGGCATGATATGCGAAATGCTTGTTCCAATGCCGTAGTTTGAAGCACCTGATGCCACTACAATGGGTAGGGATGGGTCATAGTGTGTCAACGACAGATCCAAGAGTCGCAGTTTCTTGATCTTCTCGAAAACAGTTTGACAACTTTTAGACCAACACCACTTTGCGTTCTCTGTTAAAAGACTATTAAATGGGGCACGTAAACGATGAAGGTCAGGAACAAAAGCTCCATAATGATTCACTAGCCCCAAAAAGGATCGAAGTGTAGGAACATCTGTCGGTCTCAGCATTGCTTTCAAAGCTTGAGTGTTCTCTGGATCTGGTTTTCTCCCGTCCTTATCAATGATAAAACCGAGTTAGCGTACACTCTGTATGCAAAAGTCACATTTTTCTTCACGAAGCCGGAATCCATATTCAGCTATTCTCGATAGCACCCGGCCGAGCTTCTTTTCTAGGTCTATTCTGTCAATGCCCATAAATATTATGTCATCCAGATAAGCTGCAACACCAGGGAGATCATGTAGCATAGTATCCATCACCTGTTGAAATATGAAGGGCGCCGTTTTGACTCGAAATTTTAACCGATTATATCGGAATAGGCCCTTGTGAGTGTTTATAGTAAGCAGATCTTTACTTTGATCCGCGACAGGAATCAGCAAGTAAGCTTCTGATAAATCCAGTTTTGCAAACACCTTGCCTTCATTCAGCTTAGCAAAAAGATCCTCAGGTATAGGAAAAGGATACTGGTGGGGTTCTAGCGCATCATTCAGTCCAGTAGAGTAATCTGCGCATAGAAGGACACTGCCGTTTGACTTCTTGACCACCACAATCGGTGCAGCCCAATTGGAGAAACTCACAGGTTCAATGACACCCATTTTTTGAAGCCGTTCTAATTTCTGTTCAACTAGTGGGAGAGAAGCATAAGGTACAGGTCTTTTTGGTCAAAAAACAGGAATAGATGTTGATTTGAGAGTCAGTAGTGCTTTGGCTTTCGTGAATTCGCCCAACCCTTCTGAAAACACGTGATGATGCCTTTTTATAGTGGCATTTCTCTGACTTGACTCTAAAGGGTTATTGATTCTGACTTGGCTGCAGATATTGTTGAGAGGATGGTCTGCTAATTTTAATGCATCTATTAGATCCAACCCCAATAAATTGAGTTCCGGGTTTTCGGCTAAGTAAACAGTTGCACTAGTTGTTGTCTCACCTTTCGAAACATTGCACGTTATTTCCCCAACAATATTAAGCTTACTTCCAGATGCGCTGTGCGCTAGTTGCTTCGTTCGGTGAATTGTGGGTCTCCATATTTTCTCCCAAGTTTTTGGGCCGATTAAGGTGATATCAGATGCTGTGTCAAGTTGAAGACGGGCACGGTGTGCATTCATGTCTACGGTCACATACTTTCTTCGGCGGTGAAATCTTGTCTGGTTATGAGATACTAATATTTTGTTCGTTTTCTTACCAGATCTGTATTTCTTGGAATAGACTTGTGATGAGTAACGTCTGTGAGTTTTATTTCTACATCTGGTTTCTTTGTGACCCTTTTTTGACATTTAGTGCAGAAATGTTCTTTGTATGGACAAAACGTCTTGTAATGCCAACCTCCACATGACGAGCAAGGAGATGAGGGCTGGTTGTCTGTGCTGTATGGTTTTTGAGAGCCGGAGTCTTTCTTTTCACTAACAGAATGCACGTATGACGGCCAGCTATGGAGGTATCATTTTTCAAGTTTACTAATCTCTGACACTCTGCAGTTATTTCTTGTAGTTAGATGTTTGAGCACTGATCAATTTTGCTTAAGATTCTGGTTCTTATATCAGCATCTTCGGGAGATTGTAGGCTACACACAAATACGAGGCACTTAAACTGGTCTTCCGTCATTGATGATAGTTTGAATCGTTCACATTCACGGTTTATTAGGCCGTCAGGTTTTACCCAATCATCCTCACTTGACTTCGTAATTTTGAAGCATTGATAACGAATATTAAAGAGAGATGATTGTTCAGCGAAAATTTGCGTCAGAGTTTCGATTGTTGCATCAAAAGAGAAATCTCTTGGATTCTTTGGGAGGATGAAAGTACTATAACGTTCATGTTCAATTGTGCCAAGCTTTCTCAAGAGTATTCTGACCTTGGCAGTGTGATCCAGTATGTTGAGGTCGACCTTAAACCAATCTTCATACTTCTTGAACCAAGACTCGAAAGTCACACCAGCTAAGCCATCAAAATGAAATTCCTGAATGGAATTAATTGTCAAGTCTGTATGCGTCTTATGTGAATCATCAGTTAGACCTCTGTTATTCAGATTCATTTGTTTCGCTAACATCTCCAGCATACGCTCCTTGAACTGTTTATATCGTTTTCCTTGACGTTCCAGCAAAGATTCTGTTTGTTTAAAGGTAATTGGCATTGTGGATTGTAAAACTCGTCGTCACTGTTAAGTTCTCTTCTCGAACCAAAGAGACCCGCCATGTACAATGAAGGAAACTCTATCACTGGGATTCAAGAACACTGAAGAAGATTAGCAGAAAATTTTGAAGACCGATTTCATCATTCCTAAGGAACACACACGTATCAACCAATGAAGTGTCGAAAGCCGTATTGAGTGACGCTGCTGATCAGGAGAATAATAGATAAGGATAACGTAGAATCCCATGACCAAAGATTCAGCGAGTCAACTAGTGACTGGGCCAGCAGCGTTAAGTGGCTTTCTTTTTGTTGAATAATATCTGGTTATTAATGAAACAAACATTAGGTTTTATTTGATAATTTATAATTAAACTCATGACAATTTGAAGATCATTTGCTTCGCACTTTAACGATGCCTTAGACCGTGAGAATTAAGTTTTTTCACGTCCTCCACTTCACTGAACTTCTGAATATTATCGTTGAATATGATCAGCGGGAATCAAGTCGAAATGTACATAAATTCCAGTTCAGTAAAGCTTGTGCTCGTCGATTTTGCATATCTAAATTTAAAAAATAACTAAAACGATTCTTCACAAAAGACTGCAATATGCTGTACATAGGATTTCAAGTTAAACATTAACACCTCTGGATACCGGTCGACTCAGTAGTCAGGAGGTTGATCGTTCGCTCACGAGACCGAAAGTCCTAGGTTCCAGTCCCGAACGCAAGATTATGGGTGCGCACTGCTGAGGGGTTCGATATTAAAGCGAAACGGCCATCCAGCGATTCCAGGTTTTCACTGGTGTTCTAGCTTAAATCAACACATGAATTCAACTACTAATTATTACTGTCATTCAAACGTGGTAAAGTTCAAACTTCATCGAATGAATAAACCAACTGTTAAGTTCTCTACTCGAATACGCACGAAAAGACTCTATAACGGATGACACTCGAACGTTATAACCTCCAACCGCTTGCAAGTAAGAAGACGACAGACGTTGTGAGCACTTATTGACAAGAATCAAAACATACAATAAAACATGCGTATTTATACAAAATTATATATAATCAATGTTGTCATTTAAATTTTTAAACATTCATCAATAAGTAAGTCGATTGACTGCTATTCAAATATTTAACATCTGATCGATAAGTTAATCGATAACTTAGTCAATCGACTATGTACGTGGGTGGCTTCTCGGTGGCCATCCCAACACCAATATCCATAAATAGTTGAAGAATCCGAGTGGTTATGTACATAGGTAGCATATGCTTTATCATTTTCCCTAGAGTTACTAGAGTTCACCTCAACTATAAAACAGCACAATTGGACTAATGCATCTAACAATATACATATTTTTATAGCTACGGTTCAACTGGTTGTTTCGTATACAACGAAGTGTTTTATTTAGCACTAATCCTGTTTTATTGCCTAGGTCTCGAAACCCTGAATGAGATCGCTTTGTGTGGTCATGGATATGCAGTACTAAGGAGTCCTACTTACTTACTTACTTACTTACGCCTGTTACTCCTCGTGAAGGAGCCAGTGAATACTAGCTTTGCTGGTTTTTCAAAGATAACCAGTCTGTATTATTCATTTTCAAATCCAACATCCCGCTTATTATTCTTTAATATCAACCATAACATCATTTCTCTTAACACACCTAAATGCAGCAGAGGCACATAATCTTAACTAGTCTATTATGCCTAGTTGATAATGATAAATAAAAAACTCTAACTTGGGATGTGAATAAAATCCAGTGACCTTTGAATTTACAACCTCATTTCGTTATTATCAGAAAAAATTTTTGTGGAAATTGCTGTGTTTTAATGGTTAGATTCATGAGTCAATTAAATCTACACCACCATGGAAGGCCTCAAAGCACTAGACGACCATTTTGTCATAATATCGAATTTTTCAGTAGTGCGCATCCACGATCCTGCAAACAGGACCCTCCTTCTGTGCGCAAATGATTAACCATTAGACCACTGGGCCGAGTAGCACCAAATGTTGTTGATTTTTAACTCTAATCAATCCACGAAATCCTGCCACTGTTCAGCATTGTCAACGGTGAGTTACTATCTCACAACAGAACCGGTTGAACTCATACTCGGATGAAATGACTGTCCGATGCTTCCAGGTTTTCCATGGAGATCTAGATTCAAATGACTTGTGATCTCAATTATCTAAATTATATTTCCATCAAAATTCACATTATTATAAAGCCTACATACAATCTACACAGATATATACCTCAATAATTTTATTCTCAGATAGAATTTTATAACTTCGCTCTTCATTTAAATTAGTTGTTGTTTGAATTTCACATGGTACTAAATGTCCACTGCCTAATGAACTACTATTATTCAGTGTATTTGAATGATTTGATAAACTATTTGATGATTCACAAAAATTATATTTATGATTCTTATTCATGATAACAAACTTCGATTTATTCTGTTCAATTGCATCATTTGCATCTAACCGTTTATGTGATGATAACATTGTAATCAAACAAAATTGAAATGAAGAAAGTATTTGATATCCATTATATTTTATCTGAAGTTATGTTAACTGTTACTCGTGATCTAGAACAATGTTAACTTGCTACTAAACCGGTGAAAGCACTAAATTAAGACATAGATGTAATTGCAAACATGCACCACATTTTATTCTTCAAGAATCGGTTGTGCACCGACCAAATCGCGACACTACGGATCTACGTTGAACAATTAGTCAAGTGGAACTCATCACTTTACATCAACTTTCTTGATTATGAGAAGGAATTTGACAGTGTGGATGGGAGAACACAATGGAAATTAGGTCGACACTATGGTGTGCCTGAAAAAATCGTTAAAATCATCGGAAAATCATACGACGTACTTCTGTACAAAGTGGTGTATGAAGGACGGCTGACAGATGCATTCCAAGCGAGGAATGAAGTCGGACAAGGTTGTTTCGCCAAGTTCGGTAGTTTATTTTACTTCGTAAAACCTGTTCATATACTTAAACTATAAGCCATGTAAGGAAACTCTAAGAGTAGATGGAAAGATTTTAAGTTAAATGGCCAAATAATGATGTATACAAATTTATCCTTCTTATATGACTAAAAGAAATATGTAGAATGTGATCAAATTTCATAAAATAATCTGTTAATTTATGATAACCAGTCGACATTTTCTAATTATTTGTTACTGAGTATAATCTGTTCAGACAATTCAATATAACTGAAGTATTATTGACACCTAATTGCACTTCTAATCGAACAATGAATACGCATCACCTCCTTATTTTTAAGCAACATTGAATAATACGTGAGTAAATCACCGAATACAACATTGACTTATGTGACCTTGGCACATTGCCAACCAACACTGTCTTATTCAGTCGAACAGCCTAGATTGAACTCAAAGTTCTTATTGGTCCTTCATGAATTGCACTTTCAGAACACTAAGTCAATACTACTCTGAGTTGTTCATTGCAACCATTCGAGATTTTGTCACGTAAAGTGAAGTCAACTGTAGGTTATAAATTTCTTCCGGTTGTCGGCTGCAAATTGTTAATGTTGATATTCGATTTTCTAATCCATTCACTGATAATTCACCTTTAGAATGTGATATTACCTTCCGTAATGTAGATGTCAATAAATCCACAAAATCAAGCATATAAATTGTTGATTGCCTTATGACGCTTAGATTAACAATCATACATTAAGGTACAGATCACTATTTCGATACAAATTACAGTTGTCTATGAACACTAAACTAGAGGAAAGTCAAGTTTCATTGAAGATTAGAGTAGAAATTGTGGAGAATTTAATAAAATTACGCACAATTTTCGACATCTGTGGTTCGATCAATTACTTTCGGCATTTTCAACAACTCGAATGAAATCATATATCATTATTTATAGTGTATTTATGGAGTATTCTATAATATGCAGTTCAAATCAATGTTTTTCTCTTATAAATTAAAAATTATTGTTTGAATTTGACCACGAACACTTCACCAGTAATGTTGTTCATAGTTCATATTAGAGGGAGCCAATCAGTAACAAGAAACTTAAACATCAGCTTTAAGCGTGTATTAGTATTATGCTGTTGTAATGTATTGAGGACTGAAAATGATCACTCTCTATATTTTAGTGTACGTCTTGGGTGAGCAAACTAAACACCGCCACTTGGACACATATTCAAAGGAAGTTGGGCCATAGCTAGAAGTGGAATTCATTACACGTGTTTGATCTTAAACGAAGATCAATACTAGGATTCACGTTTGTCCAGTTGAAGAGTTTCATGTCAGATGAAACACATGTACTAGTTATCACTGTTATTCACCATTCAACTTCCTCAAAATTTTTGCTGTACACGTTATGCTACTAAATAAAAATTCATTAGTACATTTTACAAGATAAAACATAAGGGAATTACCCAACACGTGATAATTCTTCATTGTTCACATTCGTCATAGATACTGTATGAGAACAAGGTCTTGCCACAGTTAATGAGGAGCTGGACTTAACAGTATACGTAACCAAATCAGAAATAGGTCTCATATTTTCAGGGTTTCAGACATCTAAATGAGAACTATTATGACATACTTTATCAGGTGCAGTGAATGATCTATGGTTAACATCCAAACTTGAAGGTGTTTAATTAGTTTCTAACTGTTCGCCTTCTTCCAAGTGATTAATTCACAATTTGGAACATGTGACTTTATCCACATCTTTTGGATTTCCTACAGTGAGTTCATAATCACACTTCTCTGTTTGTGTTGTGTTCGGAATCGTGTTTTGTAAGTGATCCATAAGTTTATTTCGATTATGTCTTTGAGTTAATTACGTGTATACTAATTTAAATTATTTCGTACATAATTAAAACCTTTATTTGAATAAAAACTGAAATAAGGTAAATAATATCAAGGCTCTGGTAATAGAGTTCTTATCATTTAAAATATACAAGAATATAGAATGAATCATGGACTGATGTAAGATTATTCATATATAGATTTCATTAATGACACTGAATAACGTTTGAATGTGAAAGTAAACGGCGAAAGATAAACTCGTTACGCATTATTCATATCTTAAAGTGCTCAGATGCAACAATTACGAGAAAACCCAAACTTATGATTTATCACAAATATCAAAACAGTTAAAGAAACTGACGAGAATAGTATCAATCTACTTGAATAGATATTTCCTCTGTTAAAAGGGTGATTGGAAATGGATTCAACCACAACTGAAATCACTAGCATTTAAATAAAGCATTTCAAGCTACTTCTTTCCACAAACATCTTTTGTAAAATAAGAATTTCACTGATCTTTATTCTGTGCGTGAAGGTGATCATCAGTCAAATGAAGAAGCTAATACTAGAAAGCCATGTTTTTTTGTTCTAAATAAGATTCATATTACGCCCATTATACATAACAGAGATTAAAGTACACTATATTATTTAATTAATGAGATGGAATGAGGTGACATTTCTGTAAATAATTGAGGTCAACAAAAACATGTTTTACTGAAGTAAATGATCAGATAAAGTACATTGAGAATAAAAAAGTAATAATACTTACTTTGGAAATTTTACAGGATGTAACAGAAATGATAAAACCTGGTGTAATGTTATACTCAATCCAGGGAATCCGACAGAATTCCATATTTTGCACAAATCGTATTCCTAAATGCACACAGTTAATATGCCTTTGCATAATCAGGCGAGTGAGAGGAAGTCAATCGAAAGAAATACACCTTCCTGTCGGAACATTTCATCGCCAAGTGTGTGCAACCGTCTTCATGGATGTTCTTAAGTGGCTCGTCATTAATATGACTACAACCGTTCACATAAAATACGAGTATACTGATTTCGAAAACAATCGCTTAAAAAACAAATAACAAACTTGGATTAGCAACACGAATCTCGATTCACCAACATGATTAATATTGATAATAATGGGAGAATTTTCAAGCACATTCGATAGGTTGAATATTCACACACATGTTCAATAGTGAGTGATTTTTCACCTCTGTCAATTTACGATTACGTTTAATTTCTTGAAAGTTTTGGTAAACTGCACTCAACTGTTATGAACAACCTCAATCAACATTCAGTGAAGACACTCACTTGGTCTGCAGTAAAATGTGTCTACTCAGAATATTGAGTAAGGAAAAGTGTAATTATCATTGTGTGATAATCACTGCCACAAAAAGAACAAATGTGTGACAAACATTTATGAATGCGTTCACAACGACAAGGCGATATCGACAACTGAATACTTCTGGATACACATACCCGGTTTAAGTGATTTAAAGCCAGTGGCTGCAGCAAACTGCGGTAAATTCGACGTTCGTTGTTCAACAATTATTTTGAAAGACTATGAGATATCAACACAATAGCCACTGTCAAACACATGACGACTCATTCAATATCATAATATAGAGTTGTAAGCAGCTGGCCAGAAACCGGGAAATTTGGTGAGTTCATGATGTTCTGCCACGTTAATTGTTCTTACTTGAGTAAAATGTATAGGTTTGGAAGGCCGGATGAAACATGTGAACATCGCCAGATGGAGATAACTATCTGAAATTGTCTCACCACGTCGATTTGATCGGAAAATTAATAATAACTAGTAATCACTAATTAGTATATTTGAAATACTCAGTCGACAAAATTTCATAAGTGTTTATTAGTCAAACAAACTGGACAACTTCAGCTTTTCATATAGGTCGTTTTTTCATTCATTAAATGATGCAATGTTATCATGTTCATATTTCTTTTAGATATTGGATTTTACCCTGTTTTAACACTGTTTTCAGAAAAGTTTTGCAGCAACTTTTTCCGCAGTTATTTTCAGATCTATTACAATTTTTGCATTTCTATTTTAGTCTTTTGACTATTACAATCTTATCCTTTTTAGTTCGTCCTGCATTTGAATTATCGTACCGTCGATTTATATGACTTTTCAAAGCGTTAATTGGTAGTTGGAATAAAGTTGAAATTTCGCAGATGACCGTCGGAGGTATCTGTGACTGTAACGGAAATGAGTCCGAACTCATATCAATTCTTATTTGAGTACGTTTTTAAGGTACCGATGTGAAGTGAATGTAAATCTTCGTTTAACCAGCAGCTCTAACTAAAGTTCAAAGGTAACAATCTGACAACATTTGCAGATTTTATACTGTCAGATGTTGAACAGAAATGTAGACATGTTTATTCATATTTCCCAGCAAACAGTCACTGGTGTACAATATAATATGCCAGTCGTCGAATTGCCAGGCGCCACATTTAATCGATGAGTAGAAGTTCTGTTATTACTGAATAAGTAAACGTGTTCAAGCACCTTCCAATCAAATTCTCACTTTTATAGACAGAACAATGTTATTTTCGTGGATGTGATTCCCAAAACCGCAACTGTCGGACTAAGACATTGATCACCGAGATATTTCATGAGGAATGATGTGTTATAAACCAATCGATCATCCGAATGAGTAATATACCAGACGAGGAATGTGTTCGGACTGGAAACAAAGAGATAGATAAAAGCTCTTCCACTTAAATTATCAGTCATTTACAAAAAGTTAGATTGTTATTCATTCAACAATTATTGACTCATTACTTTCAGCGTGGACGAAATATACATTGGACATTCTCTTATCACAATGAAATACTCGTATGTTTATATACAGATGACAATTACAACAAGCTCAGATGATATGTGTAAACAATTCATTCAAATACTACAATGAAAATTCGTTTTCTTCTGGTATGTCACCTGTGACGACGGACCACGGGTGAACTCGAGGAAGCTATATGAGGCTCAGAAGGAGCCGAAGATATTCCATCCAATCACCGTTAGGAAGGATATTCTAGAATCCCTACGTGTAGCTTCCCGATTATACAAGGCTAATAACCCCCTGTATGCGGATTGGAGGACTATAATTATGATTTTTATTCTTACTTAAACTATAAATACCTGACAATTTGTACCCACAATAGGCACTGTTTTGAATAACATTCCTTTCACTAGTCTTCTGTCTTCTCTTTGCGACTTGGAAGGGTTTGGGCGTTCATGTGTTCAGTTGTACGCGTTATATCAAGTAAATCAAACATTTCTAGATATAACATCACCACGTTTAATAACCTCCTGGTTTAGTTATCACTGCTGTAATTACAAATCTGTGTTAATCGAGAGATTCTTTCAATTTTTAACATTTCGCTTTCATCTAAATGGATTGTCTTTCTTTTATTATAATCATTGACTACTAAAATCTACAAAACTGAACACATTAGGTTTCACTTCTACGTGATCAACAGAAAAATGTTTATCTATTTCGATCGCAAATTCTAATAACAGACTGTGGTGCAACATGACGGTCAAATAGAATTCATATTCATTTGTTTATAGGTTACAAATCTATATTCCAGGGTGACGGAATCAACTGACAGAATTTATGTTAATGGTTGAGATCAAGAGTCTATTAAATTTAGACCACCACAAAAAAAATGGAAGATTAAGACGGCCGCTTTGTACAGTTGTGAGACTCTTCAACGGTGCGCATCCACGACCCAGCCCCGTGGGACACAAACCCATGTCTTGCGCGCGATCGATTGATCTGCAGACTACTGAGACGGCAGGTATCCAACAGTGTCACTGTCTAACCTCAATTAACTCATATCCGTCACCATCTTCAATGAGTTATTATCTCACGACGGACCCCCTTTGAACTCCACTGGTCGCTGCTTCTGATTAGAACTCCACGAAATTCCTCTTCATGCCAGTCACTAAAATGCATATTTCCATTACTATCAGAAGGGGTTTTGTGTATATTTTAATAATTTTGTTAGTTGAGAATATGAGTCAATGATCTAGAAGTTAAGTGATCGCGCGCCAAACCTATAGAACCTCAGTTCGAATCTCGCGAAACGGTACCATGGAGGAGTCTCACAATAAATCAAAACGACCCTCCAGAACTTATCTTACTTGATTAGACTTCAAGCAATCATGCTAAAACGCTGCACCATCGTAAAACAATTCACAGATTATTACAACCAACAAAATGTTTGTTTGTAAAGATATGAATTACAAATAAACCAATCACTTAGATAAAAGTATTGCTCGTTATATCCGAAATAAATTTGATCATTAAGGGTCAGAAACTTCGACCAACGATGGATGAATCTCAGCCTATATACAACAATAGCTAGAAGAATAATGCATACCCATGAGTTCATCTACCATGATCATTGGTTAACAATGATCATATGATTTTATGTAATTTAATCGTCCTAATGGTCACATTGAATCGTCAATTAAGAAAAAAGCAGACAAACGCCTCAAGAATATATATAAGCACTACAGCTTCCAACAAGAATTACTAACATTTTGAACAAAAAGATGAGGTGAGTGTTGACTGTACAGTTAAAGCAGACGAGAGTATTATTTGAATTTCAATTTCATTCAATGAGATAACGCTGTTTTTTATCTAAATTATTTCAGACATACCTTTGCATCTGGTCAGTTGATACTGATCTATTTGGTCATCGTATTAGTTTCGATATCTTTCGACTGCTATAACATTTGTAATGACCCTAAAGCAAATTCGTATGAAGAAATAGTTTCTGAGGATGATGCACATAAGCATGTAAGCATTCAGTCAGGTTATAATACACATATTCAGACTAAATTTTCTACCTATACTCAAAAAATTCGCCTCAATCAGCCTCGTCCATATGATCCGAATAAGTTTGGGTATCTAGAAATTGATCAGGTGAGTTGACTACAGTTTGCAATGGAGGTACTAATCTATGCGTTTGCTTATTCTCAGGAAATCTTTCCAAGATTCCCGTTTAAATTTAACAATAAGAACGTCCAGAAATTACTTGTAAAACGTCCAGGTAATAGAATCATTTTCTTCGGACTATAACTGTTACTGCGTCTGGTTATACACACTTCAGTCCTTGAATCAAAGTTGCTTGAATTTTTTCAGTAGATCGGTTTTACGTTTTTTCTAGCATTCAGAACTTCTGTCGATATTTTGTTTCGTTCAAGCTGCCAATCGTTTAACGCCCTATATCAAGCTAATTACGATTTATGCAATGCATTTTAGTCTCTAGTTGGTTTCAAAGTCTTTCATTCATTCACTGTAGATTATTAATCAAATTGCATATTTTCATTCGATAAACTCAGGTACAATAAAATTCGAAGGATCACGTTACTTAGGATCAATTGGCACTGTTCTAGATACCCGGTATTGGACTGAACCTGAAATTTTGAATACGAGTTAGTTTTTCTATTATTCAGTAATACTTTTTTTGTGTTTTTAATTTTCTACTTACACTTTGCATAAATTATTCAGCAGTTAACTGCACTACAGTGCAGTGAAAATGTTAAATAAAACACCGATTCACATCAAAGCAAAATCAAATCTATTGAGTAGAATTATTAAAATGAATGATTAAATGGTTAAATAGAAATTACTTACTCTTTAGTTTGTTTGAACTACCATAAATCAGATATCTCATCAATACGACACTTGTTGGTGAATTCAATGCATCAAACTGATCACAGGTACAACAATTAGCGGTGTTAAGCGAGATTTATAAAATTTCAATGTCTCTTAGTCACTGTCTGTGGATCATTGTATATTCAACACTTTCTTGATTATCATATTCGTAGTTTCATGAAATTTTATCTCATTCGCTTCCTTCTACATCTAATAAGCAAACTACCATGAATATTCCGCTGGTACAACAAGATTTTTCGAACCAGAATACGTTGAACATCAAAACCAACTTCATTCATTTTGTTCAGTTATCGAAATTAATGACATTGTAATAGCATTTTTGCATAATATTCATTTTAATTTATAGAACACTATATGATTGAAACAACACAATCTCAAAAAATGATTTTGTATGTTTTTGATTGAGATCATGAACCGATTGATGTTAGACCACCATTGAAAGCCTGGATTGATGATTTTGTATGTGTGTTGTCCGAAAGATAATCACGGTTCATCAGTTGGCCAAATGATTTTATAACCAACGTTTCAGAGAATATTCTTTTCGGTTAACTGGATTGAAACTTTCATCATATCGTTAAAATAATTGTAAGGATCCCTGAAACTCCCATTTAATTGAACTAGTTCATTTAAGTCTTGAGAAGAAGATAATAAGTCGTATCAAAACTAATTCTGTGTCAATAATAATAATAATAATAAACTGATTCTGTGCTAAGATGTAGGTTTATTTGAAATGGCGGATATTCATTATACAGATATACGAACATATATCTTTTTTTTGATTATTTCAGAAAAACGTTTAGCCATCAGGATGACTTATCAACGAGGATTGCCTCATGACAGTATGTCCATGAAATGATTGTTTGATAACATGTTTAATATTAAAACATTTACACCATCATTCACTGTGATTACTCCTTTTTTTTTTTTAGTTACAAAAACGGATAGAAGTAATAAATTGTGACCATCCTGCAAAATTAAGGGGGTATGATATGTGAAATTCACTGATCATTTGAATCCATTGATGGGACTTGAAGGACAGTTGGCATTATCAGGAGCATACTAGATTTGTTCAGTAATTAATAGACCACTATCGATAAACTAAGTCATAATCTCATTTCTCATGTGGATATACAAATACAGAGATTCATCTTCGTTGAAAGGCTTAAAAGAAACATGATGAGTAGTTTGATTTTAAGAATAAGTACATTTGTGCACATCACAAAGTTCATTCTGTAAACATTCCATTGATCTAGGCAACCATTCATTACACAGTCATTCTTAGATATTATTCATTCAAATTAGGAGATTGTGCAAACGACGTGTATTCGCCTATTCACTTATTATCTTTAACGAATTTTGTTGTCACAGTCATTTTATCGACTGACATACCAGTGTAGTACGTAACCAAATAAAGTACAAAACTCCAATTGTGAACAGCAAATACACAGTTCATATCATTTGCTTACATGTTAGAATGTATCCGTTAAAGTATATAAAAGACTGCTTTGATGTGAATACCACTCCAACTGTAAGATCTAATTATAAGTTTAATGATTTATTGTTTCAATATGAAAATGGGGGTGTAATGAAGACTCAAAAACTGAACATCTGAGATCCATTTTGAATGATACGTGCTAGTTTTATTTACACAACATTCACTAGATTACATTTGTTACGAGTTTAACTAACGAAAGCATTTACGCTAACACAATAAATACCGGCCTAAATCTCGCCACTTTTTCAGTAGGCATATACAGTATAACATCTAACAGTGACATACTCATCACTAACCCCTCAAATTATAAATGTCGACGATCTTATATTTACAGATCCTACATTCAGGGTAACCACTCTGATACATTCGAATGGGAAGATATCTGTCTATTATGAAGACGTAAGTTGCACAATTGAGTGTGAATATAGTATTGTTTACGTGCAGCAAATATGTAGTGAGTTATAGTCACATTATTGTCAACGGACTTAAATTTTCATCATACAATATGTCACTTCATCCTACGATAGGAAGTGAAATGTTATCAATGGAAATTCTAATGTCTTCGCGTCGATAGGGAAAAACAGTGCATGTTAGAGCTCCCCACAAGAAAAGTGAAATTCTGCCACGCTATACAACGTCTTCTGAAGTTCAGCTGTTTGAAAAGACGACTGCTAAATATTTTGATCCATTTATTATCAAAACGTTGATCGTGTAGATGTTCAGATTTCAGTATTCATTACTTTGTAAATGTAGAATACAATAGATGTTGGATAACTAGAAAGGGAGGGTTACATATGAGATTTCATGTATGTTGAATTGAGTCGTTTTTGATGGTTTCGAAGTAACTTGCCCCCATCATGTAAAGAATTCTCTTCGGGAACAATCGGCATTGGATGGAGGTGAGCACATGAACACAATTCCACCATATGACAATAAGTTTACGTGCAGCAAATTTGTAGTGAGTTATAGTCACATTATTGTCAACGGACGTAGATTTTCATCATACAATATGTCACTTCATCCCACGATAGAGAGATAGATACATCGTTTATCTAACTTCACTGAAGTTGAGAACTGAAGTGAGTCGGATTATCTCTGTTGATCAGATGCAGCATAGCCCAAACAGAACAGGGAATATCGGTGTGCTTCCTGTGAGTGTGATCAGTTGTGTTTGTGCAAGATAATGTAAATGACGACACGTTACTTCTATGGTTAGTCGGCTATGATATCGGTGGTTTTATGTAGATGGATATTGACTGTGACTTCTATTATTTCTTTTCAGATTCCTCATGATTTTTGGGGAAGTAAAATTGAATCGACCGTTTTCGGTCAAACTTATTGCAAAAGAAGCGGTATCAAAATTTATTTATATAATGATTTAAACTCACCTACATAACCAATCATTTGTTAGACTGATGTTGCCTTCTGTTTGTACCCTATTACCAGTATGTCAACACAGGAATTTGCTCTAGTCTATCGGAGTGTTCACACATTTCCTCATTACAGTCTACAATATTCAGTTGTTCCGCATGTAAAATAAATTGATCGAGATGTCATTGGAGTGTTGATGGGAATAGTAAGACATAAAATCAGAATACATTTCGAAAACTCACTGTCAACCATTATTGTTAATTGAAAATTCAATATTCATTAAATGTTCACATACTTTGAAACGAAATCATATTGTAGTACTTAAACAAACAGTCACAGTGGAGAGTATTTAGTATTTGTGATCACTTATTTTGAACAGTGGGATACTGGTATTATCTGAACTACAATCAATTTGTCTGTATCTCCATTTAAACAACTGTCATCTTTGTTATTATGACAAAGCAGATTTGATTAGCTTTGATGAATTCTCAATAGTGTTGTGGCAAATTTCTTTGCTACATTCCATCATTATTGAATTTCACGGTCACGTCTGCTAACGCTTGCTAGCCTGGTATATCGAGTAATATGACTGAGAAATGTGAATGTCTCCATCGCAAACGTGCGGATGGATACTTGGTGAAGTCTTCCGTATATATGTTTAACGATTGACTGATATAAACAAGGATATATGAACGAACATACTATGCAGACGATGCATCCATTCTTTTTATTCATTCACTCACTGTTCAATCAGCTATACTTACATTCGTTGTTGATATCACTTCCAATGCAAAACGAAGGGTATTTAGTCAAGTAGAACCGACAGTTGTTTTATTAAATGTTCAATTGTCATGCTACATAGACATGGACGTATGTTCTTCAAAGATGTTGCTGTGTTTCAGTGTTGACTTGTTATGCTTAAAATGTCGATTGAAATTTCAAGTGTTTTCTTTTTTGCACAATTTTATTACACTAGGTAAGAAAACCTTTAACATAATTGTTCCTGAAAAATGGATCAAACACGGCACGTTGGTAGAGTATAAACAGCGTCCATGAAAAAAGATAATTGGAGCGTAATTCTGTGAAACGTCTAACCACATGTTTTAGTTATGCTAAATCTGTTATTTTTATTCCATTGAAAACACTTACTCTTTTGTTAATGAATTCAATGAAATGAAAAATATTTTATGGAACTACACATTTTCATGATTTTGTTGTCGAAATATAAAATATGGTTTTAAAAATTTGCGTGTTTGTTTTCATTCAATATAAACTGATTAGTCTTACAAACGTTAACAGCATTGTACTTATGAACTAACAGTACCGAGTTTATATGCAATCAACAATGAGTCCGTTGTGAATGTCCATTTTGATGAAGTTTCACTACTGAAAAATATCATTTGAAATTGACAACGTTCATCGGTTTAAGCTGAACTGTTGGAATGCAGCATAAGTATTTAATAAGACACCTCAATCGTTCGTTATTTGATTGTTCACTGTTTTGTGAAATCTTGATGATAGACCTGTTCTATTCTCATGGAAATATGAGGAAGGATTTTACTTATGTTCATTTACATTGATTGTCGGAATTTTCTCGCTGATGTATGGGACTGAAAATTGATTGGTCCTTTCATGCTAAATGTGCATCGTGTGCGAGTTGCCACAATATTGCCATTAAGTCACTATTAATATGAGCGGAGATGAATGGTGGCCAGCAGTAAAATTCAGGACACGCGTCACATTTACGCATTCGGATATCGTCAGTTAGTTGTACTTGCATCATGTGGTTGATGTGTCACTGCGGCACTCGGACACATTATTACTCACTTCAAACATCGTCACGTCATCTCCTTAGTTACTTTGTATGGACACTCACTGGATTCTCTAAACGGCTTCAATACACCATTCTAAGAAGAACACAGATTTGTTAAGTGTTAGTCCTTTAGCAAACTGTGTGCTCGGAAATCACATCTTCTTCGTGATCCTGAAGGCTCGAATTTTGACATAATGTTCGTATTTTTGACTACTGTTCATTTTTATGGTCGTTACACCAAACCTCGTTATTAAATCTCAATAAGATTCGGGCTTCTGATGGTCATATTTTATTTTTATCTTCGATTTTGTTAAATACTTTCTACAATTGGAGGCGATTATATGTGACTTTTGATTTGTGTCATAATTTCATTGTTGACACCGGCAGAAAACAGTCCATTAATTTATTCAAACTTCGTTCGTAGATAGGCATTAACCACACTTGACTTTGTGGTGACCTACTTTTATGAAGAGAACGCAATTGATGCAATGGAAATCGATATTATTAGTCGATATTGATTTCTACAGCATCATGAACTGCTAGTCGATTCACGCAGACTTAAGCTAATCAGTACCTCGTCGAACAGCAAATTCATGATCTTCAATGTTCAAAGAAACTCGTTCTGAATCTTAGGTGTATTTCATTCGCGCGATGATACATTCCACGCTTTATTCGAGAATTTCCCCCAACAAACTAAGCCTCTCGAGGAGATCCCGTCGGTAGCTATTCGTGTGGTACACCACGCAGTCACCCGCCGACCCACAGTCACGGCTAAACCTCGCCGACTGACGCCGGACAAATTAGCTTGCGCTAGACGCGAGTTCGACAATTCACGAGCTACTACCATTATTCGACCTTCTCACAGTACTCGAGCCTCACGTCTCCACATGGTTCATAAAAACGATTGGGTTGGATGGAGACCATTCGGCGATTACCGAGCATTAAACGCAGCTGCTTTTTTTGATAGATACCTCATCCCCCCGCATACACGACATCACGGCATCACTCAGGAGCTCGACTATTTTATCTAAGACCGATCTGACACGAGCATATCATTAGATCCCTGTCTCTCTTGAAGACATTGAGAAAACCGCTATCACGACTCCTTTCGGTCTGTTTGAGTTTCTACGAATTCCACTCAAATTAATGAATGCTGCTCAAACTTTCGATAGCATAGTAAGAGACTTAGATTTTGTCCAAGTCTATATTGATGACCTGTTAATCACATCACTAAACGTAGATGAACATTATAAGTATCTAACACTTTTATTCCAGCGCCTTCCGGAAAATCAGATAATAGTGAACCAGGACAAGTTAGAACTGTGCAAACGGGAAATAAAATTCTTAGGTCGCATTATTAAGCAAGAGGTTATTGTACTTTGCGAGGACAAAGCACACGCAATAATGGAGTTCCCCGTACCATCCGCACTCAAAGAACTGAAGGCATTTCTCCGTTTTGTCACAGAGGTTGCGTAGATTAACTTTAAAACTCATGGGTTTTCATGAGTTTTCAACACGTGAATAAAGTTTCCCATGTAAATAAGAAGGCTAGTGCATGTTCAAGAAAATCTTTATTGAAAAATAAATTCAACATAAAAAATATTCCACGGATTACTTGTTTTCGCCACGCCTGTTCGACTATTGAGAATCAAATAATCTTCTTGTGAATTCTGAAGTGTAAAAAACAAAATGTAACTTGATAGTCCGCAATCGAATTGATGCGGTTGTTTGCGGTCACCGGACTTCGATACTAGCAGCTTCATATTTGCACTAAACTCAGTGATAGCTGACGATACGTTCTCCAGCACTGTGTGCAATCTATCAAATCTGAAAAAACTCTACTTGATAGTACAAGTAACTTACTCGGCCGCCAACAAACAGTCTACACGCTTAGATCCTGACGTTGACGTTGGTGCATCTAATTGTGCCAAACTACTTAATGAACATCTAAAAAGTAAAGAGATGTACTTGGCAATTGGCGTAGTGACGCTGTTAAACAACCGAAATTTTGGATATTGTACGTACATATTTCCAGCCTGCATCTCAGCCACATTCATGTCTACTGAATAGCAAAGAAACTCTACTTTACGCATCAGAGCACCTCTACAAAATGTTAAGAAGATTATTGTACTGAACTGACAGGCTTTTCTGTGTTTAGTGGCAAGGTGATTTCGTCCTTTTTTTGGTGAAGATCCAGATTTTGGAAGGCTACTAACATATCATTTGCAGACAGTGCATACTTCACACGCTATTCAAATAATCAACTGCAACTGCTTCTTTCCAAAAGAATGCATTTCAATTCTATTTATTAATGAAGACACACTTCAATACCAAATGACATATCAAAATGTATTCAACCTCACGACAAATTTGATCTCATCCACTGACACATCATACACAACCATAATCAATATTCAGTGAACACATACATTTGGTCAACTGTCAAATGTGTTTATCCAGAATGTTGGATGAGGATGAGTTTATGCTTCACAGTGATTGGCATCAAACGGTGCACAGAAAATGATGTGGATTATTTCATCAGGATGATTCATCACAGTCTCATAGACCGATACACATAGAAAGTAATAAGTAGTTGAGTGTCGAAGAATCGGGATTATTAATGCGTGCTCCATAGTTTGATAAACTAAGGAAGTGAGAGCTAGATGATTCTATGAGAAACCGATCACTGAACTCATTTGAAATTAAATGGTAGGTGGTTACAGTGTTTGTTCATAGCTGGAGCAAGACCTTCTATGAATCGATAGTCAAAAGATTTGCTTTCACTTCATTTTGTTTATAGAAAAGTAGTAATCTTTTGTAAAATAACAATTTCACTGATCTTTATTCTGTGCGTGTAGGTGATCATCAGTCAAATGAAGAACTTACTATTAGAAAGCCATGTTTCTTTGTTCTAAATAAGATTCATATTACGCCCATTATACATAAGAGAGAATAAAGTACACTATATTATTTATTAACCGAGATGGAATGAGGTGAAATTTCTGTAAATAACTGAGGTCAACAAAAACATGTTTTACTGAAGTAAATGGTCAGATAAAGTACACTGAGAATAAAGAAGTAATAATTTTTACTTTGGAAATTTTACAGGATGTAACAGAAGCGATAAAACCTGGTGTAATGTTATACTGAATTCCGGGATTCCGACAAAATTCCAGATTTTCGAACTCAACAAACACAACAAACTATAGTATGGAATATTAGCGTTTCAAGCAAAATACGAGGTACGTTTTGACCATACAGCTAAGGCAAATCAGTGTATCATATGAATTTCGATTTGATCGGATGAGATACCGTTGTTCTATTTCTCTGGACCACTTCTAGTATTCCTTTTCATCTGGCTAGCTAATATCTCTCAATTCGGTAGATTCAATGAGTTGCATCGATAACAGGTGCAGCAATAGAAACTTTCACAAGGGGCAGGTATTGGTCTGAATCTGAGATTTCAATTGGGAGTGAGTTCTTCTATCATTTTGTGATATTCTCTTTCGCTTTAGATTTCTCTCTTTCTTTTAGCATAAATGATTCGATATTTAACTTGATTATTTCATGAGACATGACCAGTACACAGTAATTATTTTATTTGTGTGATTTGATGCCCTTTAATGTGTTCACAACACGTGTTCATTATTGTCAAGTAAAACTCTAAATAGAACAGCGATTCGTTTCAAAGCAAACTCAAATTGATTGAGTGGAAATAATGAATCGAATGATGAAATTGCTGAAATAAAAATTGTCTACTCTTCAATCTGTTTAAACTACTATAACACAGATATCAATCCAATACTGTTTGGTAGATTCAATGAGTTGTATCGATAACAGGTGCAGCAATAATCTATGTTGTTCGGCAAATCATTTTGAATTATTGAAGCAGATGAACTATGAAGTGATATTGTACGTCCTTCATATATTATCTGTCATTCACTTGATTAATACAAGTCTAAAGTCTCTCAATCACTGTCTGTGAACCACTGGTTATTCAACACTTTCTTGATTACCTTATACGTAGGATCATGAAATTTGAACTGAAGTCCTCACCGGGCATATACTCGGCGAACGACCATGAATGTTTCGCTAGTACAACATCATTTACTCCCACCAGAACAGCAGGAAAATCAAAATGCAGCTCATTCATTTTGTTCAGTTATCGGAATAAACGACATTGATGCAGCATTTCCGCGTAATAATTGGTTCAATTGAGGTAACTCTGTTCCCTTAAAATAACAAAATTTCAGAAACTGATTTTGCATGTGTATTATGGGAAAGATATTCATGGTCCCTTAGCTAATCAAAAGCTTTATAAACCAACGTTTCAGAAGTAGAATATGCTTCTCAGTTATTTTGATCGAAACGTTCATCATATCGTTGTTATAATAAAAAACATCCTTCAAACTACCAATTAATTGAACCAGTTCACTTAAGTCTTGAAGGGAAGACGATGATAAATCGTGTCCAAACTCATTTTGTGTTAAGACGTACGTTTACTGAAAGAGGTGGATATTCATTATACACCAGCATTCTCCAACCCATTCTATCCTGTGCATTCCTTTCTAGTTCTATCCAATTGTTGTTCATTCTTCGCACGTGTGCTTCTATTTTCTGGCGTAATGTGTGCTTTGATATTACAATTCTCCATTGGTCCTCAGTATGCCAAGTGAAAACTTGATTTCTGACGCAGCTGGAAGTTTTCCTCAATGTGTGTAAATATGAAAATGAGGATGAAATACAGCCTCGAAAGCTAAGCATCTCACATTCATTTTGAATGATACGTGCTAGTTTTATTTACACAACATTCACTAGATTACATTTGTTATGAGTTTAACCAACGAAAGCATTTACGCTAACACAATAAATACCGGCTTAAATCTAGCCACTTTTTCAGTAAACACATACAGTTTAACATCTAACAGTGACATACTCATCACTAACACCTCAAATTATAAATGTCGGCGATCTTATATTTACAGATCCTACATTCAGGGTAACCACTCTGATACATTCGAATTGGAAGATATCTGTCTATTATGAAGACGTAAGTTGCACAATTGAGTGTGAATATATTATTGGTTAAAGTACTTTAGATAGTTCTCATATATTTTGTGCATATCGGTAGTGTAGAATGCATCAAGAAGCATTGAACACGATAGAAGGACACCAAAATTTGCGATGCACACACAGACCATATGAAAATATTAATAATCCCTAATGACACATCGTATCGTAGAATACGTTTTAAAACAGTGAATTATAGGAAGTGAAATGTTATCAATGGAAATTATGATGTCAAAGAAACGGTGTATGTTAGAGCTCTGTACGTGAAAATTGATATTCTGTCTTCTGAGTACCAGACGTCTGAAATGTCCACTGTTAAATATTTTGAGAGTTTTGTCTTTAAAACATCGATCGTTCTTCAATGTGCAGTTGTTCAAATGTCAGTATTCAGTTTCTATGTATTTGGAAAACAATGCAGTTTTAGTAACTAGAAGTGAAGGTAACATCAAGGATTTCATGTGTCTTGGAATGAATCAGTTTTAATTGTTTTGAGGTAATCCAGACACATTATGGAACGAATTCTCTTGAGAGTTGAACGGTAATTGACTGACGTTTGCACATGAATATAATCCCACTACAAGTCAACAAACTCACCTGCAGCAACATTGCATTTATTCACAATCACATTTATATCAACGGTCGTAGATATTCATCTCAATTCTATTAAAGATAGATCGATCATCTGACATCACTGAAATCGATAACTGAAGTGAGTCAGAATGTCTTTATACACTAGATGCAGCAGAGTTCCAAGTTAGCTGTGAGGGTCAGTATGCTTACTGTGAGTGTGATCAGTCGTGTTTGCATAAGACAATGTGAAGGATGACACGTTACTTCAATTGTTAGTTGATTTCGATATAGATGTGTAGCGGTAAATATATCCTCAAAATAAATAGCTCTGTACGTTTTCGACATTGGATGCTGACCACATTAGTTTTAATGGTCTCATTTAGCTGAAGGCGCTCGGTCATGCATCCGCACCAGATCACGAGTGGGAACGCCGTGCTCAACATCTGTCGCAATCGCTAGCCAGAATAGATCAGACGATCCGTGATATATTGATAGCCTATCAATCATGTTTTCGAACCTCCTCGCTTCTGTCTTTTGATTTCACTTGGTGGGTACGATTCATATTAGAAGGTGTTACTGGTTAAAGCTTTGTCAAACTCCTAATCCTTGTGGCATCTTCAGGTGGTTGTGTGATGACAGATCGTGACTCAGAATTCCATTATTTCTTTTTAGATTCATAATGATTTTGGGGGAAATGTAATAAATTCTATCCTTGATGGTTCACTTAATCACATAAGTGGTAACAAATGTTATTTATATTATGATTTACACTTACCTACATGAATAATCATACATTATACTAATAGTCCCTCATATTTGTATCCTGTTACGAGTATGTCAACACAGAAATTTGCTGTAGTCTATCACAGGACCTTATGTCCTGTGGAGATATCATTCTACTGTCTATACAAGCAAGACTGAAGAAACGCAACCTCTTATTCTTCATCCATATTTCCACTTTAACTCTTTCGATCGATATTTACTTATGTAAACCCATTATTCTAATAGTCCTCTGATTAATGCTCATATGTATTATCTTAACGCTATATTGATTATTACTCATAATTTACTAGCTTATTCAACAATAAAAACTGATCATCTACATTAACTAAGTAGCTTTGATGGTTCGTTAACAAGCTTTGATAGCATTAACATGCTTCAGCGAAACAAACTTGTTTTAACATCAAGCTCTAGCAAATATGACCTGTAAATAACTTAAATATATATTAGCTAACAATGCAATCAAGGACCAAATAGTTATCTGGATCTGATTCTTAGTGTTCCTTCACTTAACAAATTCTATTTTTTAACTATATACACTATCCTGCAATATCTTTTCTTCCGACCACTGCCTGCCTAATTTCCAATTGCTGAGTTCCATGGCCAAACAGGATGCAAATGCCAGAAATTCACGGTGAGTTTGAACTATAGATTTCCTGCAATCTTAGTTCTCGTTTAGACTGTTCGTCAGGCAATGCTACATATTTGGCTTAAATGAATTTTGGACTTACACGAATCCAGTTCTTAATGCTGGGTTAATCCAATAATTTAGTCGACAGTATCTCGTGTATAGTCCAGATTCGAATTACAGTCCGATTCAAATCATCATTACTTAGATGCGAAAACAACCCAGGCGAGTTTTACATTTTCCCTTTCCTGGTTCATTTTTTATGATTTAAGTACTTCTTAACTTAGATTTTTTCTGTTAGACTGGTTTTGTATATTTCATACGAGCCACTCCCAGGACTAAGTAGAAATATTTATTACTTTTATACCACAACATTCTACTAAGAAAACGTGCTGTTTAAAGGCATTTCTTATGTTTAGTTCCCTTTGCACACATTTATAAATATCGCTAGGCTAACTACAGTGACCTCTTATGTAAAGTTTATAACTCATCATGTTCTTAACTGAAATTCCATAAGTCGTCTCGATTTAGAAAAATATTTTTCATTTTGGCCGTGTTTATTATTTTTAATTTGCCATATATCTCAACAATCTGCATGTTAATCTGGCCCGTACTTGAATTGCATTATATCTCTTTGCCTCTTAAATTTAAAAATCATCTGAATCGCCTTTAACATTTTCAATAAACCCGTCATAGACATTACTGCTATACGTATTTGGGTTTACGAATTGGTCTAGTGTATTAGTAGCCTAAAAAGACGAACATATAAGGGATAATAAAGTCACCAAATCTAGGTATTATCATACTGCACTAATTTATTAACTAAATTCTCATGTTGTTCGACAAGCAAACATTTAAAATTAAATCTCCGAAGCCTATTATTAAAATTAACATTATGTACACGAAAATATTGAAATTACCATTAGTAATATAAACAGGTAACTCGGATTCGTTCACGCTACGAATTTCTGATAATTTTGACTCACACAAAGCAACAGCATTTAATCTTCACTAGATTATCTCTGTCTTTTTGAGATCCTGCTTATGTTAACACACTTACACTCAATATCCGTTATTCATTTTCATGAATTTTGAATAGACTTTCGATTATCCCCACTTGTGTTCTCATTCATCACACTGGCCCTTCTATCCCATACTCGTGAACAAACGCAAACGAAGACAACCAGTGTAACAACAGCGAGAACTACCGAATGAAATGCACAAGTACTCATATATATATAAATATATATATATATATACCACTCTGTCCTAAAGAAATTAACCATTGACCCCAATAAAATGCACTTGTCCGTTGTGTCACTTCTGATTGCCATAGACTTTCCTTTGGCTACTTCCGACTGGCTCTGCACATCACTTTTCTCTCGAAAAATATAAGGCATGCTTCTGGGACTGAACAGAAGAAACTGAGGTAGTAAGGTCTTTTTACTAATTTTCTTCGAGCTTAGCCATTCTTTCTTCCAAGCTTATTCTGATATTCCTAATTGACTGTATCGGTCAATTCATTTAGCCGCAGGTGCGCGAAAAGAGGCTGTCTATGTGAATTTAGTGGACTGTTGCGGATGTAGTTTACAACTTAACTGTTTTTGTTTGTTTTAACACATAACTATGTCTTTTGATCGCACAGCCTATTCAAGCGCGTTTATGAAATGTTTACGACATTTCGCTGTACAAGTTACAGGAAAACCTAAACAGAAACTTCGCAATAGCTGGCAAAATGCATTGAACAGAAAGAACATTATTCAGATGCCGATTATTGGACTGCTGACATAATATTGGCGATCACTCATTATTTATCGTCAGGATCAACCAAAAATACGAAAAGTACTTTTCGCACTTACGTAGGCTGGTCGAAATACTTTGTACTGAGAATTTTATATTGTACCAAAAATATAGTCTTAAACAAAGTAACTAACAATGATATTATTTGAATCTAAGGAAGTAATGGACAACTAGGAAACTGTGCATTAAAAATTTGCAATACAGCTTTTTCTCAACGTACTGAAAAACTCAGCGAATTCAAGATAACTCTCAGCAACAAGTTCCAAGCCTAACAGAATCTACTGAAAAAAGAAATAACCGTATGGGGAAACTAGCAGAGAAATATAGTAAACCAAAGAGACCCGCCAAGTACAATGAAGGAAACTCTATCACTGGGATTCAAGAACACTGAGGAAGATTAGCAGAAAATTTTGAAGACCGATTTCATCATTCCTAAGGAGCACACACGTATCAACCAATGAATTGTCGAAAGCCGTATTGAGTGACGCTGCTGATCAGGAGAATAAGAGATAAGGATAACGTAGAATCCCTTGAAGTGAAGTGGTTGATAATCGCTTGTTTAATGGGAACTCGTCACCTTCTACACTCATTTTACAATTCATCTCAAGATCCAGTCATAAGATACTTACAGTTTAAGGAAAATGGGTAGTCTAAACCTGCAGGTCTTGGTTACTCTCTACCTAGAATCTTTTGTTGTTTGTTTACTTCAGTTAAGATGATAGGTAATTAAGTTTACATTTTTAAATCTTAATGAAAAGTGCTTTGTCCAAATTTGCTAAATCTGGGATGCTTGATGTACGAATAATTGCTAGATTTACGACTATAACTCAAACAAGTGAAAAGACCAAATCAATTTTACCACCAAATAGACATTTATTGAATTTAATCATAAAACTAAAAACATATTGATTATTGTCATTACCATATAAACAAATTCACTTCAATGTTTAGAAGTCCCTGAGTACAATAACAGAGCAGCAACTGCAAAATAAGCTTCAGTAGAATATAAACAAATAGAAACCACGTAAAAACTGAGTAATATTTACAATAAACATTCATAATCAGACAAATACTTGTGAGTTCTCTTATGACAGAAAAATGTTTCCGTCTAGTTATATTCTTGTGTAAATTAACCTTATTTGTTACCGATCAATAAGATGTATTTGAAACACCATGCTTAGCAATACCTTCAGTATTTTGATGCCCCATAATCATTAGTTTTGGTTTATTTCTAGATTTCTCTGTAACATAAATCAAATGAATGTTACTGAGTATTTCAATTGATTTCAGTAGAATGCAGTGAAATCTCTCATTTTTTACAAAACACACTTCATATTGAATCAACAAATCTATGATTATTGTGATCTCATCAAGTACATGTAATAGAAGGTTTCATTATAACCAGCGTTTTTAAATCAAATTCTATTCTTTCAAAGTGTACAACAAAATAGAGTTTTATTATCATTCACATTTCTAGTAGTAATATTGAACAGTTATAACACAGAAGTATAGATATTAGTGACTGTTGAAATTACCTTACATCGAATAATTTTCACCATTGTTAATTTCTTTAAGTGATTTTAAACGTATTGAATGTATTAAACAGATCATTGACAAACACTCAGGCGGTTTAAACAGAAATAAAATGGGGGGGGGAGGAAAAGTAAGTTTCAGAGTATCATTGTTACTTGACTCACGTGCATGACTTAATTAGTGTATATTAGTGAACATTAACATTTGACCATATTTTATGTCACTAAAATTTTATTTTCAAAAGTAAAAAAAGCGACAAATAACTAATTGTTTAATTAGACAGCAATAAAGGGAAATAAATGGAGAAAATTTTTCTTTTGACGAAATCATATACTTAAGCTGTGCATCCATATTCACAATTGTGTGATAAAATATGTGTCTACAGAAGAATAGGAAAGACGGCATCATAAAGTGATCCGAGACTCCAATTTTTCAATGAGATTACGAACAATCAAGAGGGTAGAGAAGAACGGAAAAGTGAAATTCTGCCACGCTTTAAACGTCTTCTAAAGTTCAGCTGTTCGAAAAGACGACTGCTAAATATTTTGATCCATTTATTATCAAAACGTTGATCGTGTAGATGTTCAGATTTCAGTATTCATTACTTTGTAAATGTAGAATACAATAGATGTTGGATAACTAGAAAGGGAGGGTTACATATGAGATTTCATGTATGTTGAATTGAGTCGTTTTTGATGGTTTCGAAGTAACTTGCCCCCATCATGTAAAGAATTCTCTTCGGGAACAATCGGCATTGGATGGAGGTGAGCACATGAACACAATTCCACCATATGACAATAAGTTTACGTGCAGCAAATTTGTAGTGAGTTATAGTCACATTATTGTCAACGGACGTAGATTTTCATCATACAATATGTCACTTCATCCCACGATAGAGAGATAGATACATCGTTTATCTAACTTCACTGAAGTTGAGAACTGAAGTGAGTCGGATTATCTCTGTTGATCAGATGCAGCATAGCCCAAACAGAACAGGGAATATCGGTGTGCTTCCTGTGAGTGTGATCAGTTGTGTTTGTGCAAGATAATGTAAATGACGACACGTTACTTCTATGGTTAGTCGGCTATGATATCGGTGGTTTTATGTAGATGGATATTGACTGTGACTTCTATTATTTCTTTTCAGATTCCTCATGATTTTTGGGGAAGTAAAATTGAATCGACCGTTTTCGGTCAAACTTATTGCAAAAGAAGCGGTATCAAAATTTATTTATATAATGATTTAAACTCACCTACATAACCAATCATTTGTTAGACTGATGTTGCCTTCTGTTTGTACCCTATTACCAGTATGTCAACACAGGAATTTGCTCTAGTCTATCGGAGTGTTCACACATTTCCTCATTACAGTCTACAATATTCAGTTGTTCCGCATGTAAAATAAACTGATCGAGATGTCATTGGAGTGTTGATGGGAATAGTAAGAAATAAAATCAGAATACATTTCGAAAACTCGCTGTCAACCATTATTGTATCATGTGGTTGATGTGTCACTGCGGCACTCGGACACATTATTACTCACTTCAAACATCGTCACGTCATCTCCTTATTTACTTAGTATGGACACTCACTGGATTCTCTAAACGGCTTCAATACACCATTCTAAGAAGAACACAGATTTGGTAAGTGTTAGTCCTTTAGCAAACTGTGTGCTCGGAAATCACATCTTCTTCGTGATCCTGAAGGCTCGAATTTTGACATAATGTTCGTATTTCGGACTACTGTTCATTTTGATGGTCGTTACACCAAACCTCGTTATTAAATCTCAATAATATTCGGGCTTCTGATGGTCATATTTTATTTTTATCTTCGATTTTGTTAAATACTTTCTACATTTGGAGGCGATTACATGTGACTTTTGATTTGTGTCATAATTTCATTGTTGACACTGGCAGTAAACAGTCCATTAATTTATTCAAACTTCGTTCGTAGATAGGCATTAACCACACTTGACTTTGTGGTGACCTACTTTTATGAAGAGAACGCAATTGATGCAATGGAAATCGATATTATTAGTCGATGTTGATTTCTACAGCATCATGAACTGCTAGTCGATTCACGCAGGCTTAAGCTAATCAGTACCTCGTCGAACAGCAAATTCATGATCTTCAATGTTCAAAGAAACTCGTTCTGAATCTTAGGTGTATTTCATTCGCGCGATGATACATTCCACGCTTTATTCGAGAATTTCCCCCAACAAACTAAGCCTCTCGAGGAGATCCCGTCGGTAGCTATTCGTGTGGTACACCACGCAGTCACCCGCCGACCCACAGTCACGGCTAAACCTCGCCGACTGACGCCGGACAAATTAGCTTGCGCTAGACGCGAGTTCGACAATTCACGAGCTACTACCATTATTCGACCTTCTCACAGTACTCGAGCCTCACGTCTCCACATGGTTCATAAAAACGATTGGGTTGGATGGAGACCATTCGGCGATTACCGAGCATTAAACGCAGCTGCTTTTTTTGATAGATACCTCATCCCCCCGCATACACGACATCACGGCATCACTCAGGAGCTCGACTATTTTATCTAAGACCGATCTGACACGAGCATATCATTAGATCCCTGTCTCTCTTGAAGACATTGAGAAAACCGCTATCACGACTCCTTTCGGTCTGTTTGAGTTTCTACGAATTCCACTCAAATTAATGAATGCTGCTCAAACTTTCGATAGCATAGTAAGAGACTTAGATTTTGTCCAAGTCTATATTGATGACCTGTTAATCACATCACTAAACGTAGATGAACATTATAAGTATCTAACACTTTTATTCCAGCGCCTTCCGGAAAATCAGATAATAGTGAACCAGGACAAGTTAGAACTGTGCAAACGGGAAATAAAATTCTTAGGTCGCATTATTAAGCAAGAGGTTATTGTACTTTGCGAGGACAAAGCACACGCAATAATGGAGTTCCCCGTACCATCCGCACTCAAAGAACTGAAGGCATTTCTCCGTTTTGTCACAGAGGTTGCGTAGATTAACTTTAAAACTCATGGGTTTTCATGAGTTTTCAACACATGAATAAAGTTTCCCATGTAATTAAGAAGGCTAGTGCATGTTCAAGAAAATCTTTATTGAAAAATAAATTCAACATAAAAAATATTCCACGGATTACTTGTTTTCGCCACGCCTGTTCGACTATTGAGAATCAAATAATCTTCTTGTGAATTCTGAAGTGTAAAAAACAAAATGTAACTTGATAGTCCGCAATCGAATTGATGCGGTTGTTTGCGGTCACCGGACTTCGATACTAGCAGCTTCATATTTGCACTAAACTCAGTGATAGCTGACGATACGTTCTCCAGCACTGTGTGCAATCTATCAAATCTGAAAAAACTCTACTTGATAGTACAAGTAACTTACTCGGCCGCCAACAAACAGTCTACACGCTTAGATCCTGACGTTGACGTTGGTGCATCTAATTGTGCCAAACTACTTAATGAACATCTAAAAAGTAAAGAGATGTACTTGGCAATTGGCGTAGTGACGCTGTTAAACAACCGAAATTTTGGATATTGTACGTACATATTTCCAGCCTGCATCTCAGCCACATTCATGTCTACTGAATAGCAAAGAAACTCTACTTTACGCATCAGAGCACCTCTACAAAATGTTAAGAAGATTATTGTACTGAACTGACAGGCTTTTCTATGTTTAGTGGCAAGGTGATTTCGTCCTTTTTTTGGTGAAGATCCAGATTTTGGAAGGCTACTAACGTATCCTTTGCAGACAGGGCATACTTCACACGCTATTCAAATAATCAACTGCAACTGCTTCTTTCCAAAAGAATGCATTTCAATTCTATTTATTAATGAAGACACACTTCAATACCAAATGACATATCAAAATGTATTCAACCTCACGACAAATTTGATCTCATCCACTGACACATCATACACAACCATAATCAATATTCAGTGAACACATACATTTGGTCAACTGTCAAATGTGTTTATCCAGAATGTTGGATGAGGATGAGTTTATGCTTCACAGTGATTGGCATCAAACGGTGCACAGAAGGTGATGTGGATTATTTCATCAGTATGATTCATCACAGTCTCATAGACCGATACACATAGGAAGTTATAAGTAGTTGAGTGTCGAAGAATCGGGATTATTAATGCGTGCTCCATAGTTTGATAAACTAAGGAAGTGAGAGCTAGATGATTCTATGAGAAACCGATCACTGAACTCATTTGAAATTAAATGGTAGGTGGTTACAGTGTTTGTTCATAGCTGGAGCAAGACCTTCTATGAATCGATAGTCAAAAGATTTGCTTTCACTTCATTTTGTTTAGAGAAAAGTAGTAATCTTTTGTAAAATAAGAATTTCACTGATCTTTATTCTGTGTGTGTGGTTGATCATCAGTCAAATGAAGAACTTACTATTAGAAAGCCATGTTTCTTTGTTCTAAATAACATTCATATTACGCCCATTATACATAAGAGAGAATAAAGTACACTACATTATTTATTAACCGAGATGGAATGAGGTGAAATTTCTGTAAATAACTGAGGTCAACAAGAACATGTTTTACTGAAGTAAATGGTCAGATAAAGTACACTGAGAATAAAGAAGTAATAATTTTTACTTTGGAAATTTTACAGGATGTAACAGAAATGATAAAACCTGGTGTAATGTTATACTCAATCCAGGGAATCCGACAAAATTCCAGAATTTTCGAACTCAACAAACACAACAAATTACAGTATGGAATATTAGCGTTTTGAACAAAATACGAGGTACGTTTTGACCATACAGCTAAGGCAAATCAGTGTATCATATGAATTTCGATTTGATCGGATGAGATAACGTTGTTCTGTTCCTCTGGACCACTTCCATTATTCCTTTTCATCTGGCTAGCTAATATCTCTCTTATCGGTCAGCGTCAGAATTTCGAAATTTCTCTACTGCTTTGATATTTGTTAAGGATCTGAATTTCAGAATTATGAATCTGTTATTTTTGAAGACTATGCATATAGCTATGTAAGTAACCATTCAGGTTTCAACACATATCCCGACACATCAGTATTACTATTCCCAGAAAAGTCCTCCCAATCAGCCTCTTCCAGTTGTTAATGGGAGGTTTGAGAAAATGGTTCATGATAAGGCCAGTTGATTACATTTCGCAATGAAGAGATTAATTCATACGTTTGCATATTTTCAGTATGTTGCTCCAAGTTTCCCATTTTTATTTTACGGTTATATCGTCCGTACTTTCTATATGGACACTAGTGGAATGTAAATCATTTTCTTTCAACAGAATTAGTTACCGAGATTTCCTTATTCAAACTTCATTCCATGAACCAAAGTTGCTCTAATTTCTTCGGTAAATTAGTTTTATGCATTTTCTAACATTCAAAACTTCTACTGATGTCCTAATTAGTTCAAATTGTAAATAGTTTGACGCCGCATAGCAAACTAATTATGACTCAAGCAATTTATTTTAGTCTCCAGTTCAATTCAAAGTCTTGCTTTCATCCACTACATATTATCAATCAAATTGTATGATTTCTATGCGAATAACAAACGTAAAATAAAAATGTACGGGATAAATTACGTAGGATCAATCGAAACTTTCACAAGGGGCAGGTATTGGTCTGAATCTGAGATTTCAATTGGGAGTGAGTTCTTCTATCATTTTGTGATATTCTCTTTCGCTTTAGATTTCTCTCTTTCTTTTAGCATAAATGATTCGATATTTAACTTGATTATTTCATGAGACATGACCAGTACACAGTAATTATTTTATTTGTGTGATTTGATGCCCTTTAATGTGTTCACAACACGTGTTCATTATTGTCAAGTAAAACTCTAAATAGAACAGCGATTCGTTTCAAAGCAAACTCAAATTGATTGAGTGGAAATAATGAATCGAATGATGAAATTGCTGAAATAAAAATTGTCTACTCTTCAATCTGTTTAAACTACTATAACACAGATATCAATCCAATACTGTTTGGTAGATTCAATGAGTTGTATCGATAACAGGTGCAGCAATAATCTATGTTGTTCGGCAAATCATTTTGAATTATTGAAGCAGATGAACTATGAAGTGATATTGTACGTCCTTCATATATTATCTGTCATTCACTTGATTAATACAAGTCTAAAGTCTCTCAATCACTGTCTGTGAACCACTGGTTATTCAACACTTTCTTGATTACCTTATACGTAGGATCATGAAATTTGAACTGAAGTCCTCACCGGGCATATACTCGGCGAACGACCATGAATGTTTCGCTAGTACAACATCATTTACTCCCACCAGAACAGCAGGAAAATCAAAATGCAGCTCATTCATTTTGTTCAGTTATCGGAATAAACGACATTGATGCAGCATTTCCGCGTAATAATTGGTTCAATTGAGGTAACTCTGTTCCCTTAAAATAACAAAATTTCAGAAACTGATTTTGCATGTGTATTATGGGAAAGATATTCATGGTCCCTTAGCTAATCAAAAGCTTTATAAACCAACGTTTCAGAAGTAGAATATGCTTCTCAGTTATTTTGATCGAAACGTTCATCATATCGTTGTTATAATAAAAAACATCCTTCAAACTACCAATTAATTGAACCAGTTCACTTAAGTCTTGAAGGGAAGACGATGATAAATCGTGTCCAAACTCATTTTGTGTTAAGACGTACGTTTACTGAAAGAGGTGGATATTCATTATACACCAGCATTCTCCAACCCATTCTATCCTGTGCATTCCTTTCTAGTTCTATCCAATTGTTGTTCATTCTTCGCACGTGTGCTTCTATTTCCTGGCGTAATGTGTGCTTTGATATTACAATTCTCCATTGGTCCTCAGTATGCCAAGTGAAAACTTGATTTCTGACGCAGCTGGGAGTTTTCCTCAATGTGTGTAAATATGAAAATGAGGATGAAATACAGCCTCGAAAGCTAAGCATCTCACATTCATTTTGAATGATACGTGCTAGTTTTATTTACACAACATTCACTAGATTACATTTGTTATGAGTTTAACCAACGAAAGCATTTACGCTAACACAATAAATACCGGCTTAAATCTAGCCACTTTTTCAGTAAACACATACAGTTTAACATCTAACAGTGACATACTCATCACTAACACCTCAAATTATAAATGTCGGCGATCTTATATTTACAGATCCTACATTCAGGGTAACCACTCTGATACATTCGAATTGGAAGATATCTGTCTATTATGAAGACGTAAGTTGCACAATTGAGTGTGAATATATTATTGGTTAAAGTACTTTAGATAGTTCTCATATATTTTGTGCATATCGGTAGTGTAGAATGCATCAAGAAGCATTGAACACGATAGAAGGACACCAAAATTTGCGATGCACACACAGACCATATGAAAATATTAATAATCCCTAATGACACATCGTATCGTAGAATACGTTTTAAAACAGTGAATTATAGGAAGTGAAATGTTGTCAATAGTAATTCTGATGTCAAACAAACAGTGTATGTTAGAGCTCTGTACGTGAAAATTGATATTCTGTCTTCTGAATACCAGACGTCTGAAATGTCCACTGTAAAATATTTTAAGAGTTTTGTCGATATTCATCTCAATTCTATTAAAGATAGATCGATCATCTGACATCACTGAAATCGATAACTGAAGTGAGTCAGAATGTCTTTATACACTAGATGCAGCAGAGTTCCAAGTTAGCTGTGAGGGTCAGTATGCTTACTGTGAGTGTGATCAGTCGTGTTTGCATAAGACAATGTGAAGGATGACACGTTACTTCAATTGTTAGTTGATTTCGATATAGATGTGTAGCGGTAAATATATTCTCAAAATAAATAGCTCTGTACGTTTCGACATTGGATGCTGACCACATTAGTTTTAATGGTCTCATTTAGCTGAAGGCGCTCGGTCATGCATCCGCACCAGATCACGAGTGGGAACGCCGTGCTCAACATCTGTCGCAATCGCAAGCCAGAATAGATCAGACGATCCGTGATATATTGATAGCCTATCAATCATGTTTTCGAACCTCCTCGCTTCTGTCTTTTGATTTCACTTGGTGGGTACGATTCATATTAGAAGGTGTTACTGGTTAAAGCTTTGTCAAACTCCTAATCCTTGTGGCATCTTCAGGTGGTTGTGTGATGACAGATCGTGACTCAGAATTCCATTATTTCTTTTTAGATTCATAATGATTTTGGGGGAAATGTAATAAATTCTATCCTTGATGGTTCACTTAATCACATAAGTGGTAACAAATGTTATTTATATTATGATTTACACATACCTACATGAATAATCATATATTATACTAATATTCCCTCATATTTGTATCCTATCACGAGTATGTCAAAACAGAAATTTGCTGTAGTCTATCAGAGTCATCTAATATATCTTCCCCACAGTCTACATTAATCAACTATTTCGTGTGTAAATTAGATTGATCGAGATGTCATTGGAGTGTTTAAGAAATTTGCGTGAAATAAGACCAGAATACTTTTCGAAAACTCACTGTCCAAATGTTACGGGTAATGATAAATTTAATGTCAAATAGGTGCCTACATGTCATGACGCAATACTGTATTATCACTTCTGATAAAGAGTCATAGTTGAAACTCATGCTAAAAATGTTTGGTATTTGTGATTCATTCAATCGAACAGTTTACACTAAAATTGTCTGAATTTAAATCAAGGTGACTGTGAATTCAATTCAACAGTCGTCATTGTTGTTACTATCGCAATGTAAATTTGATTTGTTTTCTTGGAATCGTAATGGCGTTTCTCAGTTTTCTTTGCTAAATTCTACTTACGTTTGCCTAACTTGGTACACCGAGTCGTGTAAATAAGATGTGTGAATTTCTTCATCATAAAATTGCGGAGGAATTTTCGAGTCTCTCTGCTTAACGATTGACTGGTTTCGACAGGGATATATAAACGAGTTTATTAGGCAGACGGTGTATCTGTTCTTTTATCCACTCATTCATTGTTCCACCTACCACACTTGCAGTCCTCAGTCATATCACTTCTGAGCGCAAAGGGAAGTGGATTTCGTCAAGCAGAACCGATAGTTGTTTTTTACAATGCTCAGTCTAATTAATACACTCACATGATCGTATGTTGTTTAAAGATGAAGCTGAGTTCCAAGACAAGCAGTTAGTGTAAGTGATTATGTTGGATTCTGTGTTTTATGGTTGAATATGAGAAAACGCCTAACATATTTGATAAAAAGGTAATTGTTCACCGATTGATATGTATTACTGAGTCTTTTCACATTGAATCTCAATGTTGACTATTTGTGAAATAATTTGTAGAACATAGATTTCAAAGGATGTTACACAGTCACCTTCGTAGAACAAAAATCAGAAATTGAACGATATCACTTTACATTTACTGGTTATATATTGATCACTTTCTGAAGCGAAATCCATGTGAATCATAATGCATGATGATGTTGTTTGACCGCTATTTAACGCATTATCAGAAGTTAGAAAGTCTCTTATTTTGATTCATGATTCCCTCAAACGTCTTATCACTTGTTTTCATCATGTCGAATTCGCTATTTTCATTTTGTATTCTATTATAAACATTTTGTATTTTTCATGAAACTACATACCATTTTCATGATATGAGTGTAGATGGTTTTAGTCAGTATCACAGTTGGTGCGCTTTATGAAAGCTCCGTTGCGACGTGCAACTGATGGGAGCTTTTAGAAATCGCAACCTTCCATCTCCTTGGAATATCTGAGGCTTTATTGATGGTGAAGGACGGAGTCACCCGTTCCATATCTGTTTTCAGTGGCATATCTCAAAGGGGGCTGAGAAAGCGTGCAAGAAGAAAAGGACGAGAATCAGACCAGACAATGTTCATAAAGGAACCGTTAAGGAATGACTACTCAGTTTAGTTGTATGTTATTAAGCAAAAGCATTCCAAAAGGTTAAAGAAAATAAGTGTAAACAAGGTATGAGTGGATAAACAACTAACAAATGGAGTTGGTCCAGAAAGAAGCTGAGGAACGAGATTATTTGTAGCTATAATATATAGTGCTGAAAACAGTACAATGATACACAAATGGCTGTCTCCCTTTTTTGTCGAAGCTATTTGAGCCGTTTTTAGATTTTATGCGGTCTTGAGTAGGTTTCGTCTTTAGTGAATGGTCTAGTTTGCTTGTATTGAGATCACGCGGCAGGAAGTGAAACCAATTCAACGTTCTAAACACAATTTAGTGAGGTATGTCGCATAATAAATCAGCTTCAAAACCATTAGTTCGTGACATTCCACTAGAACCCCATAGTTGACATTTCGATGTTGAGTAAATGAAATCCTTGACATAGCTCACATATTTGTGACCGGAGATACACTCAGATATAGGACGCATAGCGAAAAATTGTAAATCTTCAAAGGTCGAAAAACCATCCTTCAAAACAAACTCAACCGCCAGTATAATCTCAGGTCATGCATAGAGTTCATCCAGAATATTTTGATTCGTTTTCGGACAAATACTTTGCAACTATGATCACTGATTCATTTTCTGTGATGTCTGGAGCATTTTCACAAGTGATGATGTTTTCATGCAATATTACTCTTTGCCTGGTTTGAATTCCAACTACAATACGTCTATTTGTGCTGATTTTGTTTTCCTTCACTTCATTCTGTAATATGCAGAACTACCAGAGTGCATATCAAATTATTCAGATGTTACTAGTCGGCTTTCTGCATTGCATTATTTCCAATGATCGCACACACGCACGCACACTCATACATACTGTGATTTTAAACAGAATAATCGAAAACATACTGATAAAGACATACACGTGGCAGACATATTTGTTTATGGAATAGTGAACAGTTCTTATCAACCACTAGTGTTCTCTGACCGTTAAGTTTTCTCTAAACATTGATACATTACGGTGAGATCATTGGTATTTTTTCCAAATAATTAACGTAGTTACAATTAAATCATTTCAACTTAGAACTGAGTGTCGCTGTCAAATGTGGAGAGGAGGCGTATACATAAGAGAAATGATTGCTATCATAAACGTTTTGTTTAATCATAAGTATACAACTCTTGAATGAAGTAATTAGGAATTTGAGTTCTAGTCCTTTTGGGCAGCTATTCACCGCACGTTCATGGATAGAAGTTCTAATCTGGACATAATGAAAAAACACCCGTATGTATCTGGTTACGAAACCTGTGCCATGTTGTTACTAGGGCTCCACAAAACAGAAATGGACTGTCCGGCACCAGTTCTGAATCTTGTAGGTGGACATCAACAAGTATTGTTGGATACATCAATCTATCAAGTCACAGATATCACAGACGTTTTTGCCACTGTTAATGATTGATTATTTATGCATCTATAAAATATTCTGTTCTTAATTTTAGCAGGAATTTCATCATATGAGATTTCATTTGTCCTAGTGCAAACCAAAATAGTGATGGAAGTCAGTCACTTGGTGATCAATTCTTAGCAACACAGGACATGATCTACTGGTCACAGTGAATCCATGGCCCAACAAAATACATTAGTAAATTGGACCTTATGTCCTGTGGAGATATCATTCCACTGTCTATACAAGTAAACAAATAATTTGGAAGCAATGACAGTAGAATAGTTGTTGGTTTACTCTCTGTTTACCTTTCCGACAGCATTTTCTTACAAAAGGATAGTCAGTATAAGCACTGCAAGCATGCAAACTGGGACCCCCTGAAGAAATTGGTAACATTGGGAAACTCTTCTTCAGTGCATCGGTCTTATGAGTGCATATGATATATTTTGTTAAGTCAGAAGTCGTTGCCTCGATTTTTTGAAGCTGTGTAAACACATAAACTACCGAGTCCAAAGTATTATTCATACCGGTTAAATATCAAAACTATTGACAACATTTGAATAAGAGTTAATTCAATATGAATGAAATCGCAGAAGCTGTGCAGTTAACTACGAATTTTAATCAAATTGAAGAGTTTCATAGGATGAATGGAATTAATCAGGAGCTATCACAAAGAAATGTTGACTCGAAGGTAAAAGGTCAGGTTATTTTTGATAAACGCGCATGAACACTTAAAATTTATAAGCTCTTTGCATTTTGAATGTTGACTAAAAAAACAATGTCAGAGCTTATGAGTAGTATTTTTCGGATGGGTAAACGTTCATACACATAACTGAAAAGCAGATTGTGCATTGTAGCGGAGGATTAGTGGTCATCAATGTGCACTATAGAGAAGTCACAAACAAGACCGAAGGATCCATCTAGTTCTCTGACGTTTCTAGTGATGGTTTGACTACGAACACCTTGTGAGTTAAAACTACGAAGATGCCATCATCTTCCCGCAAAACGTGTTGTGAAACATCTTCGGAAAATATCTTAACCGGACATGGTATGCCATTTATCTCCTAATTACCCTAGTGTTCACATCTACTCTGTCCCATTCTCAATTTACACATTTAACTTTTACAGTTAACTTTAAATTCTTAACACAATCACTCTGGAAATATCCCTGTTATGCTCACATGACTTCTTCGTTATTATTTATATCAAAGTCATATCACTGTTGCTACCATTATTATCACGGTGATTATCATTAACTCCACCAACCAAATTATATTCTTCTACCATGCATTTTATGCAGATCATTCATTTGATTATTACATTGATTACCATTTGATACCTCAAAACCAACACTACCCATAATATCGTTTGTGATATTCTTACAGAAGCATAATAATCCACTCGCATTAGTTGAAAAACGTTGTTCAAAATCTACCCCCAGTCATTCTGCTTGTCAAAACTGCGCATATGTAGCGTACAAGTTAACATTAGTCAGTACACGGATCTTATTAAATTACGTTTCACGAATCACGACTCAGAAAAACTATAAACGACGAAAGTAAATGTGTTACAAACTGCTGCGACGATCTCTGATGACAAGTATTCACTTCCTTGTTCACTGACGCCCGTCACTCCTCGTCAGGGAGCATGGACCACCGACCGACATTCTCCATCTAACTCTTTCATGGGTATTCTTTTCCAGTTCTTTCCAGTCGCCATTCATCTTTTCCATGTCTACTTCTAATTATCGACAGAGCGTGTTTTTAGGCACTTAATTATTCTGGTAGAATCCTTGTGATTGAATAACAATAACAAAAGCGATGCTTAACTATAAATAATCGGACCGTAATGCGAAAATGAACACTACCTTGGAAACAAGAGCTTAGGAAATGTTTTTTTCTCAACACCACTTCTAAAATCATATACAGAATCAACTGAAGACTGATTATTTGCAGACGGCTTGGAAACTGACGATAGTTACACGAAATCTTTTTTATAGACTACGCAACACTGTGACTCATCCGTAGAACGCACGTTTTACTCGCCAAAGAACTATATCTAACTTACATGAAAACATAAGTTCTGACATCCTTTATTAATTAATTTAATCCCATAGCAAGTCTAAATGCAAAGGTAGATCTGAAGTGGCTTTGGGCCCTACCACGAGACAATATGAGAAATAGACATTAAACATTTAACGCGGAGAAATACAGAAGAATGGAGAAGGCGGGGAGAATGAGTTGAATTAGTCCGAGTTGATCTGCATAAGATTCACCGTGTTCATCAATAATGCTGCCCACACATGTAAAGGTTTTTACAACTTCTAAGTCTTCTCCGTCAAGTGTGATTCGATTGTTGCATGCTGTGTTGTGTCACAGAATCTTGCTTTTTCCTTTATGAATGTGTGTTCAGATCTATTGCCGCTGGAGTTGATGCTACATTGGTCGTCTTCTCCTGCATTTGTTGTTGCGTGTGTGACAGAAGGGCCAGATCGTCTGCAAAGTCTGGGTCATCCAGCTGCATTCTAGCTGTCCACTGTGTCTTATGCTTCCTCACAAATTTTGACGTCTTCATGATCCAGTCGACCACCAGGAGGAAGAGAAAGAATGAGAGTAGGTAACCTTGCCTGACACAGGTCTTTACTTCAAACGAGAAGGTCAGCTGTCCTCCACGCAAAATTTTACAATTTAATTCATCATAAAAATTCAGCATGATTTTGACTACCTTCTCGTTGTTATCAACAAGGTACTAAAAAGTTGTTTCAACACAGATTATAGAGAAAATATTGTATGACAAATGAGTGATGAAGCTGTTTGTCCTTTCAAGCACTGATCATTTTGTGAAGTTTATCTTCTAGCATGATGCTCAAACCAGCTCCGACAACAGAAGCTCATGTGTAGTATTTTCGCTACGGAATCTATATTGATAGACAATGCATTAGTTATAGTGTTGATTTGAAGAGTTTTCGTGTTGCATTTGTGACAGTAAGGAATTCTTTTGCAGATTTTCCCCATGCTCGTTTGAGTTACAACGTTGAATGATTTGATTATGCTCTCTGCCTTCTCCCAAACTTAAATATTGGTCCGTTCGTGACTACTGGAATAACAATCAAACTTACCTGAGAAGCAACACACTTTAAGAGATTACGAGAAAGTTCTCCCGCTCAATTATCTAAAATAATATTTGATCAAACACTGAAATTAGTAACAAAATTGGAGCAATGATGTGATGTACCTGATACAGAATTGACGAGTTAACATGAATCCATTGAGTAAGAAACATGTTATTCCATTATAAGGAAATTACGATATTCAATTCAGACGTGTTCAGCGCACACACCTGGATACTCATTTTGGAATGCAGGATCTGACAGAGCATGAACTTATGGAACTCATCACTTCAGTTCTAATGAATGACTTGTGCCCAGTCGTGTTAGTAACTGGAATGCCTTATAATTATATCTCCATCACTTCCTCATCTTTCTTTGCATCTCTACCAGTTTACATATCAGTCATACTTCACTACTATACTGATCTATGAATATTTGCTACACCTTGACAAGGCAACACTGAGGACAGAATAGTGAAACGCAGACTTATCAATTTCCGTAATTGCATTAGAATACTATATCTCTGTCTTTTTGAGATCCTGCTTATGTTAACACACTTACACTCAATATCCGTTATTCATTTTTATGAATTTTGAATAGACTTTCGATTATCCCCATTTGTGTTCTCGTTCATCACACTGGCCCTTCTATCCCATACTCGTGAACAAACGCAAACGAAGACAACCAGTGTAACAACAGCGAGAACTACCGAATGAAATGCACAAGTACTCATATATATATATATATATATATATATATATATATATATATATATATATATATATATATATATATATATATATATATATATATATATATATATATATATATATACCACTCTGTCCTAAAGAAATTAACCATTGACCCCAATAAAATGCACTTGTCCGATGTGTCACTTCTGATTGCCATAGACTTTCCTTTGGCTACTTCCGACTGGCTCTGCACATCACCTTTCTCTCGTGAAAAATAAGGCATGCTTCTGGGACTAAACAGAAGAAACTGAGGTAGTAAGGTCTTTTTACTAATTTTCTTCGAGCTTAGCCATTCTTTCTTCCAAGCTTATTCTGATATTCTAATTGACTGTATCGGTCAATTCATTTAGCCGCAGGTGCGCGAAAAGAGGCTGTCTATGTGAATTTAGTGGACTGTTGCGGATGTAGTTTACAACTTAACTGTTTTTGTTTGTTTTAACACATAACTATGTCTTTTGATCGCACAGCCTATTCAAGCGCGTTTATGAAATGTTTACGACATTTCGCTGTACAAGTTACAGGAAAACCTAAACAGAAACTTCGCAATAGCTGGCAAAATGCATTGAACAGAAAGAACATTATTCAGATGCCGATTATTGGACTGCTGACATAATATTGGCGATCACTCGTTATTTATCGTCAGGATCAACCAAAAATACGAAAAGTACTTTTCGCACTTACGTAGGCTGGTCGAAATACTTTGTACTGAGAATTTTATATTGTACCAAAAATATAGTCTTAAACAAAGTAACTAACAATGATATTATTTGAATCTAAGGAAGTAATGGACAACTAGGAAACTGTGCATTAAAAATTTGCAATACAGCTTTTTCTCAACGTACTGAAAAACTCAGCGAATTCAAGATAACTCTCAGCAACAAGTTCCAAGCCTAACAGAATCTACTGAAAAAAGAAATAACCGTATGGGGAAACTAGCAGAGAAATATAGTAAACCAAAGAGACCCGCCAAGTACAATGAAGGAAACTCTATCACTGGGATTCAAGAACACTGAGGAAGATTAGCAGAAAATTTTGAAGACCGATTTCATCATTCCTAAGGAGCACACACGTATCAACCAATGAATTGTCGAAAGCCGTATTGAGTGACGCTGCTGATCAGGAGAATGAGAGATAAGGATAACGTAGAATCCCTTGAAGTGAAGTGGTTGATAATCGCTTGTTTAATGGGAACTCGTCACCTTCTACACTCATTTTACAATTCATCTCAAGATCCAGTCATAAGATACTTACAGTTTAAGGAAAATGGGTAGTCTAAACCTGCAGGTCTTGGTTACTCTCTACCTAGAATCTTTTGTTGTTTGTTTACTTCAGTTAAGATGATAGGTAATTAAGTTTACATTTTTAAATCTTGACGAGAAGTTGTTTGTCCAAATTTGCTAAATCTGGGATGCTTGATGTACGAATAATTGCTAGATTTACGACTATAACCCAAACAAGTGAAAAGACCAAATCAATTTTAACACCAAATAGAAATTTATTGAATTTAATCATAAAACTAAAAACATATTGATTATTGTCATTACCATATAAACAAATTCACTTCAATGTTTAGAAGTCCCTGAGTACAATAACAGAGCAGCAACTGCAAAATAAGCTTCAGTAGAATAAATGCAAATAGAAACCACGTAAAAGCTGAGTAATATTTACAATAAACATTCATAATCAGACAAATACTTGTGAGTTCTCTTATGACAGAAAAATGTTTCCGTCTAGTTATATTCTTGTGTAAATTAACCTTATTTGTTACCGATCAATAAGATGTATTTGAAACACCATGCTTAGCAATACCTTCAGTATTTTGATGCCCCATTATCATTAGTTTTGGTTTATTTCTAGATTTCTCTGTAACATAAATCAAATGAATGTTACTGAGTATTTCAATTGATTTCAGTAGAATGCAGTGAAATCTCTCATTTTTTACAAAACACACTTCATATTGAATCAACAAATCTATGATTATTGTGATCTCATCAAGTACATGTAATAGAAGGTTTCATTATAACCAGTGTTTTTAAATCAAATTCTATTCTTTCAAAGTGTACAACAAAATAGAGTTTTATTATCATTCACATTTCTAGTAGTAATATTGAACAGTTATAACACAGAAGTATAGATATTAGTGACTGTTGAAATTACCTTACATCGAATAATTTTCACCATTGTTAATTTCTTTAAGTGATTTTAAACGTATTGAATGTATTAAACAGATCATTGACAAACACTCAGGCGGTTTAAACAGAAATAAAATGGGGGGGGGAGGAAAAGTAAGTTTCAGAGTATCATTGTTACTTGACTCACGTGCATGACTTAATTAGTGTATATTAGTGAACATTAACATTTGACCATATTTTATGTCACTAAAATTTTATTTTCAAAAGTAAAAAATGCGACAAATAACTAATTGTTTAATTAGACAGCAATAAAGGGAAATAAATGGAGAAAATTTTTCTTTTGACGAAATCATATACTTAAGCTGTGCATCCATATTCACAATTGTGTGATAAAATATGTGTCTACAGAAGAATAGGAAAGACGGCATCATAAAGTGATCCGAGACTCCAATTTTTCAATGAGATTACGAACAATCAAGAGGTTAGAGAAGAGTAGAAGCTGGAAAATAACCAAAGGATCAAAATTATGATAGGTAGTTGTCCACTTGACAGACAGTGAGGTAAGCAAAAATCAAACATCAGCTTAATCATAATCCCAGTAGATTCTGACCGTCAGTTATGTTCTTTTTAAATTTAAAATTGACCAACTAACAGATAATTTCGTGATATATCAAAATAATTAGTACTATCTGAACACCGTATAAAGGTGTTCCAGGATAAATAGTTATTGGATGATGGATCTTTAACTTAAGACTGCATCGATTCACCGTTTGTACCATTCCGGCTTAATTTTTCTAGATTGAGATTATTAGAGGAACAACATAATTGACTTCATTATATCGAATACGGTCTAAATTTACACAATTTACATCAAATAAAAGTCAGACTAACTCATGAAATTAATGATTTGTTCTTATTGTAATTATTACTTAAATTCACTCACTTGACTATCGCTTGTGCTTAATTGAATCCTTGAATTCTTCGAAACCTCTATGGCAGTGTCTAATATATTAGATGATGTTGACTCATATTTTGCAGATAGTTTCCCCGAATCACTGTGCTGATCATGAATTCCATTGAGATTTGGTTGCATTCCGTCATTTCGAAAATGGCTTGGATGATACAACTGTGTCAAACTAGTATTATGATGATTATCAATATTCGTATGCCGTTGATTATTAGTATGGATATCATTAGATGAAACACAACAAGGGGATATTGATTCATCTATCGAAGTACTTTTAGACGTTCTACGTAGCCAAAAGTCTTGAAATAAATTATCTAATTCACTAGATGAATGTAATCGAATAACTGATGATGAACCAGTATTTGAACAAATGAAATATGATTTGGAATTAAATTTAGTTGAATTGATTTTATTACTAGTAGAGTTAGTACTAGCTGTAGTAGTCGTAGTATTTGTGATGTTAATGATTGGTGGATTTCTTATGATACTTCCAGTTAATAAAGGTGCAGGTAATAAAGGAGCTGAAGCAAATCGTCGATTTTGCATATCTAACTAGAAAAAATAATTAAAACGATTCATCACAAAAGACTGCAATATACTGTACATAGGATTTCAAGTTAAACATATTTTTATAGCTTCGGATCAACTGATTGTTTCGTATACAACGAAGTAATTTATTTAACACTCATCTTGTTTTATTGCCTGAGTCTCGAAATCCTGAGTGAGATCGCTTTGTGTGGTCATGGATATGCAATACTAAGGAGTCTTACACTGGAACGAAACAGTTATCCAGTGAATACTAGCTTCGCTGGATTTCTGAAGAAAGCCAGTATGTGATATTCATTTTCGAATCCAACATCCTGCTTATTATTCTTTAATATCAACCATAACATCATTTCGCTCAACACACCTAAATGCAGCAGAGGCACATAATCTTTACTAGTCCATTATGCCTAGTCGATAATGACAAATAAAAAACTCTAACTTGTGATGTGAATAAAATCCAGTGACCTTTGAATTTACAACCTCATTTCGTTATTATCAGAAAAGCGTTTTGTGGAGATCGCAGTGATTTAATAGCTAGATTCATGAGTCAATTAAAGCTACACCACCATGGAAAACCTGGAAGCACTGGATGACCATTTTGTCTTAATATCGATCTCCTCAGTAGTGAGCATCGACGATCTCGCAAACAGGGCCCCTTTTCTGTGCGCAAATGCTTACCCATTAGACCACTGGTGCGGGTAGCACCCAATGTTGTTAATGTTTAACTTCAATCAATCCACGAAATCCTGCCACTGTTCACCATTGTCAACAGTGAGTTACTATCTCACAACAGAACCGGTTGAACTCATAATCACACGAAACGGCCATCCAGTGCTTCCAGCTTTTCCAGCTTCAATTGAGTCATGATCTCAATTATTGAAATTATATTTCCATCAAAATTCACATTAGTTTAAAGTTTACATACAATCTACACAGATATATACCTCATTAATTTTATTCTCAGATAGAATTTTATAACTTCGCTCTTCATTTAAATTAGTTGTTGTTTGAATTTGACGTGGTGTTAAATGTCTACTGCTTAATGAACTACTATTATTCAATGTATTTGAATGATTTAATAAACTATTTGATGATACACGAAAATTATATTTATGATTCTTATTCATGATAACAAACTTCGATTTATTCTGTTCAATTGCATCATTTGCATCCAACCGTTTATGTGATGATAACATTGTAATCAAACAAAATTGAAATGAAGAAAGTATTTGATATCCATTATATTTTATCTGAAGTTATGTAAACTGTTACTCGTGATCTAGAACAATGTTAACTTGTTACTAAACCGGTGAAAGCACTAAATTAAGACATAGATGTAATTGCAAACATGCACCACATTTTATTCTTCAAGAATCGGTTGTGCACCGACCAAATCGCGACACTACGGATCTACGTTGAACAATTAGTCAAGTGGAATGTGATCAAAGTTCATGAAATAATCTGCTTATTTATAATAGCCAGTCGATATTTTCTAATTACTTGTTACTGAGTATAATCTGTTCAGACATTTCAATATAACTGAAGTATTATTGACACTTAATTGCACTTCTAATCGAACAATGAATACGCATCACCTCCTTATTTTTAAGCAACATTGAATATCACATGACTAAATCACCGAATACAACATTGACTTATGTGACCTTGGCACAGTGCCAACCAACACTGTCTTATTCAGTCGAACAGCCTAGATTGAACTCAAAGTTCTTATTGGTCCTTCATGAATTGCACTTTCAGAACACTAAGTCAATACTACTCTGAGTTGTTCATTGCAACCATTCGAGATTTTGTCACGTAAAGTGAAGTAAACTGTAGGTTATAAATTTCTTCCGGTTGTCGGCTGCAAATTGTTAATGTTGATATTCGATTTTCTAATCCATTCACTGATAATTCACCTTTAGAATGTGATATTACCTTCCGTAATGTAGATGTCAATAAATCCACAAAATCAAGCATATAAATTGTTGATTGCCTTATAACGCTTAGATTAACAATCATACATTACGGTACAGATCACTATTTCGATACAAACTACAGTTATCTATGAACACTAAACTAGAGGAAAGTCAAGTTTCATTGAAGATTAGAGTAGAAATTGTGGAGAATTTAATAAAATTACGCACAATTTTCGACATCTGTGGTTCGATCAATTACTTTCGGCATTTTCAACAACTCGAATGAAATCATATATCATTATTTATAGTGTATTTTCGGAGTATTCTATAATATGCAGGTCAAATCAATGTTTTTCTCTTATAAATTAAAAATTATTGTTTGAATTTAACCACGAACACTTCACCTGTAATGTTGTTCATATTTCATATTAGAGGGAGCTCATCAGTAACAAGAAACTTAAACATCAGCTTTAAGCGTGTATTAGTATTATGCTGTTGTAATGTATTGAGGACTGAAATTGATCACTGTCTATATTTTAGTGTACGTCTTGGGTGAGCAAACTAAACACCGCCACTTGGACACATATTCAAAGGAAGTTGGGCCATAGCTAGAAAAGGAATTCATGACACGTGTTTGATCTTAAACGAAGATCAATACTAGGATTTACGTTTGTCCAGTTGAAGAGTTTCATGTCAGATGAAACACATGTACTAGTTATCACTGTTATTCACCATTCAACTTCCTCAAAATTTTTGCTGTACACGTTATGCTACTAAATAAAAATTCATTAGTACATTTTACAAGATAAAACATAAGGGAATTACCCAACACGTGATAATTCTTCATTGTTCACATTCGTCATAGATACTGTATGAGAACAAGGTCTGGCCACAGATAATGAGGAGCTGGACTTAACAGTATACGTAACCAAATCAGAAATAGGTCTCATATTTTCAGGGTTTCAGACATCTAAATGAGAATTATTATGACAATCTTGATCAGAAGTGATTATTTCTCAGTTCGGAACATTTTACTTTATCCACAGCTATTTGATTTCTAATAGTCAGTTCACAATCACTTATCTCTGTTTGCGTTCTAATCGGAATCGTGTTTTGTAAGCGATCCATAGGTTTATTTCGATTATGTCTTTGAGTTAATTACATGTATGTTAATATAAATTATTTCGTACATAATTAAAACATTTATTTGATTAAAAACTGAAATAAGTTAAATACTATTAAGGCTCTGGTAATAGAATCCTTATCATTTAAAATATACAAGACTGTTGAATGAATCATGGACTGATGTAAGTTTATTCCTATATAGAATTCATCAATGACACTGAATTACGTTTGAATGTGCAAGTCAACGGCGAAAGATAAATTCAGACGCAACAATTACGAAAAATCACAAACCTATGATTTATCACAAATATCAAAACCGTTGAACAAACTGACGAGAATAGTATCTATCTAGTTGAATAGATATTACCTCTGTAAAAAGGGTGAATGGAAACGGGTTCAAGCATAAATGGGATCACAAGCATTAAATAAAGTATTTCGAGCTACCTCTTTTTATATACATCCAAAAATTAAACCAGCAATACAAAATCTAAATAATAAGTTTAACACCAAAAATATAGTGAGATGAGAGAAAGGGAAATCAAATGATTTTAATGAAGTAAATGGTCAGATAAAGTACACTGAGAATAAAGAAGTAATAATTTTTACTTTGGAAATTTTACAGGATGTAACAGAAATGATAAAACCTGGTGTAATGTTATACTCAATCCAGGGAATCCGACAGAATTCCAAATTTTGCACGAATCTTATTCCTAAATGCACACAGTTAATATGCCTTTGCATAATCAGGCGAGTGAGAGAAAGTCGATCGAAAGAAATACACCTTCCCGTCGGAACATTTCATCGCCAAGTGTGTGCAACCGTCTTCATGGATGTTCTTAAGTGGCTCGTCATTAATATGACTACAACCGTTCACATAAAATACGAGTATACTGATTTGGAAAACAATCGCTTAAAAAACAAATAACAAACTTGGATTAGTAACACGAATCTCGATTCACCAACAGGATTAATATTGATAATAATGGGAGAATTTTCAAGCATATTCGATAGGTTGAATATTCACACGCATGTTCAATAGTGAGTGATTTTTCACCTCTGTCAATTTACGATTACGTTTAATTTCTTGAAAGTTTCGGTAAACTGCACTCAACTGTTATGAACAACCTCAATCAACATTCAGTGAAGACACTCACTTGGTCTGCAGTAAAATGTGTCTACTCAGAATATTGAGTAACGAAAAGTGTAATTATCATTGTGTGCTAATCACTGCCACAAAAAGAACAAATGTATGACAAACATTTATGAGTGTGTTCACTACGACAAGGCGATATCGACAACTGAATACTTCTGGATACACAAAACTGGTTTAAGTGATTTAACGCCAGTGGTTTTGGCAAACTGCGGTAAATTCGACGTTCGTTGTTCAACAATTATTTTGAAAGACTATGAGATATCAACACAATAGCCACTGTCAAACACATGACGACTCATTCAATATCATAATATAGAGTTGTAAGCAGCTGGCGAGAAACCGGGAAATTTAGTGAGTTTATGATGTTCTGCCACGTTAATTGTTCTTACTTGAGTTAAATGTATAGGTTGAGAAGGCCGGATGAAACATGTGAACATCGTCAGATGGAGATAACTATCTGAAATTGTCTCAACACGTCATTTTGATCGGAAAATTACTACCAACTAGTTACCACTAAGTAGTATAGTTAAAATACTCGGTTAACAGAATTCCACAAGTGTTTATTGACCAGACAAACAGGACATCAACAGCTTATCATTTAGTTCGTTTTTTCATCCAGTAAATGATTCATTGCGATCACATTCAATTTTGTCATAGATCTCGGATTTTCATGTATTTTCAGAAGAAAATTTCAGCAACATTTTCTGCAATAATTTTCAGATCTCTTGTAATTTCGCTTTTGAATTTTAGTGTTTTGTCTTTGGTAATCTACTTATTTTCCTTTTGCTATGCTTTCGAATCATTATACACTTGATTTATATGACTTTTCACAGCGTTAGTTAGTAGTTGGCATAAAGTTGAAATTTCGCAAATGACCATCGGAGGTATCTGTAACTGTAACGGAAATGAGTCCGAACTCATATCAATTCTTATTTGAGTACGTTTTTAAGGTAACGATGTGAAGTGAATGTAAATCTTCGTTTAACCAGCAGCTCTAACTAAAGTTCAAAGGTTACAATCTGACAATATTTGCAAATTTTATACTGTGAGATGTTGAACAGAAATGTAGACAAGTTAATTCATATTACATAGCAAACAGTCACTGGTGTACAATATAATATGCTAATGGTCGAATTGCTAGGCGCCACATTTAACCGATGGGTAGAAGTTCTGTTATTACTGAATAATTAAACGTGTTCAAGCACCTTCCAATCAAATTCTCAATTTTATAGACAGAACAATATTATTTTCGTGGATGCGATTCACAAAACCGCAACTGTCGGACTGAGACATTGTTCACCGAGATATTTCATGAGGAACGATTTGTTATAAACCAATCGATCATCCGAATGAGTAATATTGCAGATGAGGAATGTGTTCGGACGGGCAACAAAGAGATAGATAAAAGCTCTTTTTAAAGCCACGCACAAATTAATTTGAATGTTTCGATGTAGTTTATATAATAAATTCCTACCAAGTCCTAGTGAATAAGCTACATAATCACATATAAGCACTGCTACTACGACTAATAATAATGATAATAATAATAACAATTAACTATAATGTGATAACAGACCATATATTAATGGTACAATTTTATGCATAATTGAGAATAATAATGATGTTATTGAATTCGAGAAATCAGGAAACAACTGTTTCTTTGACTACAGAACGTGATACTCGAGGTAATAATCTTATGGTTATTGTCGATAACCAGTTGACAAGAATAACTTATTACAAAAATATAACCAACACATCAATAGTCTTGACCTCTTCCGCTTAAATTATCAGTCATTTACAAAATATTAGATTGTTATTCATTCAACAATTATTGACTCATTGCTTTCAGCGTGGACGAAATATACCTTGTGCATTCTCTTATCACAATGAAATACTCGCATGTTTAAATACAGAAGACAGTCACAACAAGCTGAGATGATATATGTAAACAATTCATTGAAATACTACAATGAAAATTCGTTTTCTTCTTCTATGTCACCACGTTTATTGACCTTCTGGTTCAGTGATCACTGCTGTAATTACAAATCTGTGTTAATTGAGAGATTCTTTCAATTTTTAACATTTCGCCTTAATCTAAATGGATTGTCTTTCTTTTATTACAATCATTGACCACTTAAATCTACAAAACTGAACACATTAAGTTACACTTCTACGTGATCAACAGGAAAATGTTTATCTATTTCGATCGCAAATTCTAATAACAGAAGGTGGTGCAACATGACGGTCAAATAGAATTCATGTTCATTTGTTCATAGGTTACAAATCTATATTCCAGGGTGATGGAATCAACTGACAGAATTTACGTTAATGGTTGAGATCATGAGTCCATTAAATTTAGACCACCATGGAAAAGCTGTAAAACTTAGACGGCCGCGTTGTACTGCTATGATACTCTTCATCGGTGCGCATCCACGACCCAGCCCCGTGGGACTCGAACCCATGTCTTGCGCGCGATCGATCGATCTTCAGACTACTGAGACGGCAGGTATCCATCGGTGTCTGTGTCCAACTTCAACTAACTCATATCCGTCACTATCTTCAATGAGTCATTATCTCACGACGAACCCACTTGAACTCCACTGGTCGCTGCTTCTGATTAGAACAACAGGAAATACCTCTTCATGCCAATCACTAATATGCATATTTCCATTACTATCAGAAAGGGTTTTGTGGATATTTTAGTAATTTTGTTAGTTGAGAATATGAGTCAATCATCTAGAAGTTAAGCGATAGCGCCAAACCTATAGAACCTCAGTTCTAATCTCGCGAAGCGGTACAACGAAGGAGTCTCACAATAGAACAAAACGACCCGCCGGATCTTATCTTACTTGATTTGACTTCAAGCAATCATGCTAAAACACTGCACCATCGAAAAACAATTCACAGATCATTACAAACAACAAAACGTTTCTTTGTGAAGATATTAGCACACATTTTGAACTACAAATCAACCAATCACTTAGTTACAAGTATTGCTTATTGTATCCAAAATAAACATCTGGTCAGTTGATACTGATCTATTCGGTCATCGTATTAGTTTCGAAATCTTTCGACTGCTATAACATTTGTAAAGACTCTTATTCAAATTCGTATGAAGAAATAGTTTCTGAGGATGATGCACATAAGCACGTAAGTATTCAGTCAGGTTATAATACACATATTCAGACTAAATTTTCTACCTATACTCAAAAAATTCGCCTCAATCAGCCTCGTCCATATGATCCGAATAAGTTTGGGTATCTAGAAATCGATCAGGTGAGTTGACTACAGTTTGCAATGGAGGTACTAATCTATGCGTTTGCTTATTCTCAGGAAATCTTTCCAAGATTCCGGTTTAAGTTTAACAATAAGAACGTCAAGAAATTACTTGTAAAACGTCCAGGTAATAGAATCATTTTCTTCGGACTAAAATTGTTACTGCGTCTGATCATACACACTTCAGTCCTTGAATCAAAGTTGCTTGAATTTTTTCAGTAGATCGGTTTAACGTTTTTTCTAGCATTGAGAACTTCTGCCGATATTTTGTTTCGTTCAAGCTGCCAATAGTTTAACGCCCTATGTCAAGCAAATTCCGATTTATGCAATGCATTTTAGTCTCTAGTTGGTTTCAAAGTCTTTCATTCATTCACTGTAGATTATCAATCAAATTGCATATTTTCATTCGATAAACACAGGTACAATAGAATTCGAAGGATCACGTTACTTAGGATCGATTGGCACTAATGTGGATACCCACTATGGGATTGAAGCTGAGATTTTGAATACGAGTTAGTTTTTCTATTATTCAGTAATATTGTATTGCCTTTTTTAATTTTCTACTTACACTTTGCATAAATTATTCAGCAGTTAACTTGATTACTTCATGAGAGCAGAGCAGTGTTCAGTGATTAGTTAGTTTGTGACTCGACAACTAAACATCTGAGATCCATTTTGAATGATACGTGCTAGTTTTATTTACACAACATTCACTAGATTACATTTGTCACGAGTTTAACTAACGAAAACATTTACGCTAACACAATGAATACCGGCTTAAATCTCGCCACTTTTCCAGTAAACACATACAGTATAACATCTAACAGTGACATACTCATCACTAACCCCTCAAATTATAAATATCGGCGATCTTATATTTACAGATCCTACATTCAGTGTAACCACTCTGATACATTCGAATGGGAAGATATCTGTCTATTATGAAGACGTAAGTTGCACAATTGAGTGTGAATATATTATTGGTTAAAGTACTTTAGATAGTTCTCATATATTTTGTGCATATCGGTAGTGTAGAATGCATCAAGAAGCATTGAACACGATAGAAGGACACCAAAATTTGCGATGCACACACAGACCATATGAAAATATTAATAATCCCTAATGACACATCGTATCGTAGAATATGTTTTAAAACAGTGAATTATAGGAAGTGAATTAATATCAATGGAAATTATGATGTCAAAGAAACGGTGTATGTTAGAGCTCTGTACGTGAAAATTGATATTCTGTCTTCTGAGTACCAGACGTCTGAAATGTCCACTGTAAAATATTTTAAGAGTTTTGTCGATATTCATCTCAATTCTATTAAAGATAGATCGATCATCTGACATCACTGAAATCGATAACTGAAGTGAGTGAGAATGTCTTTATACACTAGATGCAGCAGAGATCCAAGTTAGCTGTGAGGGTCAGTATGCTTACTGTGAATGCGATCAGTCGTCTTTGCATAAGACAATGTGAAAGATGACACGTTACTTAAATTGTTAGTTGATTTTGATATAGATGTGTAGCGGTAAATATATCCTCAAAATAAATAGCTCTGTACGTTTTCGACATTGGATGCTGACCACATTAGTTTTAATGGTCTCATTTAGCTGAAGGCGCTCGGTCATGCATCCGCACCAGATCACGAGTTGGAACGCCGTGCTCAACATCTGTCGCAATCGCAAGCCAGAATAGATCAGACGATCCGTGATATATTGATAGCCTATCAATCATGTTTTCGAACCTCCTCGCTTCTGTCTTTTGATTTCACTTGGTGGGTACGATTCATATTAGAAGGTGTTACTGGTTAAAGCTTTGTCAAACTCCTAATCCTTGTGGCATCTTCAGGTGGTTCTTTTATCCACTCATTCATTGTTCCACCTACCACACTTGCAGTCCTTAGTCATATCACTTCTGAGCGCAAAGAGAAGTGGATTTCGTCAAGCAGAACCGATAGTTGTTTTTTACAATGCTCAGTCTAAATAATACACTCACATGATCGTATGTTGTTTAAAGATGAAGCTGAGTTCCAAGACAAGCAGTTAGTGTAAGTGATTATGTTGGATTCTGTGTTTTATGGTTGAATATGAGAAAACGCCTAACATATTTGATAAAAAGGTAATTGTTCACCGATTGATATGTATTACTGAGTCTTTTCACATTGAATCTCAATGTTGACTATTTGTGAAATAATTTGTAGAACATAGATTTCAAAGGATGTTACACAGTCACCTTCGTAGAACAAAAATCAGAAATTGAACGATATCACTTTACATTTACTGGTTATATATTGATCACTTTCTGAAGCGAAATCCATGTGAATCATAATGCATGATGATGTTGTTTGACCGCTATTTAACGCATTATCAGAAGTTAGAAAGTCTCTTATTTTGATTCATGATTCCCTCAAACGTCTTATCACTTGTTTTCATCATGTCGAATTCGCTATTTTCATTTTGTATTCTATTATAAACATTTTGTATTTTTCATGAAACTACATACCATTTTCATGATATGAGTGTAGATGGTTTTAGTCAGTATCACAGTTGGTGCGCTTTATGAAAGCTCCGTTGCGACGTGCAACTGATGGGAGCTTTTAGAAATCGCAACCTTCTATCTCCTTGGAATATCTGAGGCTTTATTGATGGTGAAGGACGGAGTCACCCGTTCCATATCTGTTTTCAGTGGCATATCTCAAAGGGGGCTGAGAAAGCGTGCAAGAAGAAAAGGACGAGAATCAGACCAGACAATGTTCATAAAGGAACCGTTAAGGAATGACTACTCAGTTTAGTTGTATGTTATCAAGCAAGGGCATTCTAATAGGTTAAAGAAAATAAGTGCAAACAAGGTATGAGTGGATAAACAACTAACAAATGGAGTTGGTCCAGAATGAAGCTGAGGAACGAGATTATTTGTAGCTATAATATATAGTGCTGAAAACAGTACAATGATACACAAATGGCTGTCTCCCTTTTTTGTCGAAGCTATTTGAGCCGTTTTTAGATTTTATGCGGTCTTGAGTAGGTTTCGTCTTTAGTGAATGGTCTAGTTTGCTTGTATTGAGATCACGCGGCAGGAAGTGAAACCGATTCAACGTTCTAAACACGATTTAGTGAGGTATGTCGCATAATAAATCAGCTTCAAAACCATTAGTTCGTGACATTCCACTAGAACCCCATAGTTGACATTTCGGTGTTGAGTAAATGAAATCCTTGGCATAGCTCACATATTTGTGACCGGAGATACACTCAGATATAGGCCGCACAGCGAAAAACTGTAAATCTTCAAAGGTCGAAAAACCATCCTTCAAAACAAACTCAACCGCCAGTATAATCTCAGGTTCTGCATAGAGTTCATCCAGAATATTTTGATTCGTTTCTCGACAAATACTTTGCAACTATGATCACTGATTCATTTTCTGTGATGTCTGGAGCATTTTCACAAGTGATGATGTTTTCATGCAATATTACTCCTTGCCTGGTTTGAATTCCAACTACAATACGTCTATTTGTGCTGATTTTGTTTTCCTTCACTTCATTCTGTAATATGCAGAACTACCAGAGTGCATATCAAATTATTCGGGTGTTACTAGTCGGCTTTCTGCATTGCATTATTTACAATGATCGCACACACGCACGCACACTCATACATACTGTGAGTTTAAACAGAATAATCGAAAACATACTGATAAAGACATACACGTGGCAGGCATATTTGTTTATGGAATAGTGAACAGTTCTTATCAACCACTAGTGTTCTCTGATCGTTAAGTTTTCTCTAAACATTGATACATTACGGTGAGATCATTGGTATTTTTTCCAAATAATTAACGTAGTTACAATTAAATCATTTCAACTTAGAACTGAGTGTCGCTGTCAAATGTGGAGAGGAGGCGTATACATAAGAGAAATGATTGCTATCATAAACGTTTTGTTTAATCATATGTATACAACTCTTGAATGAAGTAATTAGGAATTTGAGTTCTAGTCCTTTTGGGCAGCTATTCACAGCACTTTCATGGATAGAAGTTCTAATCTGGACATAATGAAATTACACCCGTATGTAACTGGTTACGCAACCTGTGCCATGTTGTTACTACGGCTCCACAAAACAGAAATGGACTGTCCGGCACCAGTTCTGAATCTTGAAGGTGGACATCAACAAGTATTGTTGGATACATCAATCTATCAAGTCACAGATATCACAGACGTTTTTGCCACTGTTAATGATTGATTATTTATGCATCTATAAAATATTCTGTTCTTAATTTTAGCAGGAATTTCATCATATGAGATTTCATTTGTCCTAGTGCAAACCAAAATAGTGATGGAAGTCAGTCACTTGGTGATCAATTCTTAGCAACACAGGACACGATCTACTGGTCACAGTGAATCCATGGCCCAACAAAATACATTAGTAAATTGGACCTTATATCCTGTGGAGATATCATTCCACTGTCTATACAAGTAAACAAATAATTTGGAAGCAATGACAGTGGAATAGTTGTTGGTTTACTCTCTGTTTACCTTTCCGACAGCATTTTCTTACAAAAGGATAGTCAGTATAAGCACTGCAAGCATGCAAACTGGGACCCCCTGAAGAAATTGGTAACATTGGGAAACTCTTCTTCAGTGCATCGGTCTTATGAGTGCATATGATATATTTTGTTAAGTCAGAAGTCGTTGCCTCGATTTTTTGAAGCTGTGTAAACACATAAACTACCGAGTCCAAAGTATTATTCATACCGGTTAAATATCAAAACTATTGACAACATTTGAATAAGAGTTAATTCAATATGAATGAAATCGCAGAAGCTGTGCAGTTAACTACGAATTTTAATCAAATTGAAGAGTTTCATAGGATGAATGGAATTAATCAGGAGCTATCACAAAGAAATGTTGACTCGAAGGTAAAAGGTCAGGTTATTTTTGATAAACGCGCATGAGCACTTAAAATTTATAAGCTCTTTGCATTTTGAATGTTGACTAAAAAAACAATGTCAGAGCTTATGAGTAGTATTTTTCGGATGGGTAAACGTTCATACACATAACTGAAAAGCAGATTGTGCATTGCAACGCAGGATCAATGGTCATCAATGTGCACTATAGAGAAGTCACAAACAAGACCGAAGGATCCATCTAGTTCTCTGACGTTTCTAGTGATGGTTTGACTACGAACACCTTGTGAGTTAAAACTACGAAGATGCCATCATCTTCCCGCAAAACGTGTTGTGAAACATCTTCGGAAAATATCTTAACCGGACATGGTATGCCATTTATCTCCTAATTACCCTAGTGTTCACATCTACTCTGTCCCATTCTCAATTTACACATTTAACTTTCTCAGTTCACTTTAATTTCTTAACACAATCACTCTGGAAATATCCCTCTTATGCTCACATGACGTCTTCGTTATTATTTATATCAAAGTCATATCACTGTTGCTACCATTATTATCACGGTGATTATCATTAACTCCACCAACCAAATTAAATTCTTCTACCATGCATTTTATGCAGACCATTGATTTGATTATTACATTGATTACCATTTGATACCTCAAAACCAACACTACCCATAATATCGTTTGTGATATTCTTACAGAAGCATAATAATCCACTCGCATTAGTTGAAAAACGTTGTTCAAAATCTACCCCCAGTCATTCTGCTTGTCAAAACTGCGCATATGTAGCGTACAAGTTAACATTAGTCAGTACACGGATCTTATTAAATTACGTTTCACGAATCACGACTCAGAAAAAATATAAACGACGAAAGTAAATGTGGTACAAACTGCTGCGACGATCTCTGATCACAAGTATTCACATCCTTGTTCACTGACGCCCGTCACTCCTCGTCAGGGTGCATGGACCACCGACCGACATTCTCCATCTAACTCTTTCATGGGTATTCTTTTCCAGTTCTTTCCAGTCGCCATTCATCTTTTCCATGTCTACTTCTAATTATCGACAGAGCGTGTTTTTAGGCACTTAATTATTCTGGTAGAATCCTTGTGATTGAATAACAATAACAAAAGCGATGCTTAACTATAAATAATCGGACCGTAATGCGAAAATGAACACTACCTTGGAAACAAGAGCTTAGGAAATGTTTTTTTCTCAACACCACTTCTAAAAGCATATACAGAATCAACTGAAGACTGATTATTTGCAGACGGCTTGGAAACTGACGATAGTTACACGAAATCTTTTTTATAGACAACGCAACACTGTGACTCATCCGTAGAACGCACTTTTTACTCGCCAAAGAACTATATCTAACTTACATGAAAACATAAGTTCTGACAAGCCTTTATTAATTAACTTAATCCCATAGCAAGTCTAAATGCAAAGGTAGATCAACCTCATTTGTGGAGATATAAATACACTAAATCAAGTGAGTGATAAGTTTACTTCCATTCAGCGCACAAATGTTTATCACTAACTGTTTAATTAGAGTGATCAAAAAACATACATGGAAAATAATCTATAGAAAACCATTGAAATTAAATGTCCTATTGTCTAAAAGTGAAAGTCATTGTTTATTCACTTCATATGCCAACAATTCTAATTGCTGGCATATATAATAATTACAACAGCTTATTCCAAGTTCCTTTAATTTAGCATTATCTTTATATGCAAACGCGGCTAAAGTATGAAAAAAATCGGCGTTAATTAGGTAGTTCTACACGTTTCCGCCCCATACACTAGAACTGCCTTGACATTCCTATTGAAAACTTTGACCTTCGAGATGGTTGCCAATTGTTTTGAGTTCCAGGCGTTCTTCTGTTGTACATATGCTGTTCTTCCTTTGTCGATCGGCGCCTCCGCATCTGCATAGGATTCACCGTGTTCATCAATAATGCTGCCCACACATGTAAAGGTTTTTACAACTTCTAAGTCTTCTCCGTCAGGTGTGATTAGATTGTTGCATGCTGTGTTGTGTCACAGAATCTTGCTTTTTCCTTTGTGAATGTGTGTTCAGATCTATTGCCGCTGGAGTTGATGCTAAATTGGTCGTCTTCTCCTGCATTTGTTGTTGCGTATGTGACAGAAGGGCCAGATCAACTGCAAAGTCTGGGTCATCCAGCTGCATTCTAGCTGTCCACTGTATCCTATGCTTCCTCACAAATTTTGACGTCTTCATGATCCAGTCGACCACCAGGAGGAAGAGAAAGAGTGAGAGTAGGTCAGCTTGCCTGACACAGGTCTTTACTTCAAACGAGAAGGTCAGCTGTCCTCCACGCAAAATTTTACAATTTAATTCATCATAAAAATTCAGCATGATTTTGACTACCTTCTCAGGCACCCTTTGATATCCAACAGATCGTCTACGTAGTCCTTCATTCTGTTTAACAATGCCCTATTGAGGATGTTTCCTATTATTGAGAGAATAGTGGAGCTTCTATAGTTCTCACAATTGCTGTGATTGCTTTTCTTTGGTATTTTGATCAAAAGTTTTTTTTCAGTCACTTGGTACTTATTCTTTGTCCCAAATCCTACTGAAAACAATATGTAGTATCGTCGCAGTTACTGCTGCGTCTGCTTTCAGTGCCTCTGCTGGAATGCTGTCTGATCGTGCTGCTTTGCCGCTGATGATTCCTGTGATGGCCATGGTGATCTTTTCAAATATTAGTGGGCCAACATCGATTGGCAGGTCCGTCGATGCTACTCCGATGTTGTGTGGGTTCAGTGGAGTTGGTCGATTCAAGAGTTCATTGAAGTCTTCTACCCACCTGCTTCGCTGTTCTTCAAAACTGGTATGCCTTATAATTATATCTCCACCATTTCCCCATCTTTCTTTGCATCTCTACCAGTTTACATATCAGTCATACTTCACTACTATACTGATCTATGAATATTTGCTACACCTTGACAAGGCAACACTGAGGACAGAATAGTGAAACGCAGACTTATCAATTTCCGTGGTTGAATTAGAATACTATATCTCTGTCTTTTTGAGATCCCGCTTATGTTAACACACTTACACTCAATATCTGTTATTCATTTTTATGAATTTTGAATAGACATAAATAACTAAATGCTTGATACATATGCTACTGCAGACATTAATTAAACACTACCTATATCAGTCCATCCAGATATAGTGCGTTCCACTGATATCGACATAAGTAGTTGACAAAGCTAGTCAGGAATAGAATGCTTGGCTGCAGAAGGTTGGGCAGATCGAGGAAGAAAGAATGGGAACATAAAGCAATCGGTGTGTAAATGCAGGGACAATGAAGTCTGAAACAATTAATGAACATTTTGCGAATAGAGTATTTACTGTATGGTTCTCAGAGGTTCTGTTATTCCTCGTCAAATACATTCGATTATCCCCACTTGTGTTCTCGTTCATCACACTGGCCCTTCTATCCCATACTCGTGAACAAACGCAAACAAAGACAACCAGTGTAACAACAGCGAGAACTACCGAATGAAATGCACAAGTACTCATATATATATAAATATATATATATATATATATATATATATATATATATACCACTCTGTCCTAAAGAAATTAACCATTGACCCCAATAAAATGCACTTGTCCGTTGTGTCACTTCTGATTGCCATAGACTTTCCTTTGGCTACTTCCGACTGGCTCTGCACATCACCTTTCTCTCGTGAAAAATAAGGCATGCTTCTGGGACTAAACAGAAGAAACTGAGGTAGTAAGGTCTTTTTACTAATTTTCTTCGAGCTTAGCCATCCTTTCTTTCATGCTGATTCTGATATTCCAAATTGACTGTATCGGTCAATTCATTTAGCCGCAGGTGCGCGAAAAGAGGCTGTCTATGTGAATTTAGTGGACTGTTGCGGATGTAGTTTACATTTCGCTTATTAGGAAGCCAATATTCGGTTTACTTTGCATTGTGATTATATTCTGCTGTTTTTCTTCGTGGATACATATTAACAAATCAAGTCCGAATGTTCCTTCTGAACATCGACTCGACAGTGTGAACAACATTAGGCAATGCTCTATTCAGTGTTATTGTCAGTGGGTTTTTCGGTCCTCCTCTTCTTGTGATCATTTCGAAAATCCTGAGAAAATTCCTGTCTCCGTAAGTGCAGCAACAGCTAGATGAGGGAGAGATGCTGCTGTACTCAAGTCACAAAGAGGAAAATTCTTCTCGCACTTTGGAAGTTTCCCAGTTACTTACCGAAGAAACACACAAAACAATTTTGAGATGAGAATATCACGGATCCACAATCATCAAAACATCCTTCAGCGCAAAGAAGGTGTTAATCACGAAGAAATTTATACAGCGTTAAGCACCGACCAACGATGGCAATGACGACAATAAAGATCAGCTCATGAGAAGCCGCAATCGATTGTAGCGAAGTTCCAAAGAAATGTTCTCAGCATCGTGATATGAGATATAAAGGCCATAATCGGAATGGATGACACCGGATATGAAGATATCATGGTACGGCACGAAGTTGGAGAGAGAAGCACAAATGGAAAGAGATTTACAAACCTATGTGCATTCAACAAATTGCTTATAGGTGGCACAACATTCCCACACAAGTGCATAAATAAAGCTACATGGGTCTTACAGGATCACACCATGGAGAACCAGATTGATCATTTTTGCATCAGTGAAAAATGCAAGTCGGTAGATGACGTGAGAACAAGGAGAAGAACTGACATAGATTCAAATCACCACCTGATTGCATGCTGCATAAATATTTCGCTACTTGTTCCAGTCATCTATATATTTCGACAACTTAACTGTTTTTGTTTGTTTTAACACATAACTATGTCTTTTGAAAGCACAGCCTATTCAAGCGCGTTTATGAAATGTTTACGACATTTCGCTGTACAAGTTACAGGAAACCCTAGACAGAAACTTCGTGATAGCTGGCAAAACGCATTGAAAAGAAAGAAAATTATTCAGATGCCGATTATTGGACTGCTGACATAATATTGGCGATTACTCATTATTTATCGTCAGGATCAACCAAAAATACGAAAAGTACTTTTCGCGGTAGGACTCTAATTTATGGACGAGCCAATCAAAGGCGTCTGAGGAAATTCAAGGTCACGGCGCTAAGTTCGATTCGAGACGCTCACATTCGATCGCTTTACAGCAGATTTCAGAGAAGAGGTGATTGTTGAGCGAATACAACAGATGGGACTATTAAGAAGTTCCTGTGTCTGTGACTGCGGCAATCAAATGACTGCAGCACGATGTGCAGACTACCGTGATGATATTGTATTTCGTTTTGCTATATGTTGGAGAAAAAAATCGGCTCGAACTGGCACTTTCTTTGCGCGATCACGGCTCAGGCTTAGACAAATCATGATAATTGTGGCGAATTGGATCATAAAGTCTCCAGTAACATTAGCTGCGGCTTTTGCAGATGTCACGGAAACTTCCGCCATTCAGTGGTATGAATATTGCCGTGATATATGCGCAATGAAAATGACACAAGTACATGAATCGTTTGGGGGAGTTGGAAAGATAGTGGAAATAGATGAGAGAGTAATTAGAAAGCGAAAATACAACAAAGGACGTTTTATCAAGGAAGTTTGGGTAAGTAGCACTTCCGTAAATATACTTGACAGGTACTTGGATTTTATGATCGTTCAACTCAGAAGAGACATTTCCAAAGAGTAAGAAACCGTAAGGTTACGACAATAATACCAATCATCAAGGAGTACGTTCAGCCTGGCACCACGATCTATACCGATGATTGGAAAGCGTATAGATGCCTCTCGAGACTTGGTTTTGTGCATCATGTTGTAGTGCACAAACGTCATTTTGTCGATCCAATGACGGGGGTTCATACAAACAATATTGAAGGCATGTGGTATAGGCGGAATTATTTTTTAAGACCCTACCACGGTTCCAGAGGACAATTATTATGGAGCAATATGGACGAGTTCCTATACAGAATGCATTAACATTTCAAAACTTCTGAACCTTTATCAAACCTTAACAAGTGTAGAATTATGGTCTACTATGATATTAGCACTGCTCTAATAATAGACTTAATTGTAAAATTGTAGATTTGTCATGATGTAACTGCCTAATCTATAAGATCTTACGTGGAAGTTACATCATCGCCTACACCAATTCATTGCATTGTAACAATTACCAATACGTGATAGAGAACAAGCTTAGGCTATAGATGGAACAATATATTTCATATGAATAAAAGACATAACGTAACATTTAGCAGGAGGGACCACGCCTGCATGGTTGAGCCATGCCATAAGATTAACTCGTATTCATTCAATCTATTCTCCCCGCCTTCTCCATTTTTCTGTATTCCTCCGCGTTAAATATTTATTGTCTATTTCTCATATTGTCTCGTGGTAAGGCCCAATACCACTACACTACTCTCCCACCAGAATCTACGTTATGTTGGTTTGATACCAAATTGTGTGGGATTGTCGCGCGCCGGAGGTTAGCAAGAATAATAAGAATCTTTTGAATATTGATGAACTGAAAGATAAATCAGAAAGAAGGCGGCAGCATCTGGTCGGGAAACACACGTAATAATTTTAAAATGTCTCATTTAATGCTTAACACGCTTAAAATGAAAATTTGGGGGGAGACTATTCGAGCTAAACAAAGCGAGATTATAATTTTAATGAAATGACTCCGTATTGGGATATTTTGATAAGTCGCCGTAAGGTACGTAGTAATAGCCGTAGGTTAATAACATTTCCTGTTTAGAAATATTAAAAACAATCAATATTGTAGAAATGTTAAAACTGGTATCATATTTGGTCTAAATTATGAAATCAAATAACGTATGTGCCGGTAAGTTGTCTATGCGTTGATTTCCAATTGCATCGGTATTAGTGTTGATTGAGGATCAGCCGGTGGAAAAAATAGGTATTGTTGCTTCAGGTGATTTGAAATTATCAGAAATTTGTAGCGTTGAAGAAACCGGGCCGCCTAATTATATTATAAATTTCAATTCAAGAATATACATCTAGTGTTAATTTTAGTAATAGTTTCCGGAGTTTTAATTTTAAATGTTTGTTTAGCCAACAACTACCTGATAGTTTAGCTATCATACTAAGGCAGTATGCTAGTACTCAATTTTGAAACTTTATTATCTAAACTATGTTTGTCTTTTTATGTTACTAATATGGTAGACCGATTGACAAACCCAAATACGTATAGCAAGAATGACTATGATGGGTTTGGTGAGAAATGCTAAAGGCGATTCAAATGACTTTCGAATTCAAAAGGCATAGGGATATAATGCAACGCATTACGGGGTAGTTTAACACGCAGATTATTGATGTGTATGACAATTTTAAAAATAGTAAACATTGCCAGAAAAATAATTTTAAAGTTAAGACTGCTTATGAAACTTCAGGCAGGATTATGATGAGTTATAAACTTCCCATAAGAGGTTCCTGTATTTAGCATAGTGGCACTTACAAATATGTAGCAAAAGCAACTGGAATATATATACATATCAAGTACAAAAAAACATCCAGTAAAATAGTTAAACTCGCCTGTATATTTTTGAAAATTGGATTATTCAGTAGACGACATATGTAACGCCATTCGTGAGAAGTAATGATCCAAAAGCATCCAGAATAAAACATACAGTATGGTAATTAATTCCAGGATCCTTGATGCCGCTGACGTTTTTGTCACTTGCTCGGATCAGAACAATTGAATGAATCCAGATAATTGTGTGGTTGCCATTGAACGAGCCATCTAAAATGACCTTATGATTGCAGAAAACTTATAGCTAAAACTCACCGTATGTTTTTGTAGTAGTGTCGTCCTTGTTGTTTGGCAATGGAACTCGAGAATTGGAAATTAGGCAGGCAGTGGTCGGAAAAAAAAAGATATTACAGGATAGTGCATAGTTTAAGACAGAATGAGTTAAGTGAAGGAACACTAAGAATTAGATCCAGAAAAATATTTAGTCCTTGATTTCATGGTTAGTCCATGTATATTGAGGTTATTTGCAGGTCATATTTGCTAGAGCTTGGTGGTAAACTAAGTTTATTTCGCTGAAGCATGAAAATGCTACTAAAACTTGTTAACGAATCATCAAAAGCTAATTAGTTAATGTAGATGACAAGTTTTTATTGTTGATTGAGCTAGAAAGTTACGAGAACTAAACAATATAACATTACGATAATACATATGAACATTATTCAGAGGACTATTAGAATAATGGGTTTACATAAGTATATATAGATCCAGAGATATCAGGTGAAAAAGAGAAAAAATAATAATAGGTTGCGCTTCTTAAGTCGGGCTCACCAATGTAGAATTATGGTCTACTATGATATTAACACTGCTCTAATAATAGACCTAATTATAAAATTGTAAATTTGTCATGATGTAACTGCCTAATCTATAAGATCTTACGTGGAAGTTACATCATCGCCTACACCAATTCATTGCATTGTAACAATTACCAATACGTGATAGAGAACAAGCTTAGGCTATAGATGGAACAATATATTTCATATGAATAAAAGACATAACGTAACATTTAGCAGGAGGGACCACGCCTGCATGGTTGAGCCATGCCATAAGATTAACTCGTATTCATTCAATCTATTCTCCCCGCCTTCTCCATTTTTCTGTATTCCTCCGCGTTAAATATTTATTGTCTATTTCTCATATTGTCTCGTGGTAAGGCCCAATGCCACTACACAAGTTCCTAAATCATGTGAAAGAAGAATATCCATTGTAATTCATCAGTTTTTTATAATATATTTTTACTTTATACCTACTCTCTTCTGATTGGCTAATGATCTCAAGGTCTTTTAAACGTACGTTCAAAGGTCGTCAATAAAATAGTGTTTCACCCTTTTCGCACTTTAATAGGCTGGTTGAAATACTTTGTACTGAGAATTTTATATTGTACCAAAATTATAGTCTTAAACAAAGTAACTAACAATGATATTATTTGAATTCAAGGAAGTAATGGACAACTAGGAAACTGTGCATTAAAAATTTGCAATACAGCTTTTTCTCAACGTACTGAAAAACTCAGCGAATTCAAGATAACTCTCAGCAACAATTTCCAAGCCTAACAGAATCTACTGAAAAAAGAAGGAAATACTATGTATGATAACTGGGAAATGCTCGACTTTGTATTATCTTTAACGCTCCAGGTGATTCAGGGCTGCAACAAGCATCATAATAAGGAATTCATCTCTATGAAATCCTGAACAACATTTAGCAAAGGTACAGAAAATGTCAAAGCACAAGCTGAATACAATGAGGCAAAAAAGCAAGTAAAGAGGAGAATTAGAGCCGACAGACAGAAATCTGTAGTGACCTACTTTTGTCTACAGAACGCGATTGGTTCAATGAAAACAATTATTATTATAACTTATTGTACCAGTGACTGTTTTACTGTGCTCGTTTGTTTAACTGTGCTAATGACAGCCATTATACTTACTCTCCCGTTGACTTTGAACTTGTACGAATCCGGTTACGCTCAGTAACCACACTTGTACTCCTTTGGCACGATCTCGGTATTCTTTTGATACCACGAGATCGCCAACAAATACATCTCGACTACAGCCATCATCTGTCTTCTGATTTTTGGCCTACGGGGATCTTATTAGTTAATTGGCACGTAGTCTTGTAGCGGTGTTCGTAGTCAAGCTCAACTCGACACCACGCTACAAATCCATGCGAGACCAAGAAACGATAGTGGGAAAACCTGCAAAACAAGTAGAAATGACCCTATGGGGCAACTGGCAGAGAAATATAGTAAACCAAAGAGACCCGCCAAGGACAATGAAGGCAACTCTATCACTGGGATTCAAGAACACTGAGGAAGATTAGCAGAAAATTTTGAAGAACAATTTCATCATTCTGAAGGAGCACACACGTATCAACTAATGAATTGTCGAAAGCTGTATTGAGTTACGCTTCCGATCTGGAGAATAATAGATAAGGATAACGTAGAATCCCATGACTGAAGATTCAGCGAGTCAAATTGTGACTGGGCCAGCAGCGTTAAGTGGCTTTCTTTTTGTTGAATAATATCTGGTTATTAATGAAACAAACATTAGGTTTTATTTAATAATTTATAATTTAACTCATGACAATTTGAAGATCATTTGCTTCGCACTTTAACGATACCTTAGACCGTGAGAATTAAGTTTTTTCACGTCCTTCACTTCACTGAACTTCTAAATATTATCGTTGAATATGATCAGCGCGAATCAAGTCGAAATGTACATAAATTCCAGTTCAGTAAAACTTGTGCTTGCTTCAAAACTATGAGCTACTCACTATAAAGAAAATGAATGTCACTTTTGGAGGAATTTTATGGTGTACTGTGAGATATTGGTAAAACATTGTGAAGTAGTTGATAATCGCTTGTGTAATGGGAACTCGTCACCTTCTACACTCATTTTACAATTCAACTCAAAGTCCAGTCATAAGATACTTACAGTTTAAGGAAAATGGGTAGTCTAAACCTACAGGTCTTGTTTACTCTCTACCTAGAATCTTGTGTTGTTTGTTTACTTCAGTTAAGATGATAGGTAATAAAGTTTACATTTTCAAATCTGTGTATGAGTTTATGAGTTCGTTTTGGCTGCTCACTGAACTGATCATGACATGATTAGTTGATGAAAAGTGCTATGTCCAAATTTGCTAAATCTGGGATGCTTGATGTACGAATAATTGCTAGATTTACGACTATAACCCAAACAAGTGAAAAGACCAAATCAATTTTACCACCAAATAGACATTTATTGAATTTAATCATAAAACTAAAAACATATTGATTATTGTCATTACCATATAAACAAATTCACTTCAATGTTTAGAAGTCCCTGAGTACAATAACAGAGCAGCAACTGCAAAATAAGCTTCAGTAGAATATAAACAAATAGAAACCACGTAAAAACTGAGTAATATTTACAATAAACATTCATAATCAGACAAATACTTGTGAGTTCTCTTATGACAGAAAAATGTTTCCGTCTAGTTATATTCTTGTGTAAATTAACCTTATTTGTTACCGATCAATAAGATGTATTTGAAACACCATGCTTAGCAATACCTTCAGTATTTTGATGCCCCATAATCATTAGTTTTGGTTTATTTCTAGATTTCTCTGTAACATAAATCAAATGAATGTTACTGAGTATTTCAATTGATTTCAGTAGAATGCAGTGAAATCTCTCATTTTTTACAAAACACACTTCATATTGAATCAACAAATCTATGATTATTGTGATCTCATCAAGTACATGTAATAGAAGGTTTCATTATAACCAGCGTTTTTAAATCAAATTCTATTCTTTCAAAGTGTACAACAAAATAGAGTTTTATTATCATTCACATTTCTAGTAGTAATATTGAACAGTTATAACACAGAAGTATAGATATTAGTGACTGTTGAAATTACCTTACATCGAATAATTTTCACCATTGTTAATTTCTTTAAGTGATTTTAAACGTATTAAATGTATTAAACAGATCATTGACAAACACTCAGGCGGTTTAAACAGAAATAAAATTGGGGGGAGGAAAGGTAAGTTTCAGAGTATCATTGTTACTTGACTCACGTGCATGACTTAATTAGTGTATATTAGCGAACATTAACATTTGACCATATTTTATATCACTAAAATTTTATTTTCAGAAGTAAAAAAGCGATAAATAATCCATTGTTTAATTAGACAGCAATAAAGAAAAATAAATGGAGAAAACTTTCCTTTTGACGAAATCATATACTTAAGCTGTGCATCCATATTCACAATTGTGTGATAAAATATGTGTCTACAGAAGAATAGGAAAGACGGCATCATAAAGTGATCCGAGACTCCAATTTTTCAATGAGATTACGAACAATCAAGAGGTTAGAGAAGAGTAGAAGCTGGAAAATAACCAAAGGATCAAAATTATGATAGGTAGTTGTCCACTTGACAGACAGTGAGGTAAGCAAAAATCAAACATCAGCTTAATCATAATCCCAGTAGATTCTGACCGTCAGTTATGTTCTTTTTAAATTTAAAATTGACCAACTAAGAGATATTTTCGTGAAATATCAAAATAATTGGTACTATCTGAACACCGTATAAAGGTGTTCCAGGATGAATAGTTATTGGATGATGGATCTTTAACTCAAGACTGCATCGATTCACCGTTTGTACCATTCCGGCTTAATTTTTCTAGATTAAGATTATTAGAGGAACAACATAATTGACTTCATTATATCGAATACGGTCTAAATTTACACAATTTACATCAAATAAAAGTCAGACCAACTCATGAAATTAATGATTTGTTCTTATTGTAATTATTACTTAAATTCACTCACTTGACTATCGCTTGTGCTTAATTGAATCCTTGAATTCTTCGAAACCTCTATGGCAGTGTCTAATATATTAGATGATGTTGACTCATATTTTGCAGATAGTTTCCCCGAATCACTGTGCTGATCATGAATTCCATTGAGATTTGGTTGCATTCCGTCATTTCGAAAATGGCTTGGATGATACAACTGTGTCAAACTAGTATTATGATGATTATCAATATTCGTATGCCGTTGATTATTAGTATGGATATCATTAGATGAAACACAACAAGGGGATATTGATTCATCTATCGAAGTACTTTTAGACGTTCTACGTAGCCTATAGTCTTGAAATAAATTATCTAATTCACTAGATGAACCAGTATTTGAACAAATGAAATATGATTTGGAATTAAATTTAGTGGAATTGATTTTACTACTAGTAGAGTTAGTAGTAGTTGTAGTAGTCGTAGTATTTGTGATGTTAACGATTGGTGGATTTCTTATGATACTTCCAGTTAATAAAGGTGCAGGTAATAAAGGAGCTGAAGCAAATCGTCGATTTTGCATATCTAACTAGAAAAAATAATTAAAACGATTCATCACAAAAGACTGCAATATACTGTACATAGGATTTCAAGTTAAACATATTTTTATAGCTTCGGATCAACTGATTGTTTCGTATACAACGAAGTAATTTATTTAACACTCATCTTGTTTTATTGCCTGAGTCTCGAAATCCTGAGTGAGATCGCTTTGTGTGGTCATGGATATGCAATACTAAGGAGTCTTACACTGGAACGAAACAGTTATCCAGTGAATACTAGCTTCGCTGGATTTCTGAAGAAAGCCAGTATGTGATATTCATTTTCGAATCCAACATCCTGCTTATTATTCTTTAATATCAACCATAACATCATTTCGCTCAACACACCTAAATGCAGCAGAGGCACATAATCTTTACTAGTCCATTATGCCTAGTCGATAATAACAAATAAAAAACTCTAACTTGTGATGTGAATAAAATCCAGTGACCTTTGAATTTACAACCTCATTTCGTTATTATCAGAAAAGTGTTTTGTGGAGATCGCAGTGATTTAATAGCTAGATTCATGAGTCAATTAAAGCTACACCACCATGGATAACCTGGAAGCACTGGATGACCATTTTTTCATATTATCGAACTCCTCAGTAGTGAGCATCGACGATCTCGCAAGCAGGGCCCCTTTTCTGTGCGCAAATGCTTACCCATTAGACCACTGAGCCGGGTAGCACCCAATGTTGTTAATGTTTAACTTCAATCAATCCACGAAATCCTGCCACTGATCCGCATCCCTACGAACGCAATATTCAGATCCTGGATACAAACCACTCTGATGTGGTATGATAATTTGTCCAACAAATACAGCACACTTCTCCTGGTACCGTTCTGCGCAAAAGACTTTCGTTGGCAACTCGAGGATCAACGATCACTTCCTGTTCCGCCAATTTCCTCCGTCCTACAACCGCACTTCTTCCGATCAGTCCCACGAATCAAACCGCTATCGAAAGTGTAAACCCTTTCTAGCGGGGGGCTCCTGTAGTGACCTACTTTTGTCTACAGAACGCGATTGGTTCAATGAAAACAATTATTATTATAACTTATTGTACCAGTGACTGTTTTACTGTGCTCGTTTGTTTAACTGTGCTAATGACAGCCATTATACTTACTCTCCCGTTGACTTTGAACTTGTACGAATCCGGTTACGCTCAGTAACCACACTTGTACTCCTTTGGCACGATCTCGGTATTCTTTTGATACCACGAGATCGCCAACAAATACATCTCGACTACAGCCATCATCTGTCTTCTGATTTTTGGCCTACGGGGATCTTATTAGTTAATTGGCACGTAGTCTTGTAGCGGTTTTCAATCAATCCACGAAATCCTACCACTGTTCACCATTGTCAACAGTGAGTAACTATCTCACAACAGAACCGGTTGAACTCATAATCACACGAAACAGCCATCCAGTGCTTCCAGCTTTTCCAGCTTCAATTGAATCATGATCTCAATTATTGAAATTATATTTCCATCAAAATTCACATTAGTTTAAAGTTTACATACAATCTACACAGATATATACCTCATTAATTTTATTCTCAGATAGAATTTTATAACTTCGCTCTTCATTTAAATTAGTTGTTGTTTGAATTTGACATGGTGTTAAATGTCTACTGCTTAATGAACTACTACTATTCAATGTATTTGAATGATTTAATAAAGTATTTGATGATTCACAAAAATTATATTTATGATTCTTATTCATGATAACAAACTTAGATTTATTCTGTTCAATTGCATCATTTGCATCCAACCGTTTATGTGATGATAACATTGTAATCAAACAAAATTGAAATGAAGAAAGTATTTGATATCCATTATATTTTATCTGAAGTTATGTAAACTGTTACTCGTGATCTAGAACAATGTTAACTTGTTACTAAACCGGTGAAAGCACTAAATTAAGACATAGATGTAATTGCAAACATGCACCACATTTTATTCTTCAAGAATCGGTTGTGCACCGACCAAATCGCGACACTACGGATCTACGTTGAACAATTAGTCAAGTGGAACTCATCACTTTACATCAACTTTCTTGATTATGAGAAGGAATTTGACAGTGTGGATAGGAGAACACAATGGAAATTTCTTCGACACCATGGAGTGCCTGAAAAAATCGTTAACATCATCGGAAAATCATTCAACGTATTTCTGTACAAAGTGGTGTATGAAGGACGGCTGACAGATGCATTCCAAGCAAGGAATGAAGTCGGACAAGGTTGTCTCGCCAAGTTCGGTAGTTTAATTCACTTCGTAAAACCTGTTCATTTACTTAAACTATAAGCCATGTAAGGAAACTCTAAGAGTAGATGGAAAGATTTTAAGTTAAATGAGGAGCAACACACTTCAAGAGATTACGAGAAAGTTCTCCTGCTCAATTATCTAAAATAATATTTGACCAAACACTGAAATTAGTAACAAAATGGGAGCAATGATGTGATGTACCTGATACAGAATTGACGAGTTAACATGAATCCATTGAGTAAGAAACATGTTATTCCATTATAAGGAAATTACAATATTCAATTCAGACGTGTTCAGCGCACACACCTGGATACACATTTTGGAATGCAGTATCTGACAGAGCATGAACTTATGGAACTCATCACTTCAGTTCTAATGAATGACTTGTGCCCAGTCGTGTTAGTAACTGGAATGCCTTATAATTATATCCCCATCATTTCCCCATCTTTCTTTGCATCTCTACCAGTTTACATATCAGTCATACTTCACTACTATACTGATCTATGAATATTTGCTACACCTTGACAAGGCAACACTGAGGACAGAATAGTGAAACGCAGACTTATCAATTTCCGTAATTGCATTAGAATACTATATCTCTGTCTTTTTGAGATCCTGCTTATGTTAACACACTTACACTCAATATCCGTTATTCATTTTTATGAATTTTGAATAGACATAAATAACTAAATGCTTGATACATATGCTACTGCAGACATTAATTAAACACTACCTATATCTGTCCATCCAGATATAGTGCGTTCCATTGATATCGACATAAGTAGTTTACAAAGCTAGTCAGGAATAGAATGCTTGGAAGATCGAGGAAGAAAGAATGGGAACATAAAGCAATTGTTGTGTAAATGCAGGGACAAACAAATTCAATTCAATGTATAGAAGTCCCTGAGTACAATAACAGAGCAGCAACTGCAAAATAAGCTTCAGTAGAATAAATACAAATGTAGATGTCAATAAATCCACAAAATCAAGCATATAAATTGTTGATTGCCTTATAACGCTTAGATTAACAATCATACATTAAGGTACAGATCACTATTTCGATACAAATTACAGTTGTCTATGAACACTAAACTAGAGGAAAGTCAAGTTTCATTGAAGATTAGAGTAGAAATTGTGGAGAATTTAATAAAATTACGCACAATTTTCGACATCTGTGGTTCGATCAATTACTTTCGGCATTTTCAACAACTCGAATGAAATCATATATCATTATTTATAGTGTATTTTCGGAGTATTCTATAATATGCAGGTCAAATCAATGTTTTTCTTTTATAAATTAAAAATTATTGTTTGAATTTGACCACGAACACTTCACCAGTAATGTTGTTCATATTTCATATTAGAGAGAGCTTATCAGTAACAAGAAACTTAAACATCAGCTTTAAGCGTGTATTAGTATTATGCTGTTGTAATGTATTGAGGACTGAAATTGATCACTGTCTATATTTTAGTGTACGTCTTGGGTGAGCAAACTAAACACCGCCACTTGGACACATATTCAAAGGAAGTTGGGCCATAGCTAGAAAAGGAATTCATGACACGTGTTTGATCTTAAACGAAGATCAATACTAGGATTTACGTTTGTCCAGTTGAAGAGTTTCAAGTCAGATGAAACACATGTACTAGTTATCACTGTTATTCACCATTCAACTTCCTCAAAATTTTTGCTGTACACGTTATGCTACTAAATAAAAATTCATTAGTACATTTTACAAGATAAAACATAAGGGAATTACCCAACACGTGATAATTCTTCATTGTTCACATTCGTCATAGATTCTGTATGAGAACAATGTCTGGCCATAGATAATGAGGAGCTGGACTTAACAGTATACGTAACCAAATCAGAAATAGGTCTCATATTTTCAGGGTTTCAGACATCTAAATGAAAACTATTATGACATACTTTATAAGGTTCAGTGAATAATCTATGGTTAACATCCAAAGTTGAAGGTGCTTAATAAGTTTCTAACTGTTCTCCTTCTTCCAAGTGATTATTTCTCAATTTGGAACATGCGACTTTATCCAAATCTATTGGATTTCTTACAGTGAGTTCACAATCACAGTTCTCTGTTTGTGTTGTATTCGGAATCGGGTTTTGTAAGCGATCCATAGGTTTATTTTCATTATGTCTTTGAGTTAATTACATGTATGTTAATTTAAATTACTTCGTACGTAATTAAAACATTTATTTGATTAAAAACTGAAATAAGTTAAATACTATCAAGGCTGTGGTAATAGAATCCTTATCCTTTAAAATATACAAGGCTGTTGAATGAATTACGGACTGATGTAAGTTTATTCCTATATAGAATTCATCAATGACACTGAATTACGTTTGAATGTGCAAGTCAACGGCGAAAGATAAATTCAGATGCAACAACAACGAAAATCACAAACCTATGATTTATCACAAATATCAAAACCGTTGAACAAACTGACGAGAATAGTATCTATCTAGTTGAATAGATATTACCTCTGTAAAAAGGGTGAATGGAAACGGGTTCAAACATAAATGAGATCACTAGCACTAAATAAAGTAATTCAAGCTAACTCTTTCTATATACATCCAAAAATGAAACCAGCATTACAAAATTTAAATGAGAAGCATATCACTAAATGAGTAATGAGATGAGAGAAGGAGAAGCAAAATGATTTTAATGAAGTAAATGGTCAGATAAAGTACATTGAGAATAAAGAAGTAATAATTTTTACTTTGGAAATTTTACAAGATATAACAGAAATGATAAAACCTGGTGTAATGTTATACTCAATCCAGGGAATCCGACAGAATTCCAAATTTTGCACGAATCGTATTCCTAAATGCACACAGTTAATATGCCTTTGCATAATCAGGCGAGTGAGAGAAAGTCGATCGAAAGAAATACACCTTCCCGTCGGAACATTTCATCGCCAAGTGTGTGCAACCGTCTTCATGGATGTTCTTAAGTGGCTCGTCATTAATATGACTACAACCGTTCACATAAAATACGAGTATACTGATTTGGAAAACAATCGCTTAAAAAACAAATAACAAACTTGGATTAGTAACACGAATCTCGATTCACCAACAGGATTAATATTGATAATAATGGGAGAATTTTCAAGCATATTCGATAGGTTGAATATTCACACGCATGTTCAATAGTGAGTGATTTTTCACCTCTGTCAATTTACGATTACGTTTAATTTCTTGAAAGTTTCGGTAAACTGCACTCAACTGTTATGAACAACCTCAATCAACATTCAGTGAAGACACTCACTTGGTCTGCAGTAAAATGTGTCTACTCAGAATATTGAGTAAGGAAAAGTGTAATTATCATTGTGTGATAATCACTGCCACAAAAAGAACAAATGTATGACAAACATTTATGAGTGTGTTCACTACGACAAGGCGATATCGACAACTGAATACTTCTGGATACACAAACCCGGTTTAAGTGATTTAACGCCAGTGGTTTTGGCAAACTGCGGTAAATTCGACGTTCGTTGTTCAACAATTATTTTGAAAGACTATGAGATATCAACACAATAGCCACTGTCAAACACATGACGACTCATTCAATATCATAATATAGAGTTGTAAGCAGCTGGCGAGAAACCGGGAAATTTGGTGAGTTCATGATGTTCTGCCACGTTAATTGTTCTTACTTGAGTAAAATGTATAAGTGCGGAAGGCCGGATGAAACTTGTGAACATCGTCAGATGGAAATAACTATCTGAAATTGTCTCAACACGTCATTTTGATCGGAAAATTATTACCAACTAGTTACCACTAAGTAGTATAGTTAAAATACTCGGTTAACAGAATTCCACAAGTGTTTATTGACCAGACAAACAGGACATCAACAATTGTGCCTCGACCAAAATATATAAACATCTCGGTCCTACGAGATGTCAGTTGTGTTCACAGTAACGCAGCAGTTAATTTTCAAACTGCGAAATCGAGTGACATGTGTTCGGATAACTCGAGAGTACATTATACTGACTTGTACCAACTACCATGAAACCTGACTTCACGGTTTTCTGACAACAGTCTGCAAACACTGAACATTATCTAGCTCGATCAACATATCTCTCAATAAAATCATCTAAAAATATGAATTTGAAACTGTCAAGACAGGGCATAGCTGACATGCTATTGAAATATTCAACTGCAACTGCTTCTTTCCAATAGAATGCATTTCAATTCTATTTATTAATGAAGACACACTTCAATACCAAATGACATATCAAAATGTATTCAACCTCACGACAAATTTCATCTCATCCACTGACACACCATACACAACCATAATCAATATTCAGTGAACACATACATTTGGTCAACAGTCAAATGTGTTTATCCAGAATGTCGGATGAGGATGAGTTTATGCTTCACAGTGATTGGCATCAAACGGTGCACAGAAGGTGATGTGGATTATATCATCAGGATGATTCATCACAGTCTCATAGACCGATACACATAGGAAGTAATAAGTAGTTGAGTGTCGAAGAATCGGGATTATTAATGCGCGCTCCATAGTTTGATAAACTAAGGAAGTGAGAGCTAGATGATTCTATGAGAAACCGATCACTGAACTCGTTTGAAATTAAATAGTAGGTGGTTACAGTGTTTGTTCATAGCTGGAGCAAGACCTTCTATGAATTGATAGTCAAAATATTTGCTTTCACTTCATTTTGTTTATAGCAAAGTAGTAATCTTTTGTAAAGTAACAATTTCACTGATCTTTATTCTGTGCGTGTAGGTGATCATCAGTCAAATGAAGAACTTACTATTAGAAAGCCATGTTTCTTTGTTCTAAATAACATTCATATTACGCCCATTATACATAACAGAGAATAAAGTACACTATATTATTTAATTAATGAGATCAGGCGAGTGAGAGAAAGTCGATCGAAAGAAATACACCTTCCCGTCGGAACATTTCATCGCCAAGTGTGTGCAACCGTCTTCATGGATGTTCTTAAGTGGCTCGTCATTAATATGACTACAACCGTTCACATAAAATACGAGTATACTGATTTGGAAAACCATCGCTTAAAAAACAAATAACAAACTTGGATTAGTAACACGAATCTCGATTCACCAACAGGATTAATATTGATAATAATGGGAGAATTTTCAAGCACATTCGATAGGTTGAATATTCACACGCATGTTCAATAGTGAGTGATTTTTCACCTCTGTCAATTTACGATTACGTTTAATTTCTTGAAAGTTTCGGTAAACTGCACTCAACTGTTATGAACAACCTCAATCAACATTCAGTGAAGACACTCACTTGGTCTGCAGTAAAATGTGTCTACTCAGAATATTGAGTAAGGAAAAGTGTAATTATCATTGTGTGATAATCACTGCCACAAAAAGAACAAATGTATGACAAACATTTATGAGTGTGTTCACTACGACAAGGCGATATCGACAACTGAATACTTCTGGATACACAAACCCGGTTTAAGTGATTTAACGCCAGTGGTTTTGGCAAACTGCGGTAAATTCGACGTTCGTTGTTCAACAATTATTTTGAAAGACTATGAGATATCAACAAAATAGCCACTGTCAAACAGATAATAATAATAATAATAATAATAATTTATATTCTGAAAAAATGATAATTACAGAATTCACGCCAGTTTACAGGTATGATCAATTTGATATAAATAATATCATAATATGTAAAGAACAAACATGTGATATGAGTTTTATGTTTACTAGTTCAGTAATTGTTTAGGTATTACAGCGATCCATTGTATCAGCCGGGAACATGTAATATTTCTTAACTGGACAGTCTGTTGATTTATAAACAATGTAATTAAGGTCATTTCGTGTGCCAGATCGATTTAATGATAAATATCTACAACTAGAGAAATTAAAACGAAAACAGAGAGCACGGAACAACAAAGCAGTAATTACCGAAATATGTCAAACAGATCTATCAAAATGCGTATGTCATGTGACACAGTGATATACTGTTGATGATATTCAAATTAGTTAAACTAGCTGGGGACGGTATTAACATAAAGTGACAGCAAGTTGGTGGTTTTATCCAGAGAATGCACTAATAAAAATGCCTAAACATTTAAAGTTCCTATAATAACACTTGTGGAGTGAGATACACTTGCAGGTGCTAGAGCATTCAATGCATTTTCGGAGGAGCAGTATGCATCGATGCAACGTACAAATAATGGGAGTGATTTTATCGTACGGATAAGTTCTGGTAGGTTATTCCAGAGTCTAGAAAATTTACAGGCAAAGTAATTCATATAAAGAGATGATTTAGAATAAGTTTGTTTCACAAGTGCCAAGGAATTACGGGTTTCATAATGAGGAGTTTCTGCGTATTGAATTACATGATTGGATGTAAAGGATAATTTATTAAGTAGTTTGAAGAAAAAAAAGATTTAGTTTGAGTCTCCTCTTCCATAAAGGGTCTAGCTCTAGTTTTTTACATCTAGAATTATAAGTTAAGGTACAATCAGCTCCAAGAATACGAAGTGTAAATCGTCTCTGTACTGATTCCAGCCTTAATTTATCCTTTATGCGCGCACTGCTAAGAATAAACGTGCAATATTCTAGAAGAGGTCGAACACAAACTTTGTTCATTAAAATTCGTGATTCATTGTTATGAAGGTTTCGAATTATGTAACCTACTAGTCGTTGTGACTTGGAGGTCTGTTTCGATATCTGTTCTGTAAGCGATAAGTCTTGGGAGTATCTAAGTCCTAAGTCTACTACTGTATGTAACCTAGATAACATTTCTCCATTTTTGGTAAGGCCTAGGTTATGTGATGTATCGCCGAAGCATATCCATCCACATTTGGCCGTATTAAGTTGCAGTTGCCATTTTAAGCACCACTGTGCTACCTTGTTAAGCTCCAAGTTAATGCAAGTTTGCATATTTTCCAGCTCATGTGGAGAAAATGAATATACTAGTTTAAGATCATCTGCATATAGAAGGGGCTTACCTACACAAAAATTTTCGCAAATGTCATTGATAAACACTAAAAAGAGCAAAGGGCCTAAGACACTACCTTGTATTACACCACTTCTAACGGGGACAGCGTTAGACAATGAAGAGTTAATTTTAACTATTTGATGTCGATTGCTGAGAAATGAATCAATCCAATTTAGCAAAGGATTTTGAACCCCATAAGATGCAAGTTTGCCTATAAGAAGTTAACCATGTCAAAGGCCTTAGAAATGTCCAGATATAGCACTAAGACTAGACATCGTTGGCTACGTAGAGAGTAGACTAAATTAAAGAAGTCAAAATGACATGTCATGCAAGATCGATTTTTGAGAAATCCATGTTGAGTATCATTGATAAAGTTTCCAGCGAGTAAATAGTTGGAAAGTTCATCACTTACAATTTTCTCCATAATCCTAGAGATTACTGGAGTAATATTTATTGGCCGATAATTGTTCATGTCAGTCTTATCTCCAGATTTATAACGTGGTATGATGTACGCGGTTTTCCAACAGTAAGCGTAAGAACCAGTTTCCATAGAGAGAGTAAACAGCTTTAGAAGAAGAAGTGAAATATCTGGACCACCGTATTTGTAGAGAAAGGATGGAATCCCGTCTGCTCCATGACCGCGCGAAAGCTTAAGGGCATTTATAGCCATATTAATTTTCTTACATGTGAAAGAGAAAGATTTTATGGAGTTGCTGGTCACGCACGTAACTCTTGAAGCAGAGCCACTTGTGGTTCCTACATCATTCGCAAAAGTACCACTGAAGAGGTCTGCCTTAGTTTTAGAGTCGTATATAAAAGTGTTATTATGCTGGATGCATGGTATATCAACATTTTGAGTTACTTTAGCGCGTTTATTGAGAAGTACAGTTAAGTTTTGTATTTTTGAGTTACTATTAAGTGCTAGTATCTCCTCATTAATGGCTTTTAACCTATGTGTCTCTTTAATTTGATTAAAAACTATTGTTATTTGCGCAGCTGCCGTGAAGTCGTTTGACTTGAAATAACGATTCTGTAGGCGTCTTAGTTTATTACGATATTTAGCTGGTATATATAATTCGTAAGGTTTATTAAACCTGTACGTTTTAAGAGGTACACAAGAATCTAAACAAGAGTTGACGATCAAATAGAATTCGTCGATAGCATCTATGAGATTAGTACATGAAAAAAAGTTATCCCAGTCTGAAAGTTTAATCAGTGAATGCAGGAGGTCCCAGTCGGCATGCTTAAAGTCTCTATATTGACAGGTTTTTTGAATGGGTCGGTTAGAAGAGGGATATATAGGGAGAGCGCATACTACTGTCTTATGGTCACTGCTTTCAAATTCATCGTATACTTTTACAGACAGTGGGATAATATCTCTACTAAATATTAGATCGAGTATACTATCACCTCTAGTTGGGGTACGAACCCACTGTGACCAACAGTGCATGTTAATGGTTGCCGAGAACTCCTCATTACATGACTGACAGCTACCGGTACTCCAGTTAATACCAGGATAAATGAAATCCCCAGTGATTACCTTAGCATTAAAGTTTAGGGCAGATGCATGTATGAATGCATTGATAATAAGATTATTCCCATTATTTGAGCTCTCAGGAGCTCTGTATATACATCCAAGGAGTAGACTATGATTCAGGGTGTTGACAGATATCCAGACTGATTCTGGTAAACTATTCAGGCCACTATCTTCAACTCTATTAGTTGTTAGGGTATCCAAAGCATATATAATACAACCACCTCCTCGCTTAGTTTCTCTGTCACAGCGATAGAGTCTATAGTTTTGGATATTTAATTCTGAGTCAGATACTGCATGAGAGCACCATGTTTCAGTGATAAGTATGAAAGAAGGCTTGGATAGAAAGGCTAATGTTCTCAAGGCTGAAATTTTGTTCAGAAGTGAACGTGCATTGATAAGTAATAGATTTAGAAAGGGCGTATGGAGTGTAAAAAAACCGAGAGCTTCCCTATTGATGTCGTGTATTTTGGATTTGCATAGACTGTGGTTTATTATGTTTGACTGATCACATGGGCGATCGCTTGAGCAAATTGTAGTGCTAGTGGGACCAGGGATTTCTGAAGGCCAAAAAAATCATTATTTTGATAAAGCGGATTAATTTGTTGAACTTGAATAAGCGGACAGTTAAGACAAGGTTGGATTGATGGTGAGTAACCCAGTAATCCATCTTGCCCAATCGGAAAGTGTTGAGAAAAGTTACGTGTTACTGGTATATTATTTAAAACGTTTGATGTTGGGTAACCTAGTAATCCATCTTGCCTAATGGGAAAGTGTTGAGAGAGGTTGCGTCTTACAGGTTTATCATTTAAAGCGTTTGAGGGTACTGGTGAGGCTCGTTGGTTTACTGTGGTCTATCCAGTATTAAGCCTACTTACATAATGATTGAAGTGACCGTCTTGTGATGATGACGACGCATTCAATATCACAATATAGAGTTGTAAGCAGCTGGCGAGAAACCGGGAAATTTGGTGAGTTCATGATGTTCTGCCACGTTAATTGTTCTTACTTGAGTAAAATGTATAAGTGCGGAAGGCCGGATGAAACTTGTGAACATCGTCAGATGGAAATAACTATCTGAAATTGTCTCAACACGTCATTTTGATCGGAAAATTATTACCAACTAGTTACCACTAAGTAGTATAGTTAAAATACTCGGTTAACAGTATTCCACAAGCGATCGATTGAACTCCAGACTACTGAAACTGCAGGTATCTATTAGTGTCAGTTTCTAACCTCATATAACTCATATTCATCTCTTACTTCAATGAGTTATTATCTCACGACGAACCCACTTGAACTCCACTGGTCGCTGCTTTTGATTAGAACAACAGGAAATACCTCTTCATGCCAATCACTAATATGCATATTTCCATTACTATCAGAAAGGGTTTTGTGGATATTTTAGTAATTTTGTTAGTTGAGAATATGAGTCAATCATCTTGATGTTAAGCGATCGCGCGCTAAACCTATAGCACCTCAGTTCGAATCTCGCGAAACGGTACCATGGAGGAGTCTCACATTAAAACAAAACGACCCGCCGGATCTTATCTTACTTGATTTGACTACAAGCAATCATGCTAAAAGACTGCGCCATCGAAAAACAATTCACAGATTATTACAACCAACAAAACGTTTCTTTGTGAAGAAAAGAGCACACATTTTGAACTACAAATCAACCAATCACTTAGTTGAAAGTATTGCTTATTGTATCCGAAATAAATTTCATCACTAAGGGTCAGGAACTTCAACCAACGATGGAAGAATCTCAGCCTATATACCACAATAGCTAGAAGAATAATGCACACACATGAGTTCATCTACCATGATCATTGGTTAACAGTGATCATATGATTTTATGTAATTTGATCGTCCTAATGGTCACCTTGAATCGTCAAGTAAAAAAAAACCGACAGACGCCTAAAAAATATATATAAGCACAACAAGTTACAACAAGAATTAATAAAGTTTTGAACAGAAAGATGAGGTGAGTGTTGATCGTAAAGTGAAAGCAGATGAGAGTATTATATGAATTTCAATTTCATTCAATGAGATAACGTTGTTTTTTATCTAAATTATTTCAGACATACCTTTTCATCTGGTCAGTTGATACTGATCTATTTGGTCATCGTATTAGTTTCGAAATCTTTCGACTGCTATAACATTTGTAAAGACTCTTATTCAAATTCGTATGAAGAAATAGTTTCTGAGGATGATGCACATAAGCACGTAAGTATTCAGTCAGGTTATAATACACATATTCAGACTAAATTTTCTACCTATACTCAAAAAATTCGCCTCAATCAGCCTCGTCCATATGATCCGAATAAGTTTGGGTATCTAGAAATCGATCAGGTGAGTTGACTACAGTTTGCAATGGAGGTACTAATCTATGCGTTTGCTTATTCTCAGGAAATCTTTCCAAGATTCCGGTTTAAGTTTAACAATAAGAACGTCAAGAAATTACTTGTAAAACGTCCAGGTATTAGAATCATTTTCTTCGGACTAAAATTGTTACTGCGTCTGATCATACACACTTCAGTCCTTGAATCAAAGTTGCTTGAATTTTTTCAGTAGATCGGTTTAACGTTTTTTCTAGCATTGAGAACTTCTGCCGATATTTTGTTTCGTTCAAGCTGCCAATAGTTTAACGCCCTATGTCAAGCAAATTCCGATTTATGCAATGCATTTTAGTCTCTAGTTGGTTTCAAAGTCTTTCATTCATTCACTGTAGATTATCAATCAAATTGCATATTTTCATTCGATAAACACAGGTACAATAGAATTCGAAGGATCACGTTACTTAGGATCGATTGGCACTTATGTAGATACCCGGTATGGGATTGAAGCTGAGATTTTGAATACGAGTTAGTTTTTCTATTATTCAGTAATATTTTTCTTGTGTTTTTAATTTTCTACTTACACTTTGCATAAATTATTCAGCAGTTAACTTGATTACTTCATGAGAGCAGAACGGTGCTCAGTGATTACATAGTTTGTGTGATTTCATGCCCTTACCTGTGTTCACAACACATATGCACTCCACTGCAGTGAAAATGTTAAATCAAATAAAATCAATTGAGTAGAAATAATGAGATGAATGATGTACTTACTCTCCAGTATGTTTAAACTACCGTAAATCAGATATATCATCAATATGACACTTGTTGGTGAATTCAATGAATCAAACTGATCACAGGTACAACAATTAGCGGTGTTAAGCGAGATTTATAAAATTTCAATGTCCCTTAGTCACTGTCTGTGGATCATTGTATATTCAACAGTTTCTAGATTGTCATATTCGTAGTTTCATGAAATTTTATCTCATTCTCTTCCTTCTACATCTAATAAGCAAACTACCATGAATATTCCGCTGGTACAACAAGATTTATCGAACCAGAATACGTTGAACATCGAAACGAAGTTCGTTCATTTTGTTCAGTTATCGAAATTAATGACATTGTAATAGCATTTTTGCATAATATTCATTTTAATTGATGGAACACTATCTGATTGAAATAACACAATCTCAGAAAATGATTTTGTATGTTTTTGATTGAGATCATGAACCGATTGATGTTAGACCACCATTGAAAACCTGGATTGATGATTTTGTATGTGTGTTGTCCGAAAGATAATCACGCTTCATCAGTTGGCCAAATGATTTTATAACCAACGTTTCAGAAAATATTCTTTTCGGTTAACTGGATTGAAACTTTCATCATATCGTTAAAATAATTGTAAGGATCCCTGAATCTCATATTTAATTGAAGCAGTTTACTTAAGTCTTGAGAAGAAGATAATAAGTCGTATCCAAACTAATTCTGTGTCAATAATAATAATAAACTGATTCTGTGCAAAGATGTAGGTTTATTTGAAAAGGCGGATATTCACTATACAGATATACGAACACATATTTTTTTCTTTGATTATTTCAGAAAAACGTTTAGTCATCAGGATAACTTATCATCGAGTATTGTCTCATGACAGTATGTCCATGAAATGATTGTTTGATAACATGTTTAATATTAAAACATTTACACCATCATTCATTGTGATTACTCCTACATTTTCTTTTAGTTACAAAAACGGATAGAAGTAACAAATTGTGACCATCCTGCAAAATTAAGGGGGTATGATATGTGAAAATCAATGATCATTTGAATCCATTGATGAGACTTGAAGGACAGTTGGCATTATCAGGATCATACTAGATTTGTTCAGTAATCAATAGACCACTATTCATAAACTAAGTCATAATCTCATTTCTCATGTGGATATACAAATACCGAAATTGATCTTCGTTGACAGGCTTAAAAGAAACATGATGAGTAGTTTTTTTAAGAATAAGTACATTTCTGCACATCATGAGAACAGAGCAGTGTTCAGTGATTACTTAGTTTGTGACTCGACAACTAAACATCTGAGATCCATTTTGAATGATACGTGCTAGTTTTATTTACACAACATTCACTAGATTACATTTGTTACGAGTTTAACTAACGAAAGCATTTACGCTAACACAATAAATACCGGCTTAAATCTCGCCACTTTTCCAGTAAACACATACAGTATAACATCTAACAGTGACATACTCATCACTAACCCCTCAAATTATAAATATCGGCGATCTTATATTTACAGATCCTACATTCAGGGTAACCACTCTGATACATTCGAATGGGAAGATATCTGTCTATTATGAAGACGTAAGTTGCACAATTGAGTATGAATATATTATTGTTTAAAGTACTTGAGATTGTTGTCATATGTTTCGTGCATATCAGTAGTGTAGAATGCATCAAGAAGCATTGAACACGACAGAAGGACACCGAAATTTGCGATGCACACACAGACCATATGAAAATATTAATAATCCCTAATGACACATCGTATCGTAAAATACGTTTTAAAACAGTGAATTATAGGAAGTGAAATGTTATCAATGGAAATTCTAATGTCTTCGCGTCGATAGGGAAAAACAGTGCATGTTAGAGCTCCCCACAAGAAAAGTGAAATTCTGCCACGCTATACAACGTCTTCTGAAGTTCAGCTGTTCGAAAAGACGACTGCTAAATATTTTGATCTATTTATTATCAAAACGTTGGTCGTGTAGATGTTCAGATTTCAGAATTCATTACATTGTAAATGTAGAATACAATAGATGTTGGATAACTAGAAAGAGAGGGTTACATATGAGATTTCATGTATGTTGAATTGAGTCGTTTTTGATTGTTTCGAAGTAACTTTCCCCCATCATGTAAAGAATTCTCTTCGGGAACGAACGGCAACGGATGGAAGTGAGCACATGAACACAATTCCACCATATGACAATAAGTTTACGTGCAGCAAATTTGTAGTGAGTTACAGTCACATTAATTTCAACGGACGTGGATTTTCATCAGACAATCTGTCACTTCGTCCCACGATAGATAGATAGATAGATACATCGTTTATCTAACTTCACTGAAGTTGAGAACTGAAGTGAGTCGGATTATCTCTGTTGATCAGATGCAGCATAGCCCAAACAGAACAGGGAATATCGGTGTGCTTCCTGTGAGTGTGATCAGTTGTGTTTGTGCAAGATAATGTAAATGACGACACGTTACTTCTATGGTTGGTCGGCTATGATATCGGTGGTTTTATGTAGATGGATATAGACTGTGACTTCTATTATTTTTTTTCAGATTCCTCATGATTTTTGGGGAAGTAAAATGGAATCGACCGTTGAAGGTGTAACTTATTGCAAAAGAAGCGGTATCACACTTTATTTATATAATGATTTAAACTCACCTACATAACCAATCATTTGTTAGACTGATATTGCCTTCTGTTTGTACCCTACTACCAGTATGTCAACACAAGAATTCACTCTAGTCTATCAGAGTGTTCACACATTTCCTCATTACAGTCTACAATATTCAGTTGTTCCGCATGTAAAATAAATTGATCGAGATGTCATTGGAGTGTTGATGGGAATAGTAAGAAATAAAATCAGAATACATTTCGAAAACTCACTGTCAACCATTATTGTTAATTGAAAATTCAATATTCATTAAGTGTTCACATATCTTGAAACGAAATCGTATTGTAGTACTTAAACAAACAGTCACAGTGGAGAGTATTTAGTATTTGTGATCACGTATTTTGAACAGTGGGCTACTGGTATTAACTGAACTACAATCAATTTGTCTGTATCTCCATTTAAACAACCGTCATCTTTGTTATTATGACAAAGCAGATTTGATTTGCTTTGATAAATTCTGAATAGTGCTGTGGCAGTTTTCTATGCTACATTCCATCATTATCGAATTTCACAGTCACGTCTGCTAACGCTTGCTAGCCTGGTATATCGAGTAATATGACTGAGAAATGTGAATGTCTCCATCGCAAACGTGCGGATGGATACTTGGTGAAGTCTTCCGTATATATGTTTAACGATTGACTGATATAAACAAGGATATATGAACGAGGATACTATGCAGACGATGCATGCATTATTTTTATTCATTCACTCACTATTCAATCCGCTAAACATACAGTCGTTGTTGATATCATTTCCAACGCAAAACGAAGGGTATTTAGTCAAGTAGAATCGATCGTTGTTTTATTAAATGTTCAATTGTCATGCTACATAGGCATGGACGGATGTTCTTGAAAGACGTTGCTGAGTTTCTGTGTTAACTATTTGCGGAATAATTTGTGACGAGTTAAACATATTTTTACAAAAGTGTTACACTGGCACCCTTGTAAAGTGAATCAGAGATGTGACGATATCATTTTTTATTTATTGGTTGGATATTGATCATTTTTGGTACTAAAATGATGTAAATCATATTTTGTGAAGATGCTGTCTGGCCGCCATTTTATCCGTAATCAGATATCAAACAGTTTCTCATTTTGAACACTCCTTAAACGAGCAAATAACTTGTTATGCTTAAAATGTCGATTGAAATTTCAAGTGTTTTCTTTTTTGCACAATTTTATTACACTAGGTAAGAAAACCTTTAACATAATTGTTTCTGAAAAATGGATCAAACACGGCACGTTGGTAGAGTATATACAGCGTCCACAAAAAAAGAAAATTGGAGCGTAATTCTGTGAAGCGTCTAACCACATGTTTTAGTTATGCTAAATCTGTTATTTTTATTCTATTAAAAGTACTTACTCCTTTGTTAATAAATTCAATGAAATGAAAAATATTTTATGGAACTACACATTTTTATGATTTTGTTGTCGAAACATAAAATATGGTTTTAAAAATTTACGTGTTTGTTTTCATTCAATAAAAACTGATTAGTCTTACAAACGTTAACAGCATTGTACTTATGAACTAACAGTACCGAGTTTATATGCAATCAACAATGAGTCCGTTGTGAATGTCCATTTTGATGAAGTTTCACTACTGAAAAATATCATTTGAAATTGACAACGTTCATCGGTTTAAGCTGAACTGTTGGAATGCAGCATAAGTATTCAATAAGACACCTCAATTGTTCGTTATTTGATTATTCACTGTTTTGTGAAATCTTGATGATAGACCTATTCTATTCTCATGGAAATATGAGGAAGGATTTTACTCATGTTCATTTACATTGATTGTCGGAATTTTCTCGCTGATGTATAGGACTGAAAATTGATTGGTCTTTTCATGCTAAATGTGCATCGTGTGCGAGTTGCCTCGATATTGCCATTAAGTCACTATTAATATGAGCGGAGATGAATGGTGGCCAGCAGTAAAATTCAGGACACGCGTCACATTTACGCATTCGGATATCGTCAGTTAGTTGTACTTGTATCATGAGGTTGATGTGTCACTGCGGCACTCGGACACATTATTACTCACTTCAAACATCGTCACGTCATCTCCTTAGTTATTTAGTATGGACACTCACTGGATTCTCTAAACGGCTTCAATACACCATTCTAAGAAGAAGACAGATTTGGTAAGTGTTAGTACTTTCGCAAACTGTGTGCTCGGAAATCGCATCTTCTTCGTGATCCTGAAGGCTTGAATTTTGACATAATGTTCGTATTTCGGACTACTGTTCATTTTGATAGTCGTTACACCAAACCTCGTTATTAAATCTCAATAAGATTCGGGCTTCTGATGGTCATATTTTATTTTTATCTTCGATTTTGTTAAATACTTTCTACATTTGGAAGCGATTATATGTGACTTTTGATTTGTGTCATAATTTCATTGTTGACACTGGCAGAAAACAGTCCATTAATTTATTCAAACTTCGTCCATAGAAAGGCACTAACTACACTTGACTTTGTGGTGACCTACTTTTATGAAGAGAACGCAATTGATGCAATGAAAATCGATATTATTAGTCGATATTGATTTCTACAGCATCATGAACTGCTAGTCGATTCACGCAGGCTTAAGCTAATCATTAACCTCGTCGAACAGCAAATTCACGAGCTTTAGATTTCAAAGAAACTCGTTCTGAATCTTAGGTGTATTTCATTCGCGCGATGATACATTCCACGCTTTATTCGAGAATTTTACCCAACAAACTAAGCCTCTCGAGGAGATCCCGTCGGTAGCTATTCGTGTGGTACACCACGCAGTCACCCGCCGACCCCCAGTCACGGCTAAACCTCGCCGACTGAGTTGGATGGAGACCATTCGGCGATTACCGAGCATTAAACGCAGCTGCTCTTTTTGATAGCTACCTCATCCACCCGCATACACGACATCACGGCATCACTCAGGAGCTCGACTATTTTATCTAAGACCGATCTGACACGAGCATATCATTAGATCCCTGTCTCTCTTGAAGACATTGAGAAAACCGCTATCACGACTCCTTTCGGTCTGTTTGAGTTTACACGAATTCCACTCAAATTAAGGAACGCTGCTCAAACTTTCGATAGCATATTAAGAGACTTAGATTTTGTCCAAGTCTATATTGATGACCTGTTAATCACATCACTAAACGTAGATGAACATTATAAGCATCTAACTCTTTTATTCCAGCGCCTTACGGAAAATCAGATAATAGTGAACCAGGACAAGTTAGAACTGTGCAAACGAGAAATTAAATTCTTAGGTCACATTATTAAGCAAGAGGTTATTGTACTTTGCGAAGACAAAGCACACGCAATAATGGAGTTCCCCGTACCATCCGCACTCAAAGAACTGAAGGCATTTCTCCGTTTTGTCACAGAGGTTGCGTAGATTAACTTTAAAACTCATGGGTTTTCATGAGTTTTCAACACGTGAATTAAGTTTCCCATGTAAATAAGAAGGCTAGTGCATGTTCAAGAAAATCTTTATTGAAAAATAAATTCAACATAAAAAATATTCCACGGATTACTTGTTTTCGCCACGCCTGTTCGACTATTGAGAATCAAATAATCTTCTTGTGAATTCTGAAGTGTAAAAAACAAAATATAACTTGATAGTCCGCAATCGAATTGATGCGGTTGTTTGCGGTCACCGGACTTCGATACTAGCAGCTTCATATTTGCACTAAACTCAGTGATAGCTGACGATACGTTCTTCAGCACTGTGTGCAATCTATCAAATCTGAAAAAACTCTACTTGATAGTACAAGTAACTTACTCGGCCGCCAACAAACAGTCTACACGCTTAGATCCTGACGTTGACGTTGGTGCATCTAATTGTGCCGAACTACTTAATGAACATCTAAAAAGTAAAGAGATGTACTTGGCAATTGTCGTAGTGATGCTGTTAAACAACCGAAATTTTGGATATTGTACGTACATATTTCCAGCCGGCATCTCAGCCACATTCATGTCTACTGAATAGCAAAGAAACTCTACTTTATGCATCAGAGCACCTCTACAAAATGTTAGTAAGATTATTGTAATGAACTTACGGGCTTCTCTGTGTTTATTGGCAAGGTGATTTCGTCCTTTTTTTGGTGAAGATCCAGATTTTGGAAGAAACTAACATATCATTTGCAGACAGTGCATACTTCACACGCTATTCAAATAATCAACTGCAACTGCTTCTTTCCAAAAGAATGCATTTCAATTCTATTTAATAATGAAAACACACTTCAATACCAAATGACATATCAAAATGTATTCAACCTCACGACAAATTTGATCTCATCCACTGACACATCATACACAACCATAATCAATATTCAGTGAACACATACATTTGGTCAACAGTCAAATGTGTTTATCCAGAATGCCGGATGAGGATGAGTTTATGCTTCACAGTGATTGGCATCAAACGGTGCACAGAAGGTGATGTGGATTATATAATCAGGATGATTCATCACAGTCTCATAGACCGATACACATAGGAAGTAATAAGTAGTTGAGTGTCGAAGAATCGGGATTATTAATGCGTGCTCCATAGTTTGATAGACTAAGGAAGTGAGAGCTAGATGATTCTATGAGAAACCGATCACTGAACTCGTTTGAAATTAAATAGTAGGTGGTTACAGTGTTTGTTCATAGCTGGAGCAAGACCTTCTATGAATTGATAGTCAAAATATTTGCTTTCACTTCATTTTGTTTATAGCAAAGTAGTAATCTTTTGTAAAGTAACAATTTCACTGATCTTTATTCTGTGCGTGTAGGTGATCATCAGTCAAATGAAGAACTTACTATTAGAAAGCCATGTTTCTTTGTTCTAAATAACATTCATATTACGCCCATTATACATAACAGAGAATAAAGTACACTATATTATTTAATTAATGAGATTGAATGAGGTGACATTTCTGTAAATAACTGAGGTCAACAAAAACATGTTTTACTGAAGTAAATGGTCAGATAAAGTACCCTGAGAATAAAGAAGTAATAATTTTTACTTAGGAAATTTTACAGGATGTAACAGAAATGATTGAACCTGGTGTAATGTTATACTCAATCCAGGGAATCCGACAGAATTCCAGAGTTTTCGAACTCAACAAACACAACAAATTACAGTATGGAATATTAGCGTTTTGAACAAAATACGAGGTACGTTTTGACCATACAGCTAAGGCAAATCAGTGTATCATATGAATTTCGATTTGATCGGATGAGATAACGCTGTTCTGTTCCTCTGGACCACTTCCATTATTCCTTTTCATCTGGCTAGCTAATATCTCTCTATTCGGTTAACGTCAGAATTTCGAAATTTCTCTACTGCTTTGATATTTGTTAAGGATCTGAATTTTAGAATTATGAATCCGTTATTTTTGAAGACTATGCATATAGCTATGTAAGTAACCATTCAGCTTTCAACACATATCCTGACACATCAGTATTACTATTCCCAGAAAAGTCCTCCTAATCAGCCACTTCCAGTTGTTAGTGGGAGGTTTGAGAAAATGGTTCATGTTAAGGCCAGTTGATTACATTTTGCAATGAAGAGATTAATTCATACGTTTGCATATTTTCAGTATGTTGCTCCAAGTTTCCCATTTTTATTTTACGGTTATATCGTCCGTACTTTCTATATGGACACTAGTGGTATGTAAATCATTTTCTTTCAACAGAATTAGTTACCGAGATTTCCTTATTCAAACTTCATTCCATGAAACAAAGTTGCTCTAATTTCTTCGGTAAATTAGTTTTATGCATTTTCTAACATTCAAAACTTCTACTGATGTCCTAATTAGTTCAACTTGTAAATAGTTTGACGCCGCATAGCAAACTAATTATGACTCATGCAATTCATTTTAGTCTCCACTTCAATTCAAAGTCTTGCTTTCATCCACTACATATTATCAATCAAATTGTATGATTCCATGCGATTAACAAACGTAAAATAAAAATGTACGGGATAAATTACGTAGGATCAATCGAAACTTTCACAAGGGGCAGGTATTTGTCTGAATCTGAGATTTCAATTGGGAGTGAGTTCTTCTATTATTTTGTGATATTCTGTTTCCTTTTAGATTTCTCACTTTCTTTTAGCATAAATGATTCGATATTTAACTTGATTATTTCATAAGACATGACCAGTACACAGTAATTATTTTATTTGTGTGATTTGACGCCCTTTAATGTGTTCACAACACGTGTTCATTATTGTCAAGTAAAACTCTAAATAGAACAGCGATTCGTTTCAAAGCAAACTCAAATTGATTGAGTGGAAATAATGAATCGAATGATGAAGTTGCTGAAATAAAAATTGTCTACTCTTCAATCTGTTTAAACTACTATAACACAGATATCAATCCAATACTGTTTGGTAGATTCAATGAGTTGTATCGATAACAGGTGCAGCAATAATCTATGTTGTTCGGCAAATCATTTTGAATTATTGAAGCAGATGAACTATGAAGTGATATTGTACGTCCTTCATATATTATCTGTCATTCACTTGATTAATACAAGTCTAAAGTCTCTCAATCACTGTCTGTGAACCACTGGTTATTCAACACTTTCTTGATTACCTTATACGTAGGATCATGAAATTTGAACTGAAGTCCTCACCGGGCATATACTCGGCGAACGACCATGAATGTTTCGCTAGTACAACATCATTTACTCCCACCAGAACAGCAGGAAAATCAAAATGCAGCTCATTCATTTTGTTCAGTTATCGGAATAAACGACATTGATGCAGCATTTCCGCGTAATAATTGGTTCAATCGAGGTAAATCTGTTCCCTTAAAATAACAAAATTTCAGAAACTGATTTCGCATGTGTATTATGGGAAAGATATTCATAGTCCCTTAGCTAAGCAAAAGCTTTATAAACCAACGTTTCAGAAGTAGAATATGCTTCTCAGTTATTTTGATCGAAACGTTCATCATATCGTTGTTATAATAATAAACATCCTTGAAACTACCAATTAATTGAACCAGTTCACTTAAGTCTTGAAAGGAAGACGATGATAAATCGTGTCCAAACTCATTTTGTGTTAAGACGTACGTTTACTGAAAGAGGCGGATATTCATTGTACACCAGCATTCTCCAACCCATTCTATCCTGTGCATTCCTTTCTAGTTTTATCCAACTGTTTTACATTCTTCTCACGTGTGCTTCTATTTCCTGGCGTAATGTGTGCTTTGATATTACAATTCTTCATTGGTCCTCAGTATACCAAGTGAAAACTTGATTTCTAAAGCAGCTTGGTGTTTTCCTCAATGTGTGTAAATATGAAAATGAGGATGAAATACAGCCTCGAAAGCTAAGCATCTCACATTCATTTTGAATGATACGTGCTAGTTTTATTTACACAACATTCACTAGATTACATTTGTTACGAGTTTAACTAACGAAAACATTTACGCTAACACAATGAATACCGGCTTAAATCTCGCCACTTTTCCAGTAAACACATACAGTATAACATCTAACAGTGACATACTCATCACTAACCCCTCAAATTATAAATATCGGCGATCTTATATTTACAGATCCTACATTCAGGGTAACCACTCTGATACATTCGAATGGGAAGATATCTGTCTATTATGAAGACGTAAGTTGCACAATTGAGTATGAATATATTATTGTTTAAAGTACTTGAGATTGTTGTCATATGTTTCGTGCATATCAGTAGTGTAGAATGCATCAAGAAGCATTGAACACGACAGAAGGACACCGAAATTTGCGATGCACACACAGACCATATGAAAATATTAATAATCCCTAATGACACATCGTATCGTAGAATACGTTTTAAAACAGTGAATTATAGGAAGTGAAATGTTGTCAATAGTAATTCTGATGTCAAACAAACAGTGTATGTTAGAGCTCTGTACGTGAAAATTGATATTCTGTCTTCTGAGTACCAGACGTCTGAAATGTCCACTGTTAAATATTTTGAGAGTTTTGTCGTTAAAACATCGATCGCTCTTCAATGTGCAGTTGTTCAAATGTCAGTATTCACTTTCTGTGTATTTGGAAAACAATGCAGTTTTAGTAACTAGAAGTGAAGGTAACATCAAGGATTTCATGTGTCTTGGAATGAATCAGTTTTAATTGTATTGAGGTAATCCAGACACATTATGGAACGAATTCTCTTGAGAGTTGAACGGTAATTGACTGACGTTTGCACATGAATATAATCCCACTACAAGACAACAAACTCACCTGCAGCAACATTGCATTTATTCACAATCACATTTATATCAACGGTCGTAGATATTCATCTCAATTCTATTAAAGATAGATCGATCATCTGACATCACTGAAATCGATAACTGAAGTGAGTGAGAATGTCTTTATACACTAGATGCAGCAGAGATCCAAGTTAGCTGTGAGGGTCAGTATGCTTACTGTGAATGCGATCAGTCGTCTTTGCATAAGACAATGTGAAAGATGACACGTTACTTAAATTGTTAGTTGATTTTGATATAGATGTGTAGCGGTAAATATATCCTCAAAATAAATAGCTCTGTACGTTTTCGACATTGGATGCTGACCACATTAGTTTTAATGGTCTCATTTAGCTGAAGGCGCTCGGTCATGCATCCGCACCAGATCACGAGTGGGAACGCCGTGCTCAACATCTGTCGCAATCGCTAGCCAGAATAGATCAGACGATCCGTGATATATTGATAGCCTATCAATCATGTTTTCGAACCTCCTCGCTTCTGTCTTTTGATTTCACTTGGTGGGTACGATTCATATTAGAAGGTGTTACTGGTTAAAGCTTTGTCAAACTCCTAATCCTTGTGGCATCTTCAGGTGGTTGTGTGATGACAGATCGTGACTCAGAATTCCATTATTTCTTTTTAGATTCATAATGATTTTGGGGGAAATGTAATAAATTCTATCCTTGATGGTTCACTTAATCACATAAGTGGTAACAAATGTTATTTATATTATGATTTACACATACCTACATGAATAATCATATATTATATTAATATTCCCTCATATTTGTATCCTATTATGAGTATGTCAACACAGAAATTTGCTGTAGTCTATCAGAGTCATCTAATATATCTTCCCCACAGTCTACATTAATCAACTATTTCGTGTGTAAATTAAATTGATCGAGACGTCATTGGAGTGTTGAAGAAATTTGTGTGAAATAAGACCAGAATACTTTTCGAAAACTCACTGTCCAAATGTTACGGTTAATGATAAATTTAATGTCAAATAGGTGCTTACATGTCATGACGCAATACTGTATTATCACTTCTGATAAAGAGTCATAGTTGAAACTCATGCTAAAAATGTTTGGTATTTGTGATTCATTCAATCGAACAGTTTACACTAAAATTGTCTGAATTTAAATCAAGGTGACTGTGAATTCAATTCAACAGTCGTCATTGTTGTTACTATCGCAATGTAAATTTGACTTGTTTTCTTGAAATCGTAATGGCGTTTCTCAGTTTTCTTTGCTAAATTCTACCATTAATAAACTTCACGACCCACGTTCACTTACGTTTGCCTAACTTGGTATACCGAGTCGTGTAAATAAGATGTGTGAATTTCTTCATCATAAAATTGCGGAGGAATTTTCGAGTCTCTCTGCTTAACGATTGACTGGTTTCGACAGGGATATATAAACGAGTTTATTAGGCAGACGGTGTATCTGTTCTTTTATCCACTCATTCATTGTTCCACCTACCACACTTGCAGTCCTTAGTCATATCACTTCTGAGCGCAAAGGGAAGTGGATTTCGTCAAGCAGAACCGATAGTTGTTTTTTACAATGCTCAGTCTAAATAATACACTCACATGATCGTATGTTGTTGAAAGATGAAGCTGAGTTCCAAGACAAGCAGTTAGTGTAAGTGATTATGTTGGATTCTGTGTTTTATGGTTGAATATGAGAAAACGCCTAACATATTTGATAAAAAGGTAATTGTTCACCGATTGATATGTATTACTGAGTCTTTTCACATTGAATCTCAATGTTGACTATTTGTGAAATAATTTGTAGAACATAGATTTCAAAGGATGTTACACAGTCACCTTCGTAGAACAAAAATCAGAAATTGAACGATATCACTTTACATTTACTGGTTATATATTGATCACTTTCTGAAGCGAAATCCATGTGAATCATAATGCATGATGATGTTGTTTGACCGCTATTTAACGCATTATCAGAAATTAGAAAGTTTCTTATTTTGATTCATGATTCTTACCAACGTCTTATCACTTGTTTTCATCATGTCGAATTCGCTATTTTCATTTTGTATTCTATTATAAACATTTTGTATTTTTCATGAAACTACATACCATTTTCATGATATGAGTGTAGATGGTTTTAGTCAGTATCACAGTTGGTGCGCTTTATGAAAGCTCCGTTGCGACGTGCAACTGATGGGAGCTTTTAGAAATCGCAACCTTCTATCTCCTTGGAATATCTGAGGCTTTATTGATGGTGAAGGACGGAGTCACCCGTTCCATATCTGTTTTCAGTGGCATATCTCAAAGGGGGCTGAGAAAGCGTGCAAGAAGAAAAGGACGAGAATCAGACCAGACAATGTTCATAAAGGAACCGTTAAGGAATGACTACTCAGTTTAGTTGTATGTTATCAAGCAAGGGCATTCTAATAGGTTAAAGAAAATAAGTGCAAACAAGGTATGAGTGGATAAACAACTAACAAATGGAGTTGGTCCAGAAAGAAGCTGAGGAATGAGATTATTTGTAGCTATAATATATAGTGCTGAAAACAGTACAATGATACACAAATGGCTGTCTCCCTTTTTTGTCGAAGCTATTTGAGCCGTTTTTAGATTTTATGCGGTCTTGAGTAGGTTTCGTCTTTAGTGAATGGTCTAGTTTGCTTGTATTGAGATAACGCGGCAGGAAGTGAAACCAATTCAACGTTCTAAACACGATTTAGTGAGGTATGTCGCATAATAAATCAGCTTCAAAACCATTAGTTCGTGACATTCCACTAGAACCCCATAGTTGACATTTCGGTGTTGAGTAAATGAAATCCTTGGCATAGCTCACATATTTGTGACCGGAGATACACTCAGATATAGGCCGCACAGCGAAAAACTGTAAATCTTCAAAGGTCGAAAAACCATCCTTCAAAACGAACTCAACCGCCAGTATAAACTCAGATTCTGCATAGAGTTCATCCAGAATATTTTGATTCGTTTCTCGACAAATACTTTGCAACTATGATCACTGATTCATTTTCTGTGATGTCTGGAGCATTTTCACAAGTGATGATGTTTTTATGCAATATTACTCCTTGCCTGGTTTGAATTCCAACTACAATACGTCTATTTGTGCTGATTTTGTTTTCCTTCACTTCATTCTGTAATATGCAGAACTACCAGAGTGCATATCAAATTATTCGGGTGTTACTAGTCGGCTTTCTGCATTGCATTATTTACAATGATCGCACACACGCACGCACACTCATACATACTGTGAGTTTAAACAGAATAATCGAAAACATACTGATAAAGACATACACGTGGCAGGCATATTTGTTTATGAAATAGTGAACAGTTCTTATCAACCACTAGTGTTCTCTGATCGTTAAGTTTTCTCTAAACATTGATACATTACGGTGAGATCATTGGTATTTTTTCCAAATAATTAACGTAGTTACAATTAAATCATTTCAACTTAGAACTGAGTGTCGCTGTCAAATGTGGAGAGGAGGCGTATACATAAGAGAAATGATTGCTATCATAAACGTTTTGTTTAATCATATGTATACAACTCTTGAATGAAGTAATTAGGAATTTGAGTTCTAGTCCTTTTGGGCAGCTATTCACAGCACGTTCATGGATAGAAGTTCTAATCTGGACATAATGAAATTACACCCGTATGTAACTGGTTACGAAACCTGTGCCATGTTGTTACTAGGGCTCCACAAAACAGAAATGGACTGTCCGGCACCAGTTCTGAATCTTGTAGGTGGACATCAACAAGTATTGTTGGATACATCAATCTATCAAGTCACAGATATCACAGAGGTTTTTGCCACTGTTAATGATTGATTATTTATGCATCTATAAAATATTCTGTTCTTAATTTTAGCAGGAATTTCATCATATGAGATTTCATTTGTCCTAGTGCAAACCAAAATAGTGATGGAAGTCAGTCACTTGGTGATCAATTCTTAGCAACACAGGACACGATCTACTGGTCACAGTGAATCCATGGCCCAACAAAATACATTAGTAAATTGGACCTTATGTCCTGTGGAGATATCATTCCACTGTCTATACAAGTAAACAAATAATTTGGAAGCAATGACAGTAGAATAGTTGTTGGTTTACTCTCTGTTTACCTTTCCGACAGCATTTTCTTACAAAAGGATAGTCAGTATAAGCACTGCAAGCATGCAAACTGGGAGCCCCTGAAGAAATTGGTAACATTGGGAAACTCTTCTTCAGTGCATCGGTCTTACGAGTGCATATGATATATTTTGTCAAGTCAGAAGTCGTTGCCTCGATTTTTTGAAGCTGTGTAAACACATAAACTACCGAGTCCAAAGTATTATTCATACCGGTTAAATATCAAAACTATTGACAACATTTGAATAAGAGTTAATTCAATATGAATGAAATCGCAGAAGCTGTGCAGTTAACTACGAATTTTAATCAAATTGAAGAGTTTCATAGGATGAATGGAATTAATCAGGAGCTATCACAAAGAAATGTTGACTCGAAGGTAAAAGGTCAGGTTATTTTTGATAAACGCGCATGAGCACTTAAAATTTATAAGCTCTTTGCATTTTGAATGTTGAGTGTAAAACAATGTCAGAGATTATGAGTAGTATTTTTCGGATGGGTAAACGTTCATACACATAACTGAAAAGCAGGTTGTGCATTGTAGCGCAGGATTAGTGGTCATCAATGTGCACTATAGAGAAGTCACAAACAAGACCGAAGGATCCATCTAGTTCTCTGACGTTTCTAGTGACGGTTTGACTACGAACACCTTGTGAGTTAAAACTATGAAGATGCCATCATCTTCCCGCAAAACGTGTTGTGAAACATCTTCGGAAAATATCTTAACCGGGCATGGTATGCCATTTATCTCCTAATTACCCTAGTGTTCACATCTACCCTGTCCCATTCTCAAGTTACACATTTAACTTTCTCAGTTAACTTTAATTTCTTAACACAATCACTCTGGAAATATCCCTCTTATGCTCACATGACGTCTTCGTTATTATTTATATCAAAGTCATATCACTGTTGCTACCATTATTAACACGGTGATTATCATTAACTCCACCAACCAAATTAAATTCTTCTACCATGCATTTTATGCAGACCATTCATTTGATTATTACATTGATTACCATTTGATACCTCAAAACCAACACTACCCATAATATCGTTTGTGATATTCTTACAGAAGCATAATACTCCACTCGCATTAGTTGAAAAACGTTGTTCAATGATCTACACCCAGTCATTCTGCTTGTCAAAACTGCGCATATGTAGCGTACAAGTTAACAATAGTCAGTACACGGATCTTATTAAATTACGTTTCACGAATCACGACTCAGAAAAAATAAAAACGACGAAAGTAAATGTGGTACAAACTGCTGCGACGATCTCTGATCACAAGTATTCACATCCTTGTTCACTGACGCCCGTCACTCCTCGTCAGGGTGCATGGACCACCGACCGACATTCTCCATCTAACTCTTTCATGGGTATTCCTTTCCAGTTCTTTCCAGTCGCCATTCATCTTTTCCATGTCTACTTCTAATTATCGACAGAGCGTGTTTTTAGGCACTTAATTATTCTGGTAGAATCCTTGTGATTGAATAACAATAACAAAAGCTATGCTTAACTATAAATAATCGGACCGTAATGCGAAAATGAACACTACCTTGGAAACAAGAGCTTAGGAAATGTTTTTTTCTCAACACCACTTCTAAAAGCATATACAGAATCAACTGAAGACTGATTATTTGCAGACGGCTTGGAAACTAACAATAGTTACACGAAATCTTTTACATAGATTACGCAACACTCTTAGGCGTCCGTAGACAACATGTTTTACTCGCCAAAGTACTATATCTAACTTACATGAAAATATAAGTTCTGACAAGCCTTTATTAATTAACTTAATCCCATAGCAAGTCTAAATGCAAAGGTAGATCAACCTCATTTGTGGAGATATAAATACACTAAATCAAGTGAGTGATAAGTTTACTTCCATTCAGCGCACAAATGTTTATCACTAACTGTTTAATTAGAGTGATCAAAAAACATACATGGAAAATAATCTATAGAAAACCATTGAAATTAAATGTCCTATTGTCTAAAAGTGAAAGTCATTGTTTATTCACTTCATATGCCAACAATTCTAATTGCTGGCATATATAATAATTACAACAGCTTATTCCAAGTTCCTTTAATTTAGCATTATCTTTAATGCAAACGCGGCTAAAGTATGAAAAAAATCGGCGTTAATTAGGTAGTTCTACACGTTTCCGCCCCATACAGTAGAACTGCCTTGACATTCCTATTGAAAACTTTGACCTTCGAGATGGTTGCCAATTGTTTTGAGTTCCAGGCGTTCTTCTGTTGTACATATGCTGTTCTTCCTTTGTCGATCGGCGCCTCCGCATCTGCATAAGATTCACCGTGTTCATCAATAATGCTGCCCACACATGTAAAGGTTTTTACAACTTCTAAGTCTTCTCCGTCAGGTGTGATTAGATTGTTGCATGCTGTGTTGTGTCACAGAATCTTGCTTTTTCCTTTGTGAATGTGTGTTCAGATCTATTGCCGCTGGAGTTGATGCTAAATTGGTCGTCTTCTCCTGCATTTGTTGTTGCGTGTGTGACAGAAGGGCCAGATCAACTGCAAAGTCTGGGTCATCCAGCTGCATTCTAGCTGTCCACTGTATCCTATGCTTCCTCACAAATTTTGACGTCTTCATGATCCAGTCGACCACCAGGAGGAAGAGAAAGAGTGAGAGTAGGTCAGCTTGCCTGACACAGGTCTTTACTTCAAACGAGAAGGTCAGCTGTCCTCCACGCAAAATTTTACAATTTAATTCATCATAAAAATTCATCATGATTTTGACTACCTTCTCGTTGTTATCAACAAGGTACTAAGAAGTTGTTTCAACACAGATTATAGAGAAAATATTGTATGACAAACGAGTGATGAAGCTGTTTGTCCTTTCAAGCACTGATCATTTTGTGAAGTTTATCGTCTAGCATGATGCTCAAACCAGCTCCGACAACAGAAGCTCATGTGTAGTATTTTCGGTACGGAATCTTTATTGATAGACAATGCATTGGTTATAGTGTTGATTTGAAGAGTTTTCGTGTTGCATTTGTGACAGTAAGGAATTCTTTCGCAGATTTTCCCCATGCTCGTTTGAGTTACAACGTTGAATGATTTGATTATGCTCTCTGCCTTCTCCCAAACTTAAATATTGGTCCGTTCGTGACTACTGGAATAACAATCAAACTTACCTGAGAAGCAACACACTTTAAGAGATTCCGAGAAAGTTCTCCTGCTCAATTATCTAAAATAATATTTGACCAAACACTGAAATTAGTAACAAAATGGGAGCAATGATGTGATGTACCTGATACAGAATTGACGAGTCAACATGAATCCATTGAGTAAGAAACATGTTATTCCATTATAAGGAAATTACAATATTCAATTCAGATGTGTTCAGCGCACACACCTGGATACACATTTTGGAATGCAGTATCTGACAGAGCATGAACTTATGGAACTCATCACTTCAGTTCTAATGTATGACTTGTGCCCAGTCGTGTTAGTAACTGGAATGCCTTATAATTATATCTCCATCATTTCCCCATATTTCTTTGCATCTCTACCAGTTTACATATCAGTCATACTTCACTACTATACTGATCTATGAATATTTGCTGCACCTTGACAAGGCAACACTGAGGACAGAATAGTGAAACGCAGACTTATCAATTTCCGTAATTGCATTAGAATACTATATCTCTGTCTTTTTGAGATCCTGCTTATGTTAACACATTTACACTCAATATCCGTTATTCATTTCTATGAATTTTGAATAGACTTTCGATTATCCCCACTTGTGTTCTCGTCCATCACACTGGCCCTTCTATCCCATACTCGTGAACAAACGCAAACGAAGACAACCAGTGTAACAACAGCGAGAACTACCGAATGAAATGCACAAGTACTCTGTCTCCGGTGTCAACTCAAATACAACATCGACAGGTCGCTCTCCCTCGAGAGTTATCTACTTGTTCACATGTTTTCATACGAGTAGATTCGGTACGCAAACCTTTGTATCAGCCTTACGAAGGCCCTTTTCACGTGATCTCTCGTCACGAAAAGACCTTCAAGGTTGATCGACACGGCCGCGTCGAGATCGTCAGCATTGATCGTCTCAAACCAGCACACGTCGATGACAGTGCCCTACCCGATAACTTGAGACTCAATGCTCGACCTATCAAACCTTCTAGCGGGATCTTTACGTCTACCTCGGATCCCACGCTAGATGCATCAGAGACCTCGTTCTCACGTCCCGGTCAACAGCACGCGTCATCTGCACCATCTACGAACGAGACTTCCGTCTCACGTCCAGATCGGCAGACCACGCCGCTCTTGACCTCGGATGAGATCGCAGGCTAACGAAGTACGAACGAGACCACCGTCTCACGTTCCGGTCGCCGAGCACGAATACCCGTACGCTTTCGCAACTAAACGCACAGTCAATAACGGATACGGTGTAGGATTAATCCTATACTACACGCATGCTACACTTTTCTTTTTTTTGATTTTTTTTTGTATCCTGAGCTCACGCCTCCGACCATCGCCCGTTTGATAACGTCGACTTCAGTCAATTTTGGAAAAAGCTAGTTTGGCCACCCATGCTCTAGTCAACGCACACAGCCGATTATCTGGTCTCGAATTCGCCTGGCATACGCTTGGTCGTTATGGTCGCGTCCGGTTTCTTGGCTCAACGTGGTTTCTTCCTACGTCTGCAGCGTTTTCTGGTCCGCATCCCTACGAACGCAATCTTCAGATCCTGGATACAAACCACTCTGATGTGGTATGATAATTCGTCCAACAAATACAGCACACTTCTCCTGGTACCGTTCTGCGCAAAAGACTTTCGTTGGCAACTCGAGGATCAACGATCACTTCCTGTTCCGCCAATTTCCTCCGTCCTACAACCACACTTCTTCCGATCAGTCCCACGAATCAAACCGCTATCGAAAGTGTAAACCCTTTCTAGCGGGGGGCTCCTGTAGTGACCTACTTTTGTCTACAGAACGCGATTGGTTCAATGAAAACAATTATTATTATAACTTATTGTACCAGTGACTGTTTTACTGTGCTCGTTTGTTTAACTGTGCTAATGACAGCCATTATACTTACTCTCCCGTTGACTTTGAACTTGTACGAATCCGGTTACGCTCAGTAACCACACTTGTACTCCTTTGGCACGATCTCGGTATTCTTTTGATACCACGAGATCGCCAACAAATACATCTCGACTACAGCCATCATCTGTCTTCTGATTTTTGGCCTACGGGGATCTTATTAGTTAATTGGCACGTAGTCTTGTAGCGGTGTTCGTAGTCAAGCTCAACTCGACACCACGCTACAAATCCATGCGAGACCAAGAAACGATAGTAGGAAAACCTGCAAAACAAGTAGAAATGACCCTATGGGGCAACTGGCAGAGAAATATAGTAAACCAAAGAGACCCGCCAAGGACAATGAAGGCAACTCTATCACTGGGATTCAAGAACACTGAGGGAGATTAGCAGAAAATTTTGAAGACCAATTTCATCATTCTGAAGGAGCACACACGTATCAACTAATGAATTGTCGAAAGCTGTATTGAGTTACGCTTCCGATCTGGAGAATAAGAGATAAGGATAACGTAGAATCCCATGACTGAAGATTCAGCGAGTCAAATTGTGACTGGGCCAGCAGCGTTAAGTGGCTTTCTTTTTGTTGAATAATATCTGGTTATTAATGAAACAAACATTAGGTTTTATTTAATAATTTATAATTTAACTCATGACAATTTGAAGATCATTTGCTTCGCACTTTAACGATACCTTAGACCGTGAGAATTAAGTTTTTTCACGTCCTTCACTTCACTGAACTTCTAAATATTATCGTTGAATATGATCAGCGCGAATCAAGTCGAAATGTACATAAATTCCAGTTCAGTAAAACTTGTGCTTGCTTCAAAACTATGAGCTACTCACTATAAAGAAAATGAATGTCACTTTTGGAGGAATTTTATGGTGTACTGTGAGATATTGGTAAAACATTGTGAAGTAGTTGATAATCGCTTGTGTAATGGGAACTTGTCACCTACTACTCTCATTTTACAATTCAACTCAAGGTCCGCTCATAAGATACTTACAGTCTAAGGAAAATGGGTAGTCTAAACCTGCAGGTCTTGGTTACTTTCTACCTGGAATCTTGTGTTGTTTGTTTACTTCAGTTAAGATGATAGGTAATAAAGTTTACATTTTCAAATCTGTGTATGAGTTTATGAGTTCGTTTTGGCTGCTCACTGAACTGATCATGACATGATTAGTTGATGAAAAGTGCTATGTCCAAATTTGCTAAATCTGGGATGCTTGATGTACGAATAATTGCTAGATTTACGACTATAACCCAAACAAGTGAAAAGACCAAATCAATTTTACCACCAAATAGAAATTTATTGAATTTAATCATAAACCTAAAAACATATTGATTATTACCATTACCATATAAACAAATTCACTTCAATGTTTAGAAGTCCCTGAGTACAATAACAGAGCAGCAACTGCAAAATAAGCTTCAGTAGAATATAAACAAATAGAAACCACGTAAAAGCTGAGCAATATTTACAATAAACATTCATAATCAGACAAATACTTGTGAGTTCTCTTATGACAGAAAAATGTTTCCGTCTAGTTATATTCTTGTGTAAATTAACCTTATTTGTTACCGATCAATAAGATGTATTTGAAACACCATGCTTAGCAATACCTTCAGTATTTTGATGCCCCATAATCATTAGTTTTGGTTTATTTCTAGATTTCTCTGTAACATAAATCAAATAAATGTTACTGAGTATTTCAATTGATTTCAGTAGAATGCAGTGAAATCTCTCATTTTTTACAAAACACACTTCATATTGAATCAACAAATCTATGATTATTGTGATCTCATCAAGTAAACTAATAGAAGGTTTCATTATAACCAGCGTTTTTAAATCAAATTCTATTCTTTCAAAGTGTACAACAAAATAGAGTTTTATTATCATTCACATTTCTAGTAGTAATATTGAACAGTTATAACACAGAAGTATAGATATTAGTGACTGTTGAAATTACCTTACATCGAATAATTTTCACCATTGTTAATTTCTTTAAGTGATTTTAAACGTATTAAATGTATTAAACAGATCATTGACAAACACTCAGGCGGTTTAAACAGAAATAAAATTCGGGGGAGGAAAGGTAAGTTTCAGAGTATCATTGTTACTTGACTCACGTGCATGACTTAATTAGTGTATATTAGCGAACATTAACATTTGACCATATTTTATATCACTAAAATTTTATTTTCAGAAGTAAAAAAGCGATAAATAATCCATTGTTTAATTAGACAGCAATAAAGAAAAATAAATGGAGAAAACTTTCCTTTTGACGAAATCATATACTTAAGCTGTGCATCCATATTCACAATTGTGTGATAAAATATGTGTCTACAGAAGAATAGGAAAGACGGCATCATAAAGTGATCCGAGACTCCAATTTTTCAATGAGATTACGAACAATCAAGAGGTTAGAGAAGAGTAGAAGCTGGAAAATAACCAAAGGATCAAAATTATGATAGGTAGTTGTCCACTTGACAGACAGTGAGGTAAGCAAAAATCAAACATCAGCTTAATCATAATCCCAGTAGATTCTGACCGTCAGTTATGTTCTTTTTAAATTTAAAATTGACCAACTAAGAGATATTTTCGTGAAATATCAAAATAATTGGTACTATCTGAACACCGTATAAAGGTGTTCCAGGATAAATAGTTATTGGATGATGGATCTTTAACTCAAGACTGCATGGATTCACCGTTTGTACCATTCCGGCTTAACTTTTCTAGATTGAGATTATTATAGGAACAACATAATTGACTTCATTATATCGAATACGGTCTAAATTTACACAATTTACATCAAATGAAAGTCCGACTAACTCATGAAATTAATGATTCGTTCTTATTGTAATTATTACTTAAATTCACTCACTTGACTATCGCTTGTGCTTAATTGAATCCTTGAATTCTTCGAAACCTCTATGGCAGTGTCTAATATATTAGATGATGTTGACTCATATTTTGCAGATAGTTTCCCCGAATCACTGTGCTGATCACGAATTCCATTGAGATTTGGTTGCATTCCGTCATTTCGAAAATGACTTGGATGATACAACTGTGTCAAACTAGTATTATGATGATCATCAATATTCGTATGCCGTTGATTATCACTATGGATATCATTAGATGAAACACAACAAGGGGATATTGATTCATCTATCGAAGTACTTTTAGACGTTCTACGTAGCCTATAGTCTTGAAATAAATTATCTAATTCACTAGATGAAAGTAATCGAATAACTGATGATGAACCAGTATTTGAACAAATGAAATATGATTTGGAATTAAATTTAGTTGAATTGATTTTACTACTAGTAGAGTTAGTAGTAGTTGTAGTAGTCGTAGTATTTGTGATGTTAATGATTGGTGGATTTCTTATGATACTTCCAGTTAATAAAGGTGCAGGTAATAAAGGAGCTGAAGCAAATCGTCGATTTTGCATATCTAACTGGAAAAAATAATTAAAACGATTCATCACAAAAGACTGCAATATAGTGTACATGGGATTTCAAGTTAAACATATTTTTATAGCTTCGGATCAACTGATTGTTTCGTATACAACGAAGTAATTTATTTAACACTCATCTTGTTTTATTACCTGAGTCTCGAAATCCTGAGTGAGATCGCTTTGTGTGGTCATGGATATGCAATACCAAGGAGTCTTACACTGGAACGAAACAGTTATCCAGTGAATACTAGCTTCGCTGGATTTCTGAAGAAAGCCAGTATGTGATATTCATTTTCGAATCCAACATCCTGCTTATTATTCTTTAATATCAACCATAACATCATTTCGCTCAACACACCTAAATGCAGCAGAGGCACATAATCTTTACTAGTCCATTATGCCTAGTCGATAATGACAAATAAAAAACTCTAACTTGTGATGTGAATAAAATCCAGTGACCTTTGAATTTACAACCTCATTTCGTTATTATCAGAAAAATGTTTTGTGGAGATCGCAGTGATTTAATAGCTAGATTCATGAGTCAATTAAAGCTACACCACCATGGAAAACCTGGAAGCACTGGATGACCATTTTTTCATATTATCGAACTCCTCAGTATTGAGCATCGACGATCTCGCAAGCAATGCCCCTTTTCTGTGCGCAAATGCTTACCCATTAGACCACTGAGCCGGGTAGCACCCAATGTTGTTAATGTTTAACTTCAATCAATCCACGAAATCCTGCCACTGTTCACCATTTTCAACAGTGAGTTACTATCTCACAACAGAACCGGTTGAACTCATAATCACACGAAACGGCCATCCAGTGCTTCCAGCTTTTCCAGCTTCAATTGAATCATGATCTCAATTATTGAAATTATATTTCCATCAAAATTCACATTATTTTAAAGTTTACATACAATCTACACAGATATATACCTCATTAATTTTATTCTCAGATAGAATTTTATAACTTCGCTCTTCATTTAAATTAGTTGTTGTTTGAATTTGACATGGTGTTAAATGTCTACTGCTTAATGAACTACTATTATTCAATGTATTTGAATGATTTAATAAACTATTTGATGATACACGAAAATTATATTTATGATTCTTATTCATGGTAACAAACTTCGATTTATTCTGTTCAATTGCATCATTTGCATCCAACCGTTTATGTGATGATAACATTGTAATCAAACAAAATTGAAATGAACGAAGTATTTGATTTCGTTATATTTTATCTGAAGTTATGTAAACTGTTACTCGTGATCTAGAACAATGTTAACTTGCTACTAAACCGGTGAAAGCACTAAATTAAGACATAGAGGTAATTGCAAACATGCACCACATTTTATTCTTCAAGAATCGGTTGTGCACCGACCAAATCGCGACACTACGGATCTACGTTGAACAATTAGTCAAGTGGAATGTGATCAAAGTTCATGAAATTATCTGTTTATTTATAATAGCCAGTCGATATTTTCTAATTATTTGTTACTGAGTATAATCTGTTCAGACATTTCAATATAACTGAAGTACAATTGACACTTAATTGCACTTCTAATCGAACAATAAATACGCATCACCTCCTTATTTTTAAGCAACATTGAATATTACGTGAGTAAATCACCGAATACAACACTGACTTATGTGACCTTGGCACAGTGCCAACCAACACTGTCTTATTCAGTCGAACAGCATAGATTGAACTCAAAGTTCTTATTGGTCCTTCATGAATTGCACATTCAGATCACTAAGTCAATACTACTCTGAGTTGTTCATTGCAATCATTCGAGATTTTGTCACGTAAAGTGAAGTAAACTGCAGGTTATAAATTTCTTCCGGTTGTCGGCTGCAAATTGTTAATGTTGATATTCGATTTTCTAATCCATTCACTGATAATTCATCTTTAGAATGTGATATTACCTTCCGTAATGTAGATGTCAATAAATCCACAAAATCAAGCATGTAAATTGTTGATTGCCTTATAACGCTTAGATTAACAATCATACATTACGGTACAGATCACTATTTCGATACAAACTACAGTTATCTATGAACACTAAACTAGAGGAAAGTCAAGTTTCATTGAAGATTAGAGTAGAAATTGTGGAGAATTTATTAAAATTGCGCACAATTTTCGACATCTGTGGTTCGATCAATTACTTTCGGCATTTTCAACAACTCGAATGAAATCATATATCATTATTTATAGTGTATTTATGGAGTATTCTATAATATGCAGTTCAAATCAATGTTTTTCTCTTATAAATTAAAAATTATTGTTTGAATTTGACCACGAACACTTCACCAGTAATGTTGATCATATTTCATATTAGAGAGAGCTTATCAGTAACAAGAAACTTAAACATCAGCTTTAAGCGTGTATTAGTATTATGCTGTTGTAATGTATTGAGGACTGAAATTGATCACTCTCTATATTTTAGTGTACGTCTTGGGTGAGCAAACTAAACACCGCCACTTGGACACATATTCAAAGGAAGTTGGGCCATAGCTAGAAGTGGAATTCATTACACGTGTTTGATCTTAAACGAAGATCAATACTAGGATTCACGTTTGTCCAGTTGAAGAGTTTCAAGTCAGATGAAACACATGTACTAGTTATCACTGTTATTCACCATTCAACTTCCTCAAAATTTTTGCTGTACACGTTATGCTACTAAATAAAAATTCGGTAGTACAATTTACAAGACAAAACATAAAGAAATTACCTAACACGTCATAGACACTATATGAGAAAAAGGTCTGGCCACAGATAATGAAGAGCTGGGTTTAACAGTATATGTAGCTAAATCAGAAATAAGTCTCATATTTTCAGGATTCCAAGCATTTAAATGAGAATTTTTATGACAATCTTGATCAGGAGTGATTATTTCTCAGTTCGGAACATGTTACTTTATCCAAAGCTATTTGATTTCTAATAGTCAGTTCACAATCACAGTTCTCTGTTTGTGTTGTATTCGGAATCGTGTTTTGTAAGCGATCCATAGGTTTATTTTGATTATGTCTTTGAGTTAATTACAACGACAAGGCGATATCGACAACTGAATACTTCTGGATACACAAACCCGGTTTAAGTGATTTAACGCCAGTGGCTACGGCAAACTGCGGTAAATTCGACGTTCGTTGTTCAACAATTATTTTGAAAGACTATGAGATATCAACACAATAGCCACTGTCAAACACATGACGACTCATTCAATATCATAATATAGAGTTGTAAGCAGCTGGCGAGAAACCGGGAAATTTGGTGAGTTCATGATGTTCTGCCACGTTAATTGTTCTTACTTGAGTAAAATGTATAAGTGCGGAAGGCCGGATGAAACTTGTGAACATCGTCAGATGGAAATAACTATCTGAAATTGTCTCAACACGTCATTTTGATCGGAAAATTATTACCAACTAGTTACCACTAAGTAGTATAGTTAAAATACTCGGTTAACAGAATTCCACAAGTGTTTATTGACCAGACAAACAGGACATCAACAGCTTATCATTTAGCTCGTTTTTTCATCCAGTAAATGATTCATTTCGATCACATTCAATTTTTTCATAGATCTCGGATTTTTTTTTTTCATGTATTTTCAGAAGAAAATTTCAGCAACATTTTCTGCAATAATTTTCAGATCTCTTGTTATTTGTGCTTTTGAATTTTAGTGTTTTGTCATTGGTAATCTACTTATTTTCCTTTTGCTATTCATTCGAATCATTGTAAACTTGATTTATATGACTTTTCACAGCGTTAGTTAGTAGTTGGCATAAAGTTGAAATTTCGCAAATGACCATCGGAGGTATCTGTAACTGTAACGGAAATGAGTCCGAACTCATATCAATTCTTATTTGAGTACGTTTTTAAGGTAACTATGTGAAGTGAATGTAAATCTTCGTTTAACCAGCAGCTCTAACTAAATTTCAAAGGTAACAATCTGACAATATTTGCAGATTTTATGCTGTGAGATGTTGAACAGAAATGTAGACAAGTTAATTCATATTACATAGCAAACAGTCACTGGTGTACAATATAATATGCTAATGGTCGAATTGCTAGGCGCCACATTTAACCGATGGGTAGAAGTTCTGTTATTACTGAATAATTAAACGTGTTCAAGCACCTTCCAATCAAATTCTCAATTTTATAGACAGAACAATATTATTTTCGTGGATGCGATTCACAAAACCGCAACTGTCGGACTGAGACATTGTTCACCGAGATATTTCATGAGGAACGATTTGTTATAAACCAATCGATCATCCGAATGAGTAATATTGCAGATGAGGAATGTGTTCGGACGGGCAACAAAGAGATAGATAAAAGCTCTTTTTAAAGCCACGCACAAATTAATTTGAATGTTTCGATGTAGTTTATATAATAAATTCCTACCAAGTCCTAGTGAATAAGCTACATAATCACATATAAGCACTGCTACTACGACTAATAATAATGATAATAATAATAACAATTAACTATAATGTGATAACAGACCATATATTAATGGTACAATTTTATGCATAATTGAGAATAATAATGGTGTTATTGAATTCGAGAAATTAGGAAATAACTGTTTGTTTGACTACAGAACGTGATACCCAAAGTAATAATCTTACGGTTATTGTCGACAACCAGTTGACAAGAATAACTTATTACAAACATATAACCAACACATCAATGGTCTTGACCTCTTCCGCTTAAATTATCAGTCATTTACAAAATATTAGATTGTTATTCATACAACAATTATTGACCCATTGCTTTCAGCTTGGACGAAATATACCTTGGACATTCTCTTATCACAATGAAATACTCGCATGTTTAAATACAGAAGACAATTAAAACAAGCTCAGATGATATGTGTAAACAATTCATTGAAATACTACAATGAAAATTCGTTTTCTTCTTGTGTGTCACCACGTTTATTGACCACTTAAATCTACAAAACTGAACACATTACGTTTCACTTCTACGCGATCAACAGTAAAATGTTTATCTATTTCGATCGCAAATTCTAATAACAGAAAGCAGCACAACATGACGGTCAAATAGAATTCATGTTTATTTGTTCATAGGTTACAAATCTATATTCCAGGGTGATGGAATCAACTGACAGAATTTATGTTAATGTTTGAGATCATGAGTCCATTAAATTTAGACCACCATGGAAAAGCTGGAAAACTTAGACGGCCGCGTTGTACTGCTATGAGACCCTTCACCGGTGCGCATCCACGACCCAGCCCCGTGGGACTCAAACCCATGTCTTGCGCGCGATCGATCGATCTTCAGACTACTGAGACGGCAGGTATCCATCGGTGTCTGTGTCCAACTTCAACTAACTCATATCCGTCACTATCTTCAATGAGTTATTATCTCACGACGAACCCACTTGAACTCCACTGGTCGCTGCTTCTGATTAGAACAACAGGAAATACCTCTTCATGCCAATCACTAATATGCATATTTCCATTACTATCAGAAAGGGTTTTGTGGATATTTTAGTAATTTTGTTAGTTGAGAATATGAGTCAATCATCTAGAAGTTAAGCGATAGCGCCAAACCTATAGAACCTCAGTTCCAATCTCGCGAAGTGGTACAACGGAGGAGTCTCACAATAGAACAAAACGACCCGCCGGATCTTATCTTACTTGATTTGACTTCAAGCAATCATGCTAAAACACTGCGCCATCGAAAAACAATTCACAGATTTTTACAAACAACAAAACGTTTCTTTGTGAAGAAAAGAGCACACATTTTGAACTACAAATCAACCAATCACTTAGTTAAAAGTATTGCTTACTGTATCCAAAATAAACATCTGGTCAGTTGATACTGATCTATTCGGTCATCGTATTAGTTTCGAAATCTTTCGACTGCTATAACATTTGTAAAGACTCTTATTCAAATTCGTATGAAGAAATAGTTTCTGAGGATGATGCACATAAGCATGTAAGCATTCAGTCAGGTTATAATACACATATTCAGACTAAATTTCCTACCTATACTCAAAAAATTCGCCTCAATCAGCCTCGTCCATGTGATCCGAATAAGTTTGGGTATTTAGAAATTGATCAGGTGAGTTGACTACAGTTTGCAATGGAAGTACTAATCTATGCGTTTGCTTATTCTCAGGAAATCTTTCCAAGATTCCGGTTTAAGTTTAACAATAAGAACGTCCAGAAATTACTTGTTAAACGTCCAGGTATTAGAATCATTTTCTTCGGACTATAACTGTTACTGCGTCTGGTTATACACACTTCACTCCTTGAATCAAAGTTGCTTGAACTTTTTCAGTAGATCGGTTTAACGTTTTTTCTAGCATTGAGAACTTCTGCCGATATTTTGTTTCGTTCAAGCTGCGAATAGTTTAACGCCCTATGTCAAGCTAATTACGATTTATGCAATGCATTTTAGTCTCTAGTTGGTTTCAAAGTCCTTCATTCATTCACTGTAGATTATCAATCAAATTGCATATTTTCATTCGATAAACACAGGTACAATAGAATTCGAAGGATCACGTTACTTAGGATCGATTGGCACTAATGTGGATACCCACTATGGGATTGAAGCTGATATTTTGAATACGAGTTAGTTTTTCTATTATTCAGTAATATTGTATTGCCTTTTTTAATTTTCTACTTACACTTTGCATGAATTATTCAGCAGTTAACTTGATTACTTCATGAGAGCAGAGCAGTGTTCAGTGATTACTTAGTTTGTGACTCGACAACTAAACATCTGAGATCCATTTTGAATGATACGTGCTAGTTTTATTTACACAACATTCACTAGATTACATTTGTCACGAGTTTAACTAACGAAAACATTTACGCTAACACAATGAATACCGGCTTAAATCTCGCCACTTTTCCAGTAAACACATACAGTATAACATCTAACAGTGACATACTCATCACTAACCCCTCAAATTATAAATATCGGCGATCTTATATTTACAGATCCTACATTCAGGGTAACCACTCTGATACATTCGAATGGGAAGATATCTGTCTATTATGAAGACGTAAGTTGCACAATTGAGTATGAATATATTATTGTTTAAAGTACTTGAGATTGTTGTCATATGTTTCGTGCATATCAGTAGTGTAGAATGCATCAAGAAGCATTGAACACGACAGAAGGACACCGAAATTTGCGATGCACACACAGACCATATGAAAATATTAATAATCCCTAATGACACATCGTATCGTAGAATACGTTTTAAAACAGTGAATTATAGGAAGTGAAATGTTGTCAATAGTAATTCTGATGTCAAACAAACAGTGTATGTTAGAGCTCTGTACGTGAAAATTGATATTCTGTCTTCTGAGTACCAGACGTCTGAAATGTCCACTGTTAAATATTTTGAGAGTTTTGTCGTTAAAACATCGATCGCTCTTCAATGTGCAGTTGTTCAAATGTCAGTATTCACTTTCTGTGTATTTGGAAAACAATGCAGTTTTAGTAACTAGAAGTGAAGGTAACATCAAGGATTTCATGTGTCTTGGAATGAATCAGTTTTAATTGTATTGAGGTAATCCAGACACATTATGGAACGAATTCTCTTGAGAGTTGAACGGTAATTGACTGACGTTTGCACATGAATATAATCCCACTACAAGACAACAAACTCACCTGCAGCAACATTGCATTTATTCACAATCACATTTATATCAACGGTCGTAGATATTCATCTCAATTCTATTAAAGATAGATCGATCATCTGACATCACTGAAATCGATAACTGAAGTGAGTGAGAATGTCTTTATACACTAGATGCAGCAGAGATCCAAGTTAGCTGTGAGGGTCAGTATGCTTACTGTGAATGCGATCAGTCGTCTTTGCATAAGACAATGTGAAAGATGACACGTTACTTAAATTGTTAGTTGATTTTGATATAGATGTGTAGCGGTAAATATATCCTCAAAATAAATAGCTCTGTACGTTTTCGACATTGGATGCTGACCACATTAGTTTTAATGGTCTCATTTAGCTGAAGGCGCTCGGTCATGCATCCGCACCAGATCACGAGTGGGAACGCCGTGCTCAACATCTGTCGCAATCGCTAGCCAGAATAGATCAGACGATCCGTGATATATTGATAGCCTATCAATCATGTTTTCGAACCTCCTCGCTTCTGTCTTTTGATTTCACTTGGTGGGTACGATTCATATTAGAAGGTGTTACTGGTTAAAGCTTTGTCAAACTCCTAATCCTTGTGGCATCTTCAGGTGGTTGTGTGATGACAGATCGTGACTCAGAATTCCATTATTTCTTTTTAGATTCATAATGATTTTGGGGGAAATGTAATAAATTCTATCCTTGATGGTTCACTTAATCACATAAGTGGTAACAAATGTAATTTATATTATGATTTACACATACCTACATGAATAATCATATATTATACTAATATTCCCTCATATTTGTATCCTATTATGAGTATGTCAACACAGAAATTTGCTGTAGTCTATCAGAGTCATCTAATATATCTTCCCCACAGTCTACATTAATCAACTATTTCGTGTGTAAATTAAATTGATCGAGACGTCATTGGAGTGTTGAAGAAATTTGTGTGAAATAAGACCAGAATACTTTTCGAAAACTCACTGTCCAAATGTTACGGTTAATGATAAATTTAATGTCAAATAGGTGCTTACATGTCATGACGCAATACTGTATTATCACTTCTGATAAAGAGTCATAGTTGAAACTCATGCTAAAAATGTTTGGTATTTGTGATTCATTCAATCGAACAGTTTACACTAAAATTGTCTGAATTTAAATCAAGGTGACTGTGAATTCAATTCAACAGTCGTCATTGTTGTTACTATCGCAATGTAAATTTGACTTGTTTTCTTGAAATCGTAATGGCGTTTCTCAGTTTTCTTTGCTAAATTCTACCATTAATAAACTTCACGACCCACGTTCACTTACGTTTGCCTAACTTGGTATACCGAGTCGTGTAAATAAGATGTGTGAATTTCTTCATCATAAAATTGCGGAGGAATTTTCGAGTCTCTCTGCTTAACGATTGACTGGTTTCGACAGGGATATATAAACGAGTTTATTAGGCAGACGGTGTATCTGTTCTTTTATCCACTCATTCATTGTTCCACCTACCACACTTGCAGTCCTTAGTCATATCACTTCTGAGCGCAAAGGGAAGTGGATTTCGTCAAGCAGAACCGATAGTTGTTTTTTACAATGCTCAGTCTAAATAATACACTCACATGATCGTATGTTGTTGAAAGATGAAGCTGAGTTCCAAGACAAGCAGTTAGTGTAAGTGATTATGTTGGATTCTGTGTTTTATGGTTGAATATGAGAAAACGCCTAACATATTTGATAAAAAGGTAATTGTTCACCGATTGATATGTATTACTGAGTCTTTTCACATTGAATCTCAATGTTGACTATTTGTGAAATAATTTGTAGAACATAGATTTCAAAGGATGTTACACAGTCACCTTCGTAGAACAAAAATCAGAAATTGAACGATATCACTTTACATTTACTGGTTATATATTGATCACTTTCTGAAGCGAAATCCATGTGAATCATAATGCATGATGATGTTGTTTGACCGCTATTTAACGCATTATCAGAAATTAGAAAGTTTCTTATTTTGATTCATGATTCTTACCAACGTCTTATCACTTGTTTTCATCATGTCGAATTCGCTATTTTCATTTTGTATTCTATTATAAACATTTTGTATTTTTCATGAAACTACATACCATTTTCATGATATGAGTGTAGATGGTTTTAGTCAGTATCACAGTTGGTGCGCTTTATGAAAGCTCCGTTGCGACGTGCAACTGATGGGAGCTTTTAGAAATCGCAACCTTCTATCTCCTTGGAATATCTGAGGCTTTATTGATGGTGAAGGACGGAGTCACCCGTTCCATATCTGTTTTCAGTGGCATATCTCAAAGGGGGCTGAGAAAGCGTGCAAGAAGAAAAGAACGAGAATCAGACCAGACAATGTTCATAAAGGAACCGTTAAGGAATGACTACTCAGTTTAGTTGTATGTTATCAAGCAAGGGCATTCTAATAGGTTAAAGAAAATAAGTGCAAACAAGGTATGAGTGGATAAACAACTAACAAATGGAGTTGGTCCAGAAAGAAGCTGAGGAACGAGATTATTTGTAGCTATAATATATAGTGCTGAAAACAGTACAATGATACACAAATGGCTGTCTCCCTTTTTTGTCGAAGCTATTTGAGCCGTTTTTAGATTTTATGCGGTCTTGAGTAGGTTTCGTCTTTAGTGAATGGTCTAGTTTGCTTGTATTGAGATAACGCGGCAGGAAGTGAAACCAATTCAACGTTCTAAACACGATTTAGTGAGGTATGTCGCATAATAAATCAGCTTCAAAACCATTAGTTCGTGACATTCCACTAGAACCCCATAGTTGACATTTCGGTGTTGAGTAAATGAAATCCTTGGCATAGCTCACATATTTGTGACCGGAGATACACTCAGATATAGGCCGCACAGCGAAAAACTGTAAATCTTCAAAGGTCGAAAAACCATCCTTCAAAACGAACTCAACCGCCAGTATAAACTCAGATTCTGCATAGAGTTCATCCAGAATATTTTGATTCGTTTCTCGACAAATACTTTGCAACTATGATCACTGATTCATTTTCTGTGATGTCTGGAGCATTTTCACAAGTGATGATGTTTTTATGCAATATTACTCCTTGCCTGGTTTGAATTCCAACTACAATACGTCTATTTGTGCTGATTTTGTTTTCCTTCACTTCATTCTGTAATATGCAGAACTACCAGAGTGCATATCAAATTATTCGGGTGTTACTAGTCGGCTTTCTGCATTGCATTATTTACAATGATCGCACACACGCACGCACACTCATACATACTGTGAGTTTAAACAGAATAATCGAAAACATACTGATAAAGACATACACGTGGCAGGCATATTTGTTTATGGAATAGTGAACAGTTCTTATCAACCACTAGTGTTCTCTGATCGTTAAGTTTTCTCTAAACATTGATACATTACGGTGAGATCATTGGTATTTTTTCCAAATAATTAACGTAGTTACAATTAAATCATTTCAACTTAGAACTGAGTGTCGCTGTCAAATGTGGAGAGGAGGCGTATACATAAGAGAAATGATTGCTATCATAAACGTTTTGTTTAATCATAAGTATACAACTCTTGAATGAAGTAATTAGGAATTTGAGTTCTAGTCCTTTTGGGCAGCTATTCACCGCACGTTCATGGATAGAAGTTCTAATCTGGACATAATGAAATTACACCCGTATGTATCTGGTTACGAAACCTGTGCCATGTTGTTACTAGGGCTCGACAAAACAGAAATGGACTGTCCGGCACCAGTTCTGAATCTTGTAGGTGGACATCAACAAGTATTGTTGGATACATCAATCTATCAAGTCACAGATATCACAGACGTTTTTGCCACTGTTAATGATTGATTATTTATGCATCTATAAAATATTCTGTTCTTAATTTTAGCAGGAATTTCATCATATGAGATTTCATTTGTCCTAGTGCAAACCAAAATAGTGATGGAGGCCAGTCACTTGGTGATCAATTCTTAGCAACACAGGACACGATCTACTGGCCACAGTGAATCCATGGCCCAACAAAATACATTAGTAAATTCGACCTTATGTCCTGTGGAGATATCATTCCACTGTCTATACAAGTAAACAAATAATTTGAACGCAATGACAGTAGAATAGTTGTTGGTTCACTCTCTGTTTACCTTTCCGACAGCATTTTCTTACAAAAGGATAGTCAGTATAAGCACTGCAAGCATGCAAACTGGGACCCCCTGAAGAAATCGGTAACATTGGGAAACTCTTCTTCAGTGCATCGGTCTTATGAGTGCATATGATATATTTTGTCAAGTCAGAAGTCGTTGCCTCGATTTTTTGAAGCTGTATAAACACATAAACTACCGAGTCCAAAGTATTATTCATACAGGTTAAATATCAAAACTATTGACAACATTTGAATAAGAGTTAATTCAATATGAATGAAATCGCAGAAGCTGTGCAGTTAACTACGAATTTTAATCAAATTGAAGAGTTTCATAGGATGAATTGAATTAATCAGGAGCTATCACAAAGAAATGTTGACTCGAAGGTAAAAAGTCAGGTTATTTTTGATAAACGCGCATGAACACTTAAAATTTATAAGCTCTTTGCATTTTGAATGTTGAGTGTAAAACAATGTCAGAGCTTATGAGTAGTATTTTTCGGATGGGTAAACGTTCATACACATAACTGAAAAGCAGATTGTGCATTGTAGCGCAGGATTAGTGGTCATCAATGTGCACTATAGAGAAGTCACAAACAAGACCGAAGGATCCATCTAGTTCTCTGACGTTTCTAGTGACGGTTTGACTACGAACACCTTGTGAGTTAAAACTATGAAGATGCCATCATCTTCCCGCAAAACGTGTTGTGAAACATCTTCGGAAAATATCTTAACCGGGCATGGTATGCCATTTATCTCCTAATTACCCTAGTGTTCACATCTACCCTGTCCCATTCTCAAGTTACACATTTAACTTTCTCAGTTAACTTTAATTTCTTAACACAATCACTCTGGAAATATCCCTCTTATGCTCACATGACGTCTTCGTTATTATTTATATCAAAGTCATATCACTGTTGCTACCATTATTAACACGGTGATTATCATTAACTCCACCAACCAAATTAAATTCTTCTACCATGCATTTTATGCAGACCATTCATTTGATTATTACATTGATTACCATTTGATACCTCAAAACCAACACTACCCATAATATCGTTTGTGATATTCTTACAGAAGCATAATACTCCACTCGCATTAGTTGAAAAACGTTGTTCAATGATCTACACCCAGTCATTCTGCTTGTCAAAACTGCGCATATGTAGCGTACAAGTTAACATTAGTCAGTACACGGATCTTATTAAATTACGTTTCACGAATCACGACTCAGAAAAAATATAAACGACGAAAGTAAATGTGTTACAAACTGCTGCGACGATCTCTGATGACAAGTATTCACTTCCTTGTTCACTGACGCCCGTCACTCCTCGTCAGGGAGCATGGACCACCGACCGACATTCTCCATGTAACTCTTTCATGGGTATTCCTTTCCAGTTCTTTCCAGTCGCCATTCATCCTTTTCATGTCTACTTCTAATTATCGACAGAGCGTGTTTTTAGGCACTAAATTATGCTGTTAGAATTCTTGTGACTGAATAACAATAACAAAAGCTATGCTTAGCTATAAATAATCGGACCGTAATGCGAAAATGAACACTACCTTGGAAACAAGAGCTTAGGAAATGTTTTTTTCTCAACACCACTTCTAAAAGCATATACAGAATCAACTGAAGACTGATTATTTGCAGACGGCTTGGAAACTAACAATAGTTACACGAAATCTTTTACATAGATTACGCAACACTCTTAGGCGTCCGTAGACAACATGTTTTACTCGCCAAAGTACTATATCTAACTTACATGAAAATATAAGTTCTGACAAGCCTTTATTAATTAACTTAATCCCATAGCAAGTCTAAATGCAAAGGTAGATCAACCTCATTTGTGGAGATATAAATACACTAAATCAAGTGAGTGATAAGTTTACTTCCATTCAGCGCACAAATGTTTATCACTAACTGTTTAATTAGAGTGATCAAAAAACATACATGGAAAATAATCTATAGAAAACCATTGAAATTAAATGTCCTATTGTCTAAAAGTGAAAGTCATTGTTTATTCACTTCATATGCCAACAATTCTAATTGCTGGCATATATAATAATTACAACAGCTTATTCCAAGTTCCTTTAATTTAGCATTATCTTTAATGCAAACGCGGCTAAAGTATGAAAAAAATCGGCGTTAATTAGGTAGTTCTACACGTTTCCGCCCCATACAGTAGAACTGCCTTGACATTCCTATTGAAAACTTTGACCTTCGAGATGGTTGCCAATTGTTTTGAGTTCCAGGCGTTCTTCTGTTGTACATATGCTGTTCTTCCTTTGTCGATCGGCGCCTCCGCATCTGCATAAGATTCACCGTGTTCATCAATAATGCTGCCCACACGTGTAAAGGTTTTTACAACTTCTAAGTCTTCTCCGTCAGGTGTGATTAGATTGTTGCATGCTGTGTTGTGTCACAGAATCTTGCTTTTTCCTTTGTGAATGTGTGTTCAGATCTATTGCCGCTGGAGTTGATGCTAAATTGGTCGTCTTCTCCTGCAGTTGTTGTTGCGTGTGTGACAGAAGGGCCAGATCAACTGCAAAGTCTGGGTCATCCAGCTGCATTCTAGCTGTCCACTGTATCCTATGCTTCCTCACAAATTTTGACGTCTTCATGATCCAGTCGACCACCAGGAGGAAGAGAAAGAGTGAGAGTAGGTCAGCTTGCCTGACACAGGTCTTTACTTCAAACGAGAAGGTCAGCTGTCCTCCACGCAAAATTTTACAATTTAATTCATCATAAAAATTCAGCATGATTTTGACTACCTTCTCAGGCACCCTTTGATATCCAACAGATCGTCTACGTAGTCCTTCATTCTGTTTAACAATGCCCTATTGAGGATGTTTCCTATTATTAAGAGAATAGTGGGGCTTCTATAGTTCTCACAATTGCTGTGATCGCTTTTCTTTGGTATTTTGATCAAAAGTTTTTTTCCAGTCCCTTGGTACTTATTCTTTGTCCCAAATCCTACTGAAAACAATATGTAGTATCGTCGCAGTTACTGCTGCGTCTGCTTTCAGTGCCTCTGCTGGAATGCTGTCTGATCGTGCTGCTTTGCCGCTGATGATTCCTGTGATGGCCATGGTGATCTTTTCAAATATTAGTGGGCCAACATCGATTGGCAGGTCCGTCGATGCTACTCCGATGTTGTGTGGGTTCAGTGGAGTTGGTCGATTCAAGAGTTCATTGAAGTCTTCTACCCACCTGCTTCGCTGTTCTTCAAAACTGGTATGCCTTATAATTATATCCCCATCATTTCCCCATCTTTCTTTGCATCTCTACCAGTTTACATATCAGTCATACTTCACTACTATACTGATCTATGAATATTTGCTACACCTTGACAAGGCAACACTGAGGACAGAATAGTGAAACGCAGACTTATCAATTTCCGTGGTTGAATTAGAATACTATATCTCTGTCTTTTTGAGATCCTGCTTATGTTAACACACTTACACTCAATATCTGTTATTCATTTTTATGAATTTTGAATAGACATAAATAACTAAATGCTTGATACATATGCTACTGCAGACATTAATTAAACACTACCTATATCAGTCCATCCAGATATAGTGCGTTCCACTGATATCGACATAAGTAGTTGACAAAGCTAGTCAGGAATAGAATGCTTGGCTGCAGAAGGTTGGGCAGATCGAGGAAGAAAGAATGGGAACATAAAGCAATCGGTGTGTAAATGCAGGGACAATGAAGTCTGAAACAATTAATGAACATTTTGCGAATAGAGTATTTACTGTATGGTTCTCAGAGGTTCTGTTATTCCTCGTCAAATACATTCGATTATCCCCACTTGTGTTCTCGTTCATCACACTGGCCCTTCTATCCCATACTCGTGAACAAACGCAAACAAAGACAACCAGTGTAACAACAGCGAGAACTACCGAATGAAATGCACAAGTACTCATATATATATAAATATATATATATATATATATATATATATATATATACCACTCTGTCCTAAAGAAATTAACCATTGACCCCAATAAAATGCACTTGTCCGTTGTGTCACTTCTGATTGCCATAGACTTTCCTTTGGCTACTTCCGACTGGCTCTGCACATCACCTTTCTCTCGTGAAAAATAAGGCATGCTTCTGGGACTAAACAGAAGAAACTGAGGTAGTAAGGTCTTTTTACTAATTTTCTTCGAGCTTAGCCATCCTTTCTTTCATGCTGATTCTGATATTCCAAATTGACTGTATCGGTCAATTCATTTAGCCGCAGGTGCGCGAAAAGAGGCTGTCTATGTGAATTTAGTGGACTGTTGCGGATGTAGTTTACATTTCGCTTATTAGGAAGCCAATATTCGGTTTACTTTGCATTGTGATTATATTCTGCTGTTTTTCTTCGTGGATACATATTAACAAATCAAGTCCGAATGTTCCTTCTGAACATCGACTCGACAGTGTGAACAACATTAGGCAATGCTCTATTCAGTGTTATTGTCAGTGGGTTTTTCGGTCCTCCTCTTCTTGTGATCATTTCGAAAATCCTGAGAAAATTCCTGTCTCCGTAAGTGCAGCAACAGCTAGATAAGGGAGAGATGCTGCTGTACTCAAGTCACAAAGAGGAAAATTCTTCTCGCACTTTGGAAGTTTCCCAGTTACTTACCGAAGAAACACACAAAACAATTTTGAGATGAGAATATCACGGATCCACAATCATCAAAACATCCTTCAGCGCAAAGAAGGTGTTAATCACGAAGAAATTTATACAGCGTTAAGCACCGACCAACGATGGCAATGACGACAATAAAGATCAGCTCATGAGAAGCCGCAATCGATTGTAGCGAAGTTCCAAAGAAATGTTCTCAGCATCGTGATATGAGATATAAAGGCCATAATCGGAATGGATGACACCGGATATGAAGATATCATGGTACGGCACGAAGTTGGAGAGAGAAGCACAAATGGAAAGAGATTTACAAACCTATGTGCATTCAACAAATTGCTTATAGGTGGCACAACATTCCCACACAAGTGCATAAATAAAGCTACATGGGTCTTACAGGATCACACCATGGAGAACCAGATTGATCATTTTTGCATCAGTGAAAAATGCAAGTCGGTAGATGACGTGAGAACAAGGAGAAGAACTGACATAGATTCAAATCACCACCTGATTGCATGCTGCATAAATATTTCGCTACTTGTTCCAGTCATCTATATATTTCGACAACTTAACTGTTTTTGTTTGTTTTAACACATAACTATGTCTTTTGAAAGCACAGCCTATTCAAGCGCGTTTATGAAATGTTTACGACATTTCGCTGTACAAGTTACAGGAAACCCTAGACAGAAACTTCGTGATAGCTGGCAAAACGCATTGAAAAGAAAGAAAATTATTCAGATGCCGATTATTGGACTGCTGACATAATATTGGCGATTACTCATTATTTATCGTCAGGATCAACCAAAAATACGAAAAGTACTTTTCGCGGTAGGACTCTAATTTATGGACGAGCCAATCAAAGGCGTCTGAGGAAATTCAAGGTCACGGCGCTAAGTTCGATTCGAGACGCTCACATTCGATCGCTTTACAGCAGATTTCAGAGAAGAGGTGATTGTTGAGCGAATACAACAGATGGGACTATTAAGAAGTTCCTGTGTCTGTGACTGCGGCAATCAAATGACTGCAGCACGATGTGCAGACTACCGTGATGATATTGTATTTCGTTTTGCTATATGTTGGAGAAAAAAATCGGCTCGAACTGGCACTTTCTTTGCGCGATCACGGCTCAGGCTTAGACAAATCATGATAATTGTGGCGAATTGGATCATAAAGTCTCCAGTAACATTAGCTGCGGCTTTTGCAGATGTCACGGAAACTTCCGCCATTCAGTGGTATGAATATTGCCGTGATATATGCGCAATGAAAATGACACAAGTACATGAATCGTTTGGGGGAGTTGGAAAGATAGTGGAAATAGATGAGAGAGTAATTAGAAAGCGAAAATACAACAAAGGACGTTTTATCAAGGAAGTTTGGGTAAGTAGCACTTCCGTAAATATACTTGACAGGTACTTGGATTTTATGATCGTTCAACTCAGAAGAGACATTTCCAAAGAGTAAGAAACCGTAAGGTTACGACAATAATACCAATCATCAAGGAGTACGTTCAGCCTGGCACCACGATCTATACCGATGATTGGAAAGCGTATAGATGCCTCTCGAGACTTGGTTTTGTGCATCATGTTGTAGTGCACAAACGTCATTTTGTCGATCCAATGACGGGGGTTCATACAAACAATATTGAAGGCATGTGGTATAGGCGGAATTATTTTTTAAGACCCTACCACGGTTCCAGAGGACAATTATTATGGAGCAATATGGACGAGTTCCTATACAGAATGCATTAACATTTCAAAACTTCTGAACCTTTATCAAACCTTAACAAGTGTAGAATTATGGTCTACTATGATATTAGCACTGCTCTAATAATAGACTTAATTGTAAAATTGTAGATTTGTCATGATGTAACTGCCCAATCTATAAGATCTTACGTGGAAGTTACATCATCGCCTACACCAATTCATTGCATTGTAACAATTACCGATACGTGATAGAGAACAAGCTTAGGCTATAGATGGAACAATATATTTAATATGAATAAAAGACATAACGTAACATTTAGCAGGCCTACGGGGATCTTATTGGTTAATGTGCACGTAGTCTTGTAGCGGTGTTCGTAGTCAAGCTCAACTCGACACCACGCTACATTTGGTGAGCCAAATATTGGAACACGCCTCAACCTCGGTCAAATCTTTCAAAGAAGGCAATTCGGTGAGTCTATTGCTTTATCTATCCACGTCTGTCATATATTTTCATATTAATTTTTAATATATATATTTGACATGACGGATAACGATAAGAATAGTATTAACGTAATAGACTCTGACGTACAGGTTATACACTTTCGACCTGTATCTTTTATTCCTCACGATCCTGAAGTTTGATTTGCTGCTATAGAGTCTCAATTTGAGACCCGTCATATTACAAGTCAACGGCGGAAGTACACTAACGCTCTCGAATGTTTACCGGGAGACCAATTAGTAGCTGTCCGTGAGGTTGTCCTCAATTCCAATGTGCCCAATGTTTACGATCGTCTCAAGGAGGCGATCCTCAGACATTTCCTCCCATCGAGGGAGGAACGATTGAGGACGTTATTAGCACGTCACCCTCTGGGTGATGCTAAACCGAGCCACCACCTCACGCGCCTGCAATCTCTTGCAGGACCCACGACAGCCGATTCTGAAATCGTTGAAGAACTGTGGCTCGAATCTCTACCAGCATTTATCCAACCTACAGTTACGGCCCTGCTAGAGGACGCACCACCGAAACAGGTAGCCCTCACAGCAGACAAAATTCTAGCTAGGACTGGCAACCGAGACAACAAGGTAGTTGCCTCAACGTCGCGTCCGAAAGTCGATATCGACGGCAGCCACTCCTCGGCTCAAGGTGACAGGGAAGGGTGTATTCACACACGTCTTAGTTTTCGAGACCGTTGTAACGTACCCCAACCCTACGTCCCTCGAGTCCGCTCACGCTCTCGAAAAGCCGTCAACACTCGCCTAACGAGGGCATCTTCCAAGCCACGCCAAAAGGCGGCTTCGGAAGCGAGTGAGGGTTGGAGATGGTTTCATCGATCCTCCGGATCTGGTGCCCGCCGTTGTCGAGCCCCGTGCTCATACAAGGCGGGAAACTCCAAAGCCGGCGAGTAAAAGCGGCCGTACTCGCCGGCCCTGCCCCCCAGTTTGGCCGTTTATTTTACGTGCACGATTATCGCACAAACGCTGGGTACCTAGTGGATATAGGTGCCCAAGTTTCTGTCGTACCACGAGGTAGCATCAAGTCACAAGCTACAATGCTTCGACTACGCGCTGCAAATGGCTCAGCCATTCCTAACTACGGTACACGACAACTCGCGGTCAACCTGGGCAACCGACGACGATATCTGTGGACGTTCATCATTGCTGATGTTCCCACAGCCATACTATGTATTGTTTTCCTACAGCACTATGAATTGCTAGTCGATTCACGTAGGCTGCATCTAATCGATACTTCGTCGAACAGTAAATTCACGGGATTTAAAGCTCACACAAACGCGTACCGAATCCTCGGCACTTTTAATTCGCGTGACGATAAATTCCACGCCTTATTCGAGAAATTCCCCAGAATAACTAAACCACTCGAGGAGATTTCATCGGTGACCAATCGTGTGGTACACCACATAGTCACCCGCGGACCACCAGTCACGGCAAGACCACGCCGACTGGCACCGGACAAATTAGCCTTCGCTAAACGTGAGTTCGACAATTTACTACCTGCTGGTATTATTCGTCCTTCTCACAGTCCTTGGGCCTCTCCTTTACACATGGTGCGCAAAAAGGATGGGGTTTGTTGTAGACCATGCGGCGACTACCGAGCATTAAACGTAGTTACGCGCTTTGATAGTTACCCCATCCCCCACATACACGACATCACGGCATCGCTCAAGGGCACGACTACCTTTTCTAAGATCGATCTGGTACGAGCATATCACCAGATCCCAGTCGCTCTTGAAGACATCGAAAAAACTGCTATCACGACTCCTTTCGGTTTGTTTGAGTTCCTACGAATGCCATTTGGATTACGGAATGCTGCTCAAAATTTCCAAAGGTTTATCGATAGCATAGTACGAGACTTGGATTTTGTTCACGTCTATATTGATGACCTGCTGATCGCATCATCAAACGTAGATGAACATTATCAACACCTTACGCTATTATTCCAACGCCTTTCGGATAATGGAATAGTAGTCAACCCAGAGAAATGTGAATTGGGTAAATCAGAAATAATATTTCTGGGTCACATCATCAGACGAGAGGGTATTCTGCCTTGCGAGGACAAAGTTCGAGCAATCAAGGAGTACAACGTGCCGTCCTCACTCAAGGAACTGAAGGCTTTTCTCGGTTTGGTTAACTTCTACCGACGTTTTATCCCTCACGCGGCAGAACGGTTACGACCATTAACCGATTTACTACGCGGTAATCCACGCAAATTAGAGTTGAACCATACCGCACGTACTGCATTCTCAGAGATCAAAACGGCTCTCGCTGAAGTTACACTCCTCGCTCATCCTGACCCATCAGCCACGCTTAGTATAGCGGTTGATGCATCAGATTTCGCTATAGGAGCCGTTATGCAACAGAATATCTCCGGTAGTTGGCAACCCCTTGAATTTTTCTCACGACGCCCTACTCCCACGGAGACGAGATATAGCACTTCTAGTCGCGAGCTGCTTGCAGCCTACTGCGCCATCAAACATTTCCGGCACGCAGTAGAAGGACTCCAATTCATTTTATTCACCGACCATAAGCCCTTAACGTATGCCCTGCATACCAAGTCTGACAGCTACTCACCATGAGAGTGCAGACATTTGGACTATATCTCACAGTTCACGACAGACCTTCGTCACATTAAAGGCAAGTCGAACTATGTTGCCGATGCTCTTTCACGTATCCAGACGAATGCAGTTACCTTACCGGTGCTCGATCTTCCTGCTATGGCCACCGCGCAAGCAAACGATTCTTTTTGTACAGAAGCACCACAACCTTTGTCGCTTCAGTGCCAGGAAATACCCCTAGCTACTAGCTCAAGTACTATCCTATATGATACATCGACCGTTCTTCCTCGACCCATCGTACCCTCTGCTTATCGCCGTTTCGTCTTTGATGCCCCACATGGATTGTCTCATCCGGATTTCGCAGCCACATTACGTCTCATCGCTGCACGATACGTCTGGCCGTCCATGAATAAAGATGTTCGTATGTGGGTAAAGCAGTGCTTACAGTGTCAACGATCAAAAGTGCACAGGCACGTAGCTGCCCCCATTGGCACGTTCGCTACGCCTGATGCTCGCTTTGATCACGTAATATAGACATTGTAGGACCATTGCCACCATCGCATGGGTATGATCACATACTCACGTGCATTGACCATTTTACAAGATGGTCCGAAGCTATTCCCATCACGTCTATCACGGCGGAGACAGTTGCTCACCGCTTCGTAGAACGATGGATAGCATTGTACGGTTGTCCCTCGACTGTCACGACTGACCGAGGACAACAATTTGAGTCTGCATTATTCTCCTCATTGACCAGGCTGCTTGGTACGGAAAGCATACGCACTACCGCCTACCATCCAGCATCGAATGGTTTAGTCGAAACGTTTCATCGCCAACTTAAAAGTGCTCTTCGAGCACACGAAAACGACAATTGGTACGAAACCTTACCGCTCGTTCTCTTAGGCATCAGAACGGGTTTGAAGGCAGATATCCAATGTTCCCCCGCTGAACTTGTATACGGCACGACATTGCGTCTGCCTGGGGAATTCTTCACACCACGGAGCAGTAATGATTTCGGTAAATCAGACTACGTCCATCGACTGTCTGCATTTATGCGAACGCTGTCTCCGGTGTCAACTCAAATACAACATCGACAGGTCGCTCTCCCTCGAGAGTTATCTACCTGTTCACATGTTTTCATACGAGTAGATTCGGTACGCAAACCTTTGTATCAGCCTTACGAAGGCCCTTTTCACGTGATCTCTCGTCACGAAAAGACCTTCAAGGTTGATCGACACGGCCGCGTCGAGATCGTCAGCATTGATCGTCTCAAACCAGCACACGTCGATGACAGTGCCCTACCCGATAACTTGAGACTCAATGCTCGACCTATCAAACCTTCTAGCGGGATCTTTACGTCTACCTCGGATCCCACGCTAGATGCATCAGAGACCTCGTTCTCACGTCCCGGTCAACAGCACGCGTCATCTGCACCATCTACGAACGAGACTTCCGTCTCACGTCCAGATCGGCAGACCACGCCGCTCTTGACCTCGGATGAGATCGCAGGCTAACGAAGTACGAACGAGACCACCGTCTCACGTTCCGGTCGCCGAGTACGAATACCCGTACGCTTTCGCGACTAAACGCACAGTCAATAATGGATACAGTGTAGGATTATTCCTATACTACACGCATGCTACACTTTTCTTTTTTTGATTTTTTTTGTATCCTGAGCTCACGCCTCCGACCATCGCCCGTTTGATAACGTCGACTTCAGTCAATTTTGGAAAAAGCTAGTTTGGCCACCCATGCTCTAGTCAACGCACACAGCCGATTATCTGGTCTCGAATTCGCCTGGCATACGCTTGGTCGTTATGGTCGCGTCCGGTTTCTTGGCTCAACGTGGTTTCTTCCTACGTCTGCAGCGTTTTCTGGTCCGCATCCCTACGAACGCAATCTTCAGATCCTGGATACAAACCACTCTGATGTGGTATGATAATTCGTCCAACAAATACAGCACACTTCTCCTGGTACCGTTCTGCGCAAAAGACTTTCGTTGGCAACTCGAGGATCAACGATCACTTCCTGTTCCGCCAATTTCCTCCGTCCTACAACCACACTTCTTCCGATCAGTCCCACGAATCAAACCGCTATCGAAAGTGTAAACCCTTTCTAGCGGGGGGCTCCTGTAGTGACCTACTTTTGTCTACAGAACGCGATTGGTTCAATGAAAACAATTATTATTATAACTTATTGTACCAGTGACTGTTTTACTGTGCTCGTTTGTTTAACTGTGCTAATGACAGCCATTATACTTACTCTCCCGTTGACTTTGAACTTGTACGAATCCGGTTACGCTCAGTAACCACACTTGTACTCCTTTGGCACGATCTCGGTATTCTTTTGATACCACGAGATCGCCAACAAATACATCTCGACTACAGCCATCATCTGTCTTCTGATTTTTGGCCTACGGGGATCTTATTAGTTAATTGGCACGTAGTCTTGTAGCGGTGTTCGTAGTCAAGCTCAACTCGACACCACGCTACAAATCCATGCGAGACCAAGAAACGATAGTAGGAAAACCTGCAAAACAAGTAGAAATGACCCTATGGGGCAACTGGCAGAGAAATATAGTAAACCAAAGAGACCCGCCAAGGACAATGAAGGCAACTCTATCACTGGGATTCAAGAACACTGAGGGAGATTAGCAGAAAATTTTGAAGACCAATTTCATCATTCTGAAGGAGCACACACGTATCAACTAATGAATTGTCGAAAGCTGTATTGAGTTACGCTTCCGATCTGGAGAATAAGAGATAAGGATAACGTAGAATCCCATGACTGAAGATTCAGCGAGTCAAATTGTGACTGGGCCAGCAGCGTTAAGTGGCTTTCTTTTTGTTGAATAATATCTGGTTATTAATGAAACAAACATTAGGTTTTATTTAATAATTTATAATTTAACTCATGACAATTTGAAGATCATTTGCTTCGCACTTTAACGATACCTTAGACCGTGAGAATTAAGTTTTTTCACGTCCTTCACTTCACTGAACTTCTAAATATTATCGTTGAATATGATCAGCGCGAATCAAGTCGAAATGTACATAAATTCCAGTTCAGTAAAACTTGTGCTTGCTTCAAAACTATGAGCTACTCACTATAAAGAAAATGAATGTCACTTTTGGAGGAATTTTATGGTGTACTGTGAGATATTGGTAAAACATTGTGAAGTAGTTGATAATCGCTTGTGTAATGGGAACTTGTCACCTACTACTCTCATTTTACAATTCAACTCAAGGTCCGCTCATAAGATACTTACAGTCTAAGGAAAATGGGTAGTCTAAACCTGCAGGTCTTGGTTACTTTCTACCTGGAATCTTGTGTTGTTTGTTTACTTCAGTTAAGATGATAGGTAATAAAGTTTACATTTTCAAATCTGTGTATGAGTTTATGAGTTCGTTTTGGCTGCTCACTGAACTGATCATGACATGATTAGTTGATGAAAAGTGCTATGTCCAAATTTGCTAAATCTGGGATGCTTGATGTACGAATAATTGCTAGATTTACGACTATAACCCAAACAAGTGAAAAGACCAAATCAATTTTACCACCAAATAGAAATTTATTGAATTTAATCATAAACCTAAAAACATATTGATTATTACCATTACCATATAAACAAATTCACTTCAATGTTTAGAAGTCCCTGAGTACAATAACAGAGCAGCAACTGCAAAATAAGCTTCAGTAGAATATAAACAAATAGAAACCACGTAAAAGCTGAGCAATATTTACAATAAACATTCATAATCAGACAAATACTTGTGAGTTCTCTTATGACAGAAAAATGTTTCCGTCTAGTTATATTCTTGTGTAAATTAACCTTATTTGTTACCGATCAATAAGATGTATTTGAAACACCATGCTTAGCAATACCTTCAGTATTTTGATGCCCCATAATCATTAGTTTTGGTTTATTTCTAGATTTCTCTGTAACATAAATCAAATAAATGTTACTGAGTATTTCAATTGATTTCAGTAGAATGCAGTGAAATCTCTCATTTTTTACAAAACACACTTCATATTGAATCAACAAATCTATGATTATTGTGATCTCATCAAGTAAACTAATAGAAGGTTTCATTATAACCAGCGTTTTTAAATCAAATTCTATTCTTTCAAAGTGTACAACAAAATAGAGTTTTATTATCATTCACATTTCTAGTAGTAATATTGAACAGTTATAACACAGAAGTATAGATATTAGTGACTGTTGAAGTTACCTTACATCGAATAATTTTCACCATTGTTAATTTCTTTAAGTGATTTTAAACGTATTAAATGTATTAAACAGATCATTGACAAACACTCAGGCGGTTTAAACAGAAATAAAATTGGGGGGAGGAAAGGTAAGTTTCAGAGTATCATTGTTACTTGACTCACGTGCATGACTTAATTAGTGTATATTAGTGAACATTAACATTTGAACATATTTTATATCACTAAAATTTTATTTTCAAAAGTAAAAAAGCGATAAATAACCCATTGTTTAATTAGACAGCAATAAAGAGAAATAAATGGAGAAAATTTTCCTTTTGACGAAATCATATACTTAAGCTGTGCATCCATATTCACATTGTGTGAAATAAATTATCTAATTCACTAGATGAATGTAATCGAATAACTGATGATGAACCAGTATTTGAACAAATGAAATATGATTTGGAATTAAATTTAGTTGAATTGATTTTATTACTAGTAGAGTTAGTACTAGCTGTAGTAGTCGTAGTATTTGTGATGTTAATGATTGGTGGATTTCTTATGATACTTCCAGTTAATAAAGGTGCAGGTAATAAAGGAGCTGAAGCAAATCGTCGATTTTGCATATCTAACTAGAAAAAATAATTAAAACGATTCATCACAAAAGACTGCAATATACTGTACATAGGATTTCAAGTTAAACATATTTTTATAGCTTCGGATCAACTGATTGTTTCGTATACAACGAAGTAATTTATTTAACACTCATCTTGTTTTATTGCCTGAGTCTCGAAATCCTGAGTGAGATCGCTTTGTGTGGTCATGGATATGCAATACTAAGGAGTCTTACACTGGAACGAAACAGTTATCCAGTGAATACTAGCTTCGCTGGATTTCTGAAGAAAGCCAGTATGTGATATTCCTTTTCAAATCCAACATCCTGCTTATTATTATTCAATATCAACCATAACATCATTTCGCTCAACACAACTCAATGCAGCAGAGGCACATAATCTTTACTAGTCCATTATGCCTAGTCGATAATGACAAATAAAAAACTCTAACTTGTGATGTGAATAAAATCCAGTGACCTTTGAATTTACAACCTCATTTCGTTATTATCAGAAAAATGTTTTGTGGAGATCGCAGTGATTTAATAGCTAGATTCATGAGTCAATTAAAGCTACACCACCATGGAAAACCTGGAAGCACTGGACGACCATTTTGTCATATTATCGAACTCCTCAGTATTGAGCATCCACGATCTCGCAAGCAGGGCCCCTATTCTGTGCGCAAATGCTTAACCATTAGACCACTGGTGCGGGTAGCACCCAATGTTGTTAATGTTTAACTTCAATCAATCCACGAAACCCTGCCACTGTTCACCATTGTCAACAGTGAGTTACTATCTCACAACAGACCCAGCTGAATTCATACTCGGATGAAATCTTTGTTCGATGCTTCCAGGTTTTCCATGGTAGTCAAATCAATTATTTGTTACCGTTCAACATTTTTTTCACTAATTTGAACAGTTATTTATTTTTGTTATGTCAGATGAACGTTTTCCAATTTTTTTCATGATAAATTGTTCAGTTGTTTATAACTCATTTTATGAATAATATATCATATCAGAATGTTTTTTGTGGATATTATAGTAATTTTAATAATTTAGATCATGAGTCAACTAAAACTAGACCACCCTGGAAAACCTGGAAGCACTGAATAGCCATTTCATCTTACTGTTGGACTCCTCAACAGTGCACATCCACGATCCATGGATCTAGCTTCAATTGACTCCTGATCTCAACTATCAAAATTATATTTTAATCAAAATTGTATAATCTACATACAATCTACATAGATATATACCTCATTAATTTTATTCTCAGATATACTTTTGTAACTTCGCTCTTCATTTAAATTAGTTGTTGTTTGAATTTGACATGGTGTTAAATGTCCACTGCTTAATGAACTACTATTATTCAATGTATTTGAATGATTTAATAAATTATTTGTTGATTTACTAAAATTATGTTTATGATTCTTATTCATGGTAACAAACTTCGATTTATTCTGTTCAATTGTATCATTTGCATTCAACCATTTATGTGATGATGACATTGGTGTTGTTGATGATGATAATGATGATTTTGATTTAGTCGGTGTAGGATTTTGACATTTTAACCAGTCTGATGATGTTGATGATGACGTTGATGTTATCACTGTTGACGAAGATGGATGATTAGTTTTGAGTAAATGATTCTAAATAACACAAAGAAGGAAATGTACAAAAAATTAGAATAGTAGCTTCATGGTTTACACCAGAAACTGATCTTAATTAGCAAATCATCACAAACCAGAAATTAATAGAGATCTATTTCGTCTCATAACAGAACTTTTCGGAAGTATGCATCCACAATCTGGTGTGTGATATGGAAAGTAAATGTGACTAGTCACAAAATGTAAATAAAATAGGACACAACTTACTGACTGAATGTGTAATTTCCTTTTTTCTTACTGATTTAGACTCTGGGCCCACTGAGTGTAGACGGCTTGTAATTGCGTGGGGTAAAGTAATGTCTAGAGTTACTGTGGTCCTCTGTTCTTAATCGTAAATTATGTATGTAATGTATGTAATGTATGTAATCCATTTCATTCACAGAATTTCGATCGTGCATCCAATCAAGAGGTTTTATCAACTCGATCATATAGGCGAACCTTATCATCATATAATTTTATTAGCGTAGTATACCGCTAAGAATGAAAAATATGTTAAATCATCCGTTACAAAACAACCCTACCAGAAATATAACCTAAGACACTAATCTTTAACTACAAGTTACATACCTGAATTAGAACTTATTAATCTTCACTCCACTAATCTCTCAGCCAAACTAAAATCGTATAACCACTAATGACAAACTCTTGGATAAATTTCTGAAGTTGTAGTGTGCAGTCATGACTGTTAGAAATACACCATATCAGGATGGAAGAAGTTGTTCACTTACAAGACCACTGATCAGTGTACTCTAGCCTGTATGGATCATTTGATTTTTCATTATTGTTTGGAAGTATACACGTTGATCAGAAAATCTGATATTCGACCGTAGGTTAGTTCGTGCCTATGAAATACTGCGAAGTTACAGACAGGGAGAAAACAGTTATTCAGTGCTCTCTAGTTTTCAAGGTTCTTCAGAAGATATCGACCGGCATCGAAGATCATTTTCAAATGAATTCTCACCTTAGCAAATATCTCAAGTGTAAGATAAAAATCCAAAATCTTTCTTTAATAAATAAGATAATTCTTCTATACTTACCAGTCCATTATTGATCGACATCAATGTTTTACCAGAGGAATTCTCAAATTGTTGATCAGATCTATCTAATAAAGTTTCCGGTTTTTTCATTTCAGCCAATGACTTATTCATTGTACAGTTGATGTTTACTTCTGAGAATTGATAATAAGGAAAAAGGAATATAAAAATAATTTATTTCCAAAAAGCAAATCATTATTCACTACTGATTGATATTAGTTGGAGTCATATCAAATAATAACGAGCAATGAATAGATAATTCATCAATAGTGAATAACCATGTCACAGCTACGTGTTAAACGCAGAAACTTGTTTTCTAACTATGACTACTTAATCAATAGACAAATGGTTTGGCACGTAATAGTACACATTTTTGACTTGAATCAAATTTTCCACTATCACTGTGGATATTTTCATCAGTCCCTACTTGAAATTATAAAATGTGAATAGAGCAATAATGAGATGTCTACAATGTAAATAACCAATATGTTCAGACAGTATGACACTATCAGACGGTTATATCTAGGATAACGGTGAATCATATCTGTCAATAGATTTTATCCGCATAAATCGGGCATTTACAAGAAATTATTAATACAATAAGTAATAGCTATGAACATAAAAGAGAACACGTTAAATTACATTGTTCATTTGAATTACAGTTCAGTGTTGAATTGCTTACTGACTGTTGTTGATATTGATAACTGTCATAGGATTGATTTAATGATTCATTAGGTTGTATCAGATTAGTATTCAACTGATCGAATTTATTTTTAATTATGGATGTTGACAATAATGAGGATGATGGTAAATTAGAAGAAGAAAATGATTTTCTAAATGAATTGTTGTTATTAATTCTACCAATTGAACTGGATCCATTCAACTTCCATGTGTCATTTGTACAATTAGTACTATTCGTATCATTATTCATTGTCTGTGCATCCAATTGATCATTAAATGATGTATTAGTTCCAGATGTTAAACTATTATGAATGGATCCATTTAGTGTCTGTAAAATAGAACAAACAAATAATCAAGGAATAAGTTGATCATCAAAACTGAATCTGTCAGTATGCAATTTTGTGTTAAAAGTAAGGCAAAACATTTCAAATCTAGCTGAAGATGACCTCAACATTTTCAATGTTTAATAAGTTTATCACTTCCATTTATCATATTCCACCATTTTCCAGCTTCCACTGTTTTCTCAATGCATTACTGTTTGTTTGTTTTGTTTATCTTCGTTTAAATTACAGTAGTTCTTTTACCAACCAAAGGACGAGTTTACTGCGCAACAGTTTGTTCCGTCCTACTTTATGGCAGTGAAACATGGCCAGTAAGAGTAGAGGACATTCGTAGTTTACTAGTATTCGATCATATGTGTCTTCAAAACATTGCTCGTATATCGTGGGACCACCTTGTAAGTAATGCAGTGGTTAGGAAACAGATTCTAGGCAAGGACGGCAAATCAATGGATGAAGTAATGAAAATTCATCAGTTGAGATGGCTTGGTCATGTGTTACATATGCCTAACCACCGACTGTTCCCACGTGCAATGTTTTATGGTGAAGGAGTATGTTGGAAGAATGCTAAGGTTGGACAGATAAAAACATGGCACAAATTCATGAAGTCACTAAAAAGTGAACTGAGCCATGTCGGTAGGTGTAGACTACCTGGTTGTGATCCGCGAGACAATAGCGACCGATGGTTAGAGACCTTGAATGACATGGCTCAAAATCGTTTGCAATGGCTCAGGCGTATCCACTCATTGTGTTCTCCCAAAAATTAATATTCTGCATTCTTCATGTCCCTTTCTTTCTCTTCCCAAACTTATTTTACTAGATTATACTCCTTGAATAACCCCTTCAAACAGTAATCTTTCCAATTAATGTCTATGTGTTTACTACTTCTATCAAACTGAGATTTGAATCGGCAGATATACCTCTGTGCTAATTTGGTATGACAACTCGGACTGATGTATGTACGTACGAAGTTCTACGTTATTGACTAACTGAATGATTGACTATTTACCTCACATCCCACCTTTTTGTTCAGTTTCTAGTATTTTCCGAATGTTTTAATGTTTGTTATGTTTTTCTTTGTTCGTGTTTTACATACAGATTCATCCTACTTGTTCTAACCATAACCTTTAATGGAATAACTAGAAGGTATCATGCGAAAACACATAACAATGATGATATCGATCAGGTAAATCTAAATTTACAGTTGTAGGTTTGAGTAAACTGTCATTATGAAAAAAATGATATGAAAAACGTACTTGTTTACTGCGTAAATTACTTGGTGTATTACATCTTTCGTATATATTTCCATTACTATGAGTGAATGTTTTATTATCAGCTCCATTGACATGATAATAATCGGTTGTAGAAATACATATTCTTGATTCTTTATTAAAAATTAAAGTGTTGAGATGGTTACTAGAAGAATTTTGATCGAATGACGGCTTTGTCATGTTGGATGGTTTTACTGTAACTGAATGTGTACTGTTGACATTTTTATGTTCACATGAGGAATCATTATAATGTTGTTCACTTGAAAAATGAAAAGAAAAAACCCGTTCAATTGTGTTATGTAATCAGTAAATGAATTTCGATTGATGTCAATCATATTTGATCTAAATTATGTAAACTATTAATCATAATCTAAAACAATGTTAACCTGTTACTAAACCGATGGAAGCACTAAATTCAGACATGGAAGCAATTTCAAACATGCATCACATTATATTCAGAAGGATTTGGGAGGAAGAATAATTGCTGATGGACTAGAAAGCAGAACACCTCATCTACATTACCAAAGTAGGTAAGTAATCCGCTCACTAATAATTCATCTTTAGAAAGTGATATCGCCTTCCGTAATGTAGATGTCAGTCAATCCATAAATTAAGTATATAAAATAATTGCTTCCTAAAGCTTTAGAATAACTATCATATAATAAGATAGAGATCACTATTTCGATACAAACTACAGTTATTTTTAAATAATAAACTGGAGAAAAGTCAAATTTCATTAGAGATTAAAGTTGACATTGTGGAGAATCGATTAGAGTTACGCACAACGATTAACGTTCATGGTTTGATCAATTACTTTCGGCATTTCCGACAACTCGACTAGGAATCATATATCATTATTTATAGTGTATTTATGAGGTATTCTATAATATGGAGCCGAACACGCATCAATTTGGTGAATTTAAGTAAAGTCCCTATTTTCTGTTGCATTGGTAACAATTAACTTATGTATATAAACATTACAATTGATCTTTAATAACTTTGGTAATACTTTTTACGTTCATACATTGTCTCGTCCATCACACACACTGTCAGCAAAACTTTGTTTATTACCTCTCAAAGTTAGTCACTGTTAGTCACATGATGGTTATCTAATTATGCTGAGTTTGTGAAATAAACTAAATTTAGCTACATATATAACATTCCTACACTAACACTGACAATCAAATGTACACTAATCAATAATGTCTACGTGAATCCTCAAAAATCACACATTGTTTTAGTAAAATATGGAAACAGTACATCAAATACATCATTTGTCGAACTTCCTTGAATTGTCCTTTACAAACTCCATTGTTCTTTTACTTCGATTGCTTTTTGCTTTACTTTCTCTATTCTCCAATTTCTTATCTTCTTCGCAAAAATTCTACTTTCCATTACAGATATATACTACTTATATCTGTCGGTAAAAGCAGTACACACCACACTCTGAGCATAGAGATTCTGAAGTGAACTGTCTGCATAAGTAGTCCAAATGAACAAATATGCCACTATTAGCACATCCTACTAGGATTCAATAGACCTTTGTCTCAATGATAAATCTGAACACTTATTCACTGAGCTTACGAAAACCATACGGTAAATGCTTCATTTGCAAATCGCTAATCAATTGTCTCATACTTGACTGTTTCTTCATTTGCACACCAATCATTTTCTGTACTCGTTCTTTCCTCTTCGATATCGTGAACCGTCTGCCGTTTGGCATGTCAATTTCAAAAGATGATAAAAGGTATTTACCTGACAGATTTGGTGTTCACTACGAGACTCGAGCACAGAGAACTATGGTCCCTTAAACCCAGAGATTTCCAAGAATGTCGGTCCAGTTTTGATTGTTTGGATGACTGACAATCTCGTCTCAATCACTAGTCATCCCGATTCATTAGAAAGTATAAGTTCAATAATACTAACACTGTTTCTAAGTGTAAATTGATGATTCACGACCGGTTTAAATTATCGCCTTGAATAACCTTACGAGATGCATGAGTTGTATATATCAGATCTATAATTTGTTTTGTGAATCGCATCACTTTTTGTGTGAGTGTTTGGAGAGATCTCAACACGAATTCAGAAAGAAACTTAATAAAGTTTTATTGAACGTTCATCTTATTGCCATCCATTATATTGTTACGGAAGAACAGAAGACATCTGGCTGACTGTAAACTTTATATTAAATATGACTAATTTCACTGTGTGTTTGGATGTATTTATTTAACTGAACCTCTGAACTTGTTTGTTTATATCATTTTTCTCGTAAATTTCGGTTGCTCTTTGTCTTCGGTTTGGTATTTGTGAGATTTTGCTTCAGGAACCTGCAAAATTGAAGAACGACATTCGGCTCGACTATTTGTAAATTGCGGATAAACTTTGGTATATAAATTGCAGTTTGGTTCTATTGTTAATTTGGGTTCGTAAATTGCAAATAGATCGATATACCGTGCTTCAATAATGGGAAGGAGCAAAAACTTGAACATAACACTCACTCAACATCAGTCTTTTTTGGTGACTTTGTTGAATTGCCTAATATTTCTCAAAGTGATCACAGACTACTGTGTGCAATCGAATATGAATTGAACTAAATTTCAAGACACAAACACACTTATCTGGAAACCAATCAATCAACTGAAATTTCAATGAACATTTGAGTTTGAATAGAGCAAGAAGAACAAACCTGGGATATGAGTACGAATCTCGATTCACCAATAGGATTAATATCGGTAATAGTGAGAGCATTTTCAAATATATTCCATCGGTTGAACATTCACACACATGTAAACTTGGACGTAACATAAAATTTTACAATAATTGCTTGTGTGTTCATACCTTGAATTTTTCTGGACATTTTGGCTCCAAATGTTCTGGTCATATTGGTTGATTTCATTTGGATTAATTCAGATTTGTCTTGATAACCCGTTCTTCGGAACAAAGGCACACTATAAAAACACGAAGCAGAAATTGAAAGAAAATTACGTTGAAAGTAAAAGTTCTAAAGCCGTTTGTGGTATGTCTAATGTTAATGATGATTAACGTGGTGATGTTGGTATTAATAGTTTGTGCTCTGGTCAGCTTGGCACTTCTAGATTAAAGTTAGGCAAAGCATTTCTAAAGAAAAAGAATTTGAAAGAGTTGAGTTAGAAAGGCAGCCTCAAGGAGAGTTTGATATGGCTGAATTAGAATGTAAGGTTATGGAAGGCAATAACCAGCTGCCCGTAGACAAGTGTGAGATAAATGGTAAGGTGGAAATGCATTTGGATTGTGACGCTGGCTGTAATAATCATTCGGAGGAGATATTTAGCATCTCAAAGGGCGAGTGGGTTGATGAATCGAAGGATACGTTACATACTATGGTTAATAATATGGTTTTTCCTAAGATCGATATGATGTATTTTGATGGACAACTGAGTCAGTACCACCGTTTTATTAGTCAGCTTACTAACACTATCGACAGTAAACTGTCCGATAATGGCCAATTGTTGTCGTATTTGTTATACTATTGTAAGGAAAAAGTCAGAACGTCTATTGAAGCTTGCATTTCATCGCCATGTCATTTGGGTTATGATAGAGCTGAACAAATTATGTATGATCTGTTTGGTAAGGGAAACTTTGTCACTCGCGATCCGATTACTTGGTTACTTAACCACAAATCTGTTGAAGGATCAGCCGATGGCTTAACTGACTTCGCAATTAAGCTACGTAATCTATGCATAACATTGAAGGGAATGGGGTATATGTCTGTTGTGAATTCTACGGCTAATTTGGAAATTATTGTGTAATGTTCCCCCCTACATTTACAGAATAAATGAGTGGAAGTTGCTGATAAGATCATGATGACCAGAAGGGAGCCGATCTTTAAAGAATAAGTTATCATTGTGGAAGAAAGAGCCAGGATTGCTCGAACATGTTTTGGTAGATTGGTACATTGTTACGCAAAGTTCCGTAAAAGTAATTATGAAGGCCAAGTTGATAGATCATGCTTTAATGTAGTTAAGCGAGAACTAAGCAACTTATTCAGGGCCTTAAGTGACGAAATTTGCTTTGTGATCACAAAGAGACAGATTGTAAGAAGTTATCGAAAATGAATGCTACAGAAGGGAGACAGGAAGTGGGAGGATGTGGTCTACGTTACCTGTGTTTAAGGAAGGGTCACGTAGCCAGTTCATGCAACTCGGACATCGAGTGTGACGTTGATAATTGAAAGATTCGGCATAATTCACTGCGACATATTGATGGTATCAACAAGCATGTAGTGAACTTAGCTTTGGATTAGCACTCGTCAAAGGTTTGTTTAGGTATCATTCCTGTCAGACTATACGGCCCCAAAGGATGTTTGGCAACAAACGCCTTTCTAGATAGGGGCTCAAATGCTTCTATCGCATGTGAAGAGTTGATTAACCGGTTGGGTCTCAAAGGTAAAGAGACTTCGATAAAAGTGACGACCGTGAATGAAACTTCTACTTGTGAATATCTGGAAGTAAATTTAGAGATATTTCCACTGGACGGACAGGGTTCTGTGAAGACCAACTAAGCTTATACGAATAAGAAGTTTCCGATCGATTACGTGGAACCTTCAACCGAGGAACAGCCGGGATCTTGGAAGCATTTGAAAGACATCACCCTCCTGATGTTACAAAGTAATCTGGTAGAAGTGCTGATTGGGTGTGACACTCCAGATGCACATTGGGTTCTAGGTTCTGAATAAATTAGATGAGTCTAACAATGCTATGATTTGGAATCGGAATAAAGAGTTCGCAGTAAACAGAAGAATTAATGGATTGATACTTTATGTGGGTTTACATATTCATGTTTACGTTACTTTATATGAGCTTCTATAGATGATAAGGCATTTGGTTTAATGATTGATATTGCAGTTGTTCATGTTGACACAAGTATTTTGGGGACGCTTCTCTGAGGAATACGTTTCCTTGTTGCAACGTAAACACAAATGGACTTCACCAGAATGGAACATAAGAGAGAGTAACTTGGTGACGAAATGTTCTGGTTTCTTCTAGAAAGACATATAGTTATTAGGTCTGGTAAAGAAAGTGATACCTAGCAACGATATGTTAAAACCTATGGAGTTGAGGACAAGCCAAAGAATCATAGTAAGAGACATTCGAAAAATGCGTGTGGAAAATGCAGATGTTATGTAGCTACTCGAATCCTTAGGCGGAATTGTGTAAGTCCTAGAGATCGCGAGAATGTTGGTACACTGAATGCTTATTGTTGATTGTTTGTCATGCATACACTAGGATTTTTTCTGTCTATTTATAGGACTGTAAAAAGAACTACGGTTCTTTCGAACGGGAGTGTTACAGGAGAATTGAAGACATCTGACTGACTGTAAACTTTATATTAAATATGATTAATTTCACTGTGTGTTTGGATGTATTTATTTAACTGAACCTCTGAACTTGTTTGTTTATATCATTTTTCTCGTAAATTTCGGTTGCTCTTTGTCTTCGGTTTGGTATTTGTGAGATTTTGCTTCAGGAACCTGCAAAATTGAAGAACGACATTCGGCTCGACTATTTGTAAATTGTGGATAAACTTTGGTATATAAATTGCAGTTTGGTTCTATTGTTAATTTGGGTTCGTAAATTGCAAATAGATCGATATACCGTGCTTCAATAATGGGAAGGAGCAAAAACTTGAACATAACACTCACTCAACATCAGTCTTTTTTGGTGACTTTGTTGAATTGCCTAATATTTCTCAAAGTGATCACAGACTACTGTGTGCAATCGAATATGAATTGAACTAAATTTCAAGACACAAACACACTTATCTGGAAACCAATCAATCAACTGAAATTTCAATGAACATTTGAGTTTGAATAGAGCAAGAAGAACAAACCTGGGATATGAGTACGAATCTCGATTCATCAATAGGATTAATATCGGTAATAGTGAGAGCATTTTCAAATATATTCGATAGATTGAATATTCACACACATGTTGAAAGGTAAGTGGTTTTTCACTTCTGTTGATTTACGAAAACGAATGGGGAATCGCAGGCACATGGAAAACGTTTAATTTCTTGAAATTTCCGGTCTACCCTACTCAATTGTTCCAATCAACCTCAATCAGTATTCAGTGAAAACACTCATTTGGTCAGCAGTAAAATGTATCTACTCAGAATATTGATTAACGATATGTTTACTTATCATTGTGTGATAATCAGTGTCACGCAAAGAAGCAATGCATGACAAGCATTTATGAATGCGTTTACTACAGCAAGGTGATATCGACAACTGAATATGTCTGGACACACAAAATTGGTTAAAGTGATTGAACGTCAGTTGCTGCGGCAAACCACAGTAAATTGGATGTTCGTTGTTCACCAATTGTGTTGAAGGACTTTGAGATTTCGACACAATGGCCACTGTCAAACAGATGAGGACTCATTTAATGTCATGATATAAAGTTGTAGTCAGCTGACGAGAAACCGGGAAATATGATGAGTTTATGATTTTCTGCTACACTAATTATCCTTGCTCGAGCGAGATGTATAAATAGGAAAATTTGTGCAGATCTTTCGAGTCGCATTTGACTACGACCATCACTAAAGATCGATGACGTTCCAATAACCAGGTTAGATCCCTCCGTTGGACAAATATCATAAGGCATATTGATTCACATACCTAGCAAAGAGTTTGCTGGTGTACAAAATAATACGCTAATGACCGAATTATCTGATGCCGCATTTAACCGATCTGTAAAATATCAGTTATTACTGAATAAGCAAAAGTGTTCAAGCACGTTCCAATCAAATACCCAGTTTCATAAACAAAACAATGCCATTTTCGTGGAGGCGATGCAAAAAATTATAAAACCGAAACCATCTGAAGGATATATTTCGTACCAAGATAATTCATAAGGAACGATTTTTCATAAACCACACGATAGTCGGGATGCGTAATATACCAGACGAGGAATGTGTTTGGATCGGCAACAAAGAGACAGATAAAAGCTCTTTTTAAAGCCAAACATAAATGAATTTGAGTGTTCCAGTGTTGTTTTATTTGGTTTGTGGTGTTGTATATTGGATCAGAACGCTACTGGTGCAAACATAGTATTGTAGCCATCTTAGTTCATATTCGCATTAACTGCTTTCATACTTTTGCATACGTTTTCCGTCACGATCTATCAACATCTGTTACTTATCCATCTAGACCATATATTTCGTCAATCAACAAAATCTAATATGTGATCAGAAATATTTGTAACAAATGTGAAATAATATAGTAAGCAGTATAAAAACTACATACAAATATTCCGCCTATGAATTGATTTCAGTTTGTCAAGATAATGCAACCACTTTGATTGTAACCATTCTTCGGTTACTGCAAGTCCGAATCTCGGATAAAGTAGAAAGATTAGGCATGCGGTCATCAATCCTATCCCTTAGAAACCAATTTTTTAAAGACTGCTGGGCAGAAGATACTATTTAAACCTTAATAATTCAGCCAACGAGTTATCCAAGCTCTTCGTTTAGAAGAATTAATACTCCATGAGGTGAAAGCCGAGATATTTTGGAAGTCATAAGTCCCATGTCCTATGTGTTGATGAAATGAGAAGATATGACATGGCAGTTCTCGGGATAAATGAAACACATTGAACGCATGACGTGTAGAAAAGGATTAGATTTGAGAAATATGCTGTTGTAATCTAACCATGCATGAAAAGTAAACAATACGTTCAGATATGTCATTACGGAGCCTTGCATAATCGCATGTGCGTTAATATATATTCGGATTCACCGATACGCATTATTGGTAATTAGGGGAATTCCTGGAACAAAGCGTGGAATGTATCGTCACGCGAATAAAATGCGCAGGTGATACGGTACGCGTTTGTCTGAGCTGTGAAGCTCATGAATTCGCTGTTCGACGAAGTATCGATCAGCTGCAGCCAACACGACCGTAAGATGCCGTGTGCCATAGGTGGGAATGACTGAGCCATTGGCAGCGCGCAGTCGAAGCATCGTAGCCTGAGACTCACTGTTACCAATCGGTACGACAGAAACTTGTGCACCTGTATCTACTAAGTACCCGGCGTTAGTGAGATAGTCGTGCACGTAAAATAAGCCACCAACCGCATGTGAGGGGCCAGCGGGTACGGCCGCATTTACTCGCCGGCATGGGAGCCTGTCGCCTTGTATGCGCGGAAGGCTCGACAATGGCGGGCACTGGACCCGAAGGTACGGTGGAACCAGCATAAACCAGTACTCGCTTCCGAAGCCGCCTTTTGGCGTGGCTTGGAACGTGCCACATAGGGTGAGTAGTTACAGCTTTACGTGACCGCTGCCTGGCTCGGAAGACTTAGGGTTCTGAGATGATGGAACGGTCTCGGAACTTGAGATGATTATGTATACACCAACCTTGATCACCTTGAGGTGGAAAGGGGCTAGTGTCAAGATCTGCATTCGGATGTGACGTCGAGGCAACTACATAATCGTTTCGATTGCCAGTCTTCGCTAATATTTTGTCTGCTTTAATGGCGACCTGGGTAAATGGTGTGTCTTCAAGAAGGACCGTGATCGTAGGGGATCTGTGTGCTGGTGAGGATTCGAACCACAGTTCCTTAACTATTTCGGAGTTAGCTGTCGTCGGTCCTGCTAAAGACTGCAGGTGAGTGTGGTGGTGGCTCGGTTTGGCATCACTCAAGGGGTGACGTGCTAATAACGTCCACAATCGTTCCTCCATCGTTGAGAGGAAATGTCTGAAGATCGCCTACTGTAGACGATCGTAGACGTCGGATACGTTAGGATAAGGGACAACCTCAATGACGGCCGCCATATGATCCCCAACTAGAGTTTCCAGGCAGTAGGCTTACTTTTGCCGCTGGTTTGTAATGCGACGGATCTCGAACTGAGCCTCCAGGGTCGCGAACCAGAATTCTGGACCATGAAAGATAAAAGAAAGAGGTCGGAGATTAACAACCTATATTTTGGAGTCTAATAAATTATTACTATTATTATCACGATCCACCATTTAGAAAAGTTGTTGCAAGTCGATATATAATGATAGGTATCAATATAAAATATGCTACAAATGGGAATAGATGAATAATAGATTCACCGCATTTGAATCCTCTGAGAGATTCGCCAGCGGTTGAAGAGTATACGAAATTGTCGCCCATCGCACGTAGTTGTGCAGAGTTGCATTTGACTATGATCACCACTACAGATCGATGACGTTCCAATAAACAGGTTAGATCCCTCCGTAGGACAAATATCAGAAGGCAGTTGTGGATTGTAGCTAAGACGTATTCGTTGGCGATCTCGTGGTATCGAATTAATACCGAGATCGTGTCAAAATGTACAAGCAAGACTACTGAGTGTGCGTAAGTCCGTTGAAGTTCACGAAAACGGATAAGTTTGCTTTTGGTAAATATAAACAAACAGGTAGAGTGAAACAATCACTGGTGCTGTTGAATATAATAATAAATGCTCCCATTACACAAATCGCGTTCTCTTTAAGAAAGAAGATCACTACATTTGTATGAAACCTCTGAATATTGTCAGATGGAAATGTTTATGTGAAATTGTCTGAACAGGTCATTTTGATCGGCAAATTAATAATAAGTAGTTTCTAATAAGCAGTATAGGCAGAATAGCCGGTTGACCGAATTCCACATGTATTTAATGACTGGACAAACAGGACATCAACAACTGTGCTTAGTCCAATAAATATAAACATCTCTGTCCTACAGGATGTCAGTTGTGTTCACAGTAACGTAGCAGTTAATTTTCATTCTGCAAAATGGAGTGATATGTGTTCGATTACATGAGGAGCATTAGTTTCTTGAAGATTGAGTGTACAATATACTGACTTGTACCAACTACCATGAAACTGGACTACACGGTTTTCTGCCAACAGCCTACAAACACTGAACATTATCTAGCTCAATCAACATATCTCCCGATAAAATCATCTAAAAATATGAATTTGGAAATGTCAAGATAGGGCATAACTGACATGCTATTTAAATATTCAACTGCGAATGCTTCTTTTCAAAAAAGCTCATTTCAAATCTGTTGAAACGCGAGGGCAAACTACAGCACCAAATGACATATCAAAATGTATTCAACCTCACGTAAAACTTGGTCACTCACACTGAACCATGATATGCAACCATAATCAATATTCAGTGAAAACATACATTTGGTCAAGAGTAAAATGTGCTTGTACTGAGTATCCTAAATTGTACCGAAATATAATATTGAATAAAGCCATAAAATAAATAAATAAATAAATTTATTCAGAATATCGGATGAGGATGAGTTTATCCTTCACAGTTATAGGTATAAAATGGTACACAGATGGTGATGTGGATTTTATCATCAGGATGATTCCCCACAGTCTCATAGACCCATATACACAGGAACTAATAACTAGTCGAGTCTGAGAGAATAGGGATTATTGATGGGCGTTCCATAGATTGCTAAACTGAGGACGTGAAATCTAGATGAGTCTGTGAGGAAACAACCACTAAACTCATCTGAAAATAGATTTGTCATGCCTATCTGTCAGTCAGTCAGTCAGTAACAACGTGGAAGTTCGTACGTACGTACATCAGTTCCAGTTGCCATACCACATTAGCACGGAGATTCAGTTATCGATTCATATCCCATAGTGGCAGAGATACTGAAAGTATAAGTAGAGACAGGGGACATTAAGGTTTGATGATGTTATGTCATGCCTATCTCCACAAGCTGGAGCAGGACCTTCAATGAGTTGACAGCCGAGAGACTTGTTTTCACTTCATTCTATTTATAGAAAAGTGGTAATCTTTAGTAGAATGAGAATTTTACTCATCTTTTTTTCTATACGTGTAGCTTGTTATCAGTGATACAAACAACTTATTATTAGAAAGCGATGTTTTTTTATTATAACTAGGGTTCATATTACGCCCCCTATACATAAAACAGAATATAAAATACCATATAATTTAATTAATGAGTTGGCATCAGATGATAGACAACAACAAAGTATGATCATTGATATTTCTGTAAACAACTGGGGTCAACAGAAATATGTTTTTGTTATGAAAATGGTCAGATTATTTACTCTGAGATTAAAGAAGTAATAATTTTCACCCTGATATTTTTACAAGATGTAACAGAAATAATGGAACTTGGTGTAGTGTTATATTTAATCCGGGAAATCGGACAGACTTCCCCATTTTTCAAATATCATCCCAAAATGCACACAACCTGAGGGTGTTTGCATCATTAGGAGAATTAGAGATACATCTTCCCGTTGGAACATTTCATCTCCAAGTGTGTGCAACCGTCTCCATGGTTGTGCTTAAGTGACCCGCTAATAATGTGACTACAACCGTTTACATAGAATACGAGTATAGTGATTTGAAAAACAATCGCTTAAAAAACAACAGTAATAATTGCTCGTCAAAGCAAACGAATGCTTACTATTAATAAGAGATGGTGGTTCGATCTATTTACTCATTTATTTCTTCCATCCATCAGATTCGTCAAGTGAACGATAAGCTGTCATGTATGTACTATTTTCAATTTGACCGAATCCTCACTAACCACCAGATGACCACTACCTACCCTTTTCCCATAATTAATATCACATAACAGCCCATTTCTGTTACGGGAGAACTGAAGACATCTGACTGACTGTAAACTTTATATTAAATATGATTAATTTCACTGTGTGTTTGGATGTATTTATTTAACTGAACCTCTGAACTTGTTTGTTTATATCATTTTTCTCGTAAATTTCGGTTGCTCTTTGTCTTCGGTTTGGTATTTGTGAGATTTTGCTTCAGGAACCTGCAAAATTGAAGAACGACATTCGGCTCGACTATTTGTAAATTGCGGATAAACTTTGGTATATAAATTGCAGTTTGGTTCTATTGTTAATTTGGGTTCGTAAATTGCAAATAGATCGATATACCGTGCTTCAATAATGGGAAGGAGCAAAAACTTGAACATAACACTCACTCAACATCAGTCTTTTTTGGTGACTTTGTTGAATTGCCTAATATTTCTCAAAGTGATCACAGACTACTGTGTGCAATCGAATATGAATTGAACTAAATTTCAAGACACAAACACACTTATCTGGAAACCAATCAATCAACTGAAATTTCAATGAACATTTGAGTTTGAATAGAGCAAGAAGAACAAACCTGGGATATGAGTACGAATCTCGATTCACCAATAGGATTAATATCGGTAATAGTGAGAGCATTTTCAAATATATTCCATCGGTTGAACATTCACACACATGTAAACTTGGACGTAACATAAAATTTTACAATAATTGCTTGTGTGTTCATACCTTGAATTTTTCTGGACATTTTGGCTCCAAATGTTCTGGTCATATTGGTTGATTTCATTTGGATTAATTCAGATTTGTCTTGATAACCCGTTCTTCGGAACAAAGGCACACTATAAAAACACGAAGCAGAAATTGAAAGAAAATTACGTTGAAAGTAAAAGTTCTAAAGCCGTTTGTGGTATGTCTAATGTTAATGATGATTAACGTGGTGATGTTGGTATTAATAGTTTGTGCTCTGGTCAGCTTGGCACTTCTAGATTAAAGTTAGGCAAAGCATTTCTAAAGAAAAAGAATTTGAAAGAGTTGAGTTAGAAAGGCAGCCTCAAGGAGAGTTTGATATGGCTGAATTAGAATGTAAGGTTATGGAAGGCAATAACCAGCTGCCCGTAGACAAGTGTGAGATAAATGGTAAGGTGGAAATGCATTTGGATTGTGACGCTGGCTGTAATAATCATTCGGAGGAGATATTTAGCATCTCAAAGGGCGAGTGGGTTGATGAATCGAAGGATACGTTACATACTATGGTTAATAATATGGTTTTTCCTAAGATCGATATGATGTATTTTGATGGACAACTGAGTCAGTACCACCGTTTTATTAGTCAGCTTACTAACACTATCGACAGTAAACTGTCCGATAATGGCCAATTGTTGTCGTATTTGTTATACTATTGTAAGGAAAAAGTCAGAACGTCTATTGAAGCTTGCATTTCATCGCCATGTCATTTGGGTTATGATAGAGCTGAACAAATTATGTATGATCTGTTTGGTAAGGGAAACTTTGTCACTCGCGATCCGATTACTTGGTTACTTAACCACAAATCTGTTGAAGGATCAGCCGATGGCTTAACTGACTTCGCAATTAAGCTACGTAATCTATGCATAACATTGAAGGGAATGGGGTATATGTCTGTTGTGAATTCTACGGCTAATTTGGAAATTATTGTGTAATGTTCCCCCCTACATTTACAGAATAAATGAGTGGAAGTTGCTGATAAGATCATGATGACCAGAAGGGAGCCGATCTTTAAAGAATAAGTTATCATTGTGGAAGAAAGAGCCAGGATTGCTCGAACATGTTTTGGTAGATTGGTACATTGTTACGCAAAGTTCCGTAAAAGTAATTATGAAGGCCAAGTTGATAGATCATGCTTTAATGTAGTTAAGCGAGAACTAAGCAACTTATTCAGGGCCTTAAGTGACGAAATTTGCTTTGTGATCACAAAGAGACAGATTGTAAGAAGTTATCGAAAATGAATGCTACAGAAGGGAGACAGGAAGTGGGAGGATGTGGTCTACGTTACCTGTGTTTAAGGAAGGGTCACGTAGCCAGTTCATGCAACTCGGACATCGAGTGTGACGTTGATAATTGCAAGATTCGGCATAATTCACTGCGACATATTGATGGTATCAACAAGCATGTAGTGAACTTAGCTTTGGATTAGCACTCGTCAAAGGTTTGTTTAGGTATCATTCCTGTCAGACTATACGGCCCCAAAGGATGTTTGGCAACAAACGCCTTTCTAGATAGGGGCTCAAATGCTTCTATCGCATGTGAAGAGTTGATTAACCGGTTGGGTCTCAAAGGTAAAGAGACTTCGATAAAAGTGACGACCGTGAATGAAACTTCTACTTGTGAATATCTGGAAGTAAATTTAGAGATATTTCCACTGGACGGACAGGGTTCTGTGAAGACCAACTAAGCTTATACGAATAAGAAGTTTCCGATCGATTACGTGGAACCTTCAACCGAGGAACAGCCGGGATCTTGGAAGCATTTGAAAGACATCACCCTCCTGATGTTACAAAGTAATCTGGTAGAAGTGCTGATTGGGTGTGACACTCCAGATGCACATTGGGTTCTAGGTTCTGAATAAATTAGATGAGTCTAACAATGCTATGATTTGGAATCGGAATAAAGAGTTCGCAGTAAACAGAAGAATTAATGGATTGATACTTTATGTGGGTTTACATATTCATGTTTACGTTACTTTATATGAGCTTCTATAGATGATAAGGCATTTGGTTTAATGATTGATATTGCAGTTGTTCATGTTGACACAAGTATTTTGGGGACGCTTCTCTGAGGAATACGTTTCCTTGTTGCAACGTAAACACAAATGGACTTCACCAGAATGGAACATAAGAGAGAGTAACTTGGTGACGAAATGTTCTGGTTTCTTCTAGAAAGACATATAGTTATTAGGTCTGGTAAAGAAAGTGATACCTAGCAACGATATGTTAAAACCTATGGAGTTGAGGACAAGCCAAAGAATCATAATAATAATAATAATAATAATATATTTCTGCATGAGTAGGTACACGCCATTTTTACAGGCATGATCTACAAATTATAACATTTGTTGGAGCATAGCATGCTTTCTAACTTATTAAGTTTATAGTTGTTATAAAGTAGTCTCGTAGAGCGCTTGTTATAAACCATGGCCTTGAGTTGACGCTTACGTCAAGTTTGTTCCAGACGTTAGAAGTTTCATAGCTGTGCCCTCGGAGCAAGATTCTGAAGAAAATAAAAAAGAGAAACAGCAGAGCAACAAGGCACTTGGATATGGACTCCAAACGTTGCTTAACATTACGTAGAACAGACAAAGGTATAATAAATTAGATTAAATTCATATTATCTCTTGTTAGAGTGAAATAAAGTCAGAGGCTCCATTCAAGAGAATGTAGTAATAAAGAACAATGAATTGTGATGTTTAACAAGTTGGATTAAGCTCATATGAAGGAAGGGAAGTTAAGGTTGGTACAGGGAAAGTTGTTTATTAGAAGGGAGTGTGCATATAAAGGGTGAAGTGTTGAAAATATTAATAACTATATCTTTTGTTGTCTGATTTTTTCTTTCTCTTTTTTTATCCGATGCCAGCCACACAATCCATTTGTAAAAGTCCGAGTTAGCATGTTATAAATTGTCTTAGTAGAATAGCTACTCCAGTATAAAATTAGAAACATGAGTCTGAGTGGTGAGCGTAGGAAGATAATCTATATCACAGATTGATTGACTTATGCTCAATCATAGAGAGCCTGATACATACAAAATGTTCTGCCCCACAAACACGGATGGATTGAAGTCATCGCCCTCACCATCAATGCTTGCTGGTCAGTAACTCCACCCTCCCTCCTTTTGTGATGTTAGGCTCATTTAAGCTTATTCTTGGATATATATCATACCTCACACAATCCTCTGTTTCACAATCTGTTGGAAAACACTATTTATATAAGTACCATTTGACAAGCTTATCAGGCAGTTACAAATTATGAACTGTGGGTAAGGCATCGATGCAGTGCTTTAATTGACTACAGTATAAAGTATAGTTTGCCTATTAAAGTATAAGCATTAAGAGGGGTGTAATGTAGGATAGTAATTTAATAAAACGGGCGGAAAAGTATAGAAGTATATGGGTTGTAGATTAGGTAACGAGTGGAGGAATAATATTAATTGCTAGTCAACATGGTGTGCAGAAGAGTAAAAAGCAAATAAGCAATAAACAAGGATAGACTCACACTAACTTGGTGCTGATGTTCTTTTGTGTTGTCCTAGCCAGTTGATGGGTAACAGGCTTCAAAGATGCAGTTCGATCGGTAGTAGGCAGTCGATTGCGCGGTTCTCTTGACTTTTTAGGGTGGTAGTGTGTCTCTTAGCGACCGAGTTTAGTTGGACAGTATCAGCAGGTCCAGAGAGTTACCTGTCTACTTTAAGTGAAGAAATAGAGTGGGAAAAGTAACTAAAACAACTGCAAAGTAGGAAAAATAAGGCAAACTGAACTTGGAGTCCATTTTGGTTTAGACATGTACAGAGCCTATGATATCTGAGTGGGGCGCAGATCTGTTCGTATGTGTTAGATCAGTGCAAATGAGGGCTTGATCAAGCAGCCTTACAAACGTATGTAAATCATCTGCCATGCGTATTTCGGAGGGGAGACTGTTCCAAATTATTGCATACTTGATGAGGAAGAAGTTTTCCCGAGTTTTTGATCTGTATTTCTCAACTTTGACCGTAGATTCTTTGTTTCGAAGTACATATTCATGTGAATTTCGGGCAAGAACTATATTTCATGTTGAATAAGTAAGGTTTTTGAGTAGTTTGAAGTATAGAATCAAATTAGACCTAAGCCTTCTCTTCCAAAGGGGTGCTATTCTTAGGATTTGGCATCGGGAACTGTAGTCAACGACTGATTCAGTCTTAAGTATTTTGCGGGTGAAGTCTCGTTGTATTCCTTCCACCTTTAGTATATCAGATAGGCGTAGGTTGGAAAAGAAGAACGAGCAGTATTCAGCGATAGGTCTTACACAAACTTTATAAAGAAGGATTTTGGATTCATTTTTATAGAAATTATGGAGAATGAAGCCAAGCAATTTCCGCATTTTAGATACTTTGGCTGAGATGTGTTCAGAGAAATTAAGACGTTGTGAGTAGTGTACCCCTAAGTCAGTTATTGATGCCAGTCTGGCCAGTGTGTTGTTGTTAATAGTTAGTTTTATTTTGAATGCTTGTTGTTGATTGTTTGTCATGCATACACTAGGATTTTTTCTGTCTATTTATAGGACTGTAAAAAGAACTACGGTTCTTTCGAACGGGAGTGTTACAGGAGAATTGAAGACATCTGACTGACTGTAAACTTTATATTAAATATGATTAATTTCACTGTGTGTTTGGATGTATTTATTTAACTGAACCTCTGAACTTGTTTGTTTATATCATTTTTCTCGTAAATTTCGGTTGCTCTTTGTCTTCGGTTTGGTATTTGTGAGATTTTGCTTCAGGAACCTGCAAAATTGAAGAACGACATTCGGCTCGACTATTTGTAAATTGCGGATAAACTTTGGTATATAAATTGCAGTTTGGTTCTATTGTTAATTTGGGTTCGTAAATTGCAAATAGATCGATATACCGTGCTTCAATAATGGGAAGGAGCAAAAACTTGAACATAACACTCACTCAACATCAGTCTTTTTTGGTGACTTTGTTGAATTGCCTAATATTTCTCAAAGTGATCACAGACTACTGTGTGCAATCGAATATGAATTGAACTAAATTTCAAGACACAAACACACTTATCTGGAAACCAATCAATCAACTGAAATTTCAATGAACATTTGAGTTTGAATAGCGCAAGAAGAACAAACCTGGGATATGAGTACGAATCTCGATTCACCAATAGGATTAATATCGGTAATAGTGAGAGCATTTTCAAATATATTCGATAGATTGAATATTCACACACATGTTGAAAGGTAAGTGGTTTTTCACTTCTGTTGATTTACGAAAACGAATGGGGAATCGCAGGCACATGGAAAACGTTTAATTTCTTGAAATTTCCGGTCTACCCTACTCAATTGTTCCAATCAACCTCAATCAGTATTCAGTGAAAACACTCATTTGGTCAGCAGTAAAATGTATCTACTCAGAATATTGATTAACGATATGTTTACTTATCATTGTGTGATAATCAGTGTCACGCAAAGAAGCAATGCATGACAAGCATTTATGAATGCGTTTACTACAGCAAGGTGATATCGATAACTGAATATGTCTAGACACACAAAATTGGTTAAAGTGATTGAACGTCAGTTGCTGCGGCAAACCACAGTAAATTGGATGTTCGTTGTTCACCAATTGTGTTGAAGGACTTTGAGATTTCGACACAATGGCCACTGTCAAACAGATGAGGACTCATTTAATGTCATGATATAAAGTTGTAGTCAGCTGACGAGAAAACGGGAGATACGGTTAGTTTATGACGTATTAAATTGAACCTTGGTTTAATGTAATTTTTGCATACTTTTCACATTTTCTCTCGTTTTCAGTTCACTGTAGTAACTTAATCCTCCTAAAGAATCCTCGAGATTTTATTTTTGATCATGCATTTAAAACCCTGTCTCAAATCTTTGAAAAACAGTCATGTCCTTTCAATATCCGTTATCAATTCTTGAAGATAACAAAAAAACCAAGAGATGACCGGGTGAAACATGCAGGAAATGTGAACCGAGAGTCTGAGAGGTTCAAGTTGTCCTCCATGACTGAAGATCAGTTTATATGTCTAGTATTTGTCTGTAGCCTGAGTTCACCCGAGGATGCTGACATTCGAACAAGAATACGAAGCAAGTTCGAACATTGCACCGACATGACCCTGCAAGAAGTAGCTAACGAATGTCAAAGGCCGGCGAATTTAAAGCATGATACCTCGATGTTAGAGAACGGTGACCAATTCATCCATGTCCATGCAGTCGAGTGAAAAACCTCATAAGGTTCCAGTATGTAGAATGATCGTAATCACAGCGACAAATCATCATCCACATGCTGATTATGTGGCGGTTGGCACTTCAAAAGGTTTTGTCCGTTTAAAAATCATCGTTGTACTAAGTGTTCCAGAAAAGGGCACAAAGAAAGTGATTGTGAAACCCGAAAACGCCGTCAACACAAAGTGTATTCTAAAAGATTCAAGCCACAAACAGCTAAGTAACAGTAGCTCTTCACAAAGCGGGCTCCCATAACCGTAGAAATTATGTTTCTCTCAAGAATAATGGGTATGATGCCCGCTTACAGTTAGACGCAGCTTCCGATATAGCACTTATAAGCAGGAGAACGTGGGAGAAAATTGGGAGACCGAGAATATATTCAACTCGTCAATCAGCACATAGTGCGTCTGGGGGAATTCTAAACAATGCTGTTGAAGTTCATTGTGAAATCACAGCCAAAGAGTTTACGGAGAAGGGTGTAATATTTCTGACAGACCGTCCATCACTCGACTTATTGGGGACTGATTGAATAGAAAGGTTGAAGTTGACAGACCGCCCCATAAACCCTATCTGCAACAACGTCAGTAAGTCAAACAGTGATGAAAATAACTCAGTGGAATCATTATTAAAACGACATTAAATGGTATTTAGTGATGGTCTTGGAGAATGCACTAAATTTAAAACTGCTTTTACCCTTCGACAGGGATCAAAACCAGTATTTCGTCCTAAAAGATACGTACCATATGCTGCCCTCCCAGTGGTTGAACAAGAGCTAGAACGACTTCAGAAACTGAGTGCAACTGAACCGGTGAATTTCTAAGAATGGGCCGCACCGACAGTAGTGGTAAAGAAGACTAATGGTAGCGTCCGTTTATATGCCGATTACTCAACCGGGTTGAATGAAGCCTTAGAAACTCATCAGTATCCATTACCCGTACCTGAAGATCTTTTTGCTAAAGTGAATGGAGGTACGATTTTCGCAAAGTTGGACTTATCAGAAGCTTAGTTACGAATCCCTGTTGCCGACGAGTGTAAAAATCTGCTCACCATAGACCCACACAAGGGCCTACTCCGGTATAGTCGACTACCCTTCGGGGTCAAGACGGCCCCATCCATATTTCAGCAAATAATGGATACTATGTTACAGGATGTCTCAGGGGCTGTAGCTTATCTAGATGATATAATAATTAATTAGATAGAATAGACTAAAAAGAAGCTCGACCACGTGCTGTCGAGAATAGCCGAATATGGGCTTCAGCTTCGTCCACAGAAATGTGACATTTGTACGCACAAAGTAAGCTACATTTATAATCGACAAAGATGGCAGAAGACCAGATCCAGAGAGTAACCAGGCAGTAAAAAATATGCCTATACCGATAGACTTCCCCACACTACGATCCTTTATAGGGCTAGTTAGTCATTATGGAGCTTTTATTCCGAACATTCATCAATCGCGTGCCCCCTTGAATAACCTTCTGGTGAAAAATGTAAGATGTAAACTTGCCAAGCTGCTTTCGATGAAATCAAGAAAACATAAGTCTCGGATCTGCTGCTCACCCATTGCAATCCATCTTTACCCATTGTAGTAGCATTGGGAGCTTCAAACTACGGCATTGGAGCAATTATTTCTCAAATCATTCCAGGTGGATCTGCGAAAGCTAGATCATTAACGTCAGCAGAAAGTAACTACAGTCAGATCGTGGAGGAAGCATTGTCGATTATATTCGCCGTACAGACATTTCATAAGATGATATTTGGACGTCAGTTCACCCTATTAACTTACCATAAACCATTACTAGACATTTTGGGGTCAAAGAAAGTTTTACCAGTATACACAGCAAACAGGCTGCAACTTTAGGGAACTACACTCTTGGGTTATGACTTCAAGATCAAGTACCAGCTCACTACTGACTTTGGAAAAGCTGACGCCTTATCAAAACTGACTGGTTCACAAGTAAAACAGGAAAAAGACATTTTGGTGGCAGCAATCGAGACGGAAACAGAAGTACATCGAGTATTGGAAGACGGAGTCCATGGTTTATCAGTTACTTTCAAAGCCACCAAAGAAGCCACGGAAATTGAAAAGCCTTTAAGAGAAGTTAGTCGTAATCTAACCAAGTGGCCGAACCGTCGTTTCCAAGGAGAAATGCTACAATATTTTCGCCGATGGGACTCACTCATGATGGTCGATTCATGTATCACGTTTGGTGACAGAATTGTTGTCCTAAGAATGTTACGCTACAAATTTCCGAGGAAGTTCAACAGCGGTCACCCTGGCGTCAATAAGTTGAAAGCGTTGGCTCGAAGCTACGCATACTGACCTACGATGGATCAAGATATCACAACTAGATGCAGCAATTGTTCATCGTGCCTGCAAGTTGCTAAAAGTCCAAAGAAGTGTGAACCACAACAATGGGAAAAACCCAATAGTCCCTCAGAGTTGCTGCATGCAGATTTTACCGGTCCAATACAAGGAAGAATGTACCTAGTCATGGTAGACACACTCACAAAATGGCCACAAATCTACGCCATGGTAAACTGCACAGCCAGTGAAACAATTAGCAAGTTATCAAAACTGTTAAGCTGCTTTGGAGTTCCGAAGATTTTAGTGACTGATAACGGTACACAATTCACTGCAGAATAATTCAAACACTGCTATAACGTTAAAGAAATTGTACATATACGGTCTCCACCCTATCGTCTCCAATCAAATGGCCAAGCAGACCGCTTCGTGGACAAATTCAAAACAGCACTACTGAAAGGGGAAGAAGAGGAGACGATGTGAACAGGGAAACAAGAAGCCCTGACAAACTACAAAGCCATTTTTGGAAGTTATTTCATTTTGTTCAAAGCTTGTACAACGCTGATATTTATTTTTGCCCCTATTCTATTCCACAGAACACAAGCTTTCGTTCAATGTATTATTCACTGCTATACCTTTATCTGTTCCAAAGCTATCGTAATTTAAACATTATATTTTGCACCCTATTTTCTACCCTAATTCTCAGCTTTGGACATAATTGCACTTTTCACCGGTTGCCAAATCTCAAGCATGATACCGCGATGGTGCAACAGAAGACTAAACCTTCCGATTTTGGTTCAATTAACCCACTCAGATCCTTGGAATCGTCCAAACAAAACACTACAAGCACACAAACACCTTCCGTAAAACCCCCATCACCATGTTGGTTCTGTGGAGCATGGAATTTCGCGAAACTAATAGACCATTCGAGCTGCCTAATTATATTATAACTTTCAATTTAAAAATATCGTCCGGTGTTAATTTTAGTAATGGGTTTCGGTGTTTTGATTTTAAATGTTTGTTTAGCCAACAACTACCTGATAGTTTAGTTATTATACTAAGGCAGTATGGTAGTACTCAAATTTTTAACTTTATTATCTAAACTATGATCGTGTTTCTAGGCTACTAATATGATAGGCCAATTCATAAACCCCAAAACGCGTAGCAATAATGACTATGACGGGTTTATTGAAGACGTTACAGGTGATTCAAATGACTTTTAAATTTAAAAGACATAGAGATATGATGCAACGCCTGTACAGGCCAGGTTAACATGCAGGTTGTTGAGGTATATGACAATTAAAAATAACAAGCATGACCAGAAAAATAATTTCAAAGCTCAGAAAACTTATGGAACATTAGGTAGGGGTATGATGAGTTAGAAAATTTTCAAATACATGGTAAAAGCAACTGGAAGTAAATCCTTTTAAACAACACACTTTTTCTTAATAGTATGTTGCAGTATAAAGTGAATAAATATTTCTTATACCAAAAACGTTTTGGGAGCAGTTTGTATGAAATTTATACGATTAGTCGGTGAAAATATATACATGTTCAGTACCAAAAACTCATCTAGAGAAATTGTCAGACTCTCCTGGATTGTTTTTAATTATTATTCAGTAGACGACACATATAAAGCCATTCGTAATGAGTAGTAATGATCCAAAAGCATCCAGAATAAAACACGCACTATGGCGGTACGTTTGAAGTATGCGTTACGATAACACTATCTAATATATATTGATTCTATATCGTTGAGTCCTAGTTTATAACTCATACATAGCTTTAGAATTCATACTTTAAGCAATATAGGTCGACTGTCAAAAAAACGAGCACGGAAAAGCCCTAACTCTTCAGATATTAACAATTCTGTTATTACCTATTCTTCTTGCTCCGCTACTCCTTTTGTATCTGATAATGTTGGGACTGGTCTTACACCACACGTGCTACTGGATGACTCTGTTTCTAATTTAGTAATGAGTTCCACCTCGAGATCAAAAAGGATCGATGATGTGAAGAGTGAATTAAACACTCTGTTTAAGCAACTAAGCAACATGCGTTCTAAAGTCGAGTCACTTTCTAGCTCTTTATCAAAGCATGATGATCTTAAGCAAGAACTAAAGACACTATCACCCTTAAAACTGCTTTTGTCAAAAAACATCGTTCCTGCGGAACTTGATGACATTATAAAAGCAGAATCTGTTATCGATTTTATCGCTAGTGAAGTTACCAAGCGAATAGTCTCTCGTAATAAGGTGATTGTCTATAATATACCTGACAAAGTCCCCATTAAAACTGTAAGGAACTCGATATTAAAAGCATCTAACCTTCAAAACAGTCCATGCCAATGCATCCGACATCTGATAACCAATGTACATCTACTGATTACACTAATCCGATAGTATCCAATTTACCATTAGAAGCCCATAAGCAAATACCTAGTCCTAATGCGACAGCTCTTAAAAACACTGTCAAGATTAAAAAGTCTATGCCACGTAAGAAGAATGTTTGTACAGAACCTTCTGGTTCTAGACCCAATAATAAAAGTATTACGATGGCTCTACTTAATACAAATAAGACTATACTTCCCGACACCATGCTTTACCCAACGCATCGTAGGGGAGGATATAAGGGCAGATCTGGTTCAAATGTCTCACAAGACGGCCACTTCAATCATTATGTAAGTAGGCCTAATACTGGACAGACCACAGTAAACCAACGAGCCTCACGAGTACCCTCAAACGTTTTAAATGATAAACCTGTGAGACGTAACCTCTCTCAACACTTTCCCATTAGGCAAGATGGATTACTAGGTTACCCAACATCAAACGTTTTAAATAATATACCAGTAACATATAACTTTTCTCAACACTTTCACATTGGGTAAGATAGATTACTGGGTTACTCACCATCAACCCAAGCTTGTCTTAACTGTCCACCTAGTCAAGTTCAACAAATAAATCCGCTTTATCAAAACAATGATTTTTTTGGCCTTCAGAAATCCCTGGTCCCACTAGCACTACAATTTGCTCAAGCGATCGCCCATGTGATCAGTCAAACATAATAAACCACAGTCTATGCAAATCCAAAATACACGACATCAATAGGGAAGCTCTCGGTTTTTTTACACTCCATACGCCCTTTCTAAATCTATTACTTATCAATGCACGTTCACTTCTGAACAAAATTTCAGCCTTGAGAACATTAGCCTTTCTATCCAAGCCTTCTTTCATACTTATCACTGAAACATGGTGCTCTCATGCAGTATCTGATTCAGAATTAAATATCCAAAACTATCGCTGTGACAGAGAAACTAAGCGAGAAGGTGGTTGTATTATATATGCTTTGGATACCCTAACAACCAATAGAGTTGAAGATAGTGTCCTGAATAGTTTACCAGAATCAGTCTGGATATCTGTCAACACCCTGAATCATATTCTACTCCTTGGATGTATATACAGAGCTCCTGAGGGCTCAAATAATGGGAATAATCTTATTATCAATGCATTCATACATGCATCTGCTCTAAACTTTAATGCTAAGGTAATCACTGGGGATTTCAATTATCCTGGTATTAACTGGAGTACCGGTAGCTGTCAGTCATGTAATGAGGAGTTCTCGGCAACCATTAACATGCACTGTTGGTCACAGTGGGTTCGTACCCCAACTAGAGGTGATAGTATACTCGATCTAATATTTAGTAGAGATATTATCCCACTGTCTGTAAAAGTATACGATGAATTTGAAAGCAGTGACCATAAGACAGTAGTATGCGCTCTCCCTATATATCCCTCTTCTAACCGACCCATTCAAAAAACCTGTCAATATAGAGACTTTAAGCATGCCGACTGGGACCTCCTGCATTCACTGATTAAACTTTCAGACTGGGATAACTTTTTTTCATGTACTAATCTCATAGATGCTATCGACGAATTCTATTTGATCGTTAACTCTTGTTTAGATTCTTGTGTACCTCTTAAAACGTACAGGTTTAATAAACCTTACGAATTATATATACCAGCTAAATATCGTAATAAACTAAGACGCCTACAGAATCGTTATTTCAAGTCAAACAACTTCACGGCACCTGCGCAAATAACAATAGTTTTTAATCAAATTAAAGATACACACAGGTTAAAAGCCATTATTGAGGAGTTACTAGCACTTAATAGTAACTCAAAAGTACAGCGCGAAATTTGAAAGTGGTAACTGTTTTTCACGTGGTCTTGAAATCCTTCGACTTGTTCATTTGTAGGGTGTATTATACGGAGACTATCATCCTATCTTGTATATCGGGTACATTTTACCGGAAAAATAAAAAAAATTTCGACGGATACTTACCAGCTTCTATTATTCCGATTTTGGACTTAAGTCTAAAATAGATCTAAAATTTATTATATACTCATAGTCTCCGATATTTGTATTAGCCAGGTTAATGCTTAACAACTACTAATACTCTGATACTATATTTGATTTAACGAACTCTGTACCCAGTTTGAAATCATGGTTGATAACTCCAGTAAAAGAGAAACTTCACCAACTTCTAAGACGAATAAAAGGTCGAAATCTGTAACCCCTATGACTGACGACTCAGTACCTGACAATATCAAACCTTTAACACATGAACAATATGCGCATTGTACACAAATGTCACTAACATCACCTGAATCCCCATGTTACTGCCCCTCCATCTCTGAGTGCAGTATGCCAACGGTAAGACTGGTTGACATACAAGACACTATACCCATGTGCATCGAAACGTCAGCACAGTCTACCAGACAATACGTTCTACCAAGGCTTAGATCTAAAATTTCAAAAACTAAAGAGTCCAGTAATTCGTCTCATACACATGAAAATACTGATAGATGTATTACTGACATCCGTCAACTACAAAACTCCCTAGCTGAAATTCACGGCAGACTTGAGCAACTAGCACCCCTCACGCACATATGGGGCCTTGACACTGATAGGAATGTTGAGCAACTCACTAAAGCTGAGTGTATTTTGGAGTTTGTGGCTGAAGAAGTGACGAAAAGAGTGATGTACTCCTTCAATGCAGTTGCGTATAATCTCCCCGACCGCACACACCCATCTAAGTTGAGGGATATTTGCCTTAGAGCATGCGGCATGCTGAACGTTAACTGCAAAGTCAAACGCCTTAGAAAAAAGTCAGACAGATCTACTTGCCCCCTCCTGTTTATGTTTGGCTGTTGTAATGATGCTAAACAGTTTATTGATTCGAGCAAAAATACTAGCTCACTCATTCCATACAAAAGTATAAAAGTCACTCCAGACCTTACGCCCTGTCAACCTCGTGTAAGAAGACGTGAAGCGATAGGATTGCATGGTAGTATTACAGTGAATAACCAACCAGAGTCAGTTTGCAACAATAAGCATGACATCACTCCGCGAACAGTCGATCACTCTGTTGATCTAGATGAGTCTGCTGATCAGAAACCTTTAGATAAGATACGGACCCCAACTGTCACCAAAAAACATAACGAAATGTCTAATCCCAGCTGCACGCTCAGTAATGTACTAAGATGTGAGTTGTGCGACAACACGCACCCAACTAAACCTATACACTTAAAAGTTAGTCCTCCTAAAGATACTTCGCAGGTTGACTCGAATAAACCTAAATTCATCTCACAGAAACAACGAAAGACTCCAGCTCCGACAAAAAAGGGTCGGTTGACAAGACTCACGATACCGAGCAGGGGAACACATAAGGTTGAACCCAAATGCTCTATATGTATCCCAACAACAGTGAACAGGTTCTCCCAGCTGATACCATATAACTTGCCTTCAACACCTCTAAGTTGCAAAGTGGGTAGTGGTCTACAGCGTAACAAGCCTTTTTACACGCAGACTAACAAAAACTACCAGAGTACTGACCACTCCAAGCACCCCATAAAGCTTAAAACCATTAATAAGAATGGTAATAATAGGTTTCTCACTTCACACCCTATCTACATTCCCCAGAATCATAATTGTAACTACTCTCAGAAAGAAAACTTTTCACACCCTTTAGTACCAGCCCACCACATAGAAACGACTCCCACGTACAATAATAGTCGCAAGTCCTTCCAGTTGCGCGCAGCAGACCCCTCTCACGCTAGCGTAAATAGTTATAACAGAGGCTACGCGCCTTACCACCAAGACTATTTTGCAAACAATCATACACTTCACAATAGGTTTGTAGAAGATATTTTTGGAATACGACCACTAGTGACACCTCTGTTGAAGCATATAGCCCAAGTTATTTCAAACCACATGCAAAACGTAAACGCGTTTCCCCCGTACAGTTTCCATCAGAGAGTACCCCCGCCCTTTCCTCCTGGGTAAACTCCCCAATCAACTTCACTAGCTCATTTGATACATCCTCCACTAAGTCTAGCTATCAAAATACCGAGCTATTGAAGAACATTCAATCTCTTATTTTAAACCCATATCACACCCGCGAGGGTTACAACGACTTTATTCGAGATACTCTCACTCATTTTAACCTAGTAGGTCATTTGTTTAATATATGTCTCATCAACGCTAGGTCGATCTGCAATAAAAAGACGGATTTAGCTATATTTGTATCCCTATATCAACCATCACTTATTATGATATCTGAAGCATGGACTAACAGTAATATTTCCGACCTAAGTATATCTCTTGACAACTATTTCCTATATAAAAGTGATAGATTGAAGGGACGAGGCGGAGGATGCCTAATTTACGCTCACTCTAGCCTAAACTCACTACTATGTGATATGCCTGAACTAAACAAACTGAAGGATTCGGTGTGGATTGTATTAAAGCCGTCGAATTCCGTTACCTTACTGTTCGGCTGTGTTTACCGTCAACCCAACGCACCGATAGATGACATAGCAATACTATCGGAGGTATTCACACTAGCATCATCTCTTCCATTCACAGGCAAGCTTATTAGTGGTGACTTCAACATGCCCGAAATTTTCTGGTTCCCTGTCAAGGCACCGAAGCGTTATGAATCATTCATAGAATGTCTAGAGCTCGGACAATGGACTCAGTATGTCAATAGCCCCACCAGACATCAAAATATCAGGACTTCGTCTTTACCAGTGGCCTCACCCCCAATACTGTGTATATTGGAAAAACGTTTCCAGGTAGTGATCATAACATTGTCATATGCAGCCTTAATATAAAAACCAGAACCGGTAGACGTAAAACCGCAACGCTTCGTAGAAACTATCGCCAGGTTGATTGGAGTAACTTTCACAATCACCTAAGAAGCACTGACTGGGGAACTTTCTTTACTGCAAACGATACCGACACACTAACCAATATATTTTATCTCAACATCAGAAGTATCATCAACAAAATCGCACCTTTAGAATACTGTAGACCTACGGTCTCCAAAGATCTTTATATACCGGTCGGTACACGAAGACGTCTTCAAAGACATTGTACTCGATTCCACAACTTTAATGACTTTTCCTCTTTGGTGACGATGACTGAAACAATTATCCGAACAGAGGCAATAAGTACACAAAAAGCAGTCGCACAGGAAAAACGTGCAGTCGAACTTAACAATAACTCTTCTTCACTCACCACACTCCTTCAAAATAAACTTAAACGTTCCAAATCGAGAGGGAGCATATTCATTAAAGACAAACAAGTATACGAAGACCCTAAACTTGTTGCGGAACTATTTAGTAAACACTTTTGTTGCTCACTAACTAACGAAAAACCACTAAACGATTCAGAACCAATCCTAGTACCTTCTTTTGAAATTACTAATGTTAACTTCAATGTACGAAATATCTCTAAGGCAATCAGTACATTGAAACACTCATACACTGATGGACCAGATGGTATTCCAGCTAGCATGCTAAAACGTGGTGGTGATGATATGTGTGTTTTGCTTCTCAAACTATTTGCGATATCACTCTCTACAGCGTGCTACCCTACTGCCTGGAAAACTACACATATCATTCCCAAAATTAAAACAGGACCTGAAGCAAATGTTGACAATTACCGACCCATAAACATAACTTCAGTGGTATCTAGAGTGATGGAAAAAGTAGTTAAGGCGGCTGTAGTCCAACATCTACTTACCAATAATCTCATCTCGACCTCCCAGCATGGATTTCTTAGGTCAAGATCATGCGATACATGCCTAGTAGACTACCTGAATGATATAACTCTGAAAAGAGACAACAAACTACTTGTATCAGTCCTATTCTTAGACTTTAAAAAGGCCTTTGATAAGGTCCCACATAAAAGGCTTCTCGTCAAACTGAAGTCCTTCGGAATAAACGACCCACTGTACTCATGGTTTGCTTCGTTCTTAACCGAACGTAAACAGATTGTAAAGTACAATGACTGTCTCTCATCACCTAAACCAATAACTACTGGAGTCATCCAGGGAAGCGTATTAGACCCACTCTTGTTTCTTATGTATATAAACGATATATGTAACACCATAACAAGGTCCCGATGCTGGAGATGTGAGTCTCTGTCCGGACTTGCTATCAGGCAGTCATCAACATACGCATGTACAAATTTGAGACCTTGACAACGTCATCTATGAACCTTTGGAAGGTATGTGCTGCATTTCTCAGACCGAGAGGCATTCTCAAAAATTCATAGAGACCAAAGGGCGTTATAATATCAGTTTTCGGAATGTCGTCAGTGGTCATAGGAATTTGGTTGTACGCTTTAACCAAGTCGATTTTCGAAAAGACAGTTGTACCTTTCAAGGTAGCTGTCAAATCGTGAATGTGAGGCAACGGGTAACGATCGGGAATTCTTTTTGCATTCAATCGCCGATAATCGCCAGTTGGACGCCAATCGTTGCTATCCTTTTTAGGGATTATGTGCAACGGAGATGCCCATGGGCTATTTAACGATCGTGTGATTCCCAAGTCTATCATATGGTTAAATTCGTTTTTCGCCAACCTTAACTTTTCGGGGGCCAGTCGGCGTGGTTTAGATAATACAGGTGGTCCTGTAGTCGTGATGTGATGTGCAGCGTTGCTGGTTACACACGGCAGTTTTGATTGCGGTTGGTAAATGCCAGAATACTCATCGAGTAGTGGCTGATAGAATGGGTCTATAGTGTGCTTAATAGTGACTGGAGATAAACTGCAACCAGAAGAAGAAGTCAGACAAACAGGTAAATTATTATTTCCATCTGATAACCTCCGTTTGCGCTTGTCGATAATTAAGTTGTGGTGCTGTAAAAGGTCCATACCAATGATTGGCATAGAAACATCCGCAACAACAAAGATCCAGTGAATGGGTTTGCGTAAACCCACGTTAAGGTAAACTAACATTTTGCCATACGTAGCGATAGGCTTTCCGTTTGCCACCTGTAGATTTAAAACCGACTTGTGAAGCCGGTCGTTGGAATTCGTTGGGAGAAAGCTAACTTTTGTGCCAGTATCGATGAGGTAGCGAACTCTTGTTATCACATCAGTGACATAAAATAGACAGCTATGTTTGCCGGCTACGGTTGCCGTTAACCCGTGCCGGCTTAGAAGTTTCCAGAAACATTTTTCGCGTCGACCGATCTGCGTTGGGAAAATTGCAGGGTTTTCTGCAATTTCTGGAAAACTTTCCATACTGGTTATGATACCAGCACCAGTCAGGATCATCCGTCTCTCGAGGTCTAGATACAGACCGCCTACGTGATGTGCTTCTTCGCGCGGTAAGTGACCATTTTCGGTCGTTACGGAGTTTGAGATAACGAGTAAGTGTGTGACATAATTCTGTTATGTCATTCTGGGTGGTTTGAGGCTTTTCTTTGACTGAAAAATCCTCGGCCTTAGAAGATTTAGTAATTTCGGGGATGCGGTCGGCAGATGCAGCCAGCCCGTCTACGGCGTTGTTTTGGAACGAGACCAGCACAGCTTGCACATGTTGAGGAAGTTTGGATAAGAAAAGTTGTTTGAATAGGCCGTCATCGAAGGTTCTTTGGCCAATGACTTCTCGCATTCTTTGCAACATGTCTGTGGCAGAACCGTGTTGCAGGTCGATGTTGTTAAGTAGTTGGTCTAATCTTTGCCGATCGGTTAGATCATCGTGTTTGAGGATGGCATGTTTTAACGTTTGTTATGGGTCAGAAACATCACTAGTAAACACACTAGGTGTTACGTACCTGTTGAATTCGTGCGGTAGTGCCTTGACTACTGCGAGGAGTTGTGCGCGTGTGTCTTTCACACCGTGCTCGTAGAAGTCGGCTTCTGCGTAGCGAAACCGGACTTCAATGTTGTCTGGCCAGAATGGCATTAGTAGGAAGGAAGGTGGGGACAAAGTCTTTAACTTAAATACCTTAGGTGTCTGTTCAGTCATAGTGATATACTATGTACGAGAATGGACGAGTGGGAAATATATATATACATCCAAAAACACGAAAAAAATATCACAATTTATGAAAAAATTAAAATAAGTCAATAATATATAAAGTCACAAAAAGGAACAGACTCACAGTTTGCAATTCGGTGTACCAGAGCAAGTCGGGTTAACCAATGAAGATGACACAGGTATTCGGAGTTTGACAACGCTTTAACCAGTAGCACCTTCAAATATGAAGCGCACCCACCAAGTAAAATCAAAAGACAGAAGCGAGGAGATCAAAGATATATTTGATAAGCTATCAATATATCGAGGATTGTTTGCACTAATCTGGCTAGCGATTGCAGCAGATGTTGAGCACGGCGTTCCCAAACGTAATCTGGTGTGGATGCTTGACCGAGCGCTTTCAGCTAGATGAGTCCAATAAAACTGTGGTCAGTACCCAATGTCGGAAACATACAGAGCTATTTGATTTTGGGGAATTATTTACCGCTACAGGGCAAATGTTTAGGTGATGGGGATTTATTTAACGCTGAAATGAGAAGGACAAAAAACTTGAACATAACACTCACTCAACATCAGTCTTTTTTGGTGACTTTGTTGAATTGCCTAATATTTCTCAAAGTGATCACAGACTACTGTGTGCAATCGAATATGAATTGAACTAAATTTCAAGACACAAACACACTTATCTGGAAACCAATCAATCAACTGAAATTTCAATGAACATTTGAGTTTGAATAGAGCAAGAAGAACAAACCTGGGATATGAGTACGAATCTCGATTCACCAATAGGATTAATATCGGTAATAGTGAGAGCATTTTCAAATATATTCGATAGATTGAATATTCACACACATGTTGAAAGGTAAGTGGTTTTTCACTTCTGTTGATTTACGAAAACGAATGGGGAATCGCAGGCACATGGAAAACGTTTAATTTCTTGAAATTTCCGGTCTACCCTACTCAATTGTTCCAATCAACCTCAATCAGTATTCAGTGAAAACACTCATTTGGTCAGCAGTAAAATGTATTTACTCAGAATATTGATTAACGATATGTTTACTTATCATTGTGTGATAATCAGTGTCACGCAAAGAAGCAATGCATGACAAGCATTTATGAATGCGTTTACTACAGCAAGGTGATATCGATAACTGAATATGTCTAGACACACAAAATTGGTTAAAGTGATTGAACGTCAGTTGCTGCGGCAAACCACAGTAAATTGGATGTTCGTTGTTCACCAATTGTGTTGAAGGACTTTGAGATTTCGACACAATGGCCACTGTCAAACAGATGAGGACTCATTTAATGTCATGATATAAAGTTGTAGTCAGCTGACAAGAAACCGGGAAATATGATGAGTTTATGATTTTCTGCTACACTAATTATCCTTGCTCGAGCGAGATGTATAAATAGGAAAATTTGTGCAGATCTTTCGAGTCGCATTTGACTACGACCATCACTAAAGATCGATGACGTTCCAATAACCAGGTTAGATCCCTCCGTTGGACAAATATCATAAGGCAGATTGATTCACATACCTAGCAAAGAGTTTGCTGGTGTACAAAATAATACGCTAATGACCGAATTATCTGATGCCGCATTTAACCGATCTGTAAAATATCAGTTATTACTGAATAAGCAAAAGTGTTCAAGCACGTTCCAATCAAATACCCAGTTTCATAAACAAAACAATGCCATTTTCGTGGAGGCGATGCAAAAAATTATAAAACCGAAACCATCTGAAGGATATATTTCGTACCAAGATAATTCATAAGGAACGATTTTTCATAAACCACACGATAGTCGGGATGCGTAATATACCAGACGAGGAATGTGTTTGGATCGGCAACAAAGAGACAGATAAAAGCTCTTTTTAAAGCCAAACATAAATGAATTTGAGTGTTCCAGTGTTGTTTTATTTGGTTTGTGGTGTTGTATATTGGATCAGAACGCTACTGGTGCAAACATAGTATTGTAGCCATCTTAGTTCATATTCGCATTAACTGCTTTCATACTTTTGCATACGTTTTCCGTCACGATCTATCAACATCTGTTACTTATCCATCTAGACCATATATTTCGTCAATCAACAAAATCTAATATGTGATCAGAAATATTTGTAACAAATGTGAAATAATATAGTAAGCAGTATAAAAACTACATACAAATATTCCGCCTATGAATTGATTTCAGTTTGTCAAGATAATGCAACCACTTTGATTGTAACCATTCTTCGGTTACTGCAAGTCCGAATCTCGGATAAAGTAGAAAGATTAGGCATGCGGTCATCAATCCTATCCCTTAGAAACCAATTTTTTAAAGACTGCTGGGCAGAAGATACTATTTAAACCTTAATAATTCAGCCAACGAGTTATCCAAGCTCTTCGTTTAGAAGAATTAATACTCCATGAGGTGAAAGCCGAGATATTTTGGAAGTCATAAGTCCCATGTCCTATGTGTTGATGAAATGAGAAGATATGACATGGCAGTTCTCGGGATAAATGAAACACATTGAACGCATGACGTGTAGAAAAGGATTAGATTTGAGAAATATGCTGTTGTAATCTAACCATGCATGAAAAGTAAACAATACGTTCAGATATGTCATTACGGAGCCTTGCATAATCGCATGTGCGTTAATATATATTCGGATTCACCGATACGCATTATTGGTAATTAGGGGAATTCCTGGAACAAAGCGTGGAATGTATCGTCACGCGAATAAAATGCGCAGGTGATACGGTACGCGTTTGTCTGAGCTGTGAAGCTCATGAATTCGCTGTTCGACGAAGTATCGATCAGCTGCAGCCAACACGACCGTAAGATGCCGTGTGCCATAGGTGGGAATGACTGAGCCATTGGCAGCGCGCAGTCGAAGCATCGTAGCCTGAGACTCACTGTTACCAATCGGTACGACAGAAACTTGTGCACCTGTATCTACTAAGTACCCGGCGTTAGTGAGATAGTCGTGCACGTAAAATAAGCCACCAACCGCATGTGAGGGGCCAGCGGGTACGGCCGCATTTACTCGCCGGCATGGGAGCCTGTCGCCTTGTATGCGCGGAAGGCTCGACAATGGCGGGCACTGGACCCGAAGGTACGGTGGAACCAGCATAAACCAGTACTCGCTTCCGAAGCCGCCTTTTGGCGTGGCTTGGAACGTGCCACATAGGGTGAGTAGTTACAGCTTTACGTGACCGCTGCCTGGCTCGGAAGACTTAGGGTTCTGAGATGATGGAACGGTCTCGGAACTTGAGATGATTATGTATACACCAACCTTGATCACCTTGAGGTGGAAAGGGGCTAGTGTCAAGATCTGCATTCGGATGTGACGTCGAGGCAACTACATAATCGTTTCGATTGCCAGTCTTCGCTAATATTTTGTCTGCTTTAATGGCGACCTGGGTAAATGGTGTGTCTTCAAGAAGGACCGTGATCGTAGGGGATCTGTGTGCTGGTGAGGATTCGAACCACAGTTCCTTAACTATTTCGGAGTTAGCTGTCGTCGGTCCTGCTAAAGACTGCAGGTGAGTGTGGTGGTGGCTCGGTTTGGCATCACTCAAGGGGTGACGTGCTAATAACGTCCACAATCGTTCCTCCATCGTTGAGAGGAAATGTCTGAAGATCGCCTACTGTAGACGATCGTAGACGTCGGATACGTTAGGATAAGGGACAACCTCAATGACGGCCGCCATATGATCCCCAACTAGAGTTTCCAGGCAGTAGGCTTACTTTTGCCGCTGGTTTGTAATGCGACGGATCTCGAACTGAGCCTCCAGGGTCGCGAACCAGAATTCTGGACCATGAAAGATAAAAGAAAGAGGTCGGAGATTAACAACCTATATTTTGGAGTCTAATAAATTATTACTATTATTATCACGATCCACCATTTAGAAAAGTTGTTGCAAGTCGATATATAATGATAGGTATCAATATAAAATATGCTACAAATGGGAATAGATGAATAATAGATTCACCGCATTTGAATCCTCTGAGAGATTCGCCAGCGGTTGAAGAGTATACGAAATTGTCGCCCATCGCACGTAGTTGTGCAGAGTTGCATTTGACTATGATCACCACTACAGATCGATGACGTTCCAATAAACAGGTTAGATCCCTCCGTAGGACAAATATCAGAAGGCAGTTGTGGATTGTAGCTAAGACGTATTCGTTGGCGATCTCGTGGTATCGAATTAATACCGAGATCGTGTCAAAATGTACAAGCAAGACTACTGAGTGTGCGTAAGTCCGTTGAAGTTCACGAAAACGGATAAGTTTGCTTTTGGTAAATATAAACAAACAGGTAGAGTGAAACAATCACTGGTGCTGTTGAATATAATAATAAATGCTCCCATTACACAAATCGCGTTCTCTTTAAGAAAGAAGATCACTACATTTGTATGAAACCTCTGAATATTGTCAGATGGAAATGTTTATGTGAAATTGTCTGAACAGGTCATTTTGATCGGCAAATTAATAATAAGTAGTTTCTAATAAGCAGTATAGGCAGAATAGCCGGTTGACCGAATTCCACATGTATTTAATGACTGGACAAACAGGACATCAACAACTGTGCTTAGTCCAATAAATATAAACATCTCTGTCCTACAGGATGTCAGTTGTGTTCACAGTAACGTAGCAGTTAATTTTCATTCTGCAAAATGGAGTGATATGTGTTCGATTACATGAGGAGCATTAGTTTCTTGAAGATTGAGTGTACAATATACTGACTTGTACCAAATAACATGAAACTGGACTACACGGTTTTCTGCCAACAGCCTGCAAACACTGAACATTGTCTAGCTCAATTAACATATCTCCCAATAAAATCATCTAAAAATATGAATTTGAAGATGCCGAGACAAGGCATACCTGACGTGCTAATTAAATGTTCAACTGCGAATGCTTCTTTCAAAAGAGCTCATTTCAAATCTGTTGAAAAGTGAGGGCAAACTTCAGCACCAAATGACATGTCAAAATGTACTCAATCTCACGTTAAACTTGATCGCTCACACTTAACCATGATGTGCAACCATAATCAATGTTCAATGAAACATACATTTGGTCAACAGTAAAGTGTGCTTGTACTGAGTATCCTAAATTGTACCGAAATATAATATTGAATAAAGCCATAAAATAAATAAATAAATAAATTTATTCAGAATATCGGATGAGGATGAGTTTATCCTTCACAGTTATAGGTATAAAATGGTACACAGATGGTGATGTGGATTTTATCATCAGGATGATTCACCACAGTCTCGTAGACCCATATACACAGGAAGTAATAACTAGTCGAGTCTGAAAGAATCGGGGTTATTGATGGGCGTTCCATAGATTGCTAAACTGAGGACGTGAAATCTAGATGATTCTGTGAGGAAACAACCACTAAACTCATCTGAAAATAGATTTGTCATGCCTATCTGTCAGTCAGTCAGTCAGTAACAACGTGGAAGTTCGTACGTACGTACATCAGTTCCAGTTGCCATACCACATTAGCACGGAGATTCAGTTATCGATTCATATCCCATAGTGGCAGAGATACTGAAAGTATAAGTAGAGACAGGGGACATTAAGGTTTGATGATGTTATGTCATGCCTATCTCCACAAGCTGGAGCAGGACCTTCAATGAGTTGACAGCCGAGAGACTTGTTTTCACTTCATTCTATTTATAGAAAAGTGGTAATCTTTAGTAGAATGAGAATTTTACTCATCTTTTTTTCTATACGTGTAGCTTGTTATCAGTGATACAAACAACTTATTATTAGAAAGCGATGTTTTTTTATTATAACTAGGGTTCATATTACGCCCCCTATACATAAAACAGAATATAAAATACCATATAATTTAATTAATGAGTTGGCATCAGATGATAGACAACAACAAAGTATGATCATTGATATTTCTGTAAACAACTGGGGTCAACAGAAATATGTTTTTGTTATGAAAATGGTCAGATTATTTACTCTGAGATTAAAGAAGTAATAATTTTCACCCTGATATTTTTACAGGATGTAACAGAAATAATGGAACTTGGTGTAGTGTTATATTTAATCCGGGAAATCGGACAGACTTCCCCATTTTTCAAATATCATCCCAAAATGCACACAACCTGAGGGTGTTTGCATCATTAGGAGAATTAGAGATACATCTTCCCGTTGGAACATTTCATCTCCAAGTGTGTGCAACCGTCTCCATGGTTGTGCTTAAGTGACCCGCTAATAATGTGACTACAACCGTTTACATAGAATACGAGTATAGTGATTTGAAAAACAATCGCTTAAAAAACAACAGTAATAATTGCTCGTCAAAGCAAACGAATGCTTACTATTAATAAGAGATGGTGGTTCGATCTATTTACTCATTTATTTCTTCCATCCATCAGATTCGTCAAGTGAACGATAAGCTGTCATGTATGTACTATTTTCAATTTGACCGAATCCTCACTAACCACCAGATGACCACTACCTACCCTTTTCCCATAATTAATATCACATAACAGCCCATTTCTGTTACGGGAGAACTGAAGACATCTGACTGACTGTAAACTTTATATTAAATATGATTAATTTCACTGTGTGTTTGGATGTATTTATTTAACTGAACCTCTGAACTTGTTTGTTTATATCATTTTTCTCGTAAATTTCGGTTGCTCTTTGTCTTCGGTTTGGTATTTGTGAGATTTTGCTTCAGGAACCTGCAAAATTGAAGAACGACATTCGGCTCGACTATTTGTAAATTGCGGATAAACTTTGGTATATAAATTGCAGTTTGGTTCTATTGTTAATTTGGGTTCGTAAATTGCAAATAGATCGATATACCGTGCTTCAATAATGGGAAGGAGCAAAAACTTGAACATAACACTCACTCAACATCAGTCTTTTTTGGTGACTTTGTTGAATTGCCTAATATTTCTCAAAGTGATCACAGACTACTGTGTGCAATCGAATATGAATTGAACTAAATTTCAAGACACAAACACACTTATCTGGAAACCAATCAATCAACTGAAATTTCAATGAACATTTGAGTTTGAATAGAGCAAGAAGAACAAACCTGGGATATGAGTACGAATCTCGATTCACCAATAGGATTAATATCGGTAATAGTGAGAGCATTTTCAAATATATTCGATAGATTGAATATTCACACACATGTTGAAAGGTAAGTGGTTTTTCACTTCTGTTGATTTACGAAAACGAATGGGGAATCGCAGGCACATGGAAAACGTTTAATTTCTTGAAATTTCCGGTCTACCCTACTCAATTGTTCCAATCAACCTCAATCAGTATTCAGTGAAAACACTCATTTGGTCAGCAGTAAAATGTATCTACTCAGAATGTTGAGTAACGATAAGTTTACTTATCATTGTGTGATAATCAGTGTCACGCAAAGAAGCAATGCATGACAAGCATTTATGAATGCGTTTACTACAGCAAGGTGATATCGATAACTGAATATGTCTAGACACACAAAATTGGTTAAAGTGATTGAACGTCAGTTGCTGCGGCAAACCACAGTAAATTGGATGTTCGTTGTTCACCAATTGTGTTGAAGGACTTTGAGATTTCGACACAATGGCCACTGTCAAACAGATGAGGACTCATTTAATGTCATGATATAAAGTTGTAGTCAGCTGACGAGAAACCGGGAAATATGGTGTGTTGGAAATAATACTGATGTTAACGAATTCCTGAAAGTACTCAACAACCTTTTATTCGACTACAGACTGTGATAATTGAGGAAACAATATTCTGGTTATTATTGACACCTTTTTGAAGTGCATAATTCATCTTCACAGTGCTGAGAATTTCTGTTTGCAAATATAACGAAAACATAAATAGGTTCGGCTTCTTACACTGAAGTTGCTGTTCTTTTACGATAGTGCAATCTGTTATTTATTCACTTATATTTGACTCATTACCTTTAATGTGTATTAAATATACCTTGGACATTCACTTATCACAATGATTGACTCTTACGTTTAAATACAGATGACAAGTAAGACAAGCTCAAACGATATATGAAAACAATTCATTGAAATACTACAATGAAAATAAGTCTTCTTCTTGTTTATTAACAAGCTTATTAGCCTTCCGATTCAGTGATCACTGCTGTAATTACAAATCTGTGTGTGAATTGAGAAATCCTTCCCATTTTTAACATTTCACTTCCATTGAAATGCATTGTCTTTATTTTATTATAATCACTGACCACTTATACCTACAAAACTGAACACATCCAGTTTCACTTCAATCTAATGAATAGGAAAATGCTTATCTGTTTTGATCTTAATATTTATTAACAACCAGTGGTACAATATGCCAGTCATATAGAATAAATATGTCTTAGTTCAGCATTTACAATTCCACCTTCAACAACTATGGAATCATTTGACAATTCGTTTTATTGAAATAAAATTCAAATGTAAAAATGTAAATTTAGACATACAAGCAATACAGTTTTCGGTAAGTTGACTTAAATCAATCATGTTAAAACAGTGTACCATCGACAACCAATTCACAGATTACTACAAGCAACAATACGTTTGTTTGTGAGAGTATGAGCAGACATTTTGAATCACAAATAAACCAATCACTTAGTTTAAAATGCTACTTATTACATTCAAATTTATTTTCATCATTAAGGGTCAGGTATTTCAACCAATGATGGATGAATTTTAGTCTATACATCAAAATAGTTAGAAGAATATTTCGTAACGAAGAGTTCATCTACCACAATGATTGGTTAGTAATGATCATATGATTTTACGAAATTTGATCATCTTAATGGTGACTTTGAATCATCGAATCAGAAAAAAAACAAAAACATACACTTAAAAAATCTATATAAACACGACAAGTTCCAGCACTAATAATTAACGTTTTGAACAAGAAGATGAAGTGAGTGTTGACCATACAGCTTAAGCAAATGAATGTATTATATGAATTTCAATTTGATCTAATGACATAACGTTGTTTTGTCTATCCAAACCATTTCAGATATACCTTTTCATCGGGAAACTTAATACTACTCTATTCCATCATCGTATTAATTTCTACATTTTTCAACTGCTATGACATTTATGAAGATGATCTATTAAGGTTTCATAAAAAAGTAGTTATACAGAAATATATGTAAGTAATTGATTAAGTTCTAATATACATATCCAGACTGAATTTCCTATCTATTCCCAGAAAATTCGCCTCAATCAGCCTCATCCATATTTTGGATTGATGTATGAGGAAATAGTCAATTATAAAGTGAGTTGTCTACAGTTTGCAATGGAGGTGCTAATCTATATGTTTGCATATTTTCAGGTAATCGATCCAAGATCCTCGTTTACATTTAACAATGCTAACGTCCAAAAATTCGTTGTCGAATATAACGGTAAGAGAATTATTTTCTTCGACTCAAAATTTTCTACTGAGTTTTGGTTATACACACTTCATTCCTTGAATCAATGTTGCTTGAATTTCTTGAGTAGATCAGTTTTACGTTTTTTCTAGCATTGAGAACTTCTGCCGATATTTTGTTTCGTTCAAGTTGTGAATAGTTTAACGCCTTATGTCAAGCTAATTACGATTTATGCAATGCATTTTAGTCTCTAGTCGGTTTCAAAGTCTTTTTTTCATTCACTGTAGATTATCAATCAAATTGCATGTTTTCATTCGATAAACACAGGTAAAATAACAATTTTCGGACAATATAACTTAGGATCAATTGAAACTTTCCTAAATGGCAGGTATTGGGTTGAATCTGAGTTTTCGAGTAGGGGTGAGTTTTTCTATCATTCAGTAATATTTTGTTTTGTGTTTTTAATTTTCTACTTACTCTTTGCATAAATCATTCAGCAGTTAACGTGATTACTTCATGAGAGCAGAGCAGTGCTCAGTGATTACTTAGTTTGTGTGATTTCATGCCCTAACCTGTGTTCACAACACATATGCACTACAGTGCAGTGAAAATGTTAAATCAAATAAAATCAATTGAGTAGAAATAATGAGATGAATGATGTAATTGGTTAAGTGAACATTTCTTACTCTCCAGTATGTTTAAACTACCATAAATCAGATATCTCATCAATACGACACTTGTTGGTGAATTCAATGAATCAAACTGATCACAGGTACAACAATTAGTGGTGTTAAGCGAGATTTATAACATTCCAATGTTCCTCAGTCACTGTCTGTAGATCATTGTATACTCAACACTTTCTTGATTATCATATTCGTAGTTTCATGAAATTTTATCTCATTCTCTTCCTTCAACATCTAATAAGCAAACTACCGTGAACATTCCGCTAGTACAATAAGATTTCTTCGAACCAGAATACCCTGAACATCGAAACGAAGTTCATTCATTTTGTTCAGTTATCGGAATTATTGACATCCTAATAGCATTTTTGCGCAATATTTAGTTAAATTGATGGAACACTATCTGATTGTAATAAGACAATCTGAGAAAATGATTTTGTATGTGTATTGTTTGAGAGATACTCACGGATTATTAGTTATCCAAATGATTTTAAAACCAACGTTTCAGAAAATATTCTTCTCAGTTGACTGGATTATAACTTTCATCATATCGTTAAAATATATCCAAAGATCATTAAACCAGTTCACTTAGGTCTTGAAAAGGAAATAATAACTCGTGTCCAAACTAATTCTGTGTTAAGACGAATGTTCATAGAAAGAAGCGGATGTTCATTATATATATATATATATATATATATATATATATATCTTTTATTATTTCAGATGACGTTTTTGCCGTCAGAACGTCTTATTATCAATGGCGTTATGGAAAAAGTATGTATCCATACAATGATTATGTGATAACATGTTTAATATTAAGACATTTACACCATCATTCATTGTAATTACTCCTACTTTTTCTGTTCTTTACAAAAACGGATAAAAGTAATAAATTGTGACCATCCTGAGAAATTAAGGAGGAATCATATGTGAAATGCACTGGTCATTTGGACACATTGATAAGACTTGAAGGACAGTTGGCATTATCGGGATCATACTAGATTTGTTCAGTAATTAATAGACCACTATCGATAAAATAAGTCATAATCTCATTTCACATGTAGATAAACAAATACAGAGATTCATCTTCGTTGACAGGCCTAAAAGAAACATGACGGATTATCTTTTTAAGAATAAGTACATTTTTGTTCATCACAAAGTCTCTTTTGTAAACATCCCATTCATCTAAGCAACCACTTATCACACGGTCATTCTTAGATATTATTCATTCAAATTAGGAGATTGTGAAAACGACGTGTATTCGCCTATTCACTTATTATCTTTAACGAATTTTGTGGTTACAGTCATTTTATCGACTGACATACCAGTGTAGTACGTAACCAAATAAAGTACAAAACTCCAATTGTGAACAGCAAATACACAGTTCATATCATTTGCTTACATGTTAGAATGTATCCGGTAAACTATAAAAAAGATTGCTTTGATGTGAATACCACTCCAAATGTAAGATCTAATTAGAAGCTTAATGATTTATTGTTTCAATATGAAAATGGGGGTGTAATGAAGACTCGAAAGCTAAGCATCTGATATTCAATTTGAATGATACGTGCTAGTTTTATTTACACAACATTCACTAGATTACATTTGTTACGAGTTTAACTAACGAAAGCATTTATGCTAACACAGTAAATACCGGCTTAAATCTCGTCACTTTTTCAGTATGCACATACAGTATAACATCTAACAGAGACATAATCACCACTAACCCCTCAAATTCTAAATATTGACGGTCTTCTGTTTATAGATCTTAAATTCATAGTAACCACTTTGATACATTCGAATGGGAAGATATCTATCTATTATGAAGAAGTAAGTTGCCCAATTGAATAGGAATATATTATTGTTTAAAGTGCTTTAGATTATTCTCATTTTTCGTGCATATCAGTAGTGTAGAATGCATCAAGAAACATTGAACACGATAGAAGGACACCAAAATTTTTCAACATGCACACGAACTATATGGCAATAATAATAACCCGTTATGTCACACCGTATTGCAGCATACTTCTTAAAACAGTGAATTATAGGAAGTGAAATGTTATCAATGGAATTTCTAATGTCTTCGCGTCGATTGGGGACAAACAGTGCATGTTAGCTCTCTATACAGAAAAAGTGATATTCTGTCACGCTATACAAAGTCTTCTGAAGTTCAGTTATTCGAAAAGTCGACTGTTAAATATTTTAAGAGATTCATCGTTAAAACACTGATCATTCCTCAACGCGCAGTATTTCCAATGTGAATATTCAGTACTTTGTACATTTAGAATAAAATAGATGTTGGATAACTAGAAAAAGAAGGTTACATGAGAAATTTCATGTATGTTGAACTGAATTGATTTTGATTGTTACGTGCTAATCTGCACACATCATGGAATGAACGGCAATGGATAGAAGTAAGCACATGAACACAATTCCATAACATGACAGCAAATTCACGTGCAACAAAATGGTACTTATTTACAATCACAAATTTTAATCATAGCTCTAAGGTAACTGAGATTAGTCTGCCTACTGTGAGTATGATCAGTTATCCTTTTGCAAGATAATGTGAATGACGACATGTTACTTCAATGGTTAGTTGGTTTTGATATCGGTGGTTTTCTGTTGATGGATATTGAATATCACTTCTATTACTTCTTTTCAGATGCCTCAGTATTTTAGTGGATTTGAAATGAACTCGGTCATTAAAATTGAAGTGTTTTGCGGAAATGGTAGGAAATTTTGATTATTTTCTGATTTACACTGACTGACATAACCGATCATTTCTTAAATTAACGTTGCCTTCTATTTGTACTTTATTATCAATATGTCAACACAGGAATTTGCTGTGAGGTTGCTGCCTAACCGCCATTTTGAACACTCTTTAAATGAGCAAAACAACTTGTTATACTTAAAATGTTCACAGAATATTTTTGTGTCTTTTTCTGTACATTTTATTGCACTAGATAAGAAAACCTTCGAAATATCTGTTCCAAGTGACTGGATCCGATATCGCACTTTGGTGGAATATGAATAGCTTCTAGAAAAAAGAAAATTGGTGCATGATATTCAAAAACATCTTATGAATTGCTTGTATCATGTTCAACTTGTTATTTTTATTCTATTTAAAAACATTTTCTATTTTGTTAATAATTTTAATAAATTACAAACATTTTCATGTTACTACATAACACGTTTATGATTGCTTACATAATAATTAATATGTTGATAAAATATACCTGACTGTTTGTTTTTCATTGATTAAAAACTGATTAGTTTTACAATAGTTTATAACATTACACTTGTGAATAACCAGTATTCTGTACTCGTGATTATGTGACATTTACAATCAACATTGCATCCGTTGTGATTGTTTAGTTTGGTGAAGTTTCATTACTGGATAATATTATTTGAAATTGACAATGTTCCTTGGTTTAAGCTGGACTGTTGAAATACCGCTTACTTACTTACTTACTTACGCCTGTTACTCCCAATGGAGCATAGGCCGCCGACCAGCATTCTCCAACCCACTCTGTCCTGGGCCTTCTTTTCTAGTTCCATCCAACTCTTGTTCATTTTTCTCATTTCTATCTCCATTTCCCGACGTAATGTGTTCTTTGATCTTCCTCTCCTCCTTCGACCTTGAGGATTCCATATGAGGGCTTGTCTTGTGACGCAGTTGGGTGTTTTCCTCAATGTGTGTCCTATCCACTTCCAGCGCTTCTTCCTGATTTCTTCCTCCACAGGGATCTGATTTGTTCTCTCCCACAGTGGGTTGTTGCTTATAGTGTCTGGCCAGCGGATGTGAAGTATTTTGCGTAGACAACTGTTAATAAACACTTGTATCTTTTGGACGATGGATTTCGTAGTTTTCCAGGTTTCCGCCCCATACAGTAGAACTGTCTTGACATTTGTGTTGAAAATTATGACTTTGGTGTTGGTTGCTAATTGTTTTGAGTTCCAGATATTCTTCAGTTGTAGATATGCTGCTCTTGCTTTGCCAATCCGTGCCTTCACATCTGCATCAGATCCACCGTGTTCATCGATGATACTGCCCAAATATGTAAAGGTTTTTACATCTTCCAAAGCTTCTCCGTCAATTGTGATTGGATTGGTACATGCTGTGTTGTATCGAAGAATCTTGCTTTTCCCTTTGTGTATATTGAGACCTATTGCTGCTGAGGCTGCAGCTACACTGGTTGTCTTTTCCTGCATTTGTTGTTGCGTATGCGATAGAAGAGCCAGATCATCTGCGAAGTCTAGATCATCCAATTGCATCCTAGCTATCCACTGTATCCCGTGATTCCCTTCAGATGTTGACGTCTTCATGATCCAATCGATCAGCAGCAGAAAGAGAAAGGGTGACACTGGTGTTTTTTTCGAACGACTTTTTCGACTGTTCTCCATGAACGATTTTGCAGTGTAATCCATCGTAGGAATTCTCTATGTTATTAACTGTCTTCTCAGACAAGCCGTGGTGTCGAAGAATCTTCCATAGGGTTGTTCTGTCCACGCTATCAAATGCTTTTTCGTAGTCAATGAAGTTGATGAAGAGTGGTGAGTTCCATTCAACTGATTGTTCTACAATGATCCGTACAGCTGCGATTTGATCTGTACACGATCTGTCCTTACGGAATCTTGCCTGTCGATCACAAAGTTGGGCGTCTAAGGAGTCCTTCATCCTGTTTAACAATACCCTGTTGAAGACTTTTCCTGGTATTGAAAGAAGAGTGATTCCCCTGTAGTTATCGCAGTTGCTGAGATCGCCTTTCTTTGGTATTTTGACTAGAAGTCTTTCTTTTCAGTCTTTTGTTACCTGTTCCTCATCCCAAATCTTTCCGAAGAGAATGTGGAGTATCCTTGCAGTTACCTCTACGTCTGCTTTCAGTGCCTCTACTGGAGTGCTGTCTCGTCCTGCTGCTTTGCCACACCTGATTTGTCTGATGGCCATGCTGATTTCCTCAATTGTCGGTGGGTTATCCACAAGACCGTTTTTCGACCAGACTGTTCTGTGAGATAATGGGAGATTGAAATATACGGAGGGTATCCTGAATTAGTGTAAATTACGAGTAAGCGAAGGTGAAAAAGTTCAGAAGTATTTTTGCAGATATTCTACTTTTCTATTGATTATTGTCCGTGATGAAGATCATGATCATCCTGCAATTTTAAGTGAACGAGAAGAAAGTTAATCGATGATGTGGAATGGATAGTGGATGTCTGTGCTGACAGTATGCATGATACTTCCCATATGCAAACTTTCGGCACGGAGGATGCTCAAGATGCAGTTAGGGGCTTGTGACTCATACATTGCTATACCCTACTCTTTCCACGTATTCAGAGCTTTACGTAAGAATGTAGATGTAGTTGTAAATGTTGTAAATCTTTTTAGTTGCACATTTGGGAAGACAACGTTTCACAGTTCAGTGCAGCAGTTATTGTGACACTTCATATTATCAGGTAGTTGTACACTTTGATAATGCACAACATGTGCTTGCCAACAGTGTTGTTCACTTTCCTAGAGAGCAGGAAATTCTGCGCAATATGAAGTGTTTTTGAGTGAATAGCGGAAGACTATTGCAAGTATTTGTAGTCTCCTTGGCCTCTGAAATCCCAGAGAGAGTGAATAAAAATTCGACAAGAATCTTCAGTAGATAGGTACGAACTTAGTTTTCTCGTAAGTTGTCCTTGTCTGACTCACTATTTTTATCAACCTAAGTTGCAATTCCCCAACACTAAATATCAAAATCAAATGTAGATACAAAACAAAAATTCACAATTTTATGAACATTTTTTTCCTAAAGGTAAGAAACATTTGTTCACTGAATATCTGTGTGCAGGAATAAAACCCCAGTTTCTTGATGAATAAAGTGCTTGCTACTCAGAACGACAATCAAATCAATCCTGTGACATTAATCTCTAGTAATTTAGAACCAAGTTCACAAACTGTGGTACAAGTTACGTTAAATAAATTAATCACGCCTGTTACTTCTCGTGGAGAGGCATGGGCCATCCATCAGCATTCTCTATCCAGCACGGTTCCAGGCAATCATTTCCAGTTGTTCCCAGTCGCTATTCACCACTTTCATATCTGCTACCAATCCTCGACACAGTGTGTTCCTTGGCAGTTTTCTCTTCCGTTTCCCTTCTGGATCCCAAATTAGCAATTTGATTATTTCCTCAATTTACGTCCTATCTACTTCCTACGTCTTTTCCTAATTTCCTCTTCGACTGGAAGCCGGCTCGTTCTCTCCTACTGTGAACTGTTACTTCTTACCCTAATTTCCCATATTTTTAATAAGCTGTCCCCTAAATATTAGTCGCTTTTTGTATTTGCAGCGATACGAAAAGGTAAACTTGTAACGGAAAGAGAACGATGATGAAGGCATGTTGCTTATTGGTTGTGACGTGCCTGAAGCGCGTTGGGCCATGGACCAAAGTTTAGTTGAAAGAAAGAGTCCTTATGCTGTTAGATCACTGCTAGGATAGACTCTTTTTGGGCCAGCAGGTCACAACAAACATGGGGAAATGACTGTAAATTATATTTCTCAAATTCATGTCCCTGTGGAGCATAACTATGAGTTTGCTGACGACTATTCCTCTGGTGAATCATTGTCTCTGAATGATTCAAATGTAAGTAGCATAGTAGAGAGCGACGCTTATTTTCATGAAAGTTACAAAAATTGTTCCTTTAACTAGAGGAGTGACTGAGAAAGACGTTGCTGCCTCTGTAATCAACAATGAGTCTAGTATGTGTAAAGCTGGCTTCGCCGAAGATGATGCTTCCAGAGCCGTATCTCCCTCTATTGTTGGAGGAACCAGACATCAAGGAGCTATGGTGAGAATTGATCGAAAGGACAGTCATGTGGGAGACGATGCTCGATCGAAACGTGATATTTTGACACTGAAGTGCCAAAATGAACATGGTATTGTGACTAAGTGGGATGATATGGAGAAGATATTGTACCATGCATTCTACGACGAGTTGCGAGTTGCAACAGAGGAACATCCAGTGTTGTTGACAGAAGCTTCATTTAACTCGAAAGCAAACCGTGAGATGACACATATCATGTTTGAAACTTTTAATGCACCAGCTATATATGTTGCTATTCAAGCGGTGTTGTCACTGCATACATCTGGTCGAACAACTGGTATAGTGTTGGACCTATGTGAGGGTGTGACACACACACTTCCGATTTATGAAGGTTACGGATCGCCTTATGTTATTTTGTGTCTGAGTCTTGCTGGTAGTGATCTTACCGACTTTATGATGAAGATCCTGACTGAGACAGGTTGCAGTTCCTCTGTTTATTTGTGGAACATTCTCAGGCGCAAACCTCCGGACAACGTTTTGCTTTATAGTAAACCACTAGTCTTAGTGAGAAGGGTAACATATAGATTTCTGGAGGGGGCGGAATAGCAGCAGACTGTATGAAAGGTGTATGAATGTACAGGCGTACTGTTTTAAGTCCTGTACTACCCACTGATATAGAGCATTTAGTAAGGAGAGCCATGACAGGAATGTATTCTAAGGTGTCTTTGCTCAGTTGGGGGGATTTCGGGGGTCGGTGTAACGGAAAAAACGATGAAAATACCTCCACAGCTTTTTTGTTGGACAGTACTATCAGTTATTTGTTTCTTCTCCCTGTCGTGTATATTAACGTTTGTTCAGATCACCTTTAGCCACACCTTTTGCTCTTCAGTGTTCCTCGTCTTAGCTTTTATTACGTGATTTTGACTAAAGACTTATCTTTTGTTACCTGATTTTCCACTGCATGTTGCCGGACTATTGACAGTAAGGTTGTATTTGACTAAGCTCAAGGTTACGGAGTGGTTCAGTGTGTGAATGTTAACCTTTTGAGTGTCTGCTTGGGAGGATTGCTGGAATCCCTGCAGATAGATATTCCATCCCACCTTGTTGGGAATATTTTTATTGATTCTCAGGTATCGAGTGCTTTGGTATTAACTGATTCTTTTATTGTTTAGAGCGCTACTTTGCGTTAAAGAAACTTCTGACTGTATAGCACAGGTTGTACCGTTTGAGATATTTTGCATTTTTGATATAATTTGTTCTATTTCCTAAATTAGGACCGTTTAAATTGAGCACAGAGTTTGTGTTTTGATATAATTTAATACGAGTGTCTCAAGAACGCTTAGCGAGCTATACAGAAAAGCGTAGTCTAGCCTATTCAAATACGTTTTGGTTCGTCAGTCCTGCGTTCAAACCGAATGCTGGCAGTTTGGTCGTTACAAGTTTGGTGTTGCTAACTGGTATAGGTGTTAATATCAGTCTTTTCTCAAGACGTCTTGCATTTCAGATTTTAAGTGTACGTTGCAATGCTTTTATGGCCAACGATATACTCACAGAACGCCATCTTCGGATATATTCTTTAGTGTATCAAATTACCATCTATGCATAGTTGTTTGTTTATCCTGAAAATATAGTATTTATTAGAGTGTGAAAAGCTAAAGATTCGAATTTCAGGGACTTCCAACTGAATGAAGTAAAAAATTACTTCTATAAACTTTGAACGATGGAAATCCCTCCATAATCCAAAGACTTGGTAGCAGCAGCTTTGGTTGGACAACGCGAAACAGAATGATGAATAGAACTCTCGAATCGGAGATAAATCCCCCGGTCAAAATAAACTAATATAAGCGCCTGTCTTAGCAGCTCAATCGTGCATCTACCGGGCTTGCATTGAATATTTTGCACGACCAGTAAAATGTCATGGATTTTGCAAAATTATCCGTATTCAGGTCACTAAATGTAGAGTGGTTTATCCACCTTATTTACTGTCAGGGCGACAAACCAACATCGATGAATTTCTCGCTAAGAACTGGCCGACGGAGTGATGATCACACTCTTATCCTTTCACCTACTTTTACTAATTTATTTCCATTCTAGAGTCGTTTGTGTTGTACGGTCACCAAAGTAGCCCTAGTGCGTGGGTATGGCAACAAGTTAATCCATATTACGTACCAAATTTGATGTGTTACTTCGACGTAAGCTGGCAAGTCTCACCATTACTATCTGACTAGAGTAGATCAGCAGTCATTCGACACATATCGTCTATGTTGATGATCTACAATTCATTATATTTTTCCAGATCGCATTCATTTTTAGCACATGAGACAATGTACAGCAAGAATTCTCAATCGGCAATAACCAAATATAGGGTATTCTTGCCAGGTTATCTACTAATGATTTGGAGATGAAATGATAACAGTGTTCAGATCTACCAAAAATTTTAAATATGAATGCAAACACTAAAAAACTTACAAATGACGATGACCTTTATGGAAGGTCACAAAATTTCAAAATTTCGTTACAATGGGTGGTGTTTTTTTAGTGTGAGGTTGTAGCCGAAAGGTAATGGAAGTGTCTAAAGTTTTCATATGAACTCTTTGTAAAAGTTGAAATATTGCACGAAGTTATCGGACTTGTAAGCTGAGATAAAATTTTTTTACAGGGGTTCACATAATGTTACTGAATTCAGCATTCTGGATTAGTTTTGTTTGATAGGATCAGTTGTTTAGACTTGCATCATGTAAATAATATGATGTTTGTTGATGACGTAACCCCGTTTTGCTCGTCAGGACGTATGTTGTCAAGTAATTTTTTAAGACAAACAAAGCTTACTATCCGTCTCATGCATACAATTGTGTACCTCAGTTTTATCTCTTGAAGATTTACTTTAAAATATTTAGCCTACGAAATCCGAAATCGTATGGAAAGGAACTGTTCGTGGGACTTGGTCTATTTAAGTACCCAATTCATTTTATCCTGTAGTTAAAGATTTACTATAGTATATGCACTTGCGAACATCGAGCATTTGTTCTTAATAGTATTTTTCCTGTAAAAGGCATCAATATTTTTGTTTCTGCATACCCACATCATTTTTCATGTTATGGTCGAAATACACTTCGTTCAAGCTTGTGTATCAAAACGTAAAAGTGCTTAAAACCTTGGGATTTTTCTCAACATGTTAGACCTGTAACGATCTGTTGACTTACATATAACCGTTCTGGCGATTGTTCAATACTCGTATTTATGTCCAAATGATTTGTCTAAAACATACAGAGATCTTCACAGTTGTGGACGTAGAATCTGATACATTTATGCAACCCACTACTTCATAATACAAATAAATATCTCTCATATTCACATTCTGACGCGCAAATTAATACAGTGACAGGTTATGCGAATTCACATTTACCAAGGATAACTTGACGTTGACATATTCAGACCTATTATAATTTTGATTGTATTAAAAATATTCCGCTTTGTTCCCTTTGTACTATTTAAGCTTGTGTTAATTTGATTATTTATTTACTCTGGAGTGGCTTACATTAAGTTACGAAATGTCAGAAATACAAATTTTCTACTCATTGGGATATATATATAGTCATATATTTATCGGTTTATTTTGCCTTATCACATCAGCACATCTGGATAAAATTACCAAGCCAAATGCTGGGGAAGTTGAAGTAGTAACAGAACCAATGGTATCAGAAAAAATCAGGTTTTGAGTGCATTGAAGGAGTATTAGGAAACTTCGGAACCTAGAATCTAAGAAGATTATTAAGATCAAAGTTGAAGCCGAATTTTTATTTGGTCTTAGTCCCAAATAAACTAGAATGTTATTAAAACATTAGTCTTCATCATTAAGCTTCCCGCCTTTTTAGTTCTTATTTATAAATTATCGCTCGTCATTTTCCTTATAATACTTTACACCTGATAGTGCTATTCTGATCAAGTGATTCTGGACCATTCGGTCCTGGAGAAGCATGTTCAATATACTGCGAGTTCGTAGGTGGCTTTAATTATGATAATGAAGTGAAAAAAGTTGTCTACACTTTGCACATTATATTCACTCACTGTACGTTATCAAATCATTCATTATTCGCGAAATTGTAGTGTAAAACCATCTTAGTTTTAGCTAATTGGTAGTGTATTCCAATACATCCATTACCTCCGATTCATCTTCATCTGTAAACGTTTTCCACCGTTTTCATATTGCATAGTGTGCATAGTGCACAAAATTATATCCATACTTTTCATATCTCTCTAAGCAATATTAAAAATACATACCGAGCACCATTATATTTGCTTGTATTTGACGTCACAATAGGTTTTTTAGTTTTTACCAAAATGCACGATTTTATTTAGGGATCCAGACACGTAATTATTCCATCCAAATAAATTTAAAATGTATATGTTTATTACAGTGGCTTGATAGTTTTGAAATCGGTAGCCGAAAAGTCTAATCAGCATTCCACTTGTGTGGCAAAGCTGCTCCGTACGAAAATGTAATATCATTTAAGAAACTATCTACTATCTCCATATTTGCTCAACTTCATCATAGACCTACTGCTGGAAAACATGTTCTTGTCGACTGAATTTTTGGGCATTGATCTCCTGCCACGAGATCCACTTATTGACTTAGAACACAAGATGACATGGTCCTGTTTAGTGAGTCTTTTGGTAGCACTGAGCAACAATGCTAGGAAGTTTGGGATGCGTTTCTTCCTTTCTAAATTCAAGTAGTTGTTTCAGGACTGGTCTTCATCAACACCTGAACTCAGGAAAACGAGTGAAGTAGTCGAACGCATTGACAACACATATTGAACGGCTGATCCGTTGTAATGGGTTAGTGTCTGACGAAATATCTGCACGGATTCAGAAGGCTCGTTTGGCTTTTGCCAACTTACATCACCTATGGCAAAGGCGAGATATCCGTTTAATTAATTTGTTTATTCATCAATATTGGTACAAAGGGGCACCGAATACATATGTGCCACATGTTTGCTGATTTGTGTGTGGGCTGTGATGCTGCCCGGGTGCCAAAACCGAAGCAGGTGGTTTCCTTAGGGGTCACACCCGGATCCCTCGACCAAAAGGTCTGATCCACAAGGCGGTGGAGCAACATCAGGAGATGTAGTCCCAGGGTAGCCAGTGATTAACAATTGGTTCATACGCCATTTATTCCTTCAGGATGCTGGAACCCATGTTCACCATTGGTTTGGAATCAGGGTTTTCCATTCCCCCTAGATGGATCCTATAAGCAGATAGTTCATCTGCTTATAGGGTTCACGTTGTTCCTGTAACAACTATCGGGGGATAAGTCTACTTCCGATTGCGTCCAAGCTATTGGCTTCCGTCATACTTCGTAGGTTGTTCAGAACCCGAGAAAGATTGACTCGCGAGGAGCAGGCTGGGTTTTCGTTCTGGTCGAGGATGTATTGATCATATCTTCACCCCTCCGCCCAAGTGTTAGAACACCGCCATACTTATCAAAGGCCAACAATCGTAGTGTTTCTTGATATCAGGGCCGCCTTCGATTCGTTGGACAGAACTGTTCTCTGGGATTGTCTATTGAAGAAGGGTGTGCCTGAGAAGTTTATTAACATCCTAAAAGCCCTATACACAAACACCTCAGGCAGAGTGAGGGCATACAACCACCTTTCTCCACTATTCCATCGAGCAGTGGGGTTAGGCAGGGTTGCCCAATCTCACCATTCCTCTTCAACTTTGCCATCGATGACATTCTGGAAACAGCTCTGACGGATGTAAGTAATGGTGGTGTGGATCTGTTGCCTGGAGAAAGACTTCTCGACCTTGAGTATGCGGATGATATTGTCTATTGTGCGAGAATGCCCAAGCTGTGCAATCCGCACTTAATCAGTTGGCAATCGGTGTCCGTAGGTATGGTATGTGCTTTGCACCTTCGAAGTGCAAAGTTACTTCTACAAGACTGGCAGGATTCTAATCCTGTACTCACTCTGGGTGGTGAGCAGATAGAAGTAGTCGAGAAGTTCGTGTATCTAGGTAGCTGCATAAGTGCTGGTGGTGGCATGAGTGATGAGATCAATGCACGTATAGTGAAAGCCAGAGCGGCTTATGCCAATCTGGGCCATCTTTGGCGCCTTCGTGATGTTAGTCTGGCTGTAAAAGGTCGGATCTACAACGCGTCGGTGAGAGCAGTTTTGCTCTATGCTTGTGAAACCTGGCCTCTCCGAGTTGAGGATGTTAGACGACTCTCTGTGTTCGATCATCGTTGTCTCCGAAGGATTGCTGGCATCCAGTGGCAACACCATGTCAGTAATGCAGAGGTTCGGCATCGAGTGTTCGGTCACAGAGACGATAATGAAATTGGTGTCACCATCTTGAAACACCGACTTCGGTGGCTTGGACATGTTCTACGAATGTCGTCCCAGAGAATTCCTCATCGTGCATTATTTGCCGTCTCTGGGACTGGTTGGAAAAAGCGGAGAGGTGGTCAGTATATGACATGGTGTCGTGGTATGAAAGAAAGCTGCAAAGGGCTAGCTTCTGTTGGTCCTTCACGACTCCAAGGTTGGGGTCCGAAAGACGGTGTAACGCAGTGGCTAGAGACGTTATCAGATATGGCTCAGAATAGAAGCCAGTGGCGATCGTGCTGTAACCTTCTTTTACTTTCTTCATAAAAAGTGGTTGTATCTTCCTTAACTGAAAGATCTCTTCTGATTGTACCTTTCCGTTTCCCCCACCACTGTTCTCTCTCTCTCCCTTTTTTATAATTCCTCACGTTCATTCTTTTTTTTTCTCTTTTCTCCTTCTCTTCAAATTATCATTGTTTTGTGTGGCACATATATATTTGGTGCCCCCCTGTACCAATATTTATGTGTTCAAATAAATAAATAGATGGATCCTCCATACCCACCAACCCTGTTAAAGTACCGAATATTCTCTTTTCATTCTCTCAATTTCGTAAACAACTATAATTTCGCCAGAAGACAATGAGTTGGACTTCCCTGACAGTGGTTGTATACGCGTGGTAATGTGAGAGCATTTCTAGAGGGAGAGCTAACTCTCCTCACCCTCGGTCGTACCAGGCCATTCGGGGGCGAGTATACTACGCAGCAGTTCGTTCTGTTCTACTTTATGGCTGAGAAACGGCCATTAAAAGTAGAAGATACTCGTAAGCTACTAGTATTTGATGACAGATATCTTAGAAATGTTGCTCGCATCTTCTGGGATCACCGGGTAAGTAATAGTGAGGTTAGACGTAGAGTATTAGGGAATGATGGTAAATTAGTTGATGAGGTTGTGAATCTTCATTGACTGAGATGGTTGGGCCACGTGTTACGTATGCATGAACACCGATTACCACGACGCGCAATGATGATTAGTGTTGGGAATTGTTGGAAGAAAGTTAGGGGCTGCCAAATCAAAACGTGACATCAGTCCTTGAAGTCACTAACTTCTTATCTGAGCCATGTTGGTAGATGCCAACTTCTTGATTGGGGTCCGTGTGACTATCATAACTTGTGATTGGAAACTGTTGGTGACATGGCTCAGAATTGATCACAATGACGTTAGGTGTATACACTCACTGTCTTCCCTTAAACCGTGAGATTAAAATTGTTTTCTATCTTTCTTTCTACCAACTAGTTCTTTCTCCCTGTACTGTATCCTTATATGAAATCTTTCTTTTATATATTACTATCATTAAAATGACTTTTATTTATTTTAACACATAGATATTGGTACAAGGAGGCACCAAATACACATGCGCCACACGAATCTCAATTGATTTGTGTGAGGGCTGTGATACTGCCCGGGTGCCCAAACCGAAGCAGGTGGTTTTCTTAGGGGGCCACACCCCGAGCCTTCGACCTGGAGATCTGATCCACAAGGCAGTGGAGCATCGTGAGGAGATGCAGTCCCATGGTAGCCGGTGACCAACGATTGGTTCATACGCCATTTGTTCCCGCAGGATACTGGAGCCAGCCCATGTGCACCATTGGTTTGGAATCCGGTTAAAGCGCCGGACATTCGTTTTTCGTACTCTCGTTTTCGTAAACAACACCCCCGCCACGAAAAGGCAGTGAGTAGGACTTCCGTGGCAGAGGCTATATACGCGTGGCCGTGTGAGAGTATTTCGAGAGGGAGAGCGGACTCTCCCCACTCTCGGCCGTACCAGGGCGTTTGGGGGCATTGAAATGACTACTATGAATTCGGTGTTTATGTTGTTGTGGTAATGATTTATGGCAACTTGGACTGATGCATATGTGTGCTTGGTCCTACGTTGCAGCTGGCTGACTGATTGATCGTTGTTTTTAAATATAATTCTCCAAAAACAGTTTATTTTCATCTTCCTATTTGGATGTATCGATTAGATTTTCCAAAGATCTTCAAATCCATAATTTCCGCGTCTTATTTGCAACAGAAATTGGTATTTAACTTAATTCGACTAAAACACTTACTAAGAGTAAAGGACTTTGAGTTTAAAACTCCGTAAAATCATTTCTTATATGAGCATATCACAAATATAAACAAATAACATGAAAAATATAAACCTTTCTATACTTAAATCAATTATTCATCACAGAGCCTTCTCCTGAACAACGCCTTTATAACTTCAATGAATAGTGTTTTGAGATGAATCGTCAGTCACAATGGTCCTAGAACTTAACACAGTTATGTTTTATTTTGAGTCACCACACTATATTATCACAGTAATAATTATTATAGTCGCTTAGTTCTCATATTGTACTCTCGTTTTTTAAACTAATATTTATTTTATTTATTTATTTTATTTGAACACATAAATATTGGTACAGGGGGGCACCAAATATATATGCGCCACACAAAACAATGATAATTTGAAGAGAAGGAGAAAAGAGAAAAAAAAGAATGAACGTGGGGAATTATAAAAAAAAGGGAGAGAGAGAGAACAGTGGTGGGGGAAACGGAAAGGTACAATCAGAAGAGATCTTTCAGTTAAGGAAGATACAACCACTTTTTATGAAGAAAGTAAAAGAAGGTTACAGCACGATCGCCACTGGCTTCTATTCTGAGCCATATCTGATAACGTCTCTAGCCACTGCGTTACACCGTCTTTCGGACCCCAACCTTGGAGTCGTGAAGGACCAACAGAAGCTAGCCCTTTGCAGCTTTCTTTCATACCACGACACCATGTCATATACTGACCACCTCTCCGCTTTTTCCAACCAGTCCCAGAGACGGCAAATAATGCACGATGAGGAATTCTCTGGGACGACATTCGTAGAACATGTCCAAGCCACCGAAGTCGGTGTTTCAAGATGGTGACACCAATTTCATTATCGTCTCTGTGACCGAACACTCGATGCCGAACCTCTGCATTACTGACATGGTGTTGCCACTGGATGCCAGCAATCCTTCGGAGACAACGATGATCGAACACAGAGAGTCGTCTAACATCCTCAACTCGGAGAGGCCAGGTTTCACAAGCATAGAGCAAAACTGCTCTCACCGACGCGTTGTAGATCCGACCTTTTACAGCCAGACTAACATCACGAAGGCGCCAAAGATGGCCCAGATTGGCATAAGCCGCTCTGGCTTTCACTATACGTGCATTGATCTCATCACTCATGCCACCACCAGCACTTATGCAGCTACCTAGATACACGAACTTCTCGACTACTTCTATCTGCTCACCACCCAGAGTGAGTACAGGATTAGAATCCTGCCAGTCTTGTAGAAGAACTTTGCACTTCGAAGGTGCAAAGCACATACCATACCTACGGACACCGATTGCCAACTGATTAAGTGCGCATTGCACAGCTTGGGCATTCTCGCACAGTAAGACAATATCATCCGCATACTCAAGGTCGAGAAGTCTTTCTCCAGGCAACAGATCCACACCACCATTACTTACATCCGTCAGAGCTGTTTCCAGAATGTCATCGATGGCAAAGTTGAAGAGGAATGGTGAGATTGGGCAACCCTGCCTAACCCCACTGCTCGGATGGAATAGTGGAGAAAGGTGGTTGTATGCCCTCACTCTGCCTGAGGTGTTTGTGTATAGGGCTTTTAGGATGTTAATAAACTTCTCAGGCACACCCTTCTTCAATAGACAATCCCAGAGAACAGTTCTGTCCAACGAATCGAAGGCGGCCCTGATATCAAGAAACACTACGATTGTTGGCCTTTGATAAGTATGGCGGTGTTCTAACACTTGGCGGAGGGTGAAGATATGATCAATACATCCTCGACCAGAACGAAACCCAGCCTGCTCCTCGCGAGTCAATCTTTCTCGGGTTCTGAACAACCTACGAAGTATGACGGAAGCCAATAGCTTGGACGCAATCGGAAGTAGACTTATCCCCCGATAGTTGTTACAGGAACAACGTGAACCCTTTTTAAAGATAGGGACAACTATCGACTCATTCCATGACTTTGGTACACTCTCTAGTTCCCAGATCTTTGTAAACAACGTCGTCAGTCCCTTAGTCAGAAAGTCACCACCATCTTTAAAAAGAGCCGGAGGTAAGTCATCTGGGCCCGGTGATTTGTAACGTTTCAAGAGTTGGAGTTCCTTGCGGACTTCCGCCTCATTTGGTGGATCAGTCGTCACCGGCCATGGAGGGCAGGACAGTCTGACCGATGTTGCCGGAGCAGCAGGCCAGTTGAACTGCCCTTCAAAGAATTCTGCCCATCGTCCAAGACGTCGATGGATGTTAGTGATTGGCGTTCCGTCATCCTCGCAGATTGTTTCGCTCACACCAAACTTCTTGCTGCCAGTGGCTCGGATGAGTTGGAAGAGCTTCCGGTAATTACCAGATGCAGCTGCTGCTTCCAACTCACTGGCACGCTCCGACCACCAGGCTTCTCGGTCCTTACGCAAGCTTTGCCCGATTTCATTACGTAACATCCTTCGTCTGTGGTCAAACTCACGGTCACCCGGAGTAGACCGACGGGCTTCAATCAGTTGTAAGGAACCAGAAGAAACCCAGTGCTTGTAAGCGGGACGTTTCGCAAACCCACAACAGACTGTACCCGCCATTTTCATGGCGTCATGCAATTGCAACCAATGCTCATCTATACTTTTCGGTGGAATGCTAGCTAGCCTGGAAGCTAGCTCGGTTCGGTACTTACTAGAAACAGAAGTTGCAGCCAGCTTGCTAACATCAATCCTTTGGTGGCGGTCACTTCGTTGTCCACTGAAAAGTAAGGTAAGATTGGCGCAGACCAGAGCATGATCAGATTCCAGATAGGTACTCCAAAAGGAGCGGCAGTCTTGTACAAAACCGCGCCAGCGGTAGCTGATCGCGATGTGATCAATCTGAGTCCAGGCTTGAGATGCAGAAGGGGGACGCCAGGTGGCACATCGGCGATGACTGTGCCGAAAGTTAGTGCTAGCCAGAAACAGGTTGTGGTCTGTGCATAGTTGCAGTAGACGTTCCCCGTTATCTGTCCTGCGACCAACGAGTCCCCATCGGCCACCTAAACGACTCTCTTCTGTACCTAGACGCCCGACCTGAGCATTCAAGTCTCCAGCTAGTACTACAATATCTGTCGAACGCACTTTCTGGAGAAGAACAGTTAGCTGATGGTAGAACTCGTCCTTGGTTGCATCCGGGCTGCAATCTGTCGGGGCATAGGCGGAGATGACGAAAAGACATCGTTTCTCACGCCGATTTCTTCTCACTTTGATGGAACTTTCTAATCTAACAGCACATAACCGACTGTTAATGGGGATCCAGTCAACTAGTGCTGCCTCAGCTCTTGCGCTTAGTGCGACACCAACGCCAGCAAGACCAGACGAAGATGCCACAGGGTCCCCGGATAAACGCACATAAAACAAGCTTTTTGAAGTGACAGATGGAGAGCGAACTTGTAGTACTTCACCAGAGTCTTGAATACGGGTCTCGGATAGACAACACACATCAATATTAAGACTTTCCAAAGACATAGCCAGCCCTATCTGTTGTCCGACCTGCATAAGTGTGCGAACGTTGAAGGCAGCCAGTTTGAATGGTGCACGTGGTTTCAGAAAAACTGCTTCAGTACTCATATTCGGTAGTAACATACAATTTTCAACCAGGCAGTGACTCGAGAACGTTTAGATAAAGCTGAATTTTCACCATAGGCGAGCTGCTGTCTGAGTCGAAGCGGATACAAAAAGTAGAAATAGGAGATAGTGAATAAATGACGTAGTAAATAATAATAATAATAACAATAATAATAATAATAATACCAGTCATTTCAATGTTAGTTGAAGAGAAACGAATACTTTCTATAAGCATATAGTTCATCATAGTTTTAGTGAGTGGGCTGGGATACTGCCCGGGTGCCCAGACCGAAGCAGGTGGTTTTCTTAGGGGGCCACACCCCGAGCCTTTGACCTAAAGGTCTAGTCCACAAGGCAGTGGAGCATCGTGAGGAGATGCAGTCCCATGGAAGCCGGTGACCAAAATTTGGTTCATACGCCATTTGTTCCCGCAGGATACTGGAGCCCATGTGCACCATAGAATTGGGATCCGGTTATAGCGCCGGACGTTCGCTTTTCGTCCTCTCATTTTTGTAAACAACACCCCCGCCACGAGAAGGCAATGAGTGGGACTTCCCTGGCAGAGGCTGTATACGCGTGGCCGTGTGAGAGTATTTCGAGAGGGAGGGCGAACCCTCCCCGCTCTCGGCCATACCATATCCGATCCTTTTAACTTGTATGTAACCGACTGTCCTCATTTCATTTTGAAGACTGAATAATTTGACTTGATGATTTCTAAATTAATTGCTCTAAATCTACCACTCTAAAGATTATATTAATTTCCAAATAATCGCAAACAGTGAAAGATGTTTATCAAAGTTACTTCTTAATCTCGTTTATTTATTGAAAAGAACATTTGCAATGATTGAATGTTTCACAAATTTTAGACGTTGACCTTGGTGATTAATTTATCTCTGGATTTTGGACATGATAGCCAAAATTCTATGAGTTCAGATCGATATACATAACTTAGCAGTATATTTCACATAAAAGGTGATAAATCTGGAACATGTATTGTAAACAACCTGTCTTGAGGAATAAAAGCAATCACTGCCCCATATTTTTTCCCATATACATGAGTTATTTTCAGATTTTAAAACGTTTTCTACTCGAGTTTAAATAATGTTGGCCCTTGTGTTTACTGCCTTATAGGTTACAAATTTTTCTGAGAGCTGTTTTAAGTAGATGTTGACCCGAGGTTTATCAAAATCAACGTTCATAGAATTCTTACTATGCGTTATATATCTAAACAGGAACAATTCTGGATCGCTTGCAGTTTTGGACGTGAAGGAGCTGCTAAGAGGTTGATCGAAGCTGGTGTGGATGTTAATTGGCGGTCCTATGTGGTATGCTTCTTCTTAATATATTATTTGTCTAGTACGAATGCTATCCTATACACGTCTGCTCCCAAGGGAAACCTAGTATTCTACAGATGGTTATTCAAGCAGGAGCAGATGTCAATGCACTTGATTCCGTAAGTATTTATACGTTCACTTTGTAATTGATATTCTAGGGAGGTAATACAGCTTTACACCATGCTGCTATGTCAGGCAACGAAATAAATACTCAAATGCTTTTATCTGCGGGTGTGAATGTTGATATAGTCAATAAAAATGGTTGGACACCGTTATTTAATGCTGTCTACTGGAATCATCCATCTATAGCTGAAATGCTATTGGCCAGTGGTTCAAGTCCATTTCTGAAGAATAAGGTATTACGCAATGTTAAAGTGATAACCTTTCTCTCATTTCATGTTGCAGTTTCTATTTATTACTAAAAGAGTTCACTCAACAAGTTGAGTTAATTTATTTGATACCTGCTCCATAGCTCACTCTCAAATGTCTACTAATATATAAATCGTTTTACATGAATTTTTTTTTAGATATAGTGTCCTGACGTGGTTCACTCTGCGTGTGCCCCCAAATGCCCTGGTACGGCCGAGAGTGGGGAGAGTCCGCTCTCCCTCTAGAAATGCTCTCACATGGCCATGCGTATATAGCCTCTGCTAGGGAAGTCCTACTCACTGCCTTCTCGTGGCGGGGGTGTTGTTTACAAAAATGAGAGGACGAGAAGCGAATGTCCGGCGCTTTAACCGGACCCCAAACCAATGGTGCACATGGGCTCCACTATCCTGCGGGAACAAATGGCGTATGAACCAATCGTTGGTCACCGGCTACCGTGGGACTGCATCTCCTCACGATGCTCCACTGCCTTGTGGATCAGATCTCCAGGTCGAAGGCTCGGGGTGTGGCCCCCTAAGAAAACCACCTGCTTCGGTTTGGGCACCCGGGCAGTATCACAGCCCTCACACAAATCAATTGAGATTCATGTGATGCATATGTATTTAGTGCCTCCCTGTACCTATACTTATGTGTTAAAATAAATAAATAAATCACTCTGCGTGTAAAACGATTTAGTTCCTATGGGGATTTGTAGAAATTGTAATATTTTCACTCCTAGTTACTATTTTGGAGAGGTGAACGTGTGAGTTGATGTGTCCAAACGCTATATAACTTACTTGGTATTGTTTTGCTTTTATCTTCCCATTGAGGTTTAAGACTGCAATTGATCAATCAGTATGCACATATGTCAATAACATCCAGCTGACGAGTCCCAAATAGGACGAAACGCGCGTCCTGGATTCCACTGCTAGCCACTATCCATCTGTGCTTACAAAAGCTATATAACTTGGCCTTAATAATAGTTTTAAGGTAGTTAATTCAATTTTGTGCACATGATTGACTTTTTGGCACTTCATTTTACAAGTTGTGCAATGTACATATTATGAAAACACTTCAAACGTGGCTGTTACTGTCATGTGATAGTCAGACTTACCTGTCCTAGTGACCCAATTTTGTTATATTGGTTGGAACTCTTAGTAAGATAAGGGAAATCCGGAAATGAAAACCGCACTCATTCATTTAACAACATTCAGGATCAATTAAACCATACACTTTAGTTAGTATATTATCAGTTATACATAACTAATTTTCAACATTGTAGTTTGAGTCGTTATGTTCTTATGACCTCATATACATTCAATCCGTTTTAATTTTCAGGATAAGCATTTGATTATATTTTACTTAGAAATGGATATTCTTTATCAAAATGCTCATCAATATTCCTATTTTAAGTAACCTTTATTTTGAAAATTGAACCAACCATTTGTGCACATGCCTAAAAACCACATTCATTTGTAAATATCTATGGAATTTTATTTCATATGAACATCTATTTATATTATGACAATAACAATAATAAACTGAACAACTCCACTTCTATATGTCATCTTAATTCTGGTTGCAGTTGTGTTTTAAACAAAGTGAATAATCCTCAGTCATTGAAATATTTCTAAACGTCTTAATAAAGTCCAGCGAGACTCTAATTTATGGTTGAGCCAATCAGAAGCGTTTCAGAGATTTCTAGGTTACGGCTCCAACTTCAGTGCTTGATGCCGACGTACGATCGGTTTACAGGGGATTTTGTACAAAACGTGATAATTGAGCGGCTATAACAAATAAAACGGCGAAACTGTAATTTGTGAACAAATCAATCTGGTATAAGATAACAGATCTCGGATTTTAACGCGAAAGCCTTTCATTCATTTGGCTAAATAGATTTATGGCATTATAGCTTATGTCAGTTCTTGATGGAAGCACCATATATAATTCCTAAGGCAAATTATAACAATTATCGCGAACTGGATAATAAAAGTGATAAGTCTTGGAAATTGAACGCTATATTCGGTTTCTAAGCTATTCTTGTAACCCCCAAGGTAGAACTATACAGCGACCTGAACACGAGAGAGAAGGCAAAAAGTATGTGAAAAGTACTTTACTCCAAGGTTCATTCTAATACAGAAAATATAGGGCTTTTATAATATTTTAAATGTCCTTGGGTTGCTCGAAGATTCTGGAATGCTACTAAACATAGTAGCAACATAAGTAATCAGCCAATCAGAACCTCCACATGTGACGTTTCACATCCTTGGTGTTTCTGGCTAAAACTTCAAGTAAACGCTGATTAGATGAAATGCTTCTTAGTGTTTCCTGATCCTTATTTGTCTTTTGCGCGAAAATTTCTGGATCACCTCAACAAAAAGCACCAGCAACACTGGTTGCAGCCAGGTACTGCAATATATACGGATGTTTGGAGAACGTACAGACTCCTACATAGGCTTGTTTATGTGCATCGTGTCGTTACCCACAAGTGGCATTTTGTGTATTCAACAACCATAGTGCACATAAACAATATTGAAACTATGTGGTCGAGGCTGAAAGAGTTTTTGAGACTTTATCATGGCTCCAGATGCCGACTGTTCTGTAGCCGTATGGATGATTTCCTTCACTGCATGCATTACGATTTTAGAACCTCTAAACGTCTTTCTTACCTTGACAGGTTTTTGAACCACGTATAAGAAGTGTATCCACTTTATTTCCTTGGTTTTGTATAATATATTTTTACTCTATACTGACTGTTTGCTGATTGGCTAATATTCGCATGGTCACTTAAGATTCATTTAAAGGTCGTCCATAAATCAGAGTCTCGCCTGAGATTCTTTTTCATACTTTATTTTAAACTGGTTGTTTGTTTTCAACTCTGTAGAATGGAAGAATTCCACTACATGAATTATGTCGAACTAAGTCTAAAGATTCTGTTCGAATTCTTAAAAATTTCGAATTACTTCTTCAATGTATGAATAAATATAAACGAGAAGCATTAGTCAGTATAAATGATTGCAAACCTAATCCCATTACTGCTACTACTACTAGTACTACTACTACTACTATTGATGACAATCTAAATTTAAATGAAACTATAATCGATAATTGTGGGACTTCCATCGATTTGGATAATATGAGTTTAAGAGCATGTTCTCAAAATGATTTGGATTCAGAAGTAAGTAATTTTATAATGTAAATTAATAATTTTAATGAAAGGAATAAACCATTTGTTAAGTGTCTCTAAATGAGCTTCAGTTTTAATCATGAACTGTCACATCAGCCAAAGAACCATCGAAAGATATGAAGTATTAAACAGCTGTTTCGTTCTAATTTGTGACCTGAAAGTTCTCAGTTCTAGCATATGTATGAATTTATGACTGAGGATTGCTAAGAAGTCACAAATTAGGACGAAATGATTGTTTATTAGTCGATGAGTTCCTCAATTGATGTCATTTCGTAATGAGAACTTATCCAAGGAACACATTTCATTTTAGAATGAAAACATGATTTTGATTAAATTTATTTTCAGGCTGACTTTACCCCACTTCTATTTGCCTGTTATCATGGACATTTGGAACTTGTCAAAGCACTGTTGGATCGTGGCGTTAATGTCTCCGTCACTGATAAAGTAACAACTATAATTCGTAAAGTATTTGTTCTCTAAAAATTCCATAATCCTTATCTCATGTTTTTCATTTTAAAATTAGTCAACTTTACTTAAAAAACTACTGAACATTAAAAATGATTAATGATATGCTTTCATTATTGTATATGTCACTAAATAAAGTATTTTAACGAATGATTTATGAATTCGTTTCCTACCTATATTGTATGGTCCTCAGTCTTGTTCAGCTATTATTCGTACTGTGAACGTTTGATTAGTTCATCTATGCAAAAAAATTATATGAAGTAACTCTAGAAGCTATCCTATCGAAAATTCATGTAATAATACTTGCAAGTCATGTGTGTTTTTGGGTGATCCCAGGATGACTCAGATAACGAAATATATACAGTAGAGTGGGCTTAGTTTCAGCCCTTCCTACCGTTGCTGATACCTTTACGTAGTGATCATGTTTGCTTATCGTGATGAACCAGTCGGGCTATACCGGTTGGAACAATCGTTCTTCAAGGTCATACCATGTCAGACAGGTTGGATAAAGAGTGGTAAGATTAGAAGCAACAAACACAAGGTCCGAGGATGAAGTCTTACTGCTGAATGTACAGAGGTGAGGCGGCAGTAAGGTGTTTTCTTTATACAACTAGCATAACAGCGATGCTGTCTTCCCACAAGGAAGGGTAGGGTTAAAAAAAGGTCGACCCTAAAAGTGCATACCTCATCTTATTCTACGGATTTCCGTCTCCGGTGGTAAGGTCTCAACAAGTAAGTTGCTAACACGAAAACTACTCAGCGAAAAGGTCGTGTGTGACCGGCCTCGAGCAGTTGTCCGTTGGGTACTGTGGTCACGCTTGCAGGTCACTAAGGCCAACTCTAATCCAATTTCCTTTTCAGGTACCTCCAGAAGAACCCTTCCACGGTATGGGCAACCGGGAAGTGAAAACTGCCTTCATACCTCTAACAGCACAAGCGCCACTCGTTTATTACTCACCCTTGACATATCGAGTGATTCGTCCCTTTATATTCAGCAATGTTATTGTAATCACTAAATCTATATGTATTATTAGTTTCTGGTTTACAGTGTATAAACAAACTTGTCAAATTGTTTCTACGTTCTCTTCTTACTAACTAAGTAAAGAAAACCATATTCATTGTATCGCACAGATTGAGAAAGCCATCAAGCATTAAGTATTTACTTGTGCAGTATTACAGAAGTAGACTGACAATATAATTATATTTGGAATGCATTATTGCATAACTAATAACATTTTAACACCGAAATGTCTGAACTCAGACTTTTTAAATCATTTCGTTTATCCTACATATATTCGTTATTTTGGTGAGTTGTCAAATCGATCCAGAATACGAATTGAATTACCCACTGACTCGCTGCATATCGTGAATGAATACTGTAGAAAAAATGTCCGGATATGAATGTTTACAAAGGCACTAAACAATATACTTTTTACTGTAAAATAGAAAAAAAAGTGATTTGTTCATCTCAAGTAACTTGTGATTAGTCAGTGGATGAAGAAAAACAAATCTGTTACATTGCATATATCTACACAACAATATGTACGTTTTCTCTTTGTGCTTTTGTTGTAACAGTCTCGTGTTCTGCCTTACATATGGCTCTCAATCGAATAGTCATACTATTAAGTACGAATGTGTCATATGATAAGGCAATACATCAGCGTGATAATAGAATGATGATAGTTATGGATTATAAAAGACGAAATATTTCGAACCCCGTGTTTTTGCAAATTACTTTTAAAATAACAATGGTTTTTTCCACTTATGATGCACAAGTTATACTATTGTTCCGTTTTTACTTGCTAGAATCACTGGACAGCTTTACATTGGGCTGCACAACAGTGCCATGCTGATATAGTTGAAGTATTATTGGATTATGGTGCATCAATATATGCAAAAGATTTGGTATGTTTAAATTATCACCATTTGATCATTGTATTATTTTAAATTTTTCTTTCCTAGTATGATTCATACACCTCACTGGCGAGTACTACCAACGACCACATGGCCTAAATCTAGACTTATCCTCCCAACTGACTCCATGGATGTAATACTAAATTATACTAGGTGCAATGCTTAGTTACTTAGACTTGTGACCACTTGCAACTTGATTAATAGAATTCGATTCTCCAGTCCGGATTAGACAAACATACACTGGTCACTGCTCGGTGATTAATCAAAGCTCTAAATGTTCTACTCAAAAATTGGGAATCGAATGATTAAATCACTCTTGCACGTGATTATTGTTTATAGAATAACGTCTCAAACATAGTTTGTTATTTACAATTAGTCTTGTGAGAACGCATATAACTGTGTAGCACATTTTCACACATCTGCTACGAAGTACAAAATATTGCTTATTATTTATTTGTTGATTCGCTGAACAATAATTGTTGTCCATCACGGACTATTCTCAGTTAAATTGCCATTGAGAAACAGAAAGCACCAGATACCTATTTCATTGTGGTATAAAAATTACAAGTAGTGCACACCTAAGATCTAATCTGGAATCTTCTAGCCTCTGGATGAATGTTTAACAAATAGATTGCAAGTTTGATATCCAGTCGTACATATTTCCAACTTCAATGAATTCTGGACATACCATGATAACCATCCTATGGTACTAGTGATAACTTCTTCCTGTGTGACACAATCGAACTTCACCGGTGACGAATCCTCACAAAAACATAAGGAATTTATTCCGGTCAGTCACTAATGGGCGCAAGGCTATAGTTCTGATAAAGATTAGCATAATGTGTAGGTAGTATTCACATTAAGTTTTATATCCGGCGATTTCTTGAGTGAGAACTGTACTAGTTTAAGACAACTGTTCCCAATGTTATCTTAAATGAGACCAATCCATAACGAACACGAGCTTCAAATTAGTATGATCTCCATAAAACGCCTCCATTAAACATTACTTGGGAATGTCATGTGACATAATTCATAATAAGTCTCAATAGTTCAGATGCATTCACATTCTTATAGATCTTAAATTTCAGCATATTTTCATACATACCTTTTCATTTTATTTTCTCTAATCTCATTCTCAATGTTTAATCTTTCTTGTGATCATTACGATCACAGCTATTTCAATCTCTTCTACCTATTTATCTTTTTAATTTCATCTGATCATGTTACCATCGTATGACAACATGGGCTAACATACATTTGTGGCAGTTTGTACGTTGATTATGATTTCTACTAAAAGTATTTGACACCAACTATTTTTCTGAAACTTTACATATACAAAAAATCACGTAATCATTATAACCAATATTCAGTAGAGAGAGTGTGAGGACGGCTCCCGGGTTAAACTCAAGGAAGCTTTAAGAAGTTCGGAAATAGCCGAAGATATTTCATCCGATCATCTTTTGAAAGAACATCCCAGAATCTTGATGCGTATTTTTCCTTTAACTTGCAAACACTTTACTACTCTGTGATGTTTTCTTCTCTTTTTTTTCACTCCTCTCTTTCATGATATTTGCTTTATTTCGATTTCCTGACTATTTCTTACTACCTATAGTTACGTTATGTTTTTTAACTTTGTTATCTTTCATCTTCGAAATTTTACTGCTATCTGTTGTGATATGATGTAGTGAAGACGATGATGATGTCGTGGGTTAATGACGGATTTGTTTGTGTTTTCGATATGTTTACAAAATCATCATCACCGTTTGCCACGACGCGCAATGCTGACTAGTGTAGGGGATGGTTAGAAGAGAGTTAGTGGCGGCCAAAACAAAACGTGGCATCAGCCCTTGGAGTCACTAACTTCTAGTCTGAGCCATGTTGGCAGATGAAGACTACTTGGTTAGGCTCAGCGTGATTATCGTAACTTGTGATTGGAGACTGTGTGTGACATGGCTCAGAATTGATCACAATGACGTTAGGTGTATACACTCACTGTCTTCCCTTAAGCGTGAGGTAAAAAATGTTTTCTATCTTTCTTTCTACCAACTAATTATTTCCTCCCGTACTATATCCTTATATGAAATCTTTCTTTTATATATTACCACCACTGAATTAACCAGTTCTATGAATTCTGTGTTCATCTTGTTATGCTAATGAGTTATGGTAACTTGGATCGATGCATATATATGCCTAGTCCTACGTTGTAGCTGACTGACTGACTAATTGATCTTTAGGTGTGGATTTTTTTTACATTGCTTTACTTCTAAATAAAACATCAAAATATTGAGTCGTTAATCAGTCTTCTCTTCATAGTGATATATATGTATATATAACCTATTGAGTAACGGATTTTTAGATAAACGTGCAGAATGATAATTAGAGCTTCACAACTAAATCCCGTGACACAGAAAACACGACATCACCGAAAGCATCCATTTGAGCTGCAACCCTGTATCATATATATAACCTACTGATTAACGGGTTTTATTAAATTTTACAAGTGGTACACTTATTAAAATTTTCATACATCAGTAGGTGGTTGTGTATTCTAATGGTTTCTAAATTTATCAGTCTATGCATACTATTGTATATGTTAGTGATGTGTATTGTATTGTATTGTATAAATGAGAGCAAAGAGAATCTACCATATTTAGCCTTATTTTTCTTGACATGTTCTTCGTTATTATTATTATATAACTTCTTGGTATATTGAATCATTTCTCACATACCAGTATTGTTTACACTTAAATCCATGATTTATTTACATCTTCATTTATATATAATTCTGTTGACTTTTGTCAGTGTTATTATAGTACCTTCTACCTGAAATGTTCTAAATTGAGATCACTGACAGGCAACAACGGGGGATTGTAATATTGTAAGATTTTGGACAATAATTGTATAATTTAGGTGGTCTAACTTAGATAAATCTAGGCTAGTAGAAAGGATTAAATGAACCTAGAAAAAAAATGATATAAAGTAGAGTTTATTTTTGAATTGTGTTATTGAAGTTACATGACTGTTGATATATGCTGCTCTTGGATACATGGTAGTTGTCTCTAATATATCTGTTAAACGTTATGGATTGACGACGAATATGGAAGTAAAATTATATGGTTGTGTCATTTTGTTTACTTATATACATGTAAAGTCAAATTGGACTATGAAGCTGGGTGACACGAGATCGAATCTGTCAGTGAGCATCAGTTCCCACAAGATTACAAATACACCCTGCTGTGACGAGTGCCAAATAGCACGAAACCTAGGTCCAGGGTTTCCTGTTGACTATCTACAACCACCATCTTATCTCAACATAGTACACTCAATGTCTAGTCACCTATACTAGTGGCCACATTTCAACTTAGTCGATAGGATTCGATCTGAACTAAGAAGGACCTGACATACATGACATTGATCACTACTCAATGATCAGTCAATTGTAAAGACTGGATTCTATTTATAAATTTGAACAGTAATTTAATTAGATTTATTGTGACCGAGTTTGTCGTCGCTAGTTGCATTGATTTACATTGTTCAATCGAACCAGTGTAGTCTACTGAGTTGTGGAAAGCAGTTACGTATTGTCCGGTAATGTTATCGATTTTTAGTAATAATTTAATTATAATATCAAATCTCAAGCGTTATGTACTTCGATTTAGAAAAAAACGGATAATGTTATAAAACGTCCCCCACACACATACGGAATGTTTAACCCAAAGTTGAGTAAATATGATTGTGATTTATAAATTAATTACATAGATACTTGTTTACTACTTATTTAAAGACGTAAACATTGGTCCAAGGCGGCACAAAACATATGCTCGCAACACAAATCATTTGATTTGTGAGGGCTGAAATTCTGTCCAGGCACCCAAACTGAAGCACGTGGTTTTCTCAGAGAGTCGCTCCTCGAGCCCTTGACGTAGAGGTTTAATCCACAAGGCAGTGGAGCAACTTTTGGAGATGCAGTCCCATTGTAGGTGGTAACCAACAATAGGTCCATACGCCTTTTGTTCCCTCAGGATCTTGGAGCCGATGTGTACCATTGGTTTGGAATCACGGTCTTCCAATTCCCCTAGGTGGATCCCCCGTATTCACTAAATCTTTGAAAGCACCGGAAATTCGATTTCCGTCCTCTCAATTTCGTAAACAACACCCCACCGCAAGTAGGCAGTGAGTAGGACTTCCCTTTCAGTGGATGCATACACATGGCCACCTGAATGAGAGTATTTTGAGAGGGTGAGTGGACTCTCTCCACCTTCAACCGAGAGATTTGGGGGTGATATTTAACAGTATATATTTTAGATTTTTAATTGATTAAGAGCGTGACAATAAATTTGATACAATGAACCAATCAAAGGCTTCCAAGTGAAATGGTTATGTTTTGTCAATCAAAAACCTTCCAATCTTAAATGCATGTTATTGGCGAAGAAATAGATTCATTCTAAGGTATGCTTTTAAATTTAATTCTCTTAAGCTCAATAAACTTACTTCTTCAATCTGAGTCTTCTCATTCAGTAGCCCATTAGGGACTTGCGTATAAGGACTTTTGAGCATCATTACCAAACTTAGATACCACGCATCGCAAATGGCGTAAAACCTAACACATATTTACATCGTTCCAATTTTTCACACCACATCAGCAAGTTTGAATGTAAACAATATGATTTTAATGCAGTGAATTCGTAAAATAAAAAGGGTATAGTATTATTTTAAAACCAAAAATCTAGTGAGAAGGAAAAGCGAGTATACTACCGATTATAAGTTAATGTCATCCAATATTTTCAATCATTGGTTACAATACTTTCACAAACTCTAACCACGTAATGTGCATATGCCAACTTATGTCAGTCAATAATTTCACTGACTGATCCCTTTATCTTTCTTTGATCACCCCTAAATTTATTCCTACACCGGCGAATGTCGTGTATCAAGGTAGACCATGGTTGGGCATAGGTAACACATGTTTTAACCATTTCACTGAATGTATACATAATGACGTCATTTTTATGAAGTGAAAGTAGAAATATTTTTAAGCCATATTTCATTCCCCTCTATTACTTTCCTTTTTTCTTTTTCGTTAGCGTGGTTGTATGCCATATGCTGTAACAAATGATATAGGTTTACAAGAATGTCTTTCACCCGATATTGACTATCCAAATATTATATCTAATGGACATGTAACTACTGATGAAGAAGATAACGATGACAAGGATAATCATAATGATGATAATAATAATGATGTAGATAGAAAAGAAGAAGTATCTAAAATGAAATCATGTCCAGTTCAATTACAATTATTACAATCCCATACACAAATGAATATAAATGATACATTGGATTCATCTGTGATAACTAAACAACTTAATTTAATGGAATTATCTTTAATTGAAAATCACATGGAACTATCTACTGCTGAAATAGCATCACCTGAAATTTATATTAGCACTGTATAATTATTGGTAATAATAAATGAAAAGAAAATCAAATTTTAATTAATCCTTTTTGGTTTCCTTCTTTCTTTCTCTCTGATACAGATTGTTTGTATTGTTGCCTTAACGAATGTCAATTTGTTCACTAATCTATTCGTTTTTTTTTTCTAAATAATGGCATTATTCATGACGGAACCATTAACAAATTTGTATTTATAATGCATGTCTTCAATAATATCATGTCTGCATGTATATTTTGTGTTGGAACTACACATACAAAGAATATACTCACATTATTATTATGATTATTACTATTGAATAATCATTTAGGAATCTTAGTGTAACCAGTTATACTTATTTTTAAACTGCTAGGTTACTTCTCTTTCTTTCTTTTACGTCAATGTATAGTCTGGCTTAAAGCTTTAAGACTTCTTCTATCTACTATAAGTGAAAACATATACAATTGGCATAAAATTCAATGAATCTAATGTAAATTGTAATAAAATGAAACTAAAATTATTTTTACTTATACCATTATATTTATAGCTTATAAGAAGAGAATACATCGATGCATTACCTCTATCATTCTTTCTAAATCTTTTCTCATTTTTCAATTTGTCACATACTTTCTTCACATGTCCTACATATTTCTTTGTTGTTGTTGTTTATTTTGATTTAAGATCATATTTTCATTTGATATTTTAATGTGATGATTTATTCTCATGTATGATGGAGTATACAATTGCTAAGTTTTCACTTTTGCTAAAGAAGTAAGTGTTAGTTCATTCATCCTTAATTGAAAGGGGGAGGTCCTGCGTTTCTTATGATCGAAGCCGAATTAAGTTGAATAGGATCCTAATGACTAAGTATTACCGATTCCTGCCAGTTGGTCGATGAATCTATGAAGTGTCACACCAACTAATGTTTAGTTCAATATCTACTGAGTACTTGTAAATGTTTAAAAATAGTATTTATAATTTCTGATATTGATAAGAAAAGCCTTTCCATCCTATACACAGGTAAAACTATATAGATTGCAGGAGTGTGTTAACCCGTCTTGTAATATTCACAGTTAACCTATCCCAAACTCATGCATGTGTTTATTCAAATGAGTATTAAGGGAGAGCAAATGAAAATTTACCGATTATAAACCTTACACATTGGGATTTAGTCTAAATAGAGAATAAAATATTTTTGGCACCATTCATTATCTCTGATGGACAAAAACTTCATTTTGCCTGATAAGTATGTCTTTTTATGCAATCAAATACCTAAGGCTATAGTGCATGCATGGTGAAGAATAAGACACATTCGTGGCAGGCGACTTCGAAAGCCTGAGAAATAAGATCATTAGAAAGCTTCATGCTTTTCTATTTGAGTTTCTCCTCAGAATACTACATTTAACCAGATGCCTTAAAAAAAACAAAGTTCCAATAATGATAGTTAACCTACGACAAGTTAGGCAACAGAATACAATTAGATTATGCCCTCATAGTCCTAAGTAGTTAATTCAATGGTGGTAATATATAAAAGATGCCAATACCCTGCATCTAATCTCACTATTGCTTACCCGGTGATCCCAGCAAATGCGAGCAACATTTCTAAGGTATCTGTCATCAAATACTTGTAGCTTACGAGTATCTCCTGCTCTTAATGACCGTTTCTCAGCCATAAAGTAGAACAGAACTAACTGCTGCGCAGTATATTCGTCTCTTAATTGATAGACGGATATCTCGCCTTCGCCATAGGTGACGTATGTTGGCGAAAGCCAAACGAGCTCTTCGAATCCGTGCAGAGATTTCTTCAGACACCAACCCATTAGGTCTGATCAGACATCCAAGATAAGTGAAGTTGTCAATGCGTTCGACTACTTTACTCCCTATCCTTAGTTCAGGTGATGACGCAGACCAGTCCTGATGCAACAACTTGCATTTAGAGGGAGAAAAGCGCATCCCAAACATTCTAGCATTGTTGCTCAGTGCTACCAAAAGACTGCATTTTATCAGCCCCTTCATCAAACAGAACTATATTATCTGCGTACTCTAAGTCGATTGGCGGACCTCGTGGTAAGAGATCAATGCCCGAAAATTCAGTTGACGAGAACGTCTGAAGCCAGCCTGATTTTTTTCGTGTTTGTAGTTCACGAGTCTTAGTTAGGCGTCCGACAATTATTGAGACTAGTATTTTAGTCAAGCTAATCCCTCTATGAGCAAAGATGGATAGTGGCTAGCAGTAGAATCCAGGACACGCTTTTCGTCCTATTTGGGACTCGCCAGCTGGATGTACCTGCATCTCAGAGTTGATGTTCACTCCGGAACTCGAACGCAGTACTGTCCACTTCAAACGCCATCGTGTTATCCACTTAGCGACTGAGTCCTGATAGCCACTTGCTGTCCAATTAGTTGTAGTACTGCTGAGAACCAGTTTACCCGGCTGGATTATCTTTTGCCCAGAACCGTGGTTTTGTTTTATCTCTATTCACTTATTCCCGAATATCTGACAGTGAGCGGTAATTACGTTAAGTAGTTAGAGATACTGAGTGAAAAGGCCAAGAATTGGTCACCAACCCATTAACTCTTTATATTCCTCTAAGTATTTGGCCCTAATTTTTTTGGCGTATATCTGCATGGAATCTCTTCGAACCGTACTTTCATTACTTATCTAATTTAACGTAACTGATACTATTATTATCTTGATTCGTTTGAAGTTCATTTTGATAATTCCATCTCGTACCAAGGTGACGTAGTAATTTAGGCTGACGCACCTTTATTCCAGATTTAATTTGGACTATGAATGATTTGGTATCTGCTTCGTAATATCACAGTAACTAAACTAGGTGTGTTTGTTGTACGGTTATTCATTAAATTATACTAGGAGAAAGTTTCTGACTAACGAATTTTCAAGAGCCTATATTTGTATTGCTTTGTCCTTGTACGTGTTACTCTGACTTAGATTAAAGTCACGAAACATCCTTCAGACCTCCAGATACTCGGAAATTAGTGCAAAATACTCAAAATTTTATCGATTCTTCTAATATAAATGAACTTATTGTTAGCTGTCACAATTTTTAAGCGTATATAAAAGACAATTTCTCTAAAAACCCAAATATGACTTCTTGTCTACAAGAACTCCAACCGATCATCCAAACTGAATAGACTCATGATTAAAGGTAATCACAGATTGGCTTTATTGGTGTGGTTAAACGTTAGGTGAATGCAAACACAAAAACGGAGAAACTATGAAACCATTCACAATATCACTGAATTCACTCTGCCCATCCAATATTGCTGCGTGAAGACAATAAATGAACATTTAATAAGTAGTCGCATATTATAAGTAACTTTTATTACAAACTGTTTCTGAACCAAACTTTCGACATGACGTTCCAACATTCCAAAACCAGTGGTAAACATATGGTGAATGCAAAACTGTACCAGTAGGAACTTATCTTCCAGCATTTTATTATAAAGTGAGCAGTTAGTATTACACCAGAAAAATGACAAGAAATAGCTACATAGACGTTTGTTTTAGTATTTCTGACTTACATATAACATTATGTACATTTATGAACATTGTAGCTCCACTTACAAATCCTATAAGTTCCAGCAGCAACAATATAACAGAAAGAGAAAATGAAGTAATGTATCTGGAGTAACTTTAATGGATAAAGTCCTACTCGTAATATTCATCGGCTAACTGATTGAAAGATATCCCGTTCTTTTGTGATTTCCTACCCTGAAAGACCATTGTTTAAATCAAAACACTAACATCATTTAAAACTGAGCAGAAGCAGATCACTAGATGAGCCAATAAAATCAGAAACCTAGTAGGAACAAGAAAACTAGAATAACTGCTCATTTGAGCGTCACTTTTGGAAATGCACGTCAGTTGTTGCCATATGTATAAACAATCGCATGTCCTGGCAAGTGACAAGAACAAAAGGAATTATATTTTCACATGAATATTGTTTCTCATCATTCTCTTAGCGCGACTTTTAACTCAGTCTCAGTGAAGTCTTCTTTTGCGCTACAACTGTATCGTACTGTCAGGGAGAGAATGTAAATGAATAACCTGATTCATACCAGCCCTTTTTAAACCTATGTGATATTTTACTTTTGTGCATGCGAAAATGTTAAAAGAGCGACTGCTGAATCTACTGTAAACTTTTGTCTTAGTGTTTTGTCCTGTCATCTAAACTTAGTTCGTGTATGACGGTCTTAATATGAGTTTTCATTACTAAGACAAAATTAAAGCGGCCTATGTATTGTTTCCAACATCAAAGACACTTTTTTGACTGGTCTCCATTTTTATAATATTCACTATTCTTATAATTGTATGAAGCCCCTATATTTCACTATGGATTGCTGTATGACAAAAATTTTAAAAATTAACTTTGAATTCGATTATGCAGCATCAGAAAACGACGTCATTGAAAAGAAAACTTTGCCTGTAAGGCTTTATTCTATTAATTCTTAGTTACCTGTAGGTAGATGGATAAAATACCTTATCGGTGTAAATCGATGAGTAACTAACACATAGTGTAAACCTTCAAAGAGTAACATTGATTGATCTAACAGTGTAAACAACTCGGTCGTGAAACGTATCCGTTACGACCCAGAAAGCTTATTAACAACGTCTGTGAGTGTGATATTTATTTGTGTGGACTACAATCACACTACCCGAGTCAGTCGGTACAAATTTCGGCTACGCCTCGATATCAAGTGGTACCCAGCACGAAAAATCGATGAAGGGTTCCCTTTTGAAAGCTCTGAGAAACCAAATTGCAATATATTCTGATTACCTGACCCAAAAAAGAACATAAAGTATGGCAGAATAACGTTAATTCACCATTGTTTTTTTATCGTTAGCTGCTTACAACTTCAGGTCATAACAATGTAATGGCTCTCATTAGTGAAGATTAATGAAGTTAAAGAGAACTACGAACGGACATTAAGAGATGTTTATATGTACATCAATGTGAATTTTATAGGCTGAAAATAAAAATATTCCAGAATATGCAACCATGAACTTAGGAACAGTATTATTTACGAACATTGTATTAATGATATGGTTATATAACCCTTGTGAAAATATCTATTAACTGAGTATAGCACATGGACATGAATGGATTCTGAAGGAGTATTCAATCAGAGTAACTTGTGACTGCCAATGAATAGTTGCATGGGCTTCGATCTTGTCATACTTCAAAGCTCATGAAGTTCGTCTCTGGTGTTAAAGTCGGGAGTCCTGAACGTTTTTCATAAACGTGATTTGACTCCATGTTACACAAGATGACTTAACGTCGATTTTAGGTAATATCTGCTGTATTGCCGAAGACAATTACTTTTGTATGATTACTAGAGTAACTAGAAAGTTGGGGTTTCGGGCAGTTTTCTAATACTATATAACAATTCTCTGCTGGTGTATGAAAGGTTTCTGTGCCGTATTTCATACTACTATCTTTGAGCGAATTCTCGTTATCTTCTACTTTAGAATCCATAAATATTTCAAACTACCTGACAAACTTACAGTGACTTGCTTGTTGAAAATCAAAACTACATCATCTTATCTTCGGAATCCCAGGAATAGAGTGAAATGACAAAGATATTTCTGACGAATATGATCACGGTCGAGAGCAAAAAATACTTCACAAAATATTTTCATTTCTAGCCCTAATAACTCAAATTTTATCTGCGGGTGCAATAGTTGTTTGCATTGCTTATCCTTCAAGTATTCAATTTCTAATATTGGTTTTTCTCTTAGCTGTCATTCGTTCGGCACAGATAAGGTAGACTTAAGATTTAATTATGTGCTTAATTTATTGCCCTATAATAGCAAAGAACACAAATCATATTTAAATTACGATATACCTCGAATGTTATGGATTGTGTCATGCAATAAAAAGTTACCCTAACAAAAATAAAAAACTCACAACATATCCAAGGAGACTGTTAATAAGTAAATGATTGATGCTTGAAAATCAGTGAATGTATTGCCCACAAGTTTGAGTCAAATATCTATCTAAAGAATTCAAGCAACCATTCCCCGAAGGTATTATTATTCACAAACATTTTATGGGTACATAAGTGTTGTGAAGAAACCATGCTGGTGTTCTTCGAAAATGCAATTACATGCAAGTTTAAAAAATGTTAACACTATATTTTCAATGTTAATCTGTCCCACACGGTTGAGTATCGAATGATAAAGAATTCTGGTGCAAGTTTGTGTAGGTTCTAGGTATCGCTAGAATATTTTTCTTATCAAGTAGGTTGTGGAAAGACATCATATAGAATGAAGAGGTTGATGCCAAAGAGTAGGAAATACCGTTAATAATAAGATAAAGACAAATTTTAACTTGATAGGCCTAATCTAGAGACGTTTTGATTTGTGTTGTTGACATCTTTGATAATAATTCTTGTTGTCTGAACACCCCAAAACAGGTTTAGCGAATCCTCTTCATTTTTAACCAGGTCATTATGCTTGCAATTACTGTAAGCTAAAATACCATTTTCAAGAATGGGTAAGATACATTTTCTGTATAATAATAATAATCTCACTTCCATACTAGTAAAGTTTATAGTTATGAATCCGACTAGTTTTCTAGCTTTGGATACTTGAGATGCAATGTGCTCGGAAAAGTTCAAACTGTTGTTATATCTCGAACTCAAGTCACGAACAGTGTTGAGTGGTTTCAGTGTATGTTTGCGTATATCCAGATTTAGGTAGTCTGTGTGTCGGTTAAACATAGCCAAAACATATTTCAAAGGTCGAGGTCAAACTTTAACAATAATCTTTCATTCACCAAAAACGATTGTACGAGATAAGCATAATTTTGTATGTATTCTAGAGTCCCCATTGACTGAATCGTTGAACAGTTTTGTGAATAAACATTTATCACTATAATCCTTCTCTCAGATTTTAAACGTAATCAAATGAAATTTCATCTTTGCAACCAAAAACTACGGTTTTCTTTTTACCTATCAAATGTGATCGCGTCACGCTTGCACGTAATTCGGTAGTTGCGTTACGATGCCTGCCAAGTCGACTGTTCATAAGAGTGAACACAAGCCAGTGAGTACAAAAGCATCAAGCGAAAACCAGTCTTGTGCACTAATTTTCAAAGAGTTCTATAAGAAATATCAAACAACGACACCGAGGCGATTACGTATTTTGGATGCATATCTAATATATATACTTCTAACTGGCATTATTCAGTTCGTGTACTGTTGCTTAGCTGGAACTTTTCCATTCAATTCGTTCCTATCTGGATTTATATCTTGTGTTGCTTCGTTTGTTCTGGCCGTTTGTCTAAGAATGCATGCAAACCCTCAAAACAAGAATGTATTTATCCCATTCTGTCCGGAAAGTGCCTATGCGGACTTTATCTTTGCCCATATTATCTTGCACCTTGTTGTTTTTAACTTCATTGGGTAAAATTTTTTTGTTTTTCGTCAATATGTGAATCTGGTCGAATTGTAATCTAATGGGTTCTTAAGTAGTTTCTTTGTAAATTGCTTTTTCGTTATTGATTGATCAATCGTATCAACTAGTGTGTATATTTCCAAGCAGATGCATGTTTAATTCTTCTGAGTACTTATTAAAACGTTTCCTACAGTATTCTGTGTTCTCGTAACCTGTGGAAGGCCACGATTTTATTGTATACGCGTGTCAAAATAATCATTCAATTACATTAGGATCGCTGTATATTATTTAGTCTGTGTTCAGACTACCGTTTGGAAATTACCAGCAATTAACGCCTACGTAACCTGTCTACTGACTCAATTGCGATCTCCTTTACTCGTACCAAACAACTGGTTTCATATTCTGGGTATAGTCGTAGTAATTTTGAAACAAGACTAGGAGCTGATAAGTCTAAACATACCATTAGTCAATACTTGTATTGGCCATTGGTCCAAGTCCTTTGAATTAAGTTGATTGCAATGGCGCAGCCGTACTATATTTCCCTCTAAAGGTTGAGTGATTACCACACTTGCCTTACGTTTAAGTTATCTTTTCCATTTCTTCCTTAGCGAAAGTTTGTGTCTTGTTTCTTATTATCGTCCATGATGTCTCTTATCATGACTTACCTTTACTGCAAGTTTATGGGTTGTGTTCGACTGCTCGATGCACATTCGTCCTCTATAATTCCTTAAGTATGACTGACTGATGAAAGCTTTTATAAAAAGGGGTTTTGAAATTAGTCTGCTTAACTACATAACGTTGCAAATGTTTGTGTGCTCTTGTCACTTACTTTCTCACCATTTGTAAAGATGTAGTTTTTAATCTACAACACATCCGTATATGTTTACTGAAAGTCACTTTTACTTAGGGTTGTTTCGGTGTTGTGTTCACTGAGCCAATTAACTTAATTACAAAGCTTTCATTGTCCTTCTGGATAACACCTGCCTCGTGTACAAGTTAACCCTATAATTATAGTTATCGTATTTCTATCGAACAATGAGAAAACGGAGTTGATCTAAAAATGTGGTGTATTTACGCTGTACATTTCGAACACTCAGGTCATATACTTGTTAAGGGATTTTTATGTGGAAGGCCCCCAAATGCCCTGGTATGTCTGAGAGTGGGGTGGGTTCGCCCTCCCTCTCGAAATACTCTCACACGGCCACGCGTATATAGCCTCTGCCACGGAAGTCCTACTCACTGTCTTCTCGCACTACGGGTGTTGTTTACGAAAATGAGAGGACGAAAAGCGAATGTCCGGCGCTTTAACCGTTTACCAAACCAATGGTGCACATGGGCTCCAGTATCCTGAAGGGACAAATGGCGTATGAACCGGTTTCTTGGTCACCGGCTTCCATGGGACTGCATCTCCTCACGATGCTCCACTGCCTTGTGGGTTAGACCTTTAGGTCGAAGGCTCGGGGTGTGGCCTCCTAAGAAAACCACCTGGTTCGGTCTGGGCACCCGGTTAGTATCACAGCCCACACACAAATATAATGAAAATGATGATCTTCTCTAAAAACTCTTTTCACGCTGCGATTTATCGTCAAACAGTTTGCATTATTATTTACCACGTCATTTATTCACTCTCTTTCATTCCCACTCTGTCTATCCTTATTTTTCGACTTATACAGCAGCTTGCCTATGGCGGATATTCGGCTCAATCTAAACGTTCTCGAGTCACTGCCTGGTTGAAAATTGTATGTTACCATCGAATAAGAGTACTGAAGCAGTCTTTCTGAAACCTTTAGAAAGCTGCAAAGGTCTGGCTTCTATTGGTCCTTCATGACTCCCTGGCTGGGGTCCGAGAGATGGTGTAACACAGTGGCTAGAGACGTTATCAGATATGGCTCAGAATAGAAGCCAGTGGCGATCCTGCTGTAACCTTCTTTTACTTTCTTCATAAAAAGTGGCTGTATCCTCCTTAAATGTAAGATTTCTTCCGAGTGTACCTTTTCGTCTCCCCCCATTATTGTTCCTTTTTTATTTATTTTATAATTACCTACGTTCCTTACTTTTTTTCCCTTCTTAAATTCTCATTGTTTTGTGTGGCCCATATATATTTGGTGCCCCCCTGTACCAATATTTATGTGTTCAAATAAATAAATAAATCTATGTGGAAGCTAATAAACGTCTATTGAATATTCGCGTGATGAGGTTGTTCGAAGTGTATAGCGCGGATAGGTCACATTTTTCGAATCAAGTCTGACTTCTCATTGTTCTACAAAATCTACAAAACGGACTAAATGGTTTACATTATTTCGTTCTGATGTTATTTTTTGTAGTTGGGTCTTCATCGGCGTTGTTGTTCTTTTTAACCTTCCATTCATTGTGACAGTCTTTCTCAATTACTATGTGGATTTGCTATTAATTTCAAATATACTAGTTAAAAAATACACCTGAACTTGTGGTACACAAATTTTTCGTGATAAGATTTCATTTCAATTAAATTTTCATTATTTTACACTAATATTATGGATCCTTTATAACTGACATTAAGAATAATCTCAATGAAATAATAATATTAGAGATTTAAGGATATTTATAAAATTAATGATGAGTAATTAAGAACTTGATTCAAATAGTTAAGTGGAGATAATCATTATGGTATTGATAGAAAACCTTCGATAAATTAGTTTACAAAGGTTGATATGAAATTGACGGATTACGTAATGGTAAGTAGATGGATCTAGAAGATATGATACCTGATCAAACAATAGCACTGTTTACGTAATAAAGAGGTGACTATATAATTTGTTACTTGAAACTAAAGAAAAAAGGAATATTACGATTTTATGCACAAATGACGCGTTATTTTAACTGCCTCGAACCAACTAACATTAAACACAGTCCATGTGTTATTGAGCTATTTAGACTAGTGAATAAACTACAATTTAATCGATAAGATTAAATTAAGTGCTGGACAAAAATAAAACCGGTCATCATTCAATAACTGACTAATATAGTTTAATTTTAGAAGTACTAGTTGAGTATTATCTATGAATGTTTATAGTTCTCTGTTGTTGATGTTAATGGGCTGACAGTTTACACAATTGCATCACTCGTGATGAATAAGGTGGCAATTCGTTCCGTCCTACTTTATGGCAGTGAAACATGGCCGTCGAGAGTAGAGGATATTCGTAGGTTACTAGTATTTGGTCATAGGTGTCTTCGAAACATTGCTCGTATATCCCGGGACCACTGAGTAAGTAACTCAGTAGTTAGGAAACGAGTACTGGGTAAGGATGGCAAATCAATTGATGAAGTAGTGAAACTTAATCAGTTGAGATGGCTGGACACGTGTTACGTATGCCCAATTACCGACGTGCGACGTTTTATGGTGTAAGAGTAGGTTGGAAGAAAGCTAGGCGTGGTCAGACCAAAACATGGCACAAATCCATGAAGTCATTGACAAGTGGACTGAGCCATGTTTTTAGGTTTAGACTACCTGGTTGGGATCCGCGAGACAATAGCAGTCGATGGTTAGAGACCCTGAATGATATGGCTCAAAATCGTTTGCAATGGCACAGGTGCATTCCCTCTCTGTGTTCTCTCAAACTTTAACCTTCTGAATTCTTCATGTCCTTTATTTTCTTTCTAAATTTATTCCCCTGGATTATACTCCTTGAATAACATAATCAAGCCCTAATGTTCCCTATCACTACTTATACTTTTACTACCTCTACCACTACGTGATTTGAATCGATAACTGAATCTCTGTGCTAATGTGGTATGGCAACTTGAACTGATGTACGTACGTACGAAGTTCCACGTTGTTACTGACTGACTGAATTAACTACTTCTATAAAATTGATGTTTATCTTGTTGTGCTAATGTGGTATGGCAACTTGGACCGATTTGCTTGGTCCTACGTTGTAACTGACTGACTTGTAACAATTAAAAAAATTGTTATTAACAATATTTTTACTAACCGATATATGTATCATTGAAGTACTGTATATTATAACCATTCAGTTTGTTTAGTTGGATACAGAGAGTCTACTTATGGGAGTTGAAAAATCCTGATTCTAAACCAAATGGGGTACATGGGCTCCAATATCCTGAAGGGACAAATAGCGTATGAACCAATCATTGTTCCCCGGCTACCATAGGACAACTTCTCCTTACGTTGTTTTACTGTCTTATGGATTATACCTTTAGGTCAAAGGATCCGGATATGGCCTCAGTGGTTCCATGTTATAAAAAGAATCATCCAATTGATCATAGTTGTTCAAAACACAACAATACATGTAAATGACTGCAAATCATTCTCTTTTCTGTTCATTCAAAAACCATATAATTGACAATAATCATTCAAACTAAGTGATAAAATAATATTTCTATGTGATATCAGCGGAAAACACCCATTCGTATTTAAAATAAAAAAGGAGTGATTCAGAAAATAGATCTCTTTCTCATCGCAACACTTTACAATCATAATGAAATACACTATTTTGATGTTAGATTATTATAAAGTGTGGTATCTTAGAGTTGATGATGATGATGATATATGATCTTCCTATAAACGAATCCTACCGGTTACTTGATTGAGTAAGGAAGCTTATTGATCAACCGAATCGGCTCGTATGTATGATTGTATCCAACTAATCAGAAATTACCCAAGAAATAGATTACCTTTCCCTGGAATGTGATATGCATCACTGATGGTTTATATGTGTGTATTTTTTCTGATCGCTTATTCGTGTCATACTTTGTTGGAGGTAGTCAGGAGGAAGCCCTAGATCTAATTTTAATGTTAATTGAGACTTGTCAGAAAAGCGTAGCTGCAATCTTCAGGACATCAGATTCATGCCCATACTTCAAATCGGTCGACAGGATTCGATCAACACTAAATAGGTAGATACATAGGGAATTGGCCACTGCTCATTGATCAATCAGTTGTAAGTACATTTTTCACAATGACAATCGATATTATTAGAATAGTTTTTTGTGGAGATCGAAATAATTTAATAGTTGAATTCATAAGTCAATTAAAGCTAGACCATCATGGAGAACCTGGAAGCACTGGACGGCCGTTTCGTCCTAGTATGGGACTGGTGAGTATTTAGCATCTATGTTTTCGCTCGCGGGATTGAAACCCAGGACCTACGTTCTCGCGTTCAGAATATCATTTTCATTATATTTGTGTGTGGGCTGTGATACTAACCGGGTGCCCAGACCGAACCAGGTGGTTTTCTTAGGAGGCCACACCCCGAGCCTTCGACCTAAAGGTCTAACCCACAAGGCAGTGGAGCATCGTGAGGAGATGCAGTCCCATGGAAGCCGGTGACCAAGAAACCGGTTCATACGCCATTTGTCCCTTCAGGATACTGGAGCCCATGTGCACCATTGGTTTGGTAAACGGTTAAAGCGCCGGACATTCGCTTTTCGTCCTCTCATTTTCGTAAACAACACCCGTAGTGCGAGAAGACAGTGAGTAGGACTTCCGTGGCAGAGGCTATATACGCGTGGCCGTGTGAGAGTATTTCGAGAGGGAGGGCGAACCCACCCCACTCTCGGACATACCAGGGCATTTGAGGGCCTCGCGCTCAAGCGCTTAACTTCAAACCACTGATATGTTGGTTAATTGTAACGACGATAGGAAATTACTGAACATGGTAACAAAAGACCAAAATCAATAGAAATGCACACACAGAATTTTTTTTTCCTTGTCAAGAAACTGAAAATGTATTTGCTGAGTGGATGGATATTCATCGAGAACATCAAAGAAGTTAGATAATTATCGTTAATTATGGAATTTCACTTAATAACAATAAGAAGATAAATTTTCAAGATCGAAATGAAATTTAATCAATAAAGACATGAAATAATCGATAAAGCGATTGGATATAAAACGTCAATACAGCAATCAGGTTAAGATCGCAGTAGGATAATAAAATTAATAAGTTACTCTTGTTGTATGGATAGTTCCAGCTTTTCCAAGTGCACACTGAGAGCTTTAATGACATAATAAAGATAAAAGTTTGCTATTTTCTATAGGCTTCCATTTGCCTTGTGAATTGGTCTTCATGATTGAATCTGTCTTGACTGGATGACTCATGTTCAATGATTGGACTTCCTTTGGCCCCATTAGTTTTTTTATCTGTAAATATACAGGACAATGCTCTTAGATCCTCATAGAGATAGTAGTATTATTGAACAAATCCTATGAACGAACAACATAAATACAGTCGAAAATTGACTTTTCTCTTGTCGATCAAATTAAAATATTGATACATTGACTAAATAAGATCTTAGCTGGTTATAAATAAAAACTATACTAGACCTACCAGAATTGGATTATGTTCTATTGGAAAATAATCCCAAATAACCTTCTAGTGGCAATAATAAGTTGTGATTATTCACTTAGATAACCATTTCATTTTATCTGTATGATTTAAACATCCAGTGGAAGAAATAAGTTAATCCTTGGATTGAAATACTTCAATCATAATATTTATTTCACGACATCAATGTTCACTGTAGAATTCTCGAATCTTATTATGACACATTGAACTACTTACAAATAGTTAGTAGTTCAAATCACGTTTATTAATTTCTAAATCACGTTCGTAACGGATGGAATTGTTTTGAATTAACGTGACTATGTATGGTCTCATATTTTGGTTAAGCCTATCATATATAATTCTATTTCTTCCACTTATCTTCATTTAACTCTCTTGTTCACTCAATTCTATGAAACTTTACTTAGTTTGAATATAATTTTTTACTATAAGCAAAGATGGATAGTGGCTAACAGTGGAATCCAAGACGCGAGTTTCGTCTTATTTGAGACTTGTCAGCTGGATGTACCTGCAACTTAGAGTTGATGTTAGTATTTTCATTCCACGAAATTCTTCGATATTTTTTAATTTACTATATTTGCTATAATTTTGTCTCGAGTTACTTGTCCGAAGGGAAACTTTTGCTTGTGTTTTATGGCCGCGTAACTAAATACTAAAGATCGGTGTATTTGCGGTTTACAGATTTATAATTTTTCAATTTGTTTTCTCATATTAATATTATTGCACTTTTAGGCATAACTTAAAGTCCTTAGAACGGCTGAAGTAGTAACCATCTGGATTAAGAAACCGAAGCTATGAATACAACAGTAATATCTTTAATCACTTCTCATCCCTTAGCGAAACTTAATGTCATTAAATCAATTGTAATCTTAACTATCGAATGACCTGATTTGACTATTGTACTTACGACTTTTCGTGGATAAATGTAATTGTCTCTTTTATAGAATTGAACAATCCAATCTGTGTACCATTAAGTAGAAATTGTACTGACGCAAACCGTCTAAAATCTATGCATTGAGTATGAATTTATATGCTCTCTACATGTTCTTGAAGCAATTTAATCTACCCAAGCAATAAGACAGGTTAGATGATACATGTAGGTACATAATTTGTAAGATTCTCTAAAACTTGCTCAGGGTAACCTAACCAGACCATGCATCTAGTATCTGCTGGAAGATGTTTCAGGTCATTTAAGGCACTGATAACAGTGAATCAGTTTATGAACTTAATGACGTACCATTTTGTCAGTTAAAGAAGAGTTTTCACCTCTGAGCAGAGCGTTTGGATGGGTGGTTTATCTGACCTGTTCCCATAGAAAAGTCTATTAGACTGACCTGTGCTTCCTAACAAATTATTATCAATCCATCTGATCATTAAGAAACTTCTGCTTGCAAAGCTAATAACTACCTGTCCTTTTCAATCAGAAATCTAACGAAGTTGTTTCAAAGAATTTGGGATTCGGGGAGTGTTCCACCATCTTCAAATAAGATGATCGAATCCTAGCAGTGTAGTTGACATGTGATCATTAGTTCAAACGCCACAACATCATCTTTGGTACACTAGGTATGTAAGGGCAGATATCTGACAATTTATTATTAATCTGTGATATATACGTTAGGACTTTTCTACTAGAGGAATCAAAGGCCTAAACCATTCAGTGATATGTAGAGTTATATCAAATATAGAACGTAAAAGGACATTCTTATGAACTTTTGGGGGTCTATGTAGTCTTCGTGTAACTGAACTCGATGATTTAAGATGTTTATACAGGTGACAATTAATAGTAGTAAACTCATCTTCCTTAGGATTTTAATTAACATCTGTTACGTTTTCTCAATTGCATCTTTTTGAATGGTTACTTTGGAAAACTAGACAGGATCAGATAATTAATATGATCCATAAAGACAATTGTTGCACTCTCCAAATATCAAATAATTGAGATTTATGCTCTTTTGTGAGTAATCGACTAATTGTAGATATTGTGTTTACATATTGATTACAACAGCCATCCCTATATTCTCCTTTTACCTCTTGATTATTGTGTAACCTCATTGGATAATAAGAGTCTCGAATCAATTTATGATGTAATCTTTTCTATCTTTCTATAGACAAATATATTTACCAAACAGCTATAACTACGAATGTACAGCTTAAGTAAATGATTTTGTCGAAAAGAGAAGTTTCTTCACTGAATTCTCTTTTACTTATTTAATAGAAAAGAATTTTATATTATAAAGCAACCTTCAACTTATACAAATATCAGAAAAACACATCTCTTTCTTTATATAATAGTTGAATTCATGAATTGATTAAAGCTAGATTATCATGAAAAACCTGAAAACAACTGAACAGCCGTTTCGTCCTAGTATAGAACACTTCAGCAGTGCAAATCCATGCGAGAGACTGATGATCCTGGGTTCGAATCACAGGTGCAAGATCATAAATTCACATTGCCCACCAACCCCATATTAGGACGAAACGTCCATCTACGTTTTCCAAATTTTTAATAATAGTCCAAATTTAATCAATTCAATGAATTCAACTATTATAATTACTGCATTAACACCATTGGATGACGGCTTAGTGGTCCAGTAGTTTATGGGTTGGCATGCAAAACTATAGGCACTGGGTTCGAATCCCACAAGCAGGACCGTGGGTACCCACTGCCAAGGAAGTGTCTCACATTAGGACAAAACGGCTATCCAGTGCTTCCAGGTTTTCAATGGTAGTCTCACATCAATCGGTTCATGATCTCAATTAAAAAAAACAACCTCTAAATTATTTTTTTATCATCAAGATAATTTCTCATCTGTATATATATATATATACCATCATTCTGATTGGTTAAATTAGTTAAATACATTCGAAAATCCTATTGGTCAATTCATAATAAATAATTCTTTATCTAATTTGATTGGTTAATAAAAATTAAAAAGAAATTTTTCGCGGTATATATTATTTGACTTAAATGAAAAAAGAATATATATGTATATCAACAATTTTTATGTAAATGATATATCTAATCAAAAGTAAACTAGAACCTAATTGATTACATAATCAGATAAATAAAAAAATCAATATCATTATTGATAATAATCATAATCAATAATCAATAATGAATGAAGAACAATCAATTAAACATATACATATAAATCATAAATCAATAACAGATAATAATGATAATCATCATGATCATCATCATTTATTATCTAATGAATTATCATTACAATTATTACATCATATTATTAATTATTATAATAAACAAAATTATTCTCAAAATAATATTGATTTTATTCAATTTATTATATCAAATTGGAATCTATTCAATGAACAATATAAATTAATTATTTTAAAAAATTTATTAAATTATATTACATTATCTAAATCATATATAAATGATGATTTATCAATTATTTATAATCAATTAATTAATCAATATTCAATAAATATAAATACTAATACTACTACTACTACTAATAATAATAATAATAATCAAGATTGGTCTAATATATATACATTAAATAATGATGATTATAATGATAATGATAATAATGATATTGATCACATGATTAATCATGAACCTGTTCATCATCATCATCATCATTGTAATAATAATAATAATCATTCAATATTGAATATAGAATCACAATCCATTGAAGGGAATATGAATCGTATAATGAGAAATCTACCAGTGAATAATAATAATAATAATTCATGTTTATTCCCATCGAAACCACCATATTCTTATATTGCATTAATTGCTATGGCAATAAAATATGCACCAGGACAAAAAATTACTTTAAATGGTTAGTTATTTATATAATCAATTGTATTACTGAAACATATATATATATATATATATATATATATATATATATATATATATATATATATGTAAAATATAGTATGATAGTAATATGTATAACTCATATATTTTACAGTATTATATAATCTGTCTCATTTGGTCGTTTTTCTAAATGTTAATTCTTTTTGAAAAGAATAAGAATAAAGGATCGTTTCACTTCGTTGATTCTTGTCATCTGTTTAAAATATGAAAGTTTTTAATGGAGTTTTGTTCATTGAACTGGATAGTTTGATCGTGGAGCTTTCATTATTCTTCTGAATGACATCATCAGCATAAACTTTAGATAGATTTCTATCGTTCAGAAGAACAATGAAAGCTCCACGACCAAACCATTGAGTTCAGAGAACAAAACTCTATCAAAATCATCCACCTGAGCTACAAATTTTCTCCATCATCTCACAATATGAAAGTGTTTAGTTGAAAGTTATATTGAATACCTATTATTATAGCAATTGTCTAATATGTCTTCATATTGTCAACAGTTGACAAGAACCAACAAGATATCAAATGAATTTATGTTATTTTTTTTGTTAGAATCTTTATTCTTACTCTTTTCTAAATAATAAAGAGAAATATGGGCACCAAATATTACTTCATCCATCCGTCCATCCATCTATCCACAAACCCACCTCCACGCATCTAGTCGCTATGATAATTAGTGTCTACATAATTAACCTTACATGTAAGTGAAGAGTTACATCAATTAAAGTTACTGTTAAAGATTCTGATTGTTTGTTTTTGTTCTTTTTTTTGTTTTTCTAAATTAATCAGTATATAATTAAGAATGAATTTCATACATTGATTTAAGATGATAATGTATTTGCAATACATTTCTTGGATTTGATCTTTATCCAGAAGTTAAACATGAATTATTTTATGAAAATAACAAATAATCAGTTAATATTCTATGGTTTGTGTTGTTATGTGACATAGCTTAGAATCCATCACCGATTACCACGACGCGCAATGCTAACCGGTGTTAGGAATAATTGGAAGAAATTTAGAGGAGGCCAAACCAAAACGTGACATCAGTGCTTAAAGTCACTAACTTCTGGTCTGAGCCATGTTGGTAGATGCAGATTACTTAATTGAGGGCCGCGTGACTATCGTAACCATCAGTGGTTGGAGACTCTTGGTGACATGGATCAGAATCGATCACAATGGTGTCGGTGTATACACTCTCTGTTTTCCTATAAACTAAGAGATTAAAATCGATTCATGTCTTTCTTTCTACGAACTAATTCTATCTTCCTGTACTATCTCGTTATACACACTCTTTCTTCTATATATTACCACCACTGAATTGACTACTTCTAGGAATCCGGTGTTCATCTTGTTGTGCTAATGAGGTATGACAACTTGAATCGATGCATATATACGCCTGGTCCTACGTTGTAACTGACTGACTGACTGACTATGCAATGGATTTCAGCTTTAAAAATTTTATTCTCATGCTAAACTTTCATCGAAAATAATTGATTATTTTCTGTCTACTCGGACAATTCATTGAATAATTTTATGGCATTCCATAGTGGAAAACTGAATTACAATATATGTTAAACTTTACTTCAAGATGTAATAAACGGTTAAATATACTGATCAGGAAACTATGTTGATTGACCCTTATCAATAAGACATATAGCTATAATCTTGATGAATCTGATGTATTTCTTTTAAATCCCACCCCCATAAAGTTTCGTCAAATCTTTCAAGTGCAATAAACACACACTATATCATGAGTAGTTTTGACTTCCCTTCAACAATTTGATCACAAACAAATGAAATGTCTTTCATCTTTACTAACTCTTTGATTGATCTTGATCCATGAAGAAGATTACTTCCACTACTTCTGTAATCTCTATATAGCTATGATTAGAGTAGATATTATAGTTTATCGCTTTAGATTTACGAAGTAAAATATAGTTTCAATTAGGTTTTATTTGTTATTTGAACAAGTCCAGGTAAACTATTGTGTATTTCTCTATATACTCTGAAACCCTATTTTAATCCTATTCATTATAATTACAGATCAGTCCAAACAAACATTAAACATCACAGAATGAACTAGATCTATAAAATGAATTATGGATTTTGTAGTAAGTAATGATGGATAGTGGTTAGCAGTGGAATGCAGGACGTGTACTTCGTCCTATTTGGGACTCGTCAGCTGGATATACCTGCATCTCAGAGTTGATGTTCACTCTTAGACTCGAACCCAGTATCATTCGCTTCAAACGTCATCGTGTTATCCACTTAGCGACTGAGTCCTGATAGCCAATGTGAATTAAAGCAATATTGAGGCATACGCACAGTATGCACATATGCCAATAACAGACTGATCAATTACAGTCTTAAACCTCAATGAGAAGATATAAGGCAAATAATACCAAGTGAATTATGAATTATTCAAAAATAGTATAAAATATAAACTACCTGATCCACAGATACTGTCTAAAATCAATAACCAGTGTTGATATATGTAGATATCAGTATAAAGGTTGTAGAGATTATTAATTTTTTGATTGAGATCATGAACCGATTAATGTTCGACCATCATTGGAATCACTGGATGGCCGTTTCGTTCTATTGTGGGACTCCTCCTTGGCAGTGGGCATCCATGATATGTATGAATATAGGATAATAAAACAGCTTATGAATTTAAAAGAATTCAATGATACTTATTAATATCATATAACAAATATACCTTTTAGTTATAAAAATTTCAGGTTTAACTAACTACGATTGAAAATCAGCAATCACTGAATGACTGTTTTGTCCTAATATAGGACTCGTCAGTATGTACTCATGAATGATTGATTTTGTGAGAGATAATACTTAAAAATTCTAATGAAAAGTCATGACCAATAGAGTGAATTCATATTCGATAAAGATAAGTATAAATGAATAGTTACATAAAATCATAAATCAATTAAATGTATACATTATTAACATCAACTCAGTAGTTTAGAAGTTAAACATTCTCATGTTTAAATCAAAGTTCTTAAATATAGAATCATAAATGTATATTGTTGAAGTCGTTCAACACTAGGACGAAACATCCATCTAGTACTTTCAAGTTCTTAATGATTGTTTAATATTCATCGATTCATGATCTCTACAACCTTATATTAATTAATATATTTATTCTTTAATAGTTTTGTTGAACTTTCAATACTACCTGCATTATATGGTGACTCATTATCATTATCATTATCATCATCATCATCATCATCATCAATAGTAGTAACAACACTTAGCCTTGGTCACAGTTATACGTGATACTATAATCGAATAATCACTAAGACTTAAGATTGAATATTTTAATCTACAATAACTCAGTAATTATAAGAGAGAGAGAGAGAGCAGTTTGACCTACAATGTGTAAATGTTATGGTTATATGTAAATATTTATATTAATTGTTAGAATTGAATGATTTATTTCTATGGTCATTAAGATGTTATCTTCTGTTAATTTAAGAAAAGAATAAAGTAAACTTTGATTCGATAGTTATTCAATGATCAATGAGTTAGTTAGTAAGTTAGTTAGTTAGTTAGTTAGTTAGTTAGTTAGTAAGTTAGTTAGTAAGTAAGTAAGTTAGTTAGTTAGTTAGTTAGTTAGTTAGTTAGTAAGTAAGTAAGTTAGTTAGTTAGTTAGTTAGTTAGTTAGTTAGTAAGTTAGTTAGTTAGTTAGTTAGTAAGTAAGTTAGTTAGTTAGTTAGTTAGTTAGTAAGTTAGTAAGTTAGTTAGTTAGTTAGTTAGCAAGTTAGTTAGTAAGTTAGTTAGTTAGTTAGTTAGTTAGTTAGTTAGTTAGTTAGTTAGTTAGTTAGTTAGTTAGTTAGTTAGTTAGTTAGTTAGTGAAGAATAATGATGCTCAAAATAGACATAGTAAAGATAAATAATGGTTGTTAGTGAAAACCAGAATGTATGTTTCGTCCTATTCAAAACTTGTTGACCGAATGTACTTGTATTTAGGAGTTGAAATTCACTCTGGGAGTTAAATTCGATACCATTTGGCTTTATACGTCATTGCATTATTCTCTTATCTACTGAATCCTAATAAACATTTGCTTGTGTAATAGGGTGAAGTTTAAATTCACTTGGTATTGTACTACTTGACTTATTTCATTCCAATCTCTTATTGGCAGTATTGAGGCAATACGTATAATATATCAACAAGAGATTGATCCGTTGCAGTCTTAAACATCAATGGGATGATTCAAGTAAAACAATATCGAGTGAATGTAATTGTATTAGTATTTGTATGAAATGATATGAAGGTTGAATGTATACAAAAAGACAAATAAGGGAATATGTACGTGTAATAATGACCGAGGTTTCGTGGCATGCTATTTAACTAGAAAGTATGCACCTGTTGAGTAGAATACAATGAGTAGTCAGTAGTATGTTGAACTAATCAAAACGTGGCATCAGTAATTGATGTCACTAACTTCTAGTCTTAGCCATGTTGGTAGATGCAGACTACTTGGTTGGGGTCCACGTGACTATCGTAACCATCAGTGGTTGGAGACTCTAGCTGATATGGCTCAAAATCGATCACAATGGCGTAGGTGTATACACTCTCTGTCTTCCTTTAAAGTAAGAGATTAAAGTCGCTTCATATCTTTCCTTCTACGAACTGATTCTTTCTTCCTGTATTATATCCTTATATGCAATCTTTCTTCTATATATTACCACCATTGAATTAAGTACTTCTATGAATTCGGTATTCATCTTCATCTTCATTTTGTTGTGATAATGAGGTAAGGAAAGTTGGACTGATGCATATATATGCCTGGTCTCATGTTGTAGCTTACTGACTGACAGCATGTTGAACCAATTAACAAGTTCATTCCTAGACTACTTCTTCCATTCTTAAACTTCTCCTATTTTAATCACTATATTCCAATCCCTTTAGTTAATGAAAATTCATAATGTTTATTAGTATACACTTAGTATGTTTTATAATATGACTTAGTACAAATCTATTTCCCTGTAGAAATAAGTATTATCATCATTAATATTACTCTTGAATTTCGTCGTTCTTCTGAACGACATCATCAGGATACACATTAGATTGAAGTAAAGTATTCAAATTTCTTCACACATAGCTTACAGCTTGTCGTATAGACCTGGATTTTTTATTGGTTATTGTTAACCATTAACTTATCATTATTTACTGCTTTATTTTGGTTACATCTTCTATTGGTTTGATTTTTTTGGGTCCTATAATAACTTGTAGACTCAAACTCTGTTAAGCCTATATCATGTTTAAACAATCAAACAATCTTTATACTATTCACAAAAAATGTATATTTTGAATTTAACTTCTTGAAGTTGTCAGTGATTACGGAGTTATCATGTTTTTTTGTCAGTATTTAATTTCCACTGTATATGCTAAGTATTATCAGTTTAACGTATGTATCCATGATTACATCATATTTTTGTGGTCTTTAAATGCATGTTATGTATTCATTAAGTTATACATGTTACTCTTTTGTAAACAGCTCTTATTATTAAATGACATCAACTGAAGAATAGAAGAGTTCAACAACTATCTCATCTTATCTTAACGTTTATTACACTTGCCTACTTGTTATCTTACATTGGATCGGATTAGTAGTTTTTAGTTCATATATTCAACAAAATAGCATTTATCTACTGAGTTATTGAGATCGACAACTCATTCAACTTGTAATCTAACTTAGTTATCGTATATTGATGATGAATTTTAAAATTTTGGAAATCTATTTAAAAATTATTTACTTCAACGATTAGTTAAGTTGAGCTTATAATAAACTGACATCAATTAAAGGATTGATATTCAATAGAATGTGTTACCTCATAGAACAAGTACATTCTCCAGACAATATCTTGCTAAGAAGATCCAAATGAATCCACAGCTAAAGTTATGAATTCATTTCATTTCACTTAGCGTTTTTTTTTTTGTTTTAGTGAGTTCGTTTTCTACAGGATGAGGTCGTTAACCACATACCGAAACCTTTCTCGTTTATCCAGCTTTAGAGCCAGCAATAGCTCCAAACAAACTTTAGACAGAGTTCTAAAGTTATGAATACTTTTTCAATATTGATCATTCTGCCTCACTAAGAATTATCCTTTGAAATCAATCATCCAGTTTAACAAATATCTTCATAAAGATTAAGAATCAAATTAACATATAGAGTTCTGTGGTTTATATACAAACTTCATATATAAGAAAGTATACTTCATTCAGTTTCACATAGTTTATCATAGTTCTAAGTGAAATGCTATACAATCAGTTTTAGTTGACTAGTTATTACACAAGAAGTATATATCCTTCTGATTGGAAACTAATCAAACTCAATATACCTACAATTCAGTAATGATGTTAACACCAAGACTTGTACATGATATCACTTATTTCAAATGACAACATGTTTTTTAATGAATTCACTTAATCATTGACTTTTACAATGGGTATGATGTTTATATTATTATTATTATAAAGTGTTTGGATTATTCCTCTGTACATATTCAAAATCTATAAGTGATCTCTAGAGCATGAAAAAGATCATCTATGCTTCAAGGTTTTCCATAGTAGTCTAATTTCAATTTACTCATAATCCCAATATACTGTGGGTTACTTATATTCATATAAGTAGTATATAACAGTGGTCAGGTATAGAATGTATTTCAACAGAAGATCGATAAGGAAAGAATGGGAACGGAACGCATGAACAGTGAAACCAGAGACAATCGACTGATATTTGCAAAAGAAACATTTTACAATTCAACTAGTGACTATATGGTTTTCAGATATTAGTAAGATGTTCTGTAATTCCGTGATCAAGTCGATTCGATTGTCCCCCCTTGTGTTCGTGTTCCTTATATCAACTATTAAAATTATTATAATATCCACAAAACATCCCTTCCAATATTAAATATATATTCACAAAGGTATTCTCTACCCTAGATTTCTTAACTTATCAAAATCTCTTACGGTTAAACACTGTTGATTAACTTTCAGGATCATCTACTTGACATTGTCATGAATATCAGCTAAATTATTCTCATTCTAGTCTATACAAAGAAAAACGATTTCTTCTTTTAACCATGTTTACCTAATCTATTTTAAATTACCATATTTACTATGGATCTTTTAAACTATAACCTTGTTTTTACATGTATCTTGACATGTTAGTATTTTGTTTAGAGAGTTAGTTTTCTACGAGGTGGAATCATTAATCCCATGAGACAGGCAGTAGTCCTAGAGGGGCTCTAGAAAGAATTGTCTTTACATGTACACACATGAATTAGATATATATTATCTCAGCACCTTTACGATCAATAACACTTTCCACGCTTACAAATTTTTTATATGTAATGCTCGTCCTCGCACCACCCCCCATCAACTGAATGATAATAATGATAATAAGATATTTTAATAAGTAAATTCATGAGTCCATTGAAGCTAGATCACTATGGAAAATCTGTAAGCACTGAGACGAGCGTTTCATTCTATTTTAAGACTCTTCAACAGCGTGCATCCTCAATCCTACATTTCGAGATTCGAACTTCGAATCTATCAGTCTCACATGCGAGCGTTTAACCACTAGACCACTTAATCAGTCGGCATTCAATAGTATCAATGTCTAACTTTAATCATCACCACACGATGTGCACTGCTGAGAAGTTCCATACTAGAATGAAATGAAACTGTCATCTAGTGCTTCCAATTGTTCCATAATGATCTACCTTCAATTGATACATGAATTCAACTATTGAAATTACTATAACATTCATTAAAAAAAAATTCCTTTACTGAGTATAATAGAATATATTGCACATTCTAATTAATAAAGTAAAAAAGAAAAAAGACATTGTCTGTAATACCATTACATCTTTTATATATTCTATTTAATTATTATTATATATAATACAAGTGATAACTAGTTTGAATATAAAGAAATTAAAATATGTAACACTATGTGCGTATGTGTGGGTGTATATGTGGTTGGGTGAATGGGTGGGTGGGTGGGTGGTTAGTTGGTTGGGTAGCAACATCATAGTTGACCTGTAATATTTTCAACAATGAAATAGTCAATGAATGATAATAATAATAATAATAATAATAATAATGAATAAATTCTTCATTAAATTAAATCTTATAATTTGAATGAATGGTGTAGTTTATGTGAATAGTTACATTCTCATTTTGTTTGATAAAGCAATAACAATATCATGAGATGATAATTCATTAGTGTTATTTGAAGATGAAACAATTGTGCAAACATTCTTTAAATTACTAGAATGGGTTTTGTGGAGAATTGGTAATTTCAATAGTTGAAATCATGAATCAGCTGAAGCTAGACCACCATGGAAAACCTGGAAGCACTGGACGGCCGTTTCGTCCTAGTATGGGACTCCTCAGCAGTGCGCATCCCGCGGGGGACGGGATCGTGGATGCGCACTGCTGAGAAGTCCCACATTAGGATGAAACGGCCGTCCAGTGCTTCCAGGTTTTCCATGGTGGTCTAGCTTCAGCTGATTCATGATTTCGACTATTGAAATTCTTTAAATTGTTTTATTTTTTTCACTCTTTAATCAGATAATAACTCATTGAAGAGAATGATGGATTTGTTGTTTAATTTCATGAATTAGTTCAAGTTAAACATTAATATCATTGAATACCGACTGGCTAAGTAGTCTAGTGGTTAAACACTCGTATGCGAGACTGATAGACCCGAAGTTCGAGTCTCGAGATGTGGGATCGTGGATGTACGCTGTTGAGGAGTCTTACAATACGATGAAACGGCCGTCTCAGTGCTTAAAGTTTTTCCATAGTGATCTAACTTCAATGGATCCATGATTTCAACTATTTTAGTTACTATAATACCCACAATAGCTTCTTCTAACAATTATAATATCATCAAGTGTTTATAGACTTTATAGATCAGCCTTAATATTTTTTTTTAATTCCTGGAAGTTAGTTTTACGTACTTTTTTTGTTTGTTTAATTAGAGATATGGCATAGCTTTTCTTGTCTTGTTTCGTATAAACTTTCCGTGTTATTATTTGGACTGGGATTAATAATAATAATAATAATGATGATCTATCAGCTCAATAGAATGAAGATTTGTTTGACAGACAGACTGACTGGTATCAATCGAATGTTTAGGTTATTTCTTAAAGAAATTAATGCAATGGCAGTTAGGAATTGTGACGTGAAGTTATATACACTAATCGATATGCGCTAAGATGATCGATCGATCGACCAATCGCATGTAGAAGTAATTTTTCGATGAATTAAACGGGAGATTTCAGAAACGTGGATTTGAAATCTTGTAGAAGTTTATACATGCAGACGTTAAGGCGAAGATTGGCAAAGCAGTGGCCACATTCTTTCATTTGAAGAACATATGGAACTCAAAACAACTTTCAATCAATATCAAAGTCAGAATATTCAATACGAACGTCAAGACAGTTCTACTTTACAGAACTGAAACTTGGAGAACTACCACAACCATCATCAAGAAGATACAAGTATTTATTAATACCTGTCTATGCAACATACTCAACATCCATTGGCCGGATACCATCAGCAACAGCCTTTTGTGGGAGAGAACCAACCAGCTTCCAGCGGAAGAGGAAATCATGAAAAGACGATGGAATTGGATAGGACATACATTGAGGAAATCATCAAACTGCATCACGAGGCAAGCCCTAACTTGAAATCCTGAAGGAAAACGGAAAAGCGGAAGGCCAAAGAACATATTACGTCGGGAAATAGAAGCAGATATGAAAAGGATGAATCATAACTGGAAAGGATTGCCCGGGACATAGTTGGATGGGAAATGCTAGTGAGCGGCCTATGCTCCTTCACGAGGAGTAAAAGGTGTAAGTAAGTAAAATGTTAATACATTTGTCGGAATTAGTGACACAGTCCCTGCGAATCATAACAATTCTGTCATAACATTTAAACATGATTTCTCTTCGTTTGCCATGAAATATCATGGTAATAGTTAAAGATTATTATGTTCCAAATAATTAATGATCAAGTTACTACAGTCTTGTAAACTTCTTCAGAAGAATTCATTCAGCAATAAGACTAAATATCAGAATACTGGTTATGAAATGAATTGGTCAATAACTTTATATTCATAGGTAACATCACTGATTAACCTCAGTTAGGCAAACCTTAAAGATCAGTTATTACTGGACAACTATTCTTATCTTAGTATTCAACTCTTCAAAAGTATCTACACATGACCTCGGCAAGTGTTAAACTAATGAGTTAGCATTCAGTGTTACACATGAGTGTTTCCAGTCGATATTACGCACTCATCACCGAATGCATTGGTGGACATTTATTTTATACCCAAAGTGATTGGATGCAGGATCGAAGCTAGAGTAGTACACTATTGGACCCTAGTTGAGTGGTATAAATGTTAAGCATTCGTGGGCGGAAATAAAAGTCTTAGGTTTTGTTCTTGCATGGGGTTTACGAATGTGCACTGATAGGGAGTACCATTTTAGGACAAAACGGTGTTCTGCCAGGTTTTTACCAGTTGTCTTGCTTAGGTCATTTCATGATTTTAATGAGCTTCAACAAATTTAAAATTGATATTTGTAGCCCTCTTTTAACATCAGCATTTCTCACTTCATGGGTTCATATTACAGTATATGTGCGTGATAAGAATTTAAATATTTAAAGTAGGTGCATCAAGATCATGAATAACTCCTTACTGAAGATCTTCGAATTGAAACACTTGCGGTTCACTGACACTTAGTCAAAATCAACGTTTGAATATGAAATGAACTTACCCTTGCATAAGCTGCCATACTACCTTAGCAGGACAGAATAAATTAATGAGGTGGAAGTGGGAATAACTTGGTAGCAGTTATAATGAGAAATATTGTGGATTGTGAACATAGTTCATGAAAAAGAAATATTATGATATGTATGAAAGAATACTGCAAATCATGATCTAGATTTGTTCCTTTGTAAAAGATTCTGGTCAATGTCATTCAAAGTCCCTAATCACTGGTCAATATTATTATTCAAATCTTAGCCAGGTACCAACATGGATCAGATAAACACTCACTGATTCGATTGACTAAATCACATTTTGTTTTAGTCACCCTTAGCTTTCTTGAAACATAGTATATCAAGGAAGCCGATAGTTATTCAGATCTGGTATATCTCCTAATCACCCTAGACAATGAAGATTGACAACCTACATTGATCAATCTGCTTAACCTCTACAGTAATCACTCAATAGGTATTGTTCCTCGGAATACATAATCTATATATATATATATATATATATATATATATATATATATATATATATACTAATTCTATTATCTACTTCTTTTAAGTAGTTCTACCATTTTACATGTATTTAATTGTATAAATGAATGAAATGCTCATCCGTCACAAGATACACAGTTTATGTGCACACACATATACACATACACACATATATACATATACATACGTACTCACACACGCGCGCACACTTGTAATAACAATGCATATATCTGATAAACAAACAATTAAACAAATCTATGAATATACATAAATAGTAATATTGGGTGGTTAAAACAATGTAAACATAAAGAAGAAAAATAAATAAATAAATAAACAATCTGGTAATCAAAAGTAAACAAACAGTTTTCGAGACAAGCACATATGTGAATTATTTTTTTATTTTTTAATTTTTTCTATCATCCAATCAGATTGAAGTATAGGTTGATTTGTTTACCTATTTATTTATTTATTTGTTTATTTATTTGGTTGTTTGTTTATTTACGTCTGTTTATTTACTCTGGATTATTTACTTATCCGTTCATGTTTGTAATATGTTTACATTGATTTATGTTGTGTTTATTTTTTGTGTATATAAAGAAAATCATCAGACCTGACTAATTATAGACATTTTTTTATTAAACTATCACTTTGGAATACTCTTATGAAAAGTTTACTGTATTTAAATGGTTTAACCATTCTGAATGGATTAGAAGGAGTTATTTGGAGATTTTTTCTTAGAAATTTCAATAGTTGAAATCATAAGTTAAGTGAAACTAGACCATCATGGAAAATCTGGAAGAACTGGAGAGCCGTTTTGTTATAGTATGGGACTCCTTCATGGCAATGCGCATCCACGATCCCGCTCCACGCGAGATTCGAACGCAAGATCTATCAGTCTCGTGCGAGCGAGCGCTTAATCTTTAGACCACTGAATCGGACGGTATTCAACGGTATTAATGTCTAACTTCAACTAATCCACGAAATTGAACATTAGACAACTGTTTCACTGTAATATGGAACTCCTCGGTTGTGAACAATCCACAACCTTCAGGTCTAGATGAGAAAGATTAACGTTTAGACTATTGAATGGAATTCAGTAGTGTGCATGTTTAACTATGATCAATTCACTATATTGCTTAATTAATATGCAATGTCGTAAGTGAATAACTTTCTCATAATAGAGATGATCGAATTCTGTTGATCACAGTTTCTCACTAGAACTTTGAGATTATCTGTCAGTTTGAATCACTAGTGAACATATGCTTGTTATTACTAACTTATTTGTCTATTGTTTTTACTTGTTAGTTACTTGGTATAAATTGCTTAGTGGGTAATTTTATTATTTATTTATTTAAATACATAAACAATGGTACGAGAAGGCACCGCATAGATATGCGTCACATAAATCATTCGATTTGTATGAGTGCTGGGATGCTAACCAGGTACCAAAATCGAAGCAGGTGATTTTCTTGGTGAGCCATATCTGAAGTCTTTAACCTAAAGGTCTAATCCACAAGACAGTAGAACAACGTCAAACGATGCAGTCACATGGTAGTTGGTGACCAACGATTTGTTCATACGCCATTTGTTCTTTCAGGACACTGGAACCCATGTTTCCTATTGGATTGTAATCAGGGTTTTCCAACTACCCTAAATGAACTCTCCGTGTCCATCAACCAAGTTAAAGTTAATTTTGTAAACAATAGTAACACCACAAGAAGTCATTGAGTAGGCTTTCCCTGCCTGTGCTTGTACTCACGTGGCTATGTTAGAGCATTTGTCGAAGGAAAGCTAACACTCTCCACACTCCCGACCGTACTAGGGCATTTCTGAAGGGTGGTGGCTTAGTAGGTAAAGCATTTTGTTTTGAATAGTTTTGTTATGAACTTAGCTCTTTTTATTGAAATGATGGATATGTACTACTGAATACTTTAATAAAGCGGCCAAAAATATCATTTCACTATTATCTTAACTTATAATAACTAGACTTATCTAATAAGATTTCATAATAATCAACTATGTAATTCAATGATCTCTATTAAGTGTAATTAGTCTATTATCAACTTATCATTCTATTTACAATCACATTGTATTAACACATGAGTCATTTATCTAGTTATCTTCTATGTATCTTAAGTAAGTTTGGTAATGTATAGCAACTATCATATACCATAGTTACAATAGACAAAATATAGAAATATTTTTTTTGGAAAAGATGAAAAAAAAGTTTTTCGGTGTTTATTTATTAAAATATTCGACTAAATATCATTGATTATATAACACATTCAATTTATTCGTCTGTCTGTCTATCCATCCATCTATCTATCTATCTGTCTCTTCCCCCTTCCTCTGTATCTGTCTGTCTATCTATCTATCCAATCATTTATCTGTCTATCTGACTATCTTGATTTTTGATATTTCTCAAAATTATTTAATTTCACTTGTCTGTCTATTAAATTACTGATTTCTTATTTATTAAATAATATTCTTTCATTACAAATGACAACAAAGGGAAATAGTTGCTGAATGAAAAAAAGAAGAAAAACAAAAGAAAAAAAAGAGAAGAAAAGAGACATAAGAGTACAGTTTCTTAAATAACTTATCTAGACATTTGGTATTTATTTATTTATTTATCTTTTTTTTTTTTTTTTTCTTTGACTGATGATAATGGGTGCCGATAAATAATGATTTATATATATGTATATATGTATGTACGTAGATAGATAGTCTAGTTAATATTGTCAACATGTTGTCATGTACCAGTAAAATGGTAATTTATTTATAGTTTCTCTTTCAATCTGTCTATTTACTGATTATTATTATTATTATTATTATTATTATTATTATTATTATTATTATTTGATAATGTCAATCTTTATTCATTTTCATTGATCATATGATTAGTAAGTGACATGAACATTAGCGTAAACAAGCTATGAACATTCAAATAAAAAAAAGAAGCAAATATAGCCGACAAACAAACAAAACGACATACAATCAATCATTATTAGAGTTTTTGTTTTGTTTTGTTTAGGTAAAGAATCTTTTGAGAATTAGACTGTTATAAATATGTTAATATATAGTCGAACTCAACATATTGACTGAAATCTTATGTTGGTATATGTGTATCTTGTGCATTCGCCTTGATATAGCCTTATGTTACAAGTTATTCATTCGAGTAACAGAGTGAACATCAAAATTTAGGATGTAGGTACATCCAGCTGACGAGTCCTAAATAGAACGAACCTCGCGTTTTGAATTTCATCATTGTTAGCCATTATTCATCTTTGCTTGAAAATATCATTGATCCTTAATGATTCGATAGTACTTCATCTGACAGGGGTTTTGTGAAGATTTTATTCATTTAATAAATGAATTGAATCTAAACCAGCATGGAAAATCTGGAAACACTGAATGGCAGTCTCATTCTAGTATGGGACTCTTCAGCAGTGTGAATCTACGATCCCGCTTCATGAGATTTGAATCCAGAACATATCAGTCTCGAAAACGCGAACATTTAATCTTTAGATCACTGAGCCAGTCGGCATCCATCTGTTAGGAAATTTATAGCTTATGTGAGTAAAATAATAATAAGTTTATTAATCTAAAATAAAGTAACTTATCCATTGAATCTTTAGCTTCAAAAAATAAAACAAATAAGATCACATTTTCCATTTTGGCTACTTGGCGATAAATTCAAGCTTTTTGAAATATACAGTTAAATTGATTTAAAGTCTTCTCAGTTAGTGGAATGGATTTAAAATCTATTCATCATTTTTGGATTAGTTGAAGTTAGACATTAACGTCATTGGATGTCGATTCAGTGGTCGCGCTTGAGATCGATAGATCCAGAGTTCGAATCTCGCGGGCTGAGATCGTGGTTATACACTGCTAAGGAGTCCCATAATAGAATAAAACGGTCATCCAGTGCTTCGAGGTATTCTATGATGGTCTAGATTCACTTAACTCTAGATTTCAACTAATAAACTCTCATCATATATATATCATAGATCAAATATTTTCCTAGATTCTTTGTTTAAACTTTAGGTTCAAGCATTTCTTCATACATATACCTTCCCATTTTATCTTTCACGAATCATATTCTAGATGTTTTCTATTCCTCATCATGATTTGTCAATGAATTAATGAATCTAGTCTCGCTTTATTTATACATACTAATAAAAACTTGAGCCAGAGTACATTCATAATAGACTCTATGTTGATGATAACTGACTGATTGAAATTCTATAAGAATTGTAAGTTAAACTAATCTCGAAATAAACTTCCAGTCGATTGATTTATGTTCGACAGTTTTTTTAAGTATATTTATCTCATTTCTGGTATACGTGTAAACTATGAAATAATAGAAGGTTCTCTAGTCCTTGTGTATGATTATTCAATAATATGTACCCATGACATTTATAGGAGTCGAACGTAAGATTTTCAAGTCTCATGTTGAATACTCAAACACTGGGTTGGTGTATAGTGATCATTTCATGTATGTAATATGATAAAGTCATTTTATTTACATTATCATGGTACAATATTTCTTCATACTGAATGATAACTTTGAACGATTATCTCTACATACCATTGCCAACAATAGTTTTTTTTGTTGCTTTTATTGTATCAGGATCTATGGATTAATTTATCAGACTTTTTGAAATTCTCCTTGAAAATATTGTATACATGTTGACAAAATAAAGTTAAGATATTGGATAGTTTTTGGAAGCTATTAACTAAACTTGGACTTAGGTATTTTGCTATCTTCCATACATCATCATTATCATTATCATAAGGAGTTCTGTGGAGATTTTTAGAAATTTCAATGGTTGAAATCATGAGTTAATTGAAGCTAGACCATCATGGAAGACTTGGAAGCACTGAACGGCCGTTTCATCATAGTATGAGACTACTCCATGACAGTGTTTATCCACGATCGCACCCTTACGCGAGATTCAAATCCAGGACCTATCAGCCTTGCGCACGAGCGAGCGCATAACAGTGTTAATGTTTAATTTCAACCAATCCATGAAGTTGCGTCACTGTACACCATTGTCTTCAGTGAGTTGATATCTCACAACATACCTGGTTGTACTCCACTGGTAACGACTTCTCACTAGAACTTCAGGATATACCTCTTGAAATCAATCACTAGTGAACAGATGATTATTATCAGAAAGGGTTTTGTGGAGATTTTTTTTTAGAAATTTCAATAGTTGAAATCATAAATCAATTGTTACTAGAGATAATTAGACTAGAAATAATTCTATAAATGAGATAATTAAAAGAATTTGGCTAAAGTACTCTTCAATAGAATATCTCTTTGATCTTCAAGGAATTAATATATTCTATGCTATTTGTACATATCTCATCTAACTTCTTCAGATATTCCACAAAACCATACGAATAATAGAAATTTTAATTATACTTTAACACTTACGATGAATGAATGATTCAATAAATCTATCATTCTATAATTAAACATAATTAACCATTTAGTACAAATTTAATTGACATCTAAATGATTAAATAATAATTAAAAAAAATAATATAATTTTTAATCTTGTCGCCCACAATGACATGATGAATGGAGGAGGGGGGAGACAGACAGACAGACAGAAAGAGAGGGAGAGAGAGGGAGGGAGGGAGAGATAGAAAAGAAATCAAAACACATTCAGTTATTCTTTCATGATTGAATTCTTTTCTGACATCTATCCATCTATTAATATAAATATGTATAAAATGTTTTTTGGATCTTTTACAAGTTGACGATTATTCTAGTTCTCCTGTCAATTAAAAGTAAGAAAAAAAAATACACAGCCATTATTGATAGTGAAAAAATAATTGTAAGTTGAAGTAAAAAAACACACACACACACAACAAACTACCACATACTCCCCCCTAATCACCCATCCCCACACACATACACTCACCCCCTACACACACAGGCACCACCATCACTACCACCACCTAACACAAATCAATTTTCGATGATTGAAATCTATCAAATAATTATGATTATTTTAAAGAAAAAGAAAAAAAAACGATAATAGTAATAATAATATTTTTTTGGTTTCTATGATATGGATATGGATATATACATATCTGTTTATTATATGAAATAATAATCATAATATAAACTGTTATTAATCACTTCTGTTATTATTGTATTCATATTCAATATTGAAATTATCATTATAAGTATATTAATAGTAGTATAGATGGTGCAGAAAGAAAATAATTTTTCTTTTCTGATATTTTATCATTAATTTTTTTTAAATTTAGTAGCACATGATCATTTAGTTAGTAGTGTGTAAGTTTTGAGAGAAAAAATAATTTCGATGTTATGAATGGTATATGAAATAACATTCAGTGATTTACTTACTTACTTACGCCTGTTGCTCCTAATAGAGGAGTGTAGGTCGCCAACCAGCATTCTACAACCCACTCTGTCCTCGGCCTTCCTTTCTAGTTCTATCCAATTTTTGTGCATTTTTCCCATGTCTGTTTCCATTTCTCGGAGTAATGTGTTCTTTGGTCTTCCTCTTTTCCTTTGACCTTGAGGATTCCATATGAGAGCTTGCTTTATGACAAAGTTGGTTGCTATCCTTAATGTGTGTCCTATCCACTTACAACGCTTCTTCTTCATTTCTTCCTCCACTAGAATCTAGTTTTTTCTCTCCCACAATAGGATATTGCTGAGAGTGTCTGACTAACGGATTCGAAGTATTTTCGTAGACAGCTGTTAATAAACACTTGTATCTTCTGGATGATGGCTTTGGTAGTTCTCCAAGTTTCCGCCCCATCTAGTAATACTGTCTTGACATTTATATTGAAAATCCTGACCTTGGTGTTGGTTGCCAATTCGAGTTCCAGATGTTCTTTAGTTGTAAATATACTGCTCTTGCTTTTCCGTTACGCGCCTTCACATCTGCATCAGATCCACCATGTTCATCAATGATGCTGCCTTCAGTGATTTGGACTGATGTTATTTGGTTGCACTATCACATGAAATATATTGAATAGTTACTAACCGTATTTTTAAAAAATATGAATTCATTCAGAATGCTATATGACTTTCAATGTAAATATTCATGAGTTATTAGTTGGATATGGTTTATTTATTTAAACATATAAACATTGGTACAAGGAGGCACCAAATAGATATGCTTCAAATAAATCATTCGATTTGTATGAGGGCTGAGATACTAATCAGGTGCTCAAACCTGGAGTCTTTGACATAAAGGTTTAATCCACAAGTCAGTGGAGCAAAGTCAGGAGGTGTATTTCCATGGTAGCCGGTGACTAATGATTGGTTCATATACCATTTGTTCCTTCAGGATTTTGGAGCCTATGTACACCTTTGGTTTGGAATCAGGATTTTCCAACTCATCTAGATGAATTCTCCGTGTCTATCAACCTTCACCAGTCCTCAAAATTTCTTAAACAACAGTAATGTCACGAAAAAGCATTGAGTGGGATTTCACTGGCAGTGGTTGTATGCATGTAACCATGTGAGAGCATTTCGAGAGGGCGGTATGGTAAATTGAACTAATGTTCTATGTCACAAATGGTTGTCTGACTGAGTTCGATTCGAAAATATTTGAGGATATAATTGTTGGATAGATTGCATTTCCCACAGGAACGTTTCTAATACCATCTCATAGTATGGATTAGTTGAATTTAGACATTGATACCGTTGTATGCCGTCACATTCAATGTCCTGGATACTTGTCCTGAATACGAAAATGTATTGTTTAGGAGTCCCATACTAGAACGAAGTGACCGTTCAGTGCCTCCAGGTTTTTATGGATGGTCTAACATTGATTGATTAATGACCTCAATAAAAACTTAACACTGATATTTTATTTGTTATGAATGAAACAGTTTATTAAGCGTTTTGAATAGTAGATGGCTATAAATGTTATTGATATGATACCTTATAGCCATTGTCTTTTTAGTGTTGAATTGTCGAAAAATGCTGCCAGATATGATTAATTAATTAAAGTTCCATACTTTCCAGTATTCATTGACAAAGCTCATCTACATTGTTAACTATGTTAGATCGTTGGAAGTAATGAAACTCCTCATGGATAACATTAATTCCTTTCGGATTTTATGTACTTCTTACTGACGAGTACTAAACAAAATCTAACCTAGGTCAGGTATAGTTTCATGCCGGTTACTTAAAACCATCTAACATTTCAACAAATTCAGTTATACTAATGGTCACTTTATACCTTGATAGATAGAATTCAATTAGCTCTAAAGTAATAGACGAACATGTCATTGATTACTGCTATTAATGCTGTTTCAAAAATGTCAATTTTCATTACTTAATTCAGTGTCATTAACTATTATCTGTTAAGGACTACGATTGATCTGTAAGGAATGAATATCCTATCGAAGCACTAAATAATAAAGATGAAATGTACAGTTTGAAAGTTATTTTTGTCATGATGTAATGGATAACAGTTTCGTTCTAAGTTAAAGACTCCTCAGAGGCAATATGTATAGATCATTACATAGGACCTTTAATTATACTAACATGGATAATACCGCCCACCAAGTCACTAAATTGATGTCAAGCAATTGATACAACAATGATCACTCAATTCTATCGATGGTAACTATATCATACTGATGGTATACAGGGTTTGTGAAGATAGTTTACATTACGGAGTTATATTGATTAAAAAGCCACTAAAAATCAAGACGTAATGAACAAATATCTCTTTGTCGTATGGCATTCTATACTAGTAGGAATCTATATTTTTACCACCGATCAAACCGAATATTTTTAGGTTTCTTAACGAGCTCCTAGTGTTTTAGACCACTCAGTTGCCCTTCACTAGTGTACACAACTAACTTGAACTAATTAGTGATACTACAAAGCTATCATTCAATGTCACTGGTGGGTTACTTCCCTCATTCAATGATGTCATGGATGTACATTTGTAAGCATCACTACATCAAAACGATACAACTCTTTAGCAAATTCAGATCTTCAATAGATTTCTCAAATTAAAATCCGTATGCAATGTAAACTTTGGAACTCAACATTTTGAGATAGTGGAGAAGATTTGTAGCTCAGGTGGATGATTTTGATGAAGTTTTTTTCTCCGAACTGGACAGTTCGGTCGTGAAGCCTTCATCGTCCTTCTGAACGATATCATCAGCATAAATTTCAGGTAAAGTGTAGAAAACTCCATGACTAAACCATCCAGCTCAGAGAACAAAACTCCATCAAACTCAACATTCTCTACCAATCACTTACACTAAAATTTTCCTTTTTTAATTAACTAATTGAAATGAATGAATCGTTTCATTAAGATTTCACAGCATATAAGTTTAATCATTTAAAAAGTATGCCTTTTCAATAAGTCTTGAACTCGTTCTTGTGTATGTGTGTGTGTGTGTTGTATCCAATCCTCTAATATTATTGATTGTATATACTATGATATCAAAACTGTTTTATTCAATCATTTCACAGTTCATTCATATAACCAAATCATCTATATTGATTATAACTTAAATATTTAATACAATAACAAAGTATATTCGTCCAAAATTCATGAATAATCTCTTTATAATTGGTGTCAAGTGATATGTAAATCTTCATCGACTGAGATGGTTGGGCCACGTGTTGCGTGTGCCTGAACACCGATGTTAAGGCTAATTGGAAGAAAGTTTGGGGCGGCCAAAGCAAAACGTGACATCAGTGCTTGAAGTCACTAACTTCTGGTCTGAGCCATGTTGGTAGATGCAGATTACTTAATTGGGGTCCGTGTGACTATCGTAACCAATGGTTGGAGACTCTTGGTGACATGGCTCAGAATCCATCACAATGGTGTCGGTGTATACACTCTCTGTCTTCCTTTAAACTAAGAGATTAAAATCGATTCATGTCTTCATTTCTACGAACTAATTCTATCTTTCTGTACTATCTCCTTATACACACTCTTTCTTCTATATATTACCACCACTGAATTGACTACTTCTAGGAATCCGGTGTTCATCTTGTTGTGCTAATGCGGTATGGCAACTTGGACTGATGCATATACGTGCCTGGTCCTACGTTACAAATGACTGACTGATATATAAATATAGTTTTTTCTTTCTTAAATGAATAATTAATAATTAAAATAGCTATCAGTTTGTGTAAATAAACAAATTGTACTATTCAATATATGTATACGAATCTACACACACGCACACTGACTGACTGACTGAGAGAGAGAGCGAGATGGAGAGCAAGAGAGAGAGAGAGAGAGAGAGAGGTAAACTGAAGGAGATCATTTCAATTTAGACCCATTATTCATCTTATCATTATTTTTTTATATTGTGTCCCATGTGAAAAATGTGGTTTGTTTTTTTTCGATTTTCCTTCTAACAAAAAAAAACCATAGAAAAAAAAGACTCAACTCAACAGTGATCATTTAGTTGGTTTTTATTATAAATGATAGTTTTCTTTCTCTATTCCCCGTTCAATTGAATCTCTTTCATATGTATACGTGCGTACATGCGAGTGAGCGCACATACACATACACACACACGCACACGCACACGCGTGCTCAATACAATATATAAACAAAACAAAACAAATCTAAAAACTACAATGTACCCACATACTCCCGCTCTCTCTTGCTCTCTTTCTCTCTCTCCTTCTTTTTCTCATTCTCTTTCTCACTCTTATATACATTCGAATAACAGATAATATGAATAATAACAAATAAAGAGTGAAAGAATCAACATTAAAACCCATCTGTGTACTTTAGACTATTGAATAAAATAAATAATACGCCTACAAATATAAATAAACAAATTTATATTATTTATTCATTTAAACAAATATGGAACGTGTTTATTTATTTTTCTATGTGTCATTGGAATTGTATACTATTTTCTTTTCTTTTCTTTAAACTGTCATATCTGTACATAGATAAGTATATAAATACATATAAGTATAAATAAGTAGTAATGATATGTTCAGTTGAAATTTACAATTTTAGTGTATATAATTTAGAAAAAAAAAAACATAATCAGTTGAGTTAATGAATCAACGTGGAAATACTAAACGACCGTTTCGTCCAAGTATGGGACTCTTCAGTAGTGTGAATCTACGATCAATCCACGAAGTTAGACATTATTACCATTGTATACCGGCCAGCTAAGTGGTTTAGATGTTGAGCGTTTATGTGCAAGACTGATATGTCCTGGGTTCGAATCTCACGATGAGAGGGGGTTGTGGATGAACACTACTGAGGAGTTTCATTCTCGGATGAAATGATAGTCCATTGCTTCTAGGTTTTCTATAATGGTTTAGCTTCAATTGACTCATGATCTCAACTATTGAAATTACGATAGTATACACAAAAATCCGTTCTCTGATTACAATTACATATGGAAATCAAAGGAGGGAAAATATGCATGGTGTGTGTGTGTGTGTATTTGTGTGGTAGTTGTTTCATTAGGAATTGTTGGCGATAATTGTTTAAACAAAGTTGATCTGTGGAAGTAAACTATTTTTAAAATATTTAATTTCATATTTGAATCCATAGTAAAAAAGTATTCAGATGAAAAACTGATTTAACCTAGACAACCAGTGAAAACTAGGTTATTCATTTCTTCAAAGTATGGAACTACTCAGATGCGAGCACCTCCAATCCCACCATGTATTCTACATGGGAAACTCAGGTCTTTGAGAAACTGTTTAACATCTTGACTACTGGGCTGGCATCCACTGGTTTAGATTTGTAACTTTAGTCAGTTTGTGATATTTCTTTATCATCATAAAACTCCATTGGTGGCTTGCTAATTGCTTTACACCGGACACGGTTGAACTCCAATGATCAGTAATGTTCAATTATCATCACAAGCACACTATACGGATAAAACGTCTTTGAGATATTAATAATTTCACGAGTCATGTCAGCTAGATCACCATTGAAAACCTGAAAGCACTGAATGACCTTTTCCTCCAATTATGGGACTACTCAGCAGTTCGCATTCACGATCCCACATGCGGAGTGCGAACCTAGGACTTTTGGTCTCAAGCGCAAACACATAATCTCTAGACCACTGAACCGGATGGCATCCAATGGTGTTAATTTCTAACTTCGATCGACCCATGAATGGTTGCGTAATCATTCATCCATTGTCTAATATAGACACCTGTCTCTTACCGACATGCATTGGACTCCACTGTTCATGGTTTCTCAACAGAACTTCAGGAAATCATCTTGGAGCCAATGGTGGTTTAGCTGACATCGGCTCATTATTATTAATATATATCTTTGGAAACAAAGATAAGCAATAATATGGGGTGTAGATTATACAAATGAAGTTATGGCAGCTCGGTTAAATGTTTTCGCCATGTTTTTCCCAATTGTATGAATACTGTAATCAACAATCCTGTTTTAAACTCGTTTGAATCGAATATAAATATAAATCTTAACTGTTTGTGCTCACTCAATATTCTGAATGGCTTACAATCTATCACGATGCTAAATAATAGAAATCTCAAAGAGAAATAGTTCATTTATGAACACACTGTCCTCCTTGTATACCCTTTAACAAGTTTCATCATTGAAAATGATAACTATTGAAAAGCATTTATGAGTGGATAATTATTGGCTAATTACAATTTGAATGTATATTCAAGATAGATTGATTGTTATTGTGCATAACTGACGAAGGGATTCTTTCCTTTGTACAAAACGTATGGTAATGAAAAATGACATTATTTCTTATATAGAAATTTTCTTTGAATTATTATTTAACAAATCAAATTATATTTTTTAGAAGCTATTAATAGATCTCAACATGAGAATCGTTTAATACCTGGAAGAACTAGATGACCGTCTCGTCTTGGTAAAGAATTCCTAGATGGTTTGGAGGTTCAGCGTTCATGAGCGATATCGAAGGTGTTCTTTTCGATTCTTGATTGTGAGGAATGAAAAGTTCTATGCTAAGATGAAACTAACCTCCAATGCCTCAAGGTATTCAATGGTTGTCTAACTTTAATTGGTTCCTGACTCGATGAAATTCAACAACCAATGCAACCTCATACTGATGAAATAAATTACTTTGGCCGTAAACATAATAATATTTAAATCTCTGGATATATCTATGTTTTGCCTTTAATTAATCCCTCCCAACTAAGCAGGAGAAGCTATTAGAGCCTTTAGGAAAAATAAGAGCTTTTACATAGAGTGCGAGACTGGAGCACTGGAGAAAGCACAGTAAACGAGCTTTATTTCGTATGTGTGTAGGGAGTTTGACTTCTATCGTATAGACGAATATGTTACAGTCTATATGTTCCCATCGTATTTGGAAACTTTGTAACAACCCGAAAGTGCTTAGAGCTTTAATAAATTCACCAATATGAGACGTGTTAGTGACACAAATATGAGTTGCAAGTGTATATAGAGTGCATAACCGAGATCTATACACTCCATAATAGTATAGATACGACTCACCCCAGACCGAAGCCTAGTGGCTACCAAACATTGAATGAATAGATATTAATCAAATCAATCGAGTTTTAAGTTTTCATTTGACGGTACGCTCTTGTCACGCTCATACCCCAGGCAACTTTAATGTTGACCTGTGATCAATAGTTATCGCACAATATATGGTCTCTCTGACTAGCCCCTTCCCAACCTAATGGGTCTTTCCAGGTTCAAGCGTCCGGTCAAGCATCAAATGGAGGTTTTTTTTCTCCAGTCCTATCTTTTGCGCTTTTCAATATAACGAAAACGCCCTTTTCTGTTAATCACGTTTCAAAACAAATTGTATGATCACCTCGATCTCTACTTAGCTGCTCGCGTAAGCTCATGGACATGATTCACGAACTCCAGGGCACCATTAAGAGGTGCAGGTCGGCTTTCCCCTCCTAGTACATACACTATTATAGGATTAAAATATCTTTTCACTAGCTTTCCTAAAAGTCAATATATGGTTCATCGGATTCATTTCGAACCTTGACAACTAAATAAACATAAAACATGTACACAATGAATATACATTCATTTAATAAATAAATAAATAAATAAATAAAAATATACCGATCAACAATGATATCATGTTCTGATCATAGTTACTATGATAATTCCTTTCTTAACATTTCTTTTTTGTTTTTCGCAAGTACATTAATTAATTAATCACTATGTATAGTCTGTTTGTTACCATGTTTACCATGTTCATATAGTTTTATTTTATTTTTTATTCCTTAAATAAGATTAGAAATCTTTCAGTGAAATAAAAAGTTTCTTTGCACATGTCTGTCTATCTATCCATCTATATCTATCTGTTTGTCTATCTATCTGTTTATATTTATTTAATTTATATTCATCATTAGTAACATTATCATTAATAATAGTGATAGTGACAAAGACAATAACACCTTTGAATAGATAGATCCACAGGAACTGTTTTATGACTTCAGTACTTTTTCTTTTTTCGGGGGGGGGGAGAAGGGTTTGTTTTTGTTTTAACAATGTAGATTCGTTTGCATTGAATAAGATTTAATTTACGTACTTAAAGTGAACCATTCCATGAATAGTTAGATGAATACGGGTGATATTCATGTATATTATGATTATTATTGTTGTTTTTTGGTTATGGTTTTCTTCATTGTCTGGTTTTATTTATTTATTTCGAATAGTAAAGTTGTAAGGTGAAATGTATACACCTACATAGAAGTTTATATCAATCCATTTGATGATGATATATTTTTTGTCAATCAGTAATATAATTTAATAGTTGAATTCATGAGTTAATTGAAGCTAGATCATCATGAAGAACCTGGAAGCACTGCACGTTCTAGTATAAATTCAGCCGAGTCTGTTGTGAGATAGTAACTCAATGAAGACAATGATGAACGGTGGATTAGCTGAAGTTAGACATTAATATCGTTGCATACTGTCCGACTCAGTGGTTTAGAGGTTAGGCGTTAACACATGCGAGACTGATAGGTCCTGGATTCGAATCTTGCGTGGAGAGAGATCGTGGATGCTCACTGCCATGGAGGAGTCCCATACATAGAAGAAACGGGTATTCAGTGCTCCTAGATTCTCCATAGTGGTCTAGTTGTAACTGACTCATGAAGTCAACTATTAAAATTACTATAATATCCACAAAATCCCTCTCTGATTATAATAAATAATGTGTCTAGGAAAAAATAGATGAGAAAAATGTAGATAAATATCAGTGTATAATTGACAAAATGACCTGATTGTAGACGACTGTTGCAGAGCAGGAAACAATGAACAATTGTATTGTTCAAGTATGAGGTTGTCGCGTAACAATTGCATTGGAAAATAATCGAAGAATGTCACTAATTCATTAAGGTTAGAAATGTAAAGGATTACATACTAATTCAGTTAACTGAAGAATAAGTGTTTTCTAAGAGATCTGGGTGTCCTGGATTCGATCCTCTATTAGTAGGGTTGTAGATGAACAATTTTGAAGAGTTCCGTTCTAAGACGGAACAGGTAGCCATTGATACTATAGTTATGGAATTAGTAAAAGTATTAATACAGTAGTTAAGGTTAGACATACAATATAGTTTGAGCAGGAATAATGAAATCGTGAATTAAAATAATATAGATCCATTTAGAAACTCATGATCTAAACAAAAACAAAGAATGAGTATTTCTGCTTGTTTTTTTTTACCGATTCTGAATCATATCAACTAACATCTCTAACTACTGGTTATGGTAATTGTGTGCATCACAAACATGTAATCAAAACTCAACGCGGCTCAATCCAACAGTAAATGAATCTATTAACAAATGTAATATTGTGGTGTGTGCTACTGAGATCGACAGATATAAGTAGTGTATATTATCAATAGAAAATGAAATGCCTAATGGCAGAAGGTTAAGAAGATCGAAGAAAAGAGAACTGGAACTGAGAATCATTGGTGTAAAAAAGAAAGAACAGTGAAGTCTGAGACAATTGATTGACATTTTGCAAATGAAGTGCTTACTGTATGATTCTCAGATTTCACTAAGAGATTTTGTAATTTTGTATTCAAATACATTTGATTATCCCCACTGGTGTTCTCGTTCATTTACAATATGCTGGTTTATTTGCACCTAACTTCAACTGGCTTACTCGTACACTAACAGACATCGGCTCATCAAATTAGCGATAAGTAATACATCTCTCAATCACATCGATTAATATGTTTGAGATAGGTATAGTCATTAGTCTCAGACTGATATTTTTATTCCATACTTCTATGATTATCGAATTATCAACTCACTGTTCTGTTACATGGAAAGCATCATCAATGAAAAAAGAGGATTGAATGCAGACGTAAAGGCGAGGATTGATAAAGAAAGGATATCATTCCTACAATTGAAGAACATATGCAACTCAAAACAATTGTCAATTAACATCCAAGTCACAATCTTCAATACGAACATCAAGACAATTCTACTATAAGGAGCTGAAACTTCAAGAACTACTACAACCATCATCAAAAGTGTACAAGTATTTATAAGCATTTGTCTATGCAATATACTGAATGTTCGTTTTCTGGATACCATCAGCAACAGCCTTCTGTGGGAGAGGACAAAACAACTTCCATCTGAGAAGGAAATTAGGAATAGACGTTGGAAGTAGTCAAGACATACATTAGGGAAATCACGAAAGTGCATCACGAGACAAGCCATAACTCGGAATCTTGAGGCAAAGCGGAAAAGCGGAAGGTCAAAGACCGCATTACGTTGGAATATGGAAGCAGATATGAAAAGGATGAATAACAACTGGAAAGAACTGGAAATGATTGCTCAGGACAGGGTTGAATGAAGAGTGTTGATAGACGTCCTATGCTCCTCCACGAGGAGTGACAAGCGTAGGTAAGTAAGTAAATAGGTAAGAGTAATCACTGGTATATTATCTATTAAACTGAATAATAAGAAATTCACTTGTATCTTCCTATTGCTCTTTGGACTGCAATTAATCAGTCTTATATTTACATATGTGCATCCTGTGAGGATTACCTTGACATAGCCTTAGCTCATAAGCATTTTAAGCAAAGATGGATAGTGGCTAGTAATGAAAACCAGAACTCACGTTTCATTCTATTTGAAACTGATCAGCTGGATGCACCTACATCTCACAGATATTATCCACTCTGGGTCTCGAATCCAATACCATTGTGGTGTGTGCTACTTATGTAGACATAAGTAGTATATGACGTCAGTCATGAACAGAATGTCTGGCAGCAGAGAGACGAGAAGATCGAACAACAAAGAATGAAGAAAGAATGCAATTTGTATTTGTATTTGCAAGAACAAAAGGATTCTGAGTCATTTGAAACAATTGATGAACAATTTGCATTATTAATGATTTAATATATGATTCTCAGATTTTATTGAGATCCTCTGTAATTTGTCGTTAAATACATTTGATTGTCCCCCCTTGATGTTCTTGTTCATTACACCATTCACTTCAAACGTTATCGCGTTAGCCGTTCAGCTACTGAGGACTCTCAAATAGAACGAAACTCATATCTTGAATCCCATTATCCATCTTTGAATAAGATGAGATGAGTAAACCAACCAGTAAGAGTATGATAGATAGATAGATAGATAGTTAGTTAGTTTATAGTTTTTTCACACAATACCTTTATCTCCTCATCTATAATCTGATATGATATATATCAAGTTAATTCATTAAACCAATCTGCTTTTCTTTTTTTTTTTCTTTTTTCTTTTTGGATTAACAAAACTAATTACCATTTGACAACTGTATCTTTCAATGTTTAATTAAGATTATTTTTCATTAAAATAATTTATACAGTAACATAATAAACAATCATTTAGTTACTTAGCAACAACACAATAAACATTCTTACATGTATATATGTGTATATATTATTGAATAGTTCTTAAATGATATACAATTGAATGATTGTATCATATCATTAACTCGAAGAATAACTATCATTGATTTGAATGTCAATCATCATAATTAATTATTAGTGAATTAGCCTACACAATCATTTACATGTATATGTATACATACAATATAAGTACATAAATATAGATAGAAAATAAGCCTATACTTCATAAACAATTCTTCGAATTATACACATTAATATTATTAAATATTTGAAATATTATTATTTGATAGCTAACTAGAATAGTACAAGTATATACCGTTTTGTTTAGTTGATAATTTGATTATTGAAATAGTTGAGATGATGAGTTAATTTGAAGTTAGATCATTATGAAAAACCTGAAAACACTGGACGACAGTTTCGTTCTATTGTAGGATTCCTCCGTGGCAGTGAGCATCCACGATTTGAATCCAGAGTCTTCAGTCTCACGGGTGAGAAGTCGTGACCAGTGGAGTTAATCCGTGTCTGGTAGAAACAGGTGTCTACCTTAGTACAATGGAAGATGGTTGAGGTTAGACATTAGCACTATTGAATGCCGGCTTAGTGGTCCAGTAGGGTAAGCCTTCGCGTGCGAGACTAAAGGCTCTGGGTTCGAATCCCGCGGGGAGCGGGATCGTCGATGAGCACTGCTGAAGAGTCCTCCAGTAGGACGAGACGGCCGTCCAGCGCTTTCAGGTTTTCGATGGAGGACTATCATCAATCGGTTCATGATCTCAATCAAAATCTTCAAAACCTCTAAACTGATATATATAGTTTTGTTTAATTGACAATTTGATTATTATTACAATTATCCATTGAAGTTATTTGTTATGAAATGATCTTTAATGGGAGGATCTTTAAAAGTTGGTTACTTAGAGTTTGTGTATTAGTGAGTTAGTTTTTCTACGGGATTGGGTCTCTAATCTCATGCTCAACTTTACTTCTTTATCCGGTCTTGGGACAAACAGTAGCCCCAAAGGGGCTCTAGGTGAAATTTAAATATCTGTTTCTTTCTTTCTTCGATTGAACTGTTTTACAATATTTATCTATGTACCTGTTAGAAGTTGAATTATACTTAGATTTTGCTTAAACTGTTTAACTAATGGTAATTTAACTGAAATCAATCAGTCATGAATATTAACTATAGATTAAAATACTCTTCACAAAATTGTTTCATTCGAATCGCACGAGGTAGGATCATGGATATACACTACTGAAGAGTCTTATACCAGGATGAAACAATCATCTAGGGCTTCCAGGCTTTTCATAATGGTCTAGCATTAATTGATTCATGAATTCAACTATTAAAATTATTATAATATCCACAGAAACCCTTCTCTATATCATCCAAATTTGACTTTTCAGTAAATTTTATTTACTTAACCACTATACATTCATATATATAATTAAGGATATTGTTTGTATTATTGTGTGAATGTCGAAGATGAATTCACTAATACATGTGAAGGTAGTGACTTGAGGTAGTAGTTCAAAGTTTATGCATTGAGAAATTCAAAGACAATCTGAAGATACAGCCTAAACTTAAAGTGTGAAATAATGATCATTCACAGATATCTCAAAAATTGGTTTCTGTAAAAGCAGTACTACACTATTGTCTTTATGGATAAAATGTTGCGATTTAATGTAGGAGATTTTTTGATTGTTTGTTTTGCTTTAATGGTTTGATTGATAAACATACGGATTCGAACTAGGAAAGTTGAGTTTTCATATTGAGCATTCGGTCACTTTAACAGATTGCTGAGTAGAAATGTGATAAATAACATTTTCCATTTAAGCTAAATCATATCGAATAGGTTTTATTTGATTGAGTGATTGAATGATATCGAAATCATTGTGAAATTCCAACATTCTGGGTTCGATCCCATATAAGATGCTCGGTAGTCATGATGTCGTAGTAAAAACTATAGAGAAAATTTACCCAGTGTTTTTTTATCCGTTATTACTTATGTATTTAAACTAACTTTTAGTCTGAACCATGTTGGTAGATGCAGACTACTTGGTTGAGGTCCGCATGACTATCGTAACCATCAGTGGTTGGAGACTGTGGATGATATGGCTCAGAATCGATCACAATAGCGTAGGTGTATACACTCGTAGTCGTCGTCATCGTCGTCATACTGTTTTGGAGCTCATAAATCTTCACTTATACCAATCTTTGTGTTTTTACTTTCGTGTCGAGGGAATTGCAGAGGTTCCTCATTCTGAGTATAAGTGATCAGCGTATTTCCTGCACAATAATCAGCAACGACCAGATACAACAATTACTATTGCTATTATTATGACGAGACTTTAATTTATGGACGACCTTTGAACGGATCTTAATTGACCTTGAGAACATTAGCCAATCAGAAAATAGTAATTATAGAGTAAACATGTATTATACAAAACCAAAGGAATAAAGTGGATACACTTCTTATACGTGGTTCAAAAACTTGTCAAGGTTAGAAAGAGGTTCAGAGGTTCTAAAATCGTAATACATACGGTTACAGAATAATCGACCTCTGGAGCCAAAGATCAACTCTCAAAAACTCTTTCAACCTCGACCACATAGTTTCAATATTGTTTATGTGCACTTCGGTTGTTGAGTACACAAAGTGCTACTTGTGGATAACAACACGATGCACATAAACAAGCCTATGTAGGAGTTTGTATACTCCCCAAACATCCGTATATATTGTAGTACCTGACTGCAACCAGTGTTACTGGTGCTTTTATTATCCAGTTTGCAATAATCGTCGTAATTTACCTTAGTTAGGAAGTATATATGGGGTTTTCATCACGAACTGACATCAGTTATAATGCCATAAAACTATTTAGCCAAATGGATGAAAGACTTTCGCACCAAAATCCGAGATCTATTATCTTATACCTAATTGATTCGTTCACAGATCATAGTCTCGCCGTTTTATTTGTTATAGCCGCTCAATTATCACATTTTGTACAAAATTCCTTATGAACCCATCGTACGTTAGCACCAAGCACTGAAGTTGACGCCGTAACCTTGAAATCTCTAAAGCGCTCCTGATTGGCTCGTTCATAAATTAGTCTTGCCATTATTATTATTATTATTATTATTATTAATATTATTATGACAGGGTCTTCTAAGTGGAAATCATTCAATTTAAGTACTAACTTTGATTGTCCATTCCAAGTCAATTAATAACATGAAATTTTATAATAAAAATTATTGATAAATATGACAAAATTTATCCTGGAATATTTTTATTGTTTAAACAAGAATTAATCATCATCATCATCATCATTGTCATCATCAGCATCGTCATTAGTTACAACATGTCCGAACGTGATTCTATAATAAAGAAAAAGACTTATATCTTATTATCACTATTATTACCATTACTATTATCATTATCATTATTATTATTACTATTATTATTATTATTATTATTACTATTGTGATTACTATCATTATTGTTACTACTATTATTATTACCATTAATGTTATTATTATTATTACTATTACTATTACCATTATTATTATTATTATTATCATTATTATTGTCATTAGTTTATATATACCAATGTATAATTCCATCTACTTTTCTTATCATTTGAAATATATAAGGTGAAATATCAATAGTTTTGTAGGATAAAGAAAATAATAATAATAAACTAATTGACGCCATTTCTTACATATTCACCATAAGTACCATCTTTATTGTATCATCTATACCTTATTAATCATTATTCAAGATTGACAGTAATAACAAGTAAAAACTAGTAGTAGTAGTAGTAGTAGTTGTTGTTGTTGTTGTTAGTTATTAAGTGAAGAAATTACATTTTGATAGGTCAATTACTATATTCACAATACAATGATTAATTTAATCATGTTCATTGTCACTATGCTATCCATAACAATAATAATAATAATAATAGTAATAATAATAATGAGAGTATTGGGTAAGTAAGTAATATTAGCCAATTATGAAGAACGAATTAAAAGATGATTCCAAATAGAGAATTGATTTCTTCAAGAAACAATGTTTGTTTTCTTCTTCTCCTCATATTACTTTTATCATCCACTTATTTGGAATTTATGAAATAAATTCACTTACAATTGTTTAATTGTTAAGGTGTTTATGTGCACGCGTATGTGTGTGTGTGCGTGCATGTGTGTGCGTGTGTGTGTCACGTTTTACAAATAAGTAGTATGTTTGTCACACTTATCTGAATAATATAATAATAATAAATATTAAATTTATTTGATATTGTTTTAATTGAATCTTCCCATTGATATTTAGGACTGTAATTGATCAGTCTTATGTTTGTATATGGGCATCCTGTGTGGATAACCTTGATATAGCTCTAATTCATATGCATTATCAATAAAGAGAAATAGTGGCTAGCAATGGAATCCAGGATGTGTGTTTTGTTTTATTTGAGACTCATCAGCTGGGTGTGCTTGAATCTCGCAGTTATTGTTCACTCTGTGCCTTAAACCCAGTACCAATCCTTTCAAACGTCATCGTGTTATCCGCTTAGCTTCTGAGTCTTAATAGCCACTTGCTTGTGCAATGAGGTGAAATTTAAATTCACTTGGTATTGTTTTACTTGAAACTTCCTATTGATGTTTTGAACTGCAGTTGATCAGTTTCTTATTGGTATATGTGCATGTTTTTTTATTGCCTTTATATCGTCTTAATTTACAAGCATTATATGCAGAGACAGATAGTAGCTAGTAGTGGTATCCAGGACAAGCGTTTCATTCTATTTCACTATCAGGACCCATTAGGTGAGTGGATAACAAGATAGAGTATGAAACGAACGGTACTGAGTTCGAGTCACCGAGTAAACAACAACTCTGAGATGCAGGTGCATCCAACTGATGAGTCTCGAATAGGACGAAACATAAGTCCTAGTTTCCACTACTATCCACTATCCATCTATGCTTATAATCATCATCATCATCATTATTATTCTTATTACTATTATTGTTAATATCCAAATTATATCATGTGAAATTGGCATGTACAAAAGATGTAACTCAAATACAAAAAACAAACAAACAAACAGAAATTAAGCAGCTTTCAGCTTAGTGTGCTTTTAACAAAATTTTTTTCTAGTCATCCGAAATACCCTTGTTTGACAAGACACATTTTCATGCAAAATGGGTGTCACCTTTACTTCTTCTTCTTCTTCTTCTTCTTCTTCTTCTTCTTCTTCTTCTCTTTGTTGTTGTTGTTGTTTTTGGAAAGTGTAAATGATTTACTATCTTAATCATAATAGATGTCATATTCCTTGTATAAAAGTAAACCCTTAAAAGTACTTAGTAAAATAAGATTTCTTGTTTAAATTCTAGAAAAAGTTGAAGTATATGTAATATAAGTGATGTTTTATTACTTTTTCGGGGGGGAGGGGTTGTGGCAAGTGTTGAATTTCTATAGTTTTGTAGACTAAATCAGTATATAGCTGTTTCACTCTAGTGAGGTAATCCGGCAAATTATTTTACAAGTTCTTTTGAATAGTCATAACTAGTGAAGCTTGATTATATCAAAAATCAGAAAGATATCAATAATAATAATGAAAGATGGCAAACTCAAGTTACGAATTGATTGAGGTTAGACATGTACATGATTATTGGTTTAAAAGATAAGCGCTTGCCGAGAGATTTAAAGTTTATCAATGCGATCTATGATGAAGTACTGAATGGCCACTGATGATCAGTACCATAGTAGACCAAACAGTTAACCAAGCTATCCTGATTTTCAATATATATAATTATTTTTTTGAAGAAATGTATTAAATCCTAGATAGTGTTAGAGGTACAAGATACTCGTAAGTTACTAATGTTTGACCACAGATGTCTTAGAAATATTGCTGGGATCTGCTGGGATCACCGGATAAGTAATAGTGAAGCTATTTAGGAATGATGGTAAATCAGTTGATGAGGTAATGAATCTTCATCGACTGAGATGGTTGGGCCACGTGTTGCGTGTGCCTGAACACCGATTACCACAACGCGAAATGCTAACCGGTGTTAGGGATAATTGGAAGAAAGTTAGGGGCGGCCAAAGCAAAACGTGACATCAGTGCTTAAAGACACTAACATCAGGTCTGAGCCATGTTGGTAGATACAGACTACTTGGTTGGGGCTCGCGTGACTATCGAAACCAACGGTTGGAGACGTTTGATGACATAGATCAGAATCCATCACAATGGCGTCGGTGTATACACTCTCTGTCTTCCTTTAAACTAAGTGATTAAAATCGATTCATGTCTTTCTTTCTACGAACTAATTCTATCTTCCTGTACTATCTCCTTATACACACTCTTTCTTCTATATATTACCACCACTGAATTGACTACTTCTAGGAATCCGGTGTTCATCTTGTTGTGCTAATGAGGTATGGCAACTTGAATCGATGCATATATGTGTCTGGTCCTACGTTGTAACTGACTGACTGACTGACTAGACAGTGTTGCTCTCAATCAGTTGTATGATACCATTACAACTTGATTAATAATAAACAAAAGAAGTTACCTCCTAAGTTTAGGGTTAGTTTCAATGTGAAGAATGAACAAAATAACTGTCCAATACTCTTTTAGTTTAAAGAGTTTCTCTCATTGATTGTATTTTATAATATATTGATTTTTAATTGTATAATTCTTTATTATTTATTCTAGGAATTTATCGATTTATCATGGAACATTTTCCATATTATCGTGATAATCGTCAAGGTTGGCAAAATTCCATCAGACATAATCTTAGTTTAAATGATTGTTTTATTAAATTACCACGTGATAAAAGTCGACCAGGAAAAGGGAATTATTGGACATTGTCAACAAATGCAGATGAAATGTTTGAACATGGAAATTATCGGTAAGAATAATATTGATGCTAATCATTATTGTTATTCTCATATTGGTCGATGTTAATATTATACTATTGAACGTTAATCAAGTGGGTTTAATGGTTAGATTTTCAATGTGTGTGTGTGTGTGTGACGGATTAGCGCGCGAGACAGAAGGCCCTGGGTTCGAATCCCGCGGGGAGCGGGATCGTGGATGCTCATTACCACAGAGGAGTCCCAAAATAGGACGAAACGGCCGTTCAGCACTTTCAGGTTTTCAGTGGTGGTCTAACATCAATCGGTTCATGATCTCAATCAAAAACTTAACAATTATTCTCCGTTTCATGTTCTTCAATTCACTTACTTGTTTGGTTACCTACTAACTCTGTTTTGGACTGTCCTTATCAGTTGCTTTAAAGGGTTATTCATCGACTGAATATTCTCCTTTAATTCTCTATGCATTGTGTTCTTTTTTTCTTTCTCTTCTTATTTTACCTTGAGACGTTAAAGTTAGGGCTTGCCTTGTGATGCATTATGATGATTACCTTTGTATCTGTCACATCCATCTCGTTGATAGTATTTAGCTAATGACTTTGGAGTATTTTGTATAGACAATTATTTTAAAATACTTGTACTTGCTTAATAATGGTTGTAGTAGTTCTCCTAGTGCTAGCACATTACAACAAGACTATTTTAACATTTGTGTTGAAAATTCTGACCTTAGTTTTGGCTGACAGTTGATTTGAGTTTCAGATTACCTTCAATTACAGGAATAATCCCCATGCTATACTAATTCATGTCTTTCCGACTTCATTAGATCCTCTTTGTTTAGTTATGATCCTGATATGCTATACAATGACTTCCTCCTCTGTCACAGCTTCACCATCAAGTATAAGCTAATTTCTCATCGGTGTGTTGCATTCTAGGATCCTACTCTATCTCTCGCTCTCCCTTGTTAATATTGAAGCCTACTGTTGTGAAAGCCGCAGCTATATTGGTTATCTTCACCTTCATATCTAAAGTGACCACTGTAATCCTTAATACTCCTGTTATAAATAAAGCATCCTATGATTGATCGAATCGCTCTTTTTAAAGAAGCGATAACATAAATACACTAATAAATGTTATTCTTAGCTAAAATGAATCTGAAACGTTCAGGTAGTACTGATCATTAGTGCTCTTTATAAACACAGATGATGATAGCTAACCCTGCAATCCAGAATGCCCATTTCATCCCATTTGAGCAGATTGAGTTGACGACTTCTCAGTATGAAGGAACTCGCTTATAATGCTTGTCACTCAATAGTAACATCAAGGTAATCCATACAAGATACTCATATATTAAATGTGACTGTTCAATTGTAGTCATAATCATCACCGGGAATATTCATATAACCAATACAGATGAGTTAGGTTAAATATTGCATCCTTATTCAAAACAATTCAAGATGAGACTATAATTTATGAACGAACAAATCAAATTTATGTTAGCTAGTCATAGGTTTCAGAGTGAAATTCATTAATTGATATGGCTAAATATGATTTTGGCATTCTAGTTAATGTAAGTTCGTAATGAAAACACTAATTGTAATTCATAACTCTTACTTCTGACTGTAAATGATGATTGTTATTTCTCGCACAAATTGATAATACTGTTTAGACTATGATCAGTAAGTGAACTTTCTCAAGATCATTTTGACGTTGTTCAGAAGAACGATGAAAGCTTCACGAATAAACTATCCAGTTCACAGAACAAAACTCCATCAAAATAATCCACCTGAGCTACAAATCTTCTCCACCATCTCAAAATCATATAAACCTAGTACGTTTCTCGTTGTTCGAAAATGGGAGAATTTCGCTAAAAGACAGGCTTCCACTTGAGAACAATTGTATTTTCAAAAAGAATGTATTCGTCAGCATGTTCTACCAACAAATGTAAGATACAGACCTTCAATCAACTTCCCAACTGGATGGAGAATAGCTGAGTAAACTTATATCAATAGTCCTTATTGTATGTTCATTTCCTTAGATTGTATGATTCTCATGACTTCCTGTAACAAGTACCAATGAATATATCAATGACATTAGTTTGGTATGTGAGAGTATAAAATAATTTGATATGTATATATCTTTTTTTTTTAACAAGAAACCGTTTTTTCTTTTATAGACGCCGAAAAAGACGTACTAAATCTTCTATATTCATTGCACCATCCTCCTCCTCATCATCATCACCACCACCACTTTTATCATCATCAACAGGGTCAAATTTGTCAACATCAATATATACGGCGACAACATCAGACAATGCATCATTATCATCAATATCGAAACTAGCAAAATTTATGAAACTATCTAAAGACTCTCAAATACCAACAGAATCTGATATTCATTCGTCTACTTCTTCTTTTTCTTCTTCTTCTCCTTCATCTTCTTGTTCGTTATCATCATTCACTTCTACATCTGTTTCCGCTACCTCCTCCTCCGCTTCCTCTTTTTCATTTTCATCATCAACAGAATCTTCTTCATCAAGAATTATAAATGATCCAAGTATACCACATTCATCATCGCCTCAATGTTTCTATACACCACAGATGTATAAATCATCGTCGTCGACGTCATCATCATCAGTCAATATAATAGACGATTGTATATATTCTAAACATCGTTATCATTTAGATAATCCTTCGAATAATCTATTTTTATATCATAAATTGAATATAAATGATCAACATTCAACATTATGGCCTACTCATATTAATAATAATATACATGATTGTGAACATCAACTATTAACCATACAGAACAATAATAATATTCCATTAAATATGGATTTATATCCAACTAATTTCAATGATAATAATATGAGAAATCAAAATAAATTATTATCCAATCGAAATCAATTAATCACTGAATATTATTCATCGACGACATCATCGTCATCATCATCGTCATCCTCATCAACATTATCATCACCATTCAATAACTGTTTACATTCATCTACATCTCATAATAATAATGATAATAATACTACTAATAGTAATGATAATAATAATAATAATAATAACCATCATCTCATCAATTGTCTGCCAGATTTTTCTATTCAATCAATAATTGGCAGTAATAATGTAGATAAACAAAGTATACAGTTAAATGTTCAATAATGAGATAAAACTAAATCATTCAAAACTTAAATATATGAATACTACTATAAAATACTACTGATAGTAATACTTTAAATATTACTATTGTTCTTTATTCTTTTCTTTCTATACATGTTATTGTTAATTAATCTAGTTGTTTTAATATAATTTCAATGGAATATAATAACATCTATTGCATTCCTTGTTTATATTTCATTCTACCTACCTATACATGTATGTATGTATGTTGGTATATAACCTGTGATCTATTAATGGTTTGTTGTTTGATAAAAAGAAAGAAAAGATTAAGCATCTTTCTTTCTTCTTCTTCTTCTTCTTTCTTCTTCTTCTTCTTCTTCTTCTTTTCCTTCTTTTTGTTTCTTGACAATATTTCTTGCAAAACTATAAAATAATTTGAGAAACCTTTGTAAATCTAAGATAATAAATCATTTATATCTATATATAACTGTTTTTCTTCTTCTTCTTCTTCTTGATGATGATGATGATGAAAGAATTATGTTCACGTATTCGTATGATATATTACTTAATTACTTATTTACACCTGATACTCTTCATGAAGGAGCATAGATCGCCCATCAACACTCGTCATTTAACTCTGACCCAGGGCAATCCTTTCTAGGATTATATATGATTATGATTTGTACCTATTACTTAGTTGTAACAGATAGATGATAGAGTATAATGTTTAGTATAAGAATGAACCAACATAAAGATGAATGATTATAGTAGGAGATTCTTAGTTTCGACCTAGTACTTGGTCGCTAATAAAAATGGTAAAGGAATTATTATTCAGACTGTTAGAATCTATAATGGAGGACATGTTTCAGTCTCTGTTATTTTTATTGGTTTACATGAAAAATGTAAAGTTTTCTAAGATGAATATATCACTCCATCATGGACGTGTCATGTGTAGTATGGTTAGGCATGATGGAAAAAAAGTCATACTTCCAACAGTTCTATAATAGAAATTATGGTGAGACTATCATTTATACACAGCAGTTCTACTGTACGGAGCTGAAACTTGGAGAACTACAACAGCAACCATCAAGAAGGTACAAGTATTTAACAATAGCTGTCTACGCAAGATACTCAACATCCATTGGCCGGATACCATCAGCAACAGCCTTTTGTGGGAGAGAACCAACCAGCTTCCAGCGGAAGAGGAAATTAGGAAAAGACGATGGAAATGGATAGGAGAAACATTTAAGAAATCATCAAACTGCATTACGAGGCAAGCGCTAACTTGAAATCCTGAAGGGAAGAGGAAAAGAGGAAGGCCAAAGAACACATTACGTCGGGAAATAGAAGCGGATATGAAAGGGGTGAATAAGAACTGGAAAGAGCTGGAAGGGATTTCCCAGGACAGGGTTGGATGGAGAATGCTGGTAAGCGTCCTATGCTCCTTCACGAGGAGTAACAGGCGAAAGTAAGTAAGTAAATAAGTTTGAGCGAGGCTGAAGTGACGCTGAGTGTGGACATCTATTGATTAGGACTAAATGAGGGTTATAAAGCAGTTATAATTCTCATTTACAGTTGATGGTTAAGGTTAAAAGTTATATTTCGGATTTTCATCAATAACTAACATTAGCTATGATGCCAAAATCTGTTTAGTCAAATGTATGGATGAATTTCGTGCCAAAATTCGTGACTCGTTATCTTATATCTTATTAGTTTGTACATAAATTATAGTCTCGCCACACTTAGATGACTTGAAAAGGTGGAGCTTATCCTCAGTCGAAGAGGGTTATAGATTTCAGGTTATCTGTTTCTAGTATCGATTTCCAGGTTGTTTTTATCTAAGTCTTGTATTATTACTGAATGTTGTCTATTGCTTTCTTTAGTTAATACACGTGCATTTGCTAGGTCGTTGGCTCACATTTTCTTTTGTACCTCTCTTTACAAGTTCACATCACTTACGTTACTCTGTAAACTTCCTTAGTATACAAAGTACTTTCTAGCTAGACGCAAACCACTACAAAGACTCAAATCTTTTCCATCGCTTATAATAAGCTCACAAGAACAGTTACAGAAAGCACAGCTTTATTCATTAGCATAGGTTTTGTATACATTAAGGCTTCCCTGCTTCAATTATGAAAAGTAACAATCAATCTATCTTGAATATACATTCAAGTTGTAATTACACAACAATCATACATTCGTTAATGGTTTTTAATAGTCATCATTTTCAATGTCGAAACTTGTTAAAGGGTATACAAGAAGGGCAGTGTATCCATAAGTGAACTATTTCTCTTTGAGATTTCCATTATTTAGCATCATGATAGATTGTAAACCATTCAGAACATTGCACAAGTTTAAAAAGTGGGATATTGATTAGAATATTTGTACAGTTGAAAAATACATGATGAAAACATTTGATCAAGTTATCGTGTCCCAATATACTCTCTTGATCGCTGTCAAAAATAGACAAGAGTGGAAAATAACTCTCTATGGATCAATGAAATATAGTCAAAAATTATCAGAAGGGGTTTTTTGAATATTGTAGTAATTTTGATGATTGAAATCACAAATCAATTGAAGCTAGACCACCATAGAATACCTGGAAGGCCGTTTCGTTCTATTGTGGGACTCCTCAGCAATGCGCATCCACGATCCCGTATCTCAACATTCGAACCCAGGACCTATCAGTCTCGCACGCGAACGCTTAACCTCTAGACCACTAAGCCAGCCTGTATCCAATGACACTAATGTCTAACTTCGTGAATGGATCATGCACTTTATGATTGTCACTTTCGTTTGAAATTTAGGTGCGTATATTATAGATCCACTTAATCATCTAGTTTAAATCAGGTAAACTATGTGATAATCATCAGTGCATTTGCATTTTTATATGAAGAACAGAAATTTTTCTCATTGTACTCAATTATGTTTAAATAATAGAACAATTATCAGAAAGGGGTTTTGTGGATATTATAGTAATTTAATAGTTGAATTTAGGATTCAATTAAAACTAAACAACCTTGGAAAACCTGGAAGCTCTGGAGGTATTTCCCATAGTTCTAGTGAAAAGCAGTGACCAGTGGAGTTCAACTGTGTCTGTTGTGAGATAGTAACTTACTGAACACAATGGTGGACGGTGGTTCAATTCCGTGGACTGGTTGAAGTTAGACATTAACACCGTTGGATATCGGTTCATTGGTCTAAAAGTTAGATGTTAGCACGTGAGACTGATAGGCCCTGGGTTGAAATCCCGCTTGCAGGACCGCAGATGCTCACTGTTCAGGAGTCCCACACTTAGATGAAACGGCTCTCCTGTGCTTCTAGGTTTTCTATGATGGTCTACCTTTAGTCGACCCATGAATTCAACTATTAAATGGAACAAGTGTTATCAGTTGAATTTTTACTTGTATCTACAAGAAAATGCACTCTTTAAGAATTAAAATTATCAAATTGTATTAGATAATTAGCATCTGGAAGTATTAAACGGTTATTCTCTCCACATATGAAACTTTCCAGTAATTCACATTAACAAACTCCAGTGTGAACTTTTGACCTCTAAACTACTGAGCTGTGACCTAATAGTTTTCAAGTCTAACTCTATTCATTCACAAAGCAAGTGTTTATCGTACCAACCATTTTCAGTCATTTTCCGATCATTCATTAGATAACTTCTTTATATTCGAGTGTTATTCTAAACGTTAATCTTTACTATATTCGTTTTGTTTTTCATATATTTTACGCTATAAGACCCTCTTCATACCAGATAATTGAGGAGAACTCCAAACATTTGAAATGAAATCTATATTAAACAACATATAACCAAAAATTGTAGATAACTACATTTTGAAAACTGAATACCTATTTCAATAGTTGAGATGATGAGTCAATTGAAGCTAGATCATCATAGAAAACCTGGAAACACTAGACGATTGTTTTGTCCTATTGTGGGACTCCCCAGTACTTTCAGGTTTTCCACAATAGTCCAGCTTCAATTGACTCATCATCTCAACTATTGAAATTACTACAACTTCCACAAAACCCCTTTCTGATATGAATACCTATTGTAAAACACAAAAAAAAAAACAAAAAAACAAAACAAAACAAATAAATTTAAGAAACAATTCTCATAAGTATAGACGTCAGGAGAATATTTATACATATGTACTTGTATATGGGGCAGTCCCTAAAATGATCTGGGTTATTATTATTTTTGTTTTTGTTTTTTAATTCTCTATATCATTATCATTTTTGAGGTGGGTGTAGTGGTGGTGGTGGTGGTGAATGGGACGGGATCGGATAGAATGGGGTGGGGTGGTAAAATAAGAATAAATGATTTATTACATGATACCCATATGAGGGGTAACCAATTAATTTCCTCATACATATATATAATGGGGTTTTTAATAAAGAATAATAATAAATACATAGACAATAATAGTAATCATATTCGTATGAATTACCTTCAAGTTTTGTATTCAGTCGTCAGTTTAGGTGTAAATTTATGGATTAAGTAGTTGGTCATTTGGTGTGTTGTTTGTCTATTCTAGTATATATATATATATATATATATATATATATATATATATATATATATATATATACATGGATATTAATACTATAACCATTATTTATATTTACATAGATTCCAATAGAATATATATACATATATATTGATATAACATATGGAGACGTTTAAATGGGAATACATTTTAAAGGGGGGGGTAGAAACTAGAAAAAGTGTGTTTGGTTTTTGTTTCTTTTTTTCCGTTTTTTTTGTTTTTTTTGCGACAATTATGTTCAGTATTATTGATTTATGTGTATTCATCCAAATGATAACTCATAAATCTCTAAATAAACAAAAAAAGAAGAAAAAAGAAAGGAAGAAAGAAAGAAACTCATTTCGAGAGGAATAGGTTAGATAGAAGATGAATTAAGGTGAATGTTTCAAAATGTAAGTAAAATTTTGATTTAGATCTCTGAAAATATTATAATAAGATAGACTGAATGAAAGAGTTCTGAACAAGTGTTTGATCATAATTTTAAAAGAATGTTCAGTAGTATACACTCATTGACTTTAAATGGTACAGAGGAGAATGGGAAGAATCAGTTCTCCATCTCTAAATGCTCTCACATGGCCACGTGCATACCACTACTTCCATGGAAGTTCTACTCACTGCCTTCTTGTGGCATTACTATTGTTTACGAAAGTGAGAGGATGAAAAGCGAATATTCGAGGCTTTAACCGAGTTGGTGGAGATGGAGAGTCCACCTTGGGGGCGTTTGGAAAACCCTGATTCCAAACCAATAGTGCACATGGGTTTCAGTATCTTGAACGTAAAAATGGTGTATGAACCAATAGTTGGTCACCGGCTACCATGAAACTGCTTTGTCGATCGGACATTCAGATCAAAGGCTTCGGGTGTGGCCCCCTACGAAACCATCTTGTTCGGTTTGGGATCCTGGGTAGTATACCGGCCCTCACACAAATCGAATGATTTATGTGGTGCATATCTATTTGGTGCCTCTTTGTACCAATGTTTATGTGTTTAAATAAATAATAAATAAAAACTTTCATTGATAAGAATTATACCTAGCGATATAAAAGCAATAGTGTTACCACTTAGTTATTACTTATACCTACTACTTCTCGTGGAAGAGTATAGGTCGCCAACCAAAATTCTCTATTCAGTTCTGTCCTCGACAATCCTTTCCAGTTGTTTCCAATTGCTATTCATCCTTTTATTGTCTGCTTCCAATTCCCGACTCAGTATGGTCCTCTTTTCTGTTCTATTTAAGGACTCCAAGTTGATACTTGCCTTGTGATGAAGTATAGTGGTTTCCACAATGTTTTTTTCCTATCCACCTTCAATGTCTTTTTCTAAATTCCGTTTCACTACTTAGATTACTGAGATGATATTTACTTATTCATATTTCCAAGTTCAACCGATTCAATCAACCTTAATTTTTCATTAAAGATTGGGTTTTCAAATGCGACTGATAGAAGGCGCGCTAGGTAGTACTTATTTACTTACTTACTTAAGCCTCTTACTCCTAATGGAGCATAGATCGCTGACCAGCGTTCTTGAACCCACTCTGTCCTGGGCTAAGTAGTAATTTTTATAATATTTATGATACTGGATTTGTTTTGTTTTGTTTTTCATATAGGTATATCTGCATAATATCTTTGTTTAATGAGGTACCAACTTATTAAGTCTCATGATTAAGCGCATTAGACATTTGGAAGTATGAGTTAGTTTCTAATCAGTGTGTTGCATTCTAGGATCCTACTCTATCTCTCGCTCTCCCTTGTTAATATTGAAGGCTACTGTTGTGAAAGCCGCAGCTATATTGGTTATCTTCACCTTCATATCCAAAGTGGCCACTGTAATCCTTAATACTCCTGTTATAAATAAAGCATCCTATGATTGATCGAATCGCTCTTTTTAAAGAAGCGATAACAGAAATACACTAATAAATGTTATTCTTAACTAAAATGAATCTGAAACGTTCAGGTAGTACTGATCATTAGTGCTGTTTATAAACACAGATGATGATAGCTAACCCTGCAATCCAGAATGCCCATTTCATCCCATTTGAGCAGATTGAGTTGACGACTTCTCAATATGAAGGAACTCGCTTATAATTCTTGTCACTCAATAGTAACATCAATGTAATCCATACAAGATACTCATATATTAAATGTGACTGTTCAATTGTAGTCATAATCATCACCGGGAATATTCAAAATCTTATTTCTTTATAAATAAGCGTAAATTGTTTTGGTCTCATGAACGAATGTCTAAAGAAGTATTCAGGCTCGTTATAAGTAAAGATAGATGATGGCTAACAGTGGAATCTAGAAAACACGTTTCATCCTATTTAAGACTCGTCAGATGAATGTACTTGAATCAAAGAGTTGATATCTACTCCGTGATTTGAAATCTGAGATGCAAGTAAATCCATCTGACGAGTTCCAAATAGGCCAAAACGTAAGTTCTGGATCCCACTTCAAGCTATCGTTCATTTCTTCGTATCTTGCCTGTGATTTAAGTCAATATCAAGGCAATCTTCACAAGATGCACATATACCAATAAGAGACTGATCTATTGATCAGTCCTAAACGTCAAAGGGAAGATTTAAATAAACAATGCAAAATGAATTATTCAAGCTCGTGTATATTCATAGGTTTGAATAACTTCAAATGTACAATGTACATTGCCTAAAAATTGTGATGTATATTATAATTTTTCCCTGTTTAAAATGTATCATCTCAAAGGTAGTTACTAGCTGAAATTCTCTATTGAGGAGGACACATTGGTTTAATTTCACTTACAGCTATTGTTGTGTATGGGAACACAAATAGAAACAATCGAATATATTTAAGCACACGCGCGAAACCGAAATGTCTTGGGTTCGAATCTCGCGAAGTAGGAACGTGGGTGTGCACTACTGAGGAGTCGCACAGTAGGACGAAACGGCTGTCTCAGTGCTTACAGGTTTTTCATGATGGTATAACATTAATTGATTTATAATCTCAACTATTAAAACTACTACGATGTCCAAAAAAACCCCTTTTGATACAATAGAATTACAGAATCACTTAGTAAAATCTAAGAACCATAAAGTAAATACTTCATTTGCAAAATATCAAATCAATCATCTCAGACATTATTATTCCTGAATTTCTATACCAATTACATTTTGTTTCTATTCTTTGTTTCTCGATCTTCTCGACTTCTTATTGTTAGACATTCTATTCCTGACTAGGATTATATACTACTTATATCGTTATGAGTAGCACATTCTACACATATTTTTGAAGTTTATTCAATCTAAATTGTTTTGCTTGTATCTTCCCATTGAGTTTTTAAAACTGTAATTGATCAATCTGTTGTTGGCATATATACATACTGTGCGTATGCCTTGATATTGCCTTAATTCACAAACTATTATAAACAAAGATGGATAGTAGCTAGCAGTGGAATCCAGTTTGACGCGCGTTTCGTCCAATTTGGGACTTGTCATCTGTACGTACCTGCATCTCAGAGTTGATGTTTACTTTGGAACTCGAACTCAGTACCATTCGCTTCAAACTTCATCACGTTATCTACTCAATGAGAAGATACAAACAAAACAATACCAAGTGAATTTAAATTCACCCTATTGCAAAAGCAAGTAGCTATCATGACTCAATAGCCAAGTGAATAGCGCGATGGTGTTAACAACGAATAGTACTGAGTTCAAGTCCCAGAATGAACATCAACTCGGACAAATAAGTACATCCAGCTGATGAATCCTAAATAGGACAAAACGCGTGTCAAATTGGATTCCACTACTAGCCACTACTTACTTACTTACTTAAGCCTGTTACTCCCAATGGAGCATAGGCCGCCGACCAGCATTCTCCAACCCACTCTGTCCTGGGCCTTCTTTTCTAGTTCCATCCAATTCATGTTCATTTTTCTCATGTCTATCTCCATTTCCCGGAGTAATGTGTTCTTTGGTCTTCCACTTCTCCTTCGGCCTTCAGGATTCCATGTGCGGGCTTGTGTTGTGACGCAGTTGGGTGCCCTCCTCAATGTGTGTCCTATCCATTTCCAACGCTTCTTCCTGATTTCTTCCTCCATTGGGATCTGATTTGTTCTCTCCCACAGTAGGTTGTTGCTTATAGTGTCCGGCCAGCGGATCTGAAGTATTTTGCGTAGACAACTGTTAATAAACACTTGTATCTTTTGGACGATGGATTTCGTAGTTTTCCAGGTTTCCGCCCCATACAGTAGAACTGTCTTGACATTTGTGTTGAAAATTATGACTTTGGTGTTGGTTGCTAATTGTTTTGAGTTCCAGATATTCTTCAGTTGTAAATATGCTGCTCTTGCTTTTCCAATCCGTGCCTTCACATCTGCATCAGATCCACCGTGTTCATCGATGATACTGCCCAAATATGTAAAGGTTTTTACATCTTCCAAAGCTTCTCCGTCAATTGTGATTGGATTGGTACATGCTGTGTTGTATCGAAGAATCTTGCTTTTCCCTTTGTGTATATTGAGACCTATTGCTGCTGAGGCTGCAGCTACACTGGTTGTCTTTTCCTGCATTTGTTGTTGCGTATGCGATAGAAGAGCCAGATCATCTGCGAAGTCTAGATCATCCAATTGCATCCTAGCTATCCACTGTATCCCTTGCTTCCCTTCAGATGTTGATGTTTTCATGATCCAGTCGATCACCAGGAGAAAGAGAAAGGACTACTAGCCACTAACCATATTTTATTCAATCTAACTTAAAAGTTATACATCAGTTTTATTTTTTATATGAGAAATATTATATAAATTCAATCCTAAATGGTAACTAAGCAATTTATTTACAAAGTGATTTATTAATTACACTTTACAGTTTACATAATTTTTGTTTAGATGACACCATTACAAAAAATACCAATCAACTATATTGAACTATTTATAAAGAAATACTTTTAATCACTAAGTGAATTTTCTTTTTATAATAATAAATAATAAGACGCCAAGTTTGTGTTTGTTTGTTTGTTTGTTCTTTTTCTTGTGTGTTTTTTTCTTCTTCTTTGCTTTCTAAAATACAATAAACTTAATAATCTTGCTTATAGTTGACTGGAACTAGAATAATTATCAAACAAAGAAAGAACACCAATACATATAAAGAAATGTATTGAAGAAATAGAGAATTCAAGAGATTTATCATGTGAATAAAACATGAAAACAAATTGATTTATATAAGTATGTGGGCTATAATACTGTTTGGTTATCCAGACCGAATCAGGTAGTTTTCTTAAGAGGCCACATCCAAAGCTTTCAATCTAAAGGTTTGATCTACAAAACAGTGGAGAAACGCTAAATGATTTAGTCCCATGGTAGTGGATGATCAATAATTGTTTCATACACTATTTTTTTATTCAGGATACTGAAACCCATATGTACCATTGGTTTGAAATTTGTGTTTTTCAACTACCCTAAATGAACCCTCCGAGTCCACCAACTCGATTTAAGAATGGGTCATTTACTTTTCGTTCTCTTAATTCCTTAAACAACAGTAATGCTGTGAGAAGGCAGTGATTAGGACTTCCCTGGCAGTGGTTATTTTGTTTTTCTTTCTAAAATACGATATACATAATAATCTTGCTCATATTTTGCTGGAACTAGAATAATTATCAAACAAAGAAAGAACACCAATACATATAGAATAATCTATTGGAGAAATAGAGAATTCAAGAGATTTATCATGTGAATAGAGCATGAAAACAAGTTGATTTATATATACTTATAAATGGAATGAATTAAATTATTGTTATGATACTAAATGAATTCGTTGTATCTAATTATGACATTACTCTTTAGAAAATAAGTACAATGTATTGAACTACTCGTTAGTAGATGATTGCATATTGCGTAAAACTATTACTACGGTAATTTTATTATATATGTAATGGCTTAGCTTCAATCACCCTTGTAACCGTTATTATATACATCTCAACAGTGTTTGAAATACAAAGGTAATAAGAAGTGAGAACTAATATGCCAAAACGCTATTTAGCCAAATGGATGAATGAATTTCGCGCCAAAATCCGAGACCTTTTATCTTATACGCTTCACCATTCGACCACTGAGCCGGCCGATATACAACGGTGTTAATGTCTAACTTTAACTAATCCATGAAATTGCGCCGCCGTACGCCATAGTGTTCAGTAAGCTGATACCTCACAACGGACGTGGTTGAACTACACTGGTCACGGCTTCTCACTAGAATTCCAGGAAATACCTCTTGAAGCCAGTCACTAGTGGGCATATGTCGATTATTATCAGAAGGGGTTTTGTGGAGATTTTAGTAATCTCAATAGTTAAAATCATGATTTAATTGAAGCTAGACCACCATGGAAAACCTGGAAGGACTGGATGGCCGTTTCATTCTATTTTGGGATTCTTCAGCAGTGCACATCCACGATCCCGACCCCAGCTGAGGAGTCCCATACTAGGACGAAACGACCGTCCATGGCTTCCAGGTTTTCCATGATGATCTAGCTTCAAATAACTCATGATTTCACCCATTGAAATTATTAAAATCTCCACGAAACCCCTTCTCAAAATAACTAACAATAAATATTATTACTATGGTGAGGAAGGTTTGTATCTCAGGTGGATGATTTCGATGACGTTTTTGTTGTCTGAACTGAATGGTTTGGTCGTGGAGATTTTATCGTTTGTCTGAACAACATCATCAGCAAAAACTTTAGGTAGAAGTGTTGGTGATGTCTTTCAAAACAACAATCAAATCTTCACGAGCAAACCATTCAGCTTAGAGAATAAAACTTCATCAAAAACATTGTTGCCATAAAAAAAATATTAAAAAAAGTTAATAAAGAAATTCTTATTTTCTCTTTTAGTTTTTTATAACCCTATAAACTATTCCCATTTATAATTTCATTCCTTATTCTACATTATATACTGTAGTGGCTTTGCTTCGTTAACCAATCACCTTTGTAACCGTTACTATATCAATATTAACAGTGTTCGATATTAAAAGGCAATGCGAATGGACAGCTATAATTTATTATCGGATAGCACAGATCACAAAGCTATAAGCATATCGAATGGATTCGAAGCGGAGAGGCAAATATATATGTATGCTAGCAAATGTAGAGGCAAATTTATAGTCAAATTGCATAAGGGCACATTAATGCAAAGTAAATGCTAATAATAGAATTTGCATACATATTTCGATGGGGAAGAGAATGGATCATTGAGTGATATTTAAGCAATCAAAGTTTTAGCTAGAGTCTGTTATGTGATCAAGTGTACACGTTTATACAGATATGATAGTGATCATAAGAGTACGAAGAAATCTTTGAGCTATTGGTTCACAGGTGAAATAATTCATTCTTGAAATTTTATAGACCCTCCGTGTCCACCAACCCGGTTAAAGAGCCGGACATCTGCTTTTCATCCTCTAAATTTCATAAACAACAGTAATGCCACGAGAAGGCGGTGGGTAGGATTTCTTTGGCAGTGGTTTTATGCACGTGGCTATGTGAGAGCATTTGAAAATGGAACTAACTCTCTCCACCCTCGGTCGTTCTAGGTCATTGTGGTGCAATTCATCATGGTAGTCAACATTCCAACGAACCATTTGAAATGTCAAATATATGAACTATTAAATTCACCTGGTGTAGTTTTACTTGTAACTTCCCATTGATGTTTAGGACTGCAATTGATCAGTCTCATGTTGGCATATACGCATACTGTGCGAATTGCCTCAATATAGCCTTTAATCACAAGCTTTTTTACGCAAAGATGGATAGTGGCTAGCAGTAGAATCCAGTTTGACGCTCATTTCGTCCTATTTGTAGTGAACAAGAACGCGAGTAGTGACAACCGAATTTATTTGACACGAAACCACAGAGCATCTCACTAAAATCTGAGAAACATATAGTCAATAGTTAATTTGCAAAATATCAGTCCATTGTCTCAGATTTCACTGGTCATGCATTTTCATACCAATTGCGTTCCGTTCCCGTTCTTTCCTTATCGATCTTCTACTGCAATATGTTCTATGCCTGACCACGGTTATATATTATTTATGTGGATATAAGTAACCCACACCACACCATTAATATTGATCACAATGACTTCAAGGTATCGTGTTCGTCGTGAGATGTAGTTTACATTCATTTTGCCATTCATGAAAATTTCCAAACTGGAAAGAGACGCCCAATATAACATCCCAAATTTTATTAATCAGAGTAGTTTTCTCGGATTTGAATTTATGACACATATTTTCATCCAGGTAATGAGGTACAAACGCAATTCACCATAATTTATGCATTACAACAAGTAAAAAGAGAAGTAGATGGAAGTAATAAACTTGGATTTATACTATTATTTCAAAATGGTCGAAGATATAATGATGATTCATGAATAAAGGAAATACACACATACATACATACATACATACATACATACATACATACATACATACTTACTTACTTACTTACTTACTTACTTACTTACTTACTTACTTACTTACTTACCTACTTACGCTTGCTGCCTCTCGTTGAGAAGCATAGTTTTCCAGCCAAAATTCTCCATCCAACTCTGTCCTGTACATCATCATCATCATCATCATCATCATCATCATCATCATCATCATCATCATCATCATCATCATCATCATCATCATCATCATCATCATCATCATCATCATCATCATCATCATCATCATCATCATCATCATCATCATCATCATCATCATCATCATCATCATCATCATCATCATCATCATCATCATCATCATCATCATCATCATCATCATCATCAATATATTCATTTCACTTCTTCAACATGGAAATAATGAAAATTTTCAACTGAATTACTTTACGTTTGTAGAGAGAAAAAAATACTAATCTAAATGAGAGCAATCAATTAATTACCCTTTTTTTATTTTTCTTTCTTCTTTGGTTTCTGGTTTCTTCTAATTTTCTCTTTTTTGAAGATTTCTTCTAGACTTTGTTGTTTGTTTTCCTTGTTGTTGTCGTCATCGTCGTTGTGGTTGTTGTTATCGTTGTTATTGTTGTTCTTGTCGTTGTTGTGATTGTTGTCGTTGTCGTCGTTGTTATGGTTGTAGTTGTGGTTGTCGTTGTTGTTCTTGTCGTTGTTGTGGCTGCTGTCGTCGTCGTTGTCGTTGTTGTCGTTGTCGTTGTGTTTGTTGTTGTTATTACCAACTTAGTATAATTCCCATGTAAAGTAATTATTTATATAAATAGATTTGTTTATTTACAAAAAAATATTCATTTACACTTTATATAAAATAAATGAAGTACAATGACACTTTGTGTATAATAATTATTTGTCATTTAGACATATTTTGGCGCCTATATACAAAATATATTATATAAACAAATAATGAATTTGAAAATAAATATATAAACAGAAAAGTACATAGAGATTTGTAGACTCCCCCTCCTCTCATTTTTGTTATGTGTGTGTGTGTGTATGGATAGATGGAGGAGGGATGTGGTGGAAAAGGCTGAGGAGAATAGGATCAACTGAATTTGTAAATGGTAAGTTGTTTCTTCCTTTTTTCTTTATTGTTTTGATAATACAAATAAATATACATCAATACATGAAGTTAGAAAAAAAGAAAAAAAGAAAACGAATTTGATGGATGGGTTTTTAATCTTTAATATTAAGAAATCAAAAATCATGGCCGAATATTTATAATATAAGACAATGGAATAGAATGATCTTGTTAAAAAAATATAAAGGGATAATCGGTGAGACTATAATATATGGACAACCTTTGAGTAATGCTAGAATGAACTTGAGGGTGTTCACCTAATAACTAGGTCCAGCGTTTCCTGTCGACTACCTTCAATCACCAATCAATCTCAATATAGTACACTCAATGTCGAGTCACCTAGACTAGTGGCCACATTTCAAATTGATCGATAGCATTTGACACACATGACATTGATCACCACCCAGTGATCAATCAATTGTAATAACTAGGGACAAATGAAGGTTATCATCACTAAGTGACATTAGTTATAATACCAAAACTTTATTTAGCTAAATGGATGAATGAATTTCGCGCCAAAATCTAAGATCTGTTATCTTAAATCTGATTGGTCCATTCAATAAATTATAGCCTAGTTGGGATAATCTGTAATATCAAGTAATTCATAGTTGATTTTCATTATCTCATTTGAGTTTATTTAAGTTTAGAATGATAATGAATGAATACAAAAGTCATTAACTAGTTAATATCACCATGGATGAATATATATACATATATACATATATTAACGTTTCTATGATGTAAAAGTTATATGTTACATATTATTATAAACGATAGGGGTTTTAGGAAAGAGTTAGATATGATGAAGTGTTGATAGGACAAAAAAAAAATAATAAAGAGAACATGATGAAATTATTCATTGGAATAGGGACATAATTGAATTCTTGTTTAGTCACTATTAGACTAGAGAAGGGTGTAAAATGAACATTCTAGTATAAGTTAGTGTAGCAGTATTCGTGTGTGTGTATGTGAGAGAGAGAGATAGAGAGAGAGAGAGTAAGTGAGAGAGAGAAAAAGGGAATTTATGCGAGATGAAGTCATAAAAATAGATATGAAAAAGGTAGAAAGTTACCTGCAAAGTTACCTCCAAAATAAAACAAATACATAAAATAAATGAATGGAATGAAAATAGAACTTTTTGATTTGTTTATTGTAAATGGCGCAAAATAACATTCAAATTAGAAATAGACAAATAAACAATTTAATAAATATCAGAAGGGGTTTTTATGAATATTATAGTAATTTCAATAGTTGAGATCATAAGTCAATTGAAGTTAGACTGTCATGAAAAACCTGAAAGCATTGGATGATTTAGTGGTCTAGAGGTTAAACGTTGGCGCACCAGATCGATAGATCCTGGATTCATGGATGCGCACTGCTGAGAAATCCCACAATAGGACGAGACGACTATCTAGTACTTCTAGGTTTTCCATTGTGGTCTAGCTTCAACTGACTCATTATCTCAAATATTAAAATTCAATAAATATTGTAAAGACAAATTGTTATGCAATATCATTGTTAATTACTTATTTACTCTTGTTACTCCCAATGGAGCATTGGCCACAGACAAGCATACTCCAACCCACTCTGTCCTAAGCCTTCCTTTCCAGTTCTATTCAATTTTTGTTCATTTTGCTCATATCTGTATCCATTTCTCAGTGTAATGTGTTCTTTGGTCTAGAGTACCTCCAAGGGCTAATTCTGGTCCTAATCCCGGATAATGGATGGGTTAGGCATGGGGTTAGTAATCCCATCCCGTAGAAAACTAACTCGCTAAAAAGACGCCAACCAGAAAAATTAGAGTGATGCTAGAAGCTGACTGATTTTCTCTTTAAGTTAGACGATAGTTACTTCAATAGTCTGCTTACATTCAAATACCAATATCAGTCACTTGATTGACCTTAACTTGATCACAGTGAAAAATTGAACGACTTTTCTCAGATCAATCTATTTACAATACAATTTACAAAAATGAAAAACTGGTTAGGACTCATCAGTTAATGATGGAAACTAACTAGAATGCTTGATTACATACGGATCATAAATAGTGAATGATAATACGATCAGTCTAACCATTAGCAAATGACATATTAACATTCATACATTCAACCTAGAGGTAACGTGACTTATCTGAGCTAAAGTAAGATTATTAGCTTTCGCAATGATTATAGTTTACACTGACCGAAAATATAAATAGTGATATATTAAATGCTTCAATATGTATTGTATATTGACAAGCTTATTGCTAAAAGTTTTCCGGTGACTTCACTTGATATTGTTTACTTGAATCTTCCCATTGATGTTTAGGATTGATCAGTTAATCAGCCTCTTATTGGCATATATACATCCCGTGCGGATTGCCTCGATATTGACCTAATTCACTAGCATTATAAGCAAGAACGGATTGTGGTTAGCAGTGGAATCCAGGATGTGCGTTTTGTTATATTTCAGACTCGTCAGCTAAATGTGCCTGCATCTCAGAGTTGATGTTCATTCCACAACTCAAACCTAGTACCGTTCGCTTCAAACTCCATCATGTTATCCACTTAGCTACAGAGATCTAATAGCCACATGCTTGTACGATATGGGTGCATATATTTCAACAAGTTACTGATCAATTGCAATCTTAAATAACAGTAGAAAGATACAAGTAAAATAACACTAAGTGAATTTACATAATGTTATTAATGTTAATAATATTGCCCCCCCCCCAAAAAAAAACAACCAAACTATTCATCTAACGCAATATAATAATATATACAAACAACCATAATTTTGACTTTATTTAATATGAAAATAACAATATACTACTGAGTTATAAATCATATTAATGTTAATCACAATGAGACTATAATTTATGGACAACATTTGAGCAACACTAGACTGACCTTGAGAGTGTCCATCTACTAATAACTAAGACTAAATGATGGTTCCGAACCATCGTGAGGAATTAGAATTATGCTCTACAGTTACGAACTGACATTGAAACTTGATCGATAGCATTCGATCGGAACTAATAAGGACTTGACACACATGACATTGATCACCACCTTGTGATCAACCAATTGTGATTACATCTCAGTCTTACAGGAGTTCGATCACGGCCCGGATAATTCACTGGTAACGTTTCTGACTATGAAGCTGAGTGAGACGGAATCGATGCCGTCAGGGAGAATCAGTTCCCACAAGATGATAGGTACACGTTGTTGTTGAATGCCAAGTAACACGAAATCTCGGTCCAGCGTTTCCTGTTGAAATGTTTATATTGAACAGGGTTTTTTTGTTTTGTTTTGTTTTAATGTATTTCTATTTTTTTCTTTTCTTTATTTTTCTGATATGTCACATATGATTTTAAATAAACAAACTAAAATTAATGTTAATCATAATAATAAACATCTTTCAAGGAATGTAAACAATCAAAGTTGTTGTACATATGCATTCAATTCTCTTGTATTTCTTAATTCTCACTTTAAACGAATTCAAATTTATCAATATTGAAGAGAATGGCGCCAAAATTTAGTATTCTTATGTGTGTGTTGTTTATGTTTCCCTCTCACTCTCCCTCTGTGTGTGTGTCATGTGTGTGTGTATAGGTGGGTAAACAATCCAGATCTGTATACATAAATACAAGTGTATAATGATGAATTGGTTAGTTTAAATACTTCAAATAACAAGTTAATGTTATTATGTTCAATGATAGACGGTGACATTGTTTTAAGTAATAGATTTATAAAAGAAAAACATTTTATGATCCTTGATTGATCTGTATTCATTGTGTTAAATAGTATAGTTTATTTGATTGTTGTTGAGAAAAATGGAGAGACTATAATTTATGAATGAATCAATCAGATTTAGGATGATTATTTACTTCTTTACGCTTGTTACTCTCAATGGTGCATAGGCCGATAACCGGAATTCTCCAACACACTCTATCCTGAGCCTTTTTTTCTAGTTTCATCCAATTCTTGTTCATTCTTCTCATGTCTGTCTCCATTTCTCGATGTAATGTGTTTTTTGGTCTTCCTCTTTTCCTGTGACCTTGAGGATTCTTTGTGAGGGCTTACTTTGTGACTCAGTTGGTTGCTTTCCTCAATGTCTATCCTATACACTTCTAACGATTCTTCCCCATTCCTTCCTCCACTGGAATCTGGTTTGTTCTCTCCTACATTAGGTTGCTGCTGATAGTGTCTGGTCAACGGATCCGTAGTATTTTGCGTAGACAGCTGTTAGGATGAAAGAACTCGGATTTTGGCGCAAAATTCATTCACCCAATTATCTAAATAGCGTCCTGGCATTTTTAGCTTATGACAGCTCGTGATGAGAACCATAAGTCTAATTCCTAACATTAACCATCAACTGTAAATCATAATCCTTAGTCTTCATACTACATTGTAACCCTAATTTAGTCGTAGTAAGTAGGTCAATTTAGCGTCTCTGAACAGTCGTCCATAATTTATAGTCTCACCAAAAATATCATTCATTTGTGTAATTCATTTCAATAGTTGAATTCATGAGTTGACGTAAGCTAGATCAACATTAAAATCCTAGAAGCACTGGACGGCGCTCTATATGCGGTAGCACAACCATACATGAATCAATTGAAGTTAAACATTAACACCGTTACATTCCAATCGACTTAGTGTTTCAGAGGTTAAGCTTTCGAGAGCAATACTAAAGATCCTGGGTTCGAATCCCCTTGGTGCGGGATCGTAATTGCGTACTGTTGAGGAATCCTGTACTAGGACAAAACTGTCATTCAGTGTTTTCAGGTTTTCAATAGTGGTCTAGCTTACATTAACTCATGAATTCAACTATTAAAATTACTTCAATCACCACTAACCCTATTCTAATCATAATTCATTAACAATTGATTATTGCGAAACATTATGATATCATTAATGATAACCTATGACTGGATAATTTCAAGGGAATTAAAGTTCAATCTTCATTTAATCTTAAATAAGTGTTATGAGAAAGCTCAATAATAAAGAATATAACATAAAATGATAACTTGAAACTTTGATAAGATAAGAATCCGATAGCAATAACACTTATATAATATAGACAATAAGATAAGTTACAATAAAACAATAGATCATTTGAAAATCTAGCCAACATCAAGGTCAGAATTTTTAATACAAATGTTAAGACAGTTCTACTGGAAGTGGGGCGGAAACTTGGAGAACTACCAAAGCCATTATCAAAGAGATGCAAGTGTTTATTAACAGATGTCTACGCAAAATACTTCGGATCCGTTGACCAGACACTATCATCAGCAACCTACTGTGGGAGCGAACAAACCAGATTTCAGTGGGAGGAGAATTCTGGTTATCAGCCTATGGTCAATTGGGAGTAACAGGCGAAAGTAATGTAAAAAAACATCTGATAATCATGTTTACCTTGGTTGAAACAAATTTCCTTTCATAGTATGAAATTTCTAATCAAAGTCGTGCATAACGCACTGTGAAAAATAGTTTCAGACAGCAACCAAACATGTAGATCGGTGAATTTTGAATCAGCGTACTGAATGTATCATGTTATCTATTGGAAATTAAGGTCTTTGGTTCAATCCACTATGTGGTTTAGGTTTTACACAGCTAAGGAATAGGAAAACAGGATAACACTTTATTAAAATCCTTCTTGATTGTTGATTGACATTATAAGTCTAAACATATAAGGTGCCTATGAAAATGTTGGAAAAATCACATACAGTCCCAAAGTTAAGCGGTGTGTGATAAATTATAAACGAAACAGACGATTGGAAGAAGTCGACAATGTACCTATAAGAGATCGAAACCTTTTGTTGCTTGCTGGTTTAAGGAGTACAAGTGTACGAATGACCTATGATTTTTCTACATTATAATTCGGCTTGGCGGCTCGATAGTAAAATACAGGAATTTTATTGCTGAAAACGATCTCCATTTCTGATACATTAATTCCATTTTTGAGTCTCGTATATTATGAAGAGGTTAGATTGAGTATTAATCAGATATGTAGGTCACCAACACAGATGATCGATGGTTGCGTGTCTACTGGAGTTGGACGATAATGGTATAATCTCCTAGCTTACATCGAAGTCACACCTAACCATTAATAGCTAACGTGGATTACCCTCTCGTGGTATCTATGTATTGCGGCTACTTTGATGACATCACAAAAAAATGTAATAACTAAAACAGATTACGGAAACAGGGTGAGATCAATCCATGACGTGACATTATGTGATGCACGTTAGTTGTCCTTGAGATTGAAAGGGAACAATAAACTGTTATACATTCAATGAACTCCCACCGGATGGTTTGACTAAGGGTTCAGTGGTATTTCACTGGGACAAGAGATGTTTGCTGTAAGAGAATTTTAATGAAATTCAATAACTTTCACAACCCCTTACTGACAATCATCATATGCTCGCTAGAGACTAATATTGAGAGGAAATTTCCAAAGTTTTAGTGAGAAGCCATAACCAAGTGGAAACAAATGGAAACGATTACCCAGGATAGGGTTGGATCGAGAATGTTGATGGTCGGCCTATGCTCCTCCACGAGGAGTAACAGGTGTAAGTAAATATATTTATGATTAACTATCATTAGTCTAATATTGTTTATTATAATAATTTCTACATGTTACTGATGTAATGGATCATGTGATAATAGGACTAGTGAATTGCCAACAAATATCTGCCAACTGAACTATTTTACACACAATTTGGTTAAACTAGAATTGTAAAGCTACAAGTTGTGTAAAAAAGCATCACATACAACAAAATTTAATGAATATGTGGTGGTGCATGCTACTTACATCAACAAACATGAGTAGTATGTAAAACCAGTCTGAAGTGGATTGCCTATCAAAAGTGGGTTGAGAATATTGAACTGAACAAAACAGCCAGAGAAGCAAAAAGGAATTAGGAATTGGAAGAATCATGAAGGATGTAAAGGACAACTGATGGAAGATGTGCAAATGAAGTATTCAGTGTGTAGTTTTTACATTTTTTTATAAAGAACTCTGTAATTATGCACCCACCAAATGTTCGTTCACAGCATATATAAGATGAGATTAATTCAACTTCTGACTTAGAATCGTTAGGTAAAACTGTAAAATTCTTGAATTGCTTTGCAGAACAGTTTTACTACTAACAAGTAGCTTAAACTTTTATTGTAAAATATACTTCGTACAGAGATTGACATGAGGATCCAGTTACAACTGGGAGAGACACTAATTTATGGACGACCTTTGAACGGATCTTAATTGACCTTGAGAACATTAGCCAATCAGAAAATAGTAAGTATAGAGTAAACATGTATTATACAAAACCAAAGGAATAAAGTGGATACACTTCTTATACGTGGTTCAAAAAATTGCCAAGGTTAGAAAGAGGTTCAGAGGTTCTAAAATCGTAATACATACGGCTACAGAATAGTCGACCTCTGGAGCCAATGATCAACTCTCAAAAACTCTTTCAGCCTCGACCACATAGTTTCAATATTGGTAATGTGCACTCTGGTTGTTGAGTACACAAAGTGCTACTAGTGGATAACGACACGATGCACATAACCAAGCCTATGTAGGAGTCTGTACGCTCTCCAAACATCCGTATATATTGCAGTATCTGGCTGCAACCAGTGTTACTGGTGCTTTTATTATCCGGTTCGCAATAATCGTCGTAATTTACCTTAGTTAGGAATTATATATGGGGTTTTCATCACGAACTGACATCAGTTATAATGCCATAAATCTATTTAGCCAAATAGATGAAAGACTTTCGCACCAAAATCCGAGATCTATTATCTTATACCTAATTGATTCATTCACAGATCATAGTCTCGCCGTTTTATTTGTTCTAGCCGCTCAATTATCACATTTTGTACAAAATTTTCTGTAAACCGATCGTACGTTAGCATCAAGCACTGAAGTTGGCGCCGTAACCTAGAATACATTAATGTCTCGCCTACAACCGTTTAGATTATTGAGAAATTGTACTCTTTTTACAACATATTGGAAATGTTAAGTTGGCTATAGTTTCCTATTTTGCGAATCAATTCGTTCGATGTGTTTTTCTTTAAATTTAAAAATGATAACAATTAATGAAGAAGTCGGTTTTAATTATGAAGATTTAATCATCATTCGAGTCAATATCATCAGCACAAATCTCACATAAAACAGATCTCTATACATAAAACTGATGAGGTTAATGTCAACTGAACAAGAAATAAGAATTACTAACTTACATCTAAATTTCATACAGATAACGTTGTATAGAAGAACAATGAAAGCTTCACAAAGAAAGAGAATAAAACTTCAACAAAATCATCTATTTGAGATAAAAATCTTTTCTATCATCTCAATAATAACATTTGATATATCCTGGATTCGAATCTTGTGATCAGGATTGTGGAATGACACTGATGAGGAGTCCCGTAATAGGATGAAATGACCGTTCAGGGCTTCCAGGTTTTCCACAATGGTCTAGTTTCAATGGACTCATGATCTCAACTATTGAAAATACTACAAACACTACAAAACCCTTCCTTATACTAATAACATTTGAGATGAAAAGCTATACATTATATTAATTTAATAATTGAATTCATAAATCCATTAAAGTTAAACCACCATAGAAAATTAAGAAGTACTAGATGGCAATTTCATCCTAGTGTAGGACTCCTCAGAATTATGTATCCACGACCCCACCTCAGTTAGTCGGTGAGTCAGCTACAACGTAAAACCAAGCATATATATGCATCGGTTCAAGTTACCATACCCCATTAGCAAAACAAGATGAACACCGAATTCATAGAATTAGTGATATATAAAAAAAGTCTGCATATAAGGACATAGTTTAAAAAGAAAGAATTAGTTCGTAGAAAAAAAGATATGAAGCGACTTTAATCTCAATCCTACAGGAGGTCGGTCGCAGCCCGGATAGTTCAGTGGTAACGTCTCTCACTGTGAAGATGGGTGACATGGAATCGAATCCGTCAGGGAGCACCAGTTCCTTCAAGATTACAGGTACACCTTGTTGACGAGTGCCAAGTAACACGAAACTCGGGTCCAGCGTCTCCTGTTGACTACCTCCAACCACCATCTAACCTACATCATTATGATCAAGCCTAAGCTATGTCATTCAAAGTCTCCAACCATTGTTTACGATAATCATGTGAACCCTAATCAAGTAGTCTGCATTTACTAACATGGCTTACAATACCACCTAGTAAGATTCGAATACTTGATCTCTAAATCAACATTCAACATTATTCACATCTAACTTTATTATATATTGCAAATATATTTGTATTATTCAGTATATACAGTGCTCTTTTGAAGTAAAAAAAAGAAAAAAAGAAAAAAAAGAAGAAACTAAAAGAGAAGAAATCAAAATCTATCTGTTTACTCATCGATTTAATTATTTATTTATTTATGTATTTGTTTGTTTGTTTGTTTGTTTAGTAAATAAATATAACCCATAATATAGTAACACAAGAAATAAAAATATAAAAAATAAATAAATAAATAAATAAAGTTTTGATGATTAAACTAAGTAAATATTGATAAACATAAATCAATAAATAAACATGAACTTGACAATTAAAAAAAATAGAAAAAATAAACAAAACAACAACAACACCAACAACGAAAAGCACTAACAACAAAACAAATACACCTAATGTTCTCATCTATTAACATACAAACGTAAATAAATTACGTATATGAATAAAATTGGATAATGTTCATTTGTTCATAAATGAAATAGATAGTAGATAATGAAATATAATGTATTACCAATCATTTATAGTAATATATAACACCTTATCAGAACCCTCACCCTTCCCCCCCCTTATTACACTTTATTTTGTTTATTGTTTAAACAAAAAGGCTCAACAACAACAACAACAACAACAGCAACAAACAGAACCTACAAAGTCCAAAATCAATTTTTTTAAAAATGTTTATTTGTTTAAAACAGTAAAGTAAACTAGAATGATTGTTTAAATTATATACAATTACATAGATACATAAAAACATAATATTAGTTGCTAAGTTCATTTGTAAATATTTTATTAATAGTTAAGTTAATATTGTAAGTATATAGTGAATATATTTACTAACTTATTGTATTCATATAGTGGTTAAAGGTTCACGTGCGAGATTGATAGGTTTTGTGTTCGAATCTAGTGGAGTGATGGATCATGGATGCACATTATTGAGAAATCCCACAATATAGAATGAAACGGCTGTCTTATTGATTCCAGGTTATCCATAGTGGTCTAACTTTAAATGACTCATGATTTCAACTATTGAAATTATTATAATATCCACAAAACCATTTCCGGTATCAATATAACTTTATATTACTTAAATATATATATATAGTTACATAACTAAATGATTTTTAGCGTTTTTTTCTGGTTATTTATAAATTGTTGTCTACGCAAGATACTCACTAAACATTGGCCGGATATCATCAACAATAGCCTTCTGAGATAAAGAACAAACCAGCTTCCATATGAACAAGAAAATTAGGAAAATACGATAGAAATGGATACCACATACATTACGGAAATCACCAAACTGCATCGTGAAACAAGTGCTAACTTGAAATCCTGAATGGAAGTGGAAAAGAAGAAGATAAAAAAACACATAACGTCGGTAAATAGAAGCAGATATGAAAAGGATGTGTAACAACTGGAAAGATCTGTAAATTATTGCCCAAGGCAGGGTTAAATGGCCTGTGCTCCTCCACAAGGAGTAACAGGCGTAAGTAAGTAATTAAGTAGATAAATTCGAAGTTCTTAGTAAATTAAACTTAATGAATCAACTAAAGCTTTACTGAATGATATTGAACATTTCAATTGTTAAGATCATGAGTCAGTTGAAGCTAGACCACCATGGAAAACCTGGAAGCACTAGATGACCGTTTCGTCCTATTGTGAGACTCCTGAGCAGTGCGCATCCACGATCTTGCCCCATAGAATATTCGAACCCAACATCTAACAATTTCTCACGCGAGCGCTTAACCACCAAACCACTCGGCCGGCATCCAATGATTAATTTAATGTCTAACTTCAACTAATCCACGAAATTGAGCGACACATCCACCATTGTCTTCATCAGTGAGTTACTATCTCACAACAGACCCTGTTGAACTCCACTGGTCACTACTTCTCACTAGAACTCCAGGATATACCTCTTGAAGCCAATCACTAATGAACATATGTTGATTAATATCAGAAGGAGATATTATTGTTTAAATAATCCTTTTTGTTTGATTATCAATGTTTTGTTATAATTTTTGCAATTTTCATTCTTTAATAAAATAAATAATGAATAATAACAGTTGACAATGGGTGGTCTTTTAAATAATGATCATATATCTATTTAGATTTACAGGTTATTCTTATAATCAGTAATATTACTGATAATTATTAATGTGGATCTATTTATATAGATATAGATAAATTAAAGTTTTTGTTTAATATAAATATATAATCTTTATTTCAGAATCCAGCCACCCAGATACCCAACCACCCTACCTATCTAACCACCCACACACACACATACACTCCATAATCCGTCTACCACCCTAAAATTTTCGTTTTCCTCCTGCTAACACCATCATCATCACCACCACCACCACCACTAGCAAAGCTACCACCACCACGTCTGTCAACAAAAGAAAATATAAATAAAACAAAATAATCTTTTTGTAAAAAAATTTAAATAAATAAATATTTAACATTTTGAATAGATACAATAACACCTTAGTTGATCCATTTGCTTGTTTGTTTGTTCAGTCTTTTTATTCTATTTAATAAAACAGATAAATACAAGGGAAAGGAATAGTGTAATAAATAACTGAGAAGGTAGTTATACGTAATTTACTGAATAATTATTTAACTGAGCCATTATTATTATTATTATTATTATTATTATTATTATTATTTGAATATTCAATGTTTACATAGAGACAAATAGTGACATTTTACAATGAATCCCTCTAGTCCATGTGTAATAATGTATACAAGTGTTTGTTGGGCGTGCGTGCGTGTGTGTTTGTGCGCACGTTCATATATACATATATATATATATATATGTGTATGTCTATATTGGTGTGTGTTAATGCTTAACACCTGGTTACTGTAAACATATTTTTGATTATTTCTTCTTTTTTTTCCGAAAAAAAATCATAAAAATATTTTGATAATTTTTGGTTTTTCAATTAAGAAAAAAATTATTATCTATTCTTATATTTATTTATAATTGAATATTGAATGATAAATATTCAATTATTTTAATGATAATCAGTTTATATAAACAGAATGAAGTTATCATGTGTTATCAATTGAAAATAGACCACCATAGATAACCTAAAAGTATTGGATGAAGGTTTTGTTCTAATATGGGAATCTTCAACAGTGCATATCCACGATCCCGAATCATGAGATTTAAATCTAAGATCTATTGGTGTTACGTGAGAGAGTTTAACCTGTAAAACACTGAGCCGGCTGATATCTAATGGTGTTAATGTTTAACTTCAATTAATCTACGAAATTAAGCGATGCATCTATCATTGTTATCAGTGAGTTACTATGTCATAATCGACCCAGGTGATCTCCACTGTTCAGTAGAATTCTAGGAAATATCTCTTGATTAATATCAGAAGAGATTTTTCGTGGATATTATAATAATTTCAATAGTTCAAATCATGATTCAATTAAAGTTAGACCACCATGAAAAGCTTGGAAGCATTGAACGTTCGATTCGTCCTTGTATGAAACTCTTCAGAAGTGCGCATTCACTTATGAATTCAACTATTAAATTACTGAAATCTCCATAAAACCCTCTTTTGATATTATCGAAATATTTCTTTTTTGAACCAAAAAAAAAAAAAATGAAGTGACTGAATAGATTTGTGTATATAATTAGACTTATATCTATAATAGATTGAGAGGAAAGAAAACGATGGTTTGAAGCTAATGGTACTGGTCTCGAGTCCCAAAGTAGACATCAACTCTGAGTTGCAGGTACATCTAGCTGACAAGTCCAAAATAGGACAAAACTTGTGTCAAACTGGACTACTACTGCTAGCCAATATCCATCTTTACTTATAAATTATTATTGTTTAAAAATGACAACTAAAACTTCCTTTTTCTTTTTTTCATCATCATCATCATCATGGTGATAAATAAAACAAACCATACTGACCTACCACATTGAATGCACCTGTAAGTGCATATGTACATAATTGTAATAGAGCAAACATTTAATATATTCAATTTTATAATTGTACATTTATATTGTAGTTTATATTTATCATCTATTAATGATAAGACCAGAGATCTTTTACAATATACATATATAGATATATAGATGGTATATAGATTAGAAGAATAGATTGTAGATGATAATGAGGACAACCATTGTTAGTGATGACACAAATCTCCACCTTGATATTGTTTATATACAGTTTAATTATCATGATGATAGATGCAAACTAGGTCTGTTTTGTGTATCATCATTATGGTTTGTATAAATGTTTACTTTTAATGTATATATATATATATATATATATATATATATATATATATATATATATATATATATATATATAGTCATAGAGATATAAAATTTATATATCTGTATGTTTTGATTACTGATAAATATTGTTTATAAATATTAGTTTATCCATATGGATAAATTCATTTGATTAAGTCGCCATTTAATAGAATGTAATTTACATTCGACTACATCATTCATCTTCTTTCCAATAAATATTATTACTGATTGAAATCATGAATTAATTGAAGCGAGATCACTATGGATATACCTGGAAGCAATAAGATGGCCGTTTCGTCCCATTGTGGGATTTATCAGTAATGCGCATCCATGATCCATCAATCCGCGAGATTCAAACACAAAACCTATCAATCTCGCACGTGAACCTTTAACCACTATATGAATACAATAATTTAGCAACTACATTCACTATATAATTACAGTATTAACTTAACTATCAATAAAATATTTACAAATGAACTAATATTAAGTTTTTATTTATCTATGTAATTGTATATAATTTAAACAATCATTCTAGTTTACTTAACTGTTTTAAACAAATAAACATTAAAAAAAGATTTTGGGCACTATTGGATGCCATCTCTGTGGGCTAGTTAGTTAAGCGCCTGGCGCGGAACTGATAGGTCCTTGGTTCGAATCTCACGGGGTGCGGGGTCGTGGATGCTCACTGCTGAGGAGTCCCATGCTAGGACGAAACGACCATTCAGGGCTTCCAGGTTTTCCATGGTGGTCAAGCTTCAAGTGACTCATAATTTCAATCCGTGAGATTTCTAAAGTCTCCACAAAACCCCTTCTGAAAATATTCTTACCATAATAATAATTTGGTATATGCTGCTTATGTTGATCGATATAAGTAGTATGTAACACTAATCGGAAGTGAAATGCTTGTGAGTAGAAAATTGAAATGAAGAGAAGGACACTAAAAGCATTCAAAGTAACAATAAGAGTGAAGGGAGAATAAAGTTTATAAGCGACAACGGATAGATGATATGCCAATGAAGTATATCATGTATGGTTATCATATTTTATGAATATATTGTATAGTTTTGCATTAAACAATGAACCGTATCCCTCCTTCATTACAGTAGTACAATGACAAATTTTTCATTTAGATTATTTTTTCAATTTTGTTTAATTCGTCTAAATTAGAACAACACTATGTGTGAGATTTTTGAAAAGATACTACTACTTACTTACGCCTGTTATTCCTCATCGAGAAGTATGGGCCGCCCATCAGCACACTCCATCCAAAATTGTCCTGAGAAATCCTTTCCAGATCTTACCTGTTGTTATTCATTCTTCTCATATCTGATTCTATTTCCCGACGTAATGTATTCATTGGCCCCTCTCTTTTCTGCTTGCCTTCAAGATTCTAATTTAAGGCTTGCCTCATGATGTAATGTGATTTCCTCAATTTATGTCCTATCCATTTCCATCGTCTTTTCCTAATTTCCTCCCACAAAAGGCTGTTGCTAATGGTATCCGGCCAATGGATGTTGAGTATCTTGCGTAGACAACTATATATAAATGCTTATACCTTCTTGATGATGGTTGTAGTGGTTCACCAAGTTTCAGCTTCGCATAATAGAACTGTCGTGACATTCGTATTGAAGATTCTGACTTTGATATTGGTTGACAGATAGTTGTTTTGAGTTCCATGTATTCTTCAATTGTAGGAATGCTGTCCTTGCTTTGCCAATCCTCGCTTTTACGTCTGCATCTGTACCTCCTTGTTCATCGATGATGCTTCCCCGTTATGTGCAGGATTCTACATCTTCCAGAGTTTCGTCACCAAGAGTGGTTGGATTGCTGTTCTTCGTGTTGTATTTGAGGACTTTGGTTTTCCCCTTGTGTATGTTGAGGCCTACTAATGTAGAGGCTGCTGCTACACGGGTTGTCTTCATCTGCATTTGTTCGTGTGTACAGAATAGGAGGGCTATGAAATCTGTGAAGTTGAAATCGTCTAATTGGTTCTGAGCTGTCCATTGCATTGCGTGGATAGTTAGTTAGTTCTTAGAGTTCTTTTCAGAATCTGTAAACAACGGAGTTTAGCTGTGCTGAGCATGAGGAAAATGTCACGATAATGAATGACGTTTTTGCAATATCGTTAATTAAATAAAATTGGGAATGTAAACCACTGAGTGCCAATTCAATGAATTAAAAGGTCAAGCGCTCACTGAGAGGCATGAAGAATTTGAATTAGATCCATGATGGGACAATGAATTCGTAGAACTTAGGAGTCCCATATTAGGACAAAACAGCTGTCCAATGGTTCGTGGCTATCAGTAGTTATCTTTCCGAAGTCAGCCTTTTTTGTTCCAAAGCTATTGTCATTTGAACGCAATATATTGTACTCTATTTTCTACTCTATTCCTCAGCTTTGGACATAATTGTATTTTTCTAATTAACACTGTTGGAGGCCAACTCAATGGTGTAATGGTTAAGCGCTCGCGCGCGAGACTAATAGGTATTGTGTTTGGATCTAACGAGGCGGGATCGTGGATGCACATTGTTAGGGATTCGCACAATAGAACGAAACAGCCGTCCCAGTGCTTCCAAGTTTTACATGGTGGTCTAACTTCAATTGAACTATTGAAATTATTATAATATCCACAAAAAACCTCTTCTGATATTAATCAACATATGCTCACTAGTGAATGGCTTCAAGAAATATTTCCTGTAGTTGTAGAGGAAAGCAGTGGAGTTCAACCGGGTCAGTTGTGAGATAGTAACTCATTGAACACATTGGTGGACTGTGGCTTAGTTGAAGTTAGACATTAACATCATTGGATGTTGGCCGGCTAAGTGTTTTAGATGTTAAGCGTTTGCGCCTCAGACTGATAGGTTCAAGGTTTGATTCTCGTGAGGTGGGGTCGTGGATGTACACTGCTGAGGATCGCCACAATGTAACGAAACGTCTCTCTCAGTGCTTTCAAGTATTCCTTGGTGGTCTAACATCAGTTGACTCATGATATCAATTATTTCGATGATAGATTCACATTACATCCATGTATATATTTATATAGTAAAGTATCATGCATTTAAATACGAACTAATTTGAAGAGATTTTCCTAAAATCACTTGCCTATTATCATTTTCCTCCTCCGGCTCTTTCTCTCTCTGTCTTGCTCACTATTTCTCATGCAAACTGATACACGTAAACTAACCCATCTTAATTTATTTTAATTTTATTTTTCCGCTTTACTTTCATATTTTGCGCAAATAGTTTGTTTTAATGTATAATATTGAAATTATGATATTGTTTAAACATTTTAAAAAAAATAGAATTCAATGAAAGTTATAATGATTGATGGATTGATTGGTACTTTTTTTTATTATTTAAAAGAATAATCTACCGCATAGATATTATTGGAATAAAATTTGTAGATCAATTCCCAAAAAAATAAGTAAGTTTGTGTATACCCATGTGTGAACATGTGTGCATGTGCGTGTATATGTGTGAGCGTGTGTGTGTGTGGGAGAGAGAGGATAGAAACATATCCACTTTCTTAAGTTTATTCCTACAAACTAATACAATATTATCATGTTTTGTATTATTAATTTCATTGCCCAATTGTATACTAATTATCCTTTCATATATTCTATTCTTGATACATTTTTAAAAATAAGCGCATATTAGAATTATATTTAAATAATCCATTAAAAGAAATACATTAATTTCAATGTTTCAATTCAAGATAAATGATTAAAATAGGCGTCAATTCATAGTTTATATAAATAGAAAACAATAAATAACATTCGATTAAATAATATATATTTTTCTTGAATAAACGAAGTCTTTAACATTGTAATTTCTTTGTGTACTTTTGTGTGTGTGTGTGTGTGCTTGTATCTGGGTATGTACTTTTAGGTGTGTGAGTGTCTGTGTGTGTGATTGTATGTGTGCGCGTGTATTTGTATGTTGGTTTGTTCGTGTGTGTGTATGCGAGAGAGAGAGAGGGAATGGCGACACCGAATTGCTTTGAAGTAGAATGAAATTATTATTTATTTAACACAATAATCAAAATCGAATTGAACATTGAATTTGTGAAACATTTACAAGAAAAAAAATTTTTTTTATTTATTTATAACACGGTATAATCAACAAATCATTGAATTTAATAATAATAATAATAAACAGTTTATATGAATACTTATTTGGTATTGTTTTGTTTGAATCTTCCTGTTGAGATTTAAGACTATAATGGATCCGTTTGTTTTGGACATATATGTACATATGGTGCGTATTTCTTCGATATTGCTTTAATTCACAAGTATTTATAAGTAAAGATATATATTTATCAGGACCTAGTAGCTAAGTGGATAATGAGATGATGTTTGGTATTCAGTTCAAGTCCTAGAGTGAATAATAATTGTGAAATACAGGCACATCCAGCTGACGAGACTGGAATAGGACGAAATACGAATCCTGGATCCCACTGTTAACCATTATCCATCATTGCTTATATAAAACTGTTGGATGTACAGTAATACTAATAGTATGGTTATTAGTATTGTAGTGAACAAGAACACAAATAAAGACAATTGAATGTATTTGACACGAAACCACAAAGAATTTCACTAAAAATCTGACAACCATATAGTCAATAGTTCATTTGCAAAATATCAATCCATCGTCTCAAATTTGACTGTTTGTTTTGCAAATATCAGTCGATTGTCTCAGATTTTATTGTTCACGCATTTTCATATCAGTTGCTTTCCGTTCCCGTTCTATTTTTATCGATCTTCTACTGCAATACATTCTATGCCTGACCACCGTTATATATTACTTATGTGGATATAAGTAACACACACCACAGTATATGGGTTTTAGATTTAGCAGTAGAATCTTGGATATGGCATCAGTCAGTTACATTTACGTGGATCAGAATTGATTAGCCACTCCAGATTACTAAATCCAGTATTGTTTGTTTCAGACATACACCGATTATTTACTAAACTTTTGAATTTGGACAGTTTTGTTAACACAGGATCAATGTCAAGTGTAGACAATATGATTCAAGAAGAAAGAGTGAATTCATGAAATTAAAAGTGTAAATGAATTATGAAACTCAAAATTTAAAAGAAGATAAATTAAGTATAACTCATCTCAGCGAAGGAAGAAATCAGGAAGAAGAAGCGCTGGAAGTGCTGAGTACGGAAGTGAGTTATGAGTTATTGTAAACATTATAATATATTAAGCAAAGGCTTAACAGTGGATTACGAGACTCGTCAACTAAATGTACCTTAGGCTCTGAGTTCATATACACTGGAAAAGATTCAAGAAAAGAGAAACAAGAAGGCAGCAATCAATACCAGCCAAACAAGAGCATAAAAAGCCAAATTACAAGCTGAATACACTATCATCAACAACCTACTATGCGAGAGAATAAACCAGATTCCAGCGGACGAAGAAATCAGAAAGAAGTGTTGTAATTAGATAGGACACACATTGTGGAAAGCGCCTAACTGCGTCACAAGGCAATCTCTCACATAGAATCCTCAAGGCCAAAGGAGAAGAAGAAGACAAAAGAACACATTACATCGAGAAATAGAGACAGATATGAAAAGAATGAACTAGAGTTGGATAGATTTAGAAAGGAAGCCCAAGAATAGAGTGGGTTGAAGAATGCTGGTTGGTGGCATATGCTCCATTGAGAGTAACAGGCGTAATTAAATAAATAAATTAAATGTATCTGTGTCAATACGATGAATTCTAAAGTATTTTACATAATTTCCCCAACCATTTGGTTACGATAATCTTACAAAACCTAGCCAGTTAATCCGATTTGTCTAACATTTCTTGACTTTATGGACTAATACCATATCTTGATTGGACTATCACTAACTATCTTTCAACTTACTTGTGAGATGCGTATGCTCCAGCATTAACTTCTGAATTAGTACAGTGAAGTTAAAGCATATTTGGAAAAAATTAATTTCTTTGGAATTCGATCCCATGTAAGCTCATGTTAGTCAACTGTTAGAAAGTGAGAATAAAATTAATATTCAATGAATAATTTTAATTTAATTGAATAGTTTTTGTGGAGTTTCGTTTTATTTGTTGGTTTTATTCGTTACATATAATTCCCAGTAGGAGTATCAATGTAGAGCAGTTGTTTTGTATTGTGTATCCATCAATCCACTAGGGATAGAAACAAGCGTTTACCTCAAGATCTGAAGATGCTTTATTCGATTTCTTTCAGGGTGTCGTATATATAACTTGGAGAAGCTCTATGTTACGATAATTTATCTATCCCACTGATACTTAGTTTCTAATGGCTCTAAAATGTTTAAAACTGCACGTATCTGTCAATGTTAAAAATATTATTTACTTACTTACTCAGCCTGTTACTCTCAACAGAGCATACAACGCCAACCAGCATTCTCCAGCACACTCTGTCATGGACTTTCCTTTCCAGTTCTACCAATTGTTGGTCATTTTTCTCATATCTGCCTCCATTACTCCACGTAATATGTTCTTTGTTCTTCCTCTCCTCCTTCGGCCTTGAAGATTTCATGTGAGGGCTTGTCTTGTGACGCAGTTCGGTGCTTTCCTCAATATGTGTCCTATCCACTTCCAGCGCTTCTTCCTCCTCTGGAATCCGGCTCGTTCTATCCCATAGTAGGTCGTCGCTGATAGTGTCTGGTCAACGGATCCGAAGTATTTTGCGTAGACAACTGTTAATAAACACTTGTATCTTGTGGATGATGGCTTTCGTAGTTTTCCAGGTTTCCGCCCCATACAGTAGAACTGTGTTGACATTTGTATTGAAAATTCTGACCTTGGTGTTGGTTGACAGTTGTTTTGAGTTCCAGATGTTCTTCAGTTGTAAATATGCTACTCTTGCTTTGCTGATCCGCGCCTTCACATCTGCATCAGATCCACCGTGTTCATCAATGATGCTGCCTGGATATATGAAACATTTTACATCTTCTGAAGCTTCTCGATCATGTGTGATTAGATTAGTGCATGCTGTGTTGCATCGGAGAATGGTAATCTTTAATCTCAATATGATAAAATATAAGGGTCGTAAATCCATCATGGTGACTTATGAAATGTTTTTTATATGTAACAGAATCATCTTTTTCCTGGTTACCAAGGTTGACTTAATGATGGTTGGTTTGACGAATTTCCCAGGGCAGCTAATGTTATAGAGTACATTTTGTAGATTATTATTATTATTATTAATGACTTTATTCAATATTAGATTTTTGGTACAAAATAGAATTCTCAGCAAAAAGTGTTTCAACAAGCTTTCATTCTTTATTTCTTCATCGACCATGGAGATAAATATTGATTGAGTCCCAGTTAGATGTTAGCGGTCCAGGAATCGACATCCGATAAATGTATATCTTTTTCGATGCATATTACCAGTAACCATGATGTCTCTGATTGGGCGCTTTTGTAACTTGTAAAGCGAAATGTCGTAAACTTTTCACAATTGCACTTGAATAGGTTATGCGAATAATAGGCATAATGATGTGTTGAAAAAAAACAAGGAAACAGATAACTTGTTGAAATATTCAGATATCAGGAAACAGGTAGCCTAGACATTCAAGCAGACAGCCTTCGTCGAACCAGATGAAATTCTTTACTGTTTTATGTGGTGTATTGTGACATAGCTTTATTGAGAAGCAGCTGTATGAATCACTTTTTGTTCGCTCCTGGCTTATTTTTTCAGCTTAATATTTGATCAGTATGGCTTGACTTCGTGCTTACTTTGTTCTTCAATTTTCTTATTTTTATTCTATACATGAATATATCCAAGAAAGGATTTTGTTTTCTACATATTCTCTTGTAAATTTAATATGGATGAATGTGCTGTAATAGTTTGCTCTGTCAAAATCAAAGTAAGGTCCTCCTTGAGATTTTACTGTTATATTTATTATATTCACATCTATCTTCGTTGAGTTGATAATGGCTTAGTAAAAAGGAAAATGTTACTTAATCCTATGATACTACTGACCAGTAGTGTGATTTTAAATAATAAAAAACATTTCTAAAGTAATTCAATTAAGACAACCAGCGTAGCAACAGTCTCTGCAGCAGTAGGCCTCAACATACACAAACGGAAAACCAAAGTCCTCAAATACAACATGGAGAACAGCAACCAAATCACACTAGATGGACGAACTTTGGAAGATGTGGAATATTTCACGTGCCTGGACAGCACCAACAATGAGCAAGGAGGATCGGATGCAGATGTAAAGGCGAAGATTGACAAATCAAGGGCAGCATTCCTTCAATTGAAGAACATATACAACTCAAAACAACTGTCTGTCAACCAATACCAAAGTCAAAATCTTCAATACGAACGTCAAGACAGTTCTACTGTACGGAGCTGAAACGTGGAGAACTAAAACAACCACCATCAAAAAGGTACAAGTATTTATCAATAGCTGTCTACGCAAGATACTCAACATCCATTGGCCGGATACCATTAGCAACAGCTTTTTGTGGGAGAGAACCAACCAGCTTCCATCTGAAGAGAAAATTATGAAAAGACGATGGAAATGGATAGGATATAAATTACGCAAATCACCGGATTGCACCACGAAACAAGTGCTAATTTGGAATTCTGAAAGGAAGTGGAAAAGAGGAAGGCCAAAGAACACATTACGTCGGGAAATAGAAGCGGATATGTAAAGGATGAATAAGAACTGGAAATTATTGCCCAGGACAGGTTTGGATGGAGAATGCTGATGGGCGGCCTATGCTCCTTCACGAGGAGTAACAGGCGTAAGTAAGTACTGTATAGGTTTCTGAGAAGTTTATAAACAAACAATATGATATATATATATATATATATATATATATATATATATATATATATATATATATATATATATATATATAGGGCTTTTGTTCATAGACAAAAATGTCCAACTATATGACTTCAAATTTTTTCATCTTTAGACAATATATAAATCTATTGACAGGTTCACATGAAGATTGATTCCTACATGAATATAGATAACGCAAAGATTGATCTCTACATCAAATAATACGGGAGATAATTCAACACAAATAAAGTTCTTACAATTTCTTTTTTAAGATTTAATACATCTAGTTTGCTCGTTACAGTGTATTTGAAATATAACTTGATATTGAGTTTGTAATATGAAATCAATCAGCCTAGGAAATGTACTAAATTAACTAGAATCTAAAATAATTGGGGTCAGATTTGATTATATATAATCTAAAACGAAACCTAATTCAAAATGATGGAAATATATCATTTCATGTCACATTACTAAGCATAGTTGACTCCATACATGTAAACCAATAACAAACTATAGTCAGTATGGAGTTGTGGAGATTGGTAAATTTGATTGGAATCATGAATCGATTATTGTTAGACCATAGTTGAAAACCTAAAAACATTGGAAAACCATTTCGGCCTAGTAATATACTCCTAAGTAGTGTCTATCCACGACCGGTCTTGTGAAATCTCTTAAATGAAACTCAACAATCTCCACAAACCCATACGGAAAATTATCCTGTGTTTACTAATGAATAATTTCGAAAGGTAATTTTCAGAATTCCAGTCAGAAGCCGTGACAAATGGAGATAGTCTGTGCCGGGTGTGAGACAGCTACTCATGGAAGACAATAGGAGATGGTCGTACAACATGATGGATTGGTTGATGTTAGACTTTAACGACGTTGGATGCCGGCCCAGTTGTTTGGAGGTTAAGCGCTCGCGTTAGACTGAAGATCATGGTTCTAAGTTCCACGTGTGTGGTTATGGATTTTCACTCTTGAATAATTCACTACTAGGGCGAAAAGGTAGTCCAGTGATTCCAGGCTTTCAATGGTGGTCTAACATTGATCAATTTTTGATTTTAATGCAATACAAAAAATATCCTGAATATATAAGACTTTTGAGTGACTAAACAGGTTTATATCACACTATACTGTATGATTATCAATCTGTTTTCGACAACTTTACATTTATATGCAGCTAGCATAAGAGAGAGTTGTAATGGATCCTTCAAATGAACCTATACTTAGTTATCTTTCCTATGGCAAATTGTACCGATGCATATATGTACCTGGTCCTACGTTGTAGCTGATTGACTGACTAGCTATCTTCCCTTGTCAAAATCATGTTGAATGTTAGATTAAAACTATATTCGGACACACTAGATAACTGTCGATATTAATGTGTAAATCATATTAATTTTAATAAAAAAAATTGTTTTCCAATAAGCAATACCATACACTTGTGCAGGAATGATTGAGAAATGACTTGATATGGCAAACTACTTATCATTAGTAAGTAGTATGCTGCAAAAGATAAAAATATAGGCAATGGAAAAGACGACTGAGAACAATGATGAAGTAACCTAGACTATTTTTGAATTCATGGTCTGGAAAGTTTGAATTATAGGGCTTATAAGTTATTATGTATTCAAAATTTTTTATGTTATTGACGATGCCACTAAGAATGTTCTAAAAATCATATTTGAATTGTAACTTCTGTAACTTTAATGGATCTGTCTTGCTTCTGGAATTCATAAAAAGTACGATGGACTATACTTTCAATTCATTAGTTAGTTTGTCTTCTACTAATTTTTTTTTTTGATTTCCTAAGGTCACAACAAACAACTCTTCTATAGAGTTAGTAAGAGGTATTTTTAAAAGGATTAAGCCAATCTCTTCTTACTGCAAATATATATAGATAGGGACTGTTGTGGTATAATCAATTCAGACAAGGCTCATGTGATTCGTAAAGTATATCACATAAGTTAGGCATTGTATTAAGATACTTATTGAACATTATCTTTTAATATGATTTCGGAGCTGAAATAATTATTCAATGGAGTATCAAGTACAGATCATTACTCTTTTTCAAACACCTCCATATAATTATTGATTGTGATTTTGAGAATTTATATAAGCTTACTGGGTAGAATGTTCTAAATGTTAAGAATCATTGATCTGTTATCAAATTTTGGACTAATCATTGACCAAGCCAGATAGTATACACGGTATCTAAAGAACCCATGGTAGATAAAGTGTAACGCGTGTGAATTAAAAATTCATTTATTTAAGTTCGTAACTTAGTTGTAGTCATCCTATCACCTATAAATACGAATGAGTACTCTTATTCGGAAATAAAACTTTCTTCAGTAGTCTGTCATCTCCATCTGGATATCTTGAATAACCGAGTGTGACTGGATCAAACAGTGAACCATAACGATCCCATTGATTTAAGTGTGTTTAACCTATCTTACTTACGCCTGTTACTCCACGTAAAGGAGCATAGGCCGCTCACCAGCATTCACCATACAACGCTTTCCTGGACAATAATTTCCAGTTCTTATTCATCCTTTACATATCCGCTTCTATTTCCCGACGTAATGTGTTCTTTGGCCTTCCTCTTTTCCACTTCCATTCAGAATTCCAAATTAGCACTTGTTTCGTGGTGCAATCCGGTGATTTGCGTAATTTATATCCTATCCATTTCCATCGTCTTTTCATAATTTTCTCTTCAGATGGAAGCTGGTTTGTTATCTCCCACAAAAGGCTGTTGCTGATGGTATCCGGCCAATGGATACTGAATAGACAGCTATTGATAAATATTTGTACCTTCTTGATTGTGATTGTTTTAATTCACCACGTTTCAGCTCCGTACAGTAGAACTGCCTTGACGTTCGTATTGAAGATTCTGACTTTGATATTGGTTGACAGACAGTTGTTTTGAGTTGTATATGTTCTTTAATTGAAGGAATGACTTTGCCTTTCTAATCCTCGCATTTACGTCTGCATCTGAACCTCCTTGTTTGTCGACGATGCTTCCCAGGTATGTGAAGGATTCTACATCTTCCAGAGTTTCGCCATCAAGAGTGATTGGATTGCTGTTCTCCGTATTGTATTTGAGGACCTTGGTTTTCCGTTTGTGTATGTTGAGGCCTACTGATGCAGAGACTGCTGCTATGCTGGCTGTCTTTATCTGCATTTGTTCGTGTGTATGCGATAGGAGGGCTAGGTCATGTGCGAAGTCCAAATCGTCTAATTGGTTTTGAGCTGTCCATTGTATACCGTGTTTTCCTTCAGATGTCGAGGTCTGTTTAACCTATCACAAATGGATTTTTGTAGTCAATTTTAAATCACTATATCAGGCATCTTATAAATTTTATTCCTAGTTTACTCATTTTTCTATTGTTGCTTATTTCAGTAGATCAAAAACTGCTATGTTTAATTTCTTTCGTAATAAACATGATACACTTCATCACCATTCATGATTCTTTGGTTTAAAATGAATCAGTTTACTAGTGTGCATAGGATTTCAAAGGCTATCTCATCTAACTGACACAAAAACCACATCTAGCCACTAGAGGTATACGATCATATGTTATTGACGCTCATAATTCTCTGTGCAAATAAATGGTCATTTTATGACTAGCAAATACGAGAATGACAAAATACTGTGAAACTTGGCTTTGAGGGTGCTAAACAACTCTGTTTGATAACCGTTGTCTCGGAAGATTACTGACACCAAATTATTAACCCAGAGGTTCAGCAACGTGTGTTCAAGCACGTTGACGATAATTCAATTGGTGTAACCACCTTGAAACACCAACATCGGTCGTTTGGACATGTACTACGAATGTCATCCCAGTGAATCGCACATTATGCATTGTTTGTGGACGCTGTGACTGGTTAAGAAAATGGACGTAGTCAGCATATGACAGTGTCATAATATGAAAGAAAGCCGTGCACAGGACTGTCATCTATTGTTCTTCACTGACTCCATGATGGGGTCCTAAATATGAAACATTACAGTGGCTTGAGACGTTATCAGACATAGCCCAGAACAGAAGCGATCTTGTTGTAACTTTCTTCAAAAGAGTAGCTATAAGAATCCTTGCTGGTTGTATTTTTTAAACTGAACTGCATCTCCTATTACCATTATTTCACTCTCATACACTAAATGCCATTAATTTCCTAAAACTATAGTCACCTTCATTTCCCTGTCGCTTTGCAATCTTATTTTATTGTGGCCATATATATTGGTGTCCCCTTGTATTAGTGTTTATGAGTTTGACTAAATAAATAAAGTACCAAGTAGAAATGTTTTCTAACAGTTCAATTCACTAGTCGATCTACGGCTAGACCACTTTTGTGAACCTAGAAACACTAGACAGTCGTTTCAGCCTATTATGGGACTCCTCAGCACTGTACATTTACTACTCTGCAAGCGGGGCTTAAACGTAGGACCTCATGGGCGAACACCTTTTTCTTCTAAAGATTTTATTCCGTCGACATAGAAGTTTAATCAAGGAAGAGCTTATTCAAATAATTAAATTTGTATGTATTTGAGCATTATTATAACTGAGATTTATCTATACACAGTAATAACTATATTGTTAATCCCATACATGTTCTTGTGTTTCATTTAATGTTTCTCACTTATATCTGTTACTCTTCGTGGAGCATAGGCCACTGAACAGGAATCTCCAACCTACTCAGGCTCGGGGTGTGGCCTCCTAACAAAACTAACTGTTTTGGGTTGGGCGCCCGGGTAATATCCCAGCCCTCACACAAATCAAATGACTTGTGTGGCGCAAATATATTTGATGCTTCCTTGTAAAAATGTTTATGTGTCAAAATAAATAAAAAGCAGTAACCTACGAATATCCCCTACTCTTAATGATCATATTTCACACCCATAAAGTAGAATGGAGCAAAATACCACGCATCAGGCTACCGACCAGGAATCTCTGGCCTGCTGTCCTAGACTCTTCTCTTTTCCAGTTGTTTCTTATTACTATCCATTTTCTCGATGTTGACCTCCGATTCCCAACGCAAAGTGTTCTTTGGTCTGTCTCTTTTACTTTCACCTTCAGGATTCCAAGTTGGAACTTACTTTATAATGCAGATTGATGATTTCTGTAATGTATGTTCTACCCACCTCATATATCCTTGCCTAATTTCCTCTTCAGCTGGAAACTGATTTGTTCCCTCCCACAGTATGTTGTCCTTGATGATTATGTTTCGTCGAGGGATCTGTAGAATTTCCGATAGACAACTGTATATCAATACTTATACCTGTCGAAAAGCTCGTTTGGCTTTCGCCAACTTACGTCACCTATGGCGCAGGCAAGATATTCGTCTATCAATAAAAGGACAGGTATACTGCGCGGCAGTTAGTTCTGTTTTACTTTACAGTTGAGAAACATGGCCATTAAGAGTAGAAGATACTCGTAAGCTACTGATATTTGACTACAGGTGTAAGTAATAGTGAGGTTAGACGCAGGGTATTAGGGAATGATGTTAAATCAGTTGATAAGGTTGCGAATCTTCATCGTCTGAGATGGTTGGGCCATGTGTTGCGTATGCCTGAAGGCCGATTACGCCGACGTGCAATGCTAACCGGTGTTGGGGACGGTTGGAAGAAAGTTAGTGGCGGCCAAACCAAAACGTGGCATCAGTCTGTAAAGTCACTAACTGATAGTCTTAGACTTGTTGGTAGATGCAAATTATTTGGTTGGGATCCGTGTGACTATCGTAACCAATCGTTGGAGACTCTTGGTGTCATGGCTCAAAATCGTTTACAATGGCGCAGGTGCATACACTCTTTGTGTTCTCACAAATCCTAATCTTCTGAAATCTTCGTGTCCCTTTCGTTTTTTTTTCTCTAAATATATTTCACTGGATTATACTCCTTGAATAATATCTTCAAACCCTAATCTTTCCGATTACTGCTTATACTTTTATTACCTTTACCACTATGGGATTTGAATCGACAATTATATCTCTGTGCTAATGTGGTATGACAATTCGAACTGATATACGTAAGTACGTACAAAGTTCTACATTGTTGTTGACTGATTGAGAGACAATTGAATCAATTCACTTAACATATACATTACAGGAAGAAAACAAACAAACAAACCAACATTTTTATATTGTTAGAAAAACAAAATGTTTCATAGTTATTCAGTATCAACAATTGAGAAACTCACATCATATGGGAGAGATTGATGAATTATTATTATTAGTCAAACAAATAACATTCTTGATTGCGTAATCGTTGTAATAACCATATTTCCATAGAAATACATCCTATTTTTGTTTCTTTTTTAACTTGTTTCTCCATTATTATTAATATCTGAATTATCTGCTTTATTATCTAATAGTTTACATTCAAGTGTAGGCCATGATATTGGTTCAGCTTTTTTCAAAATTATTTCAGCTTTTAATGGCATTAATTTAACAATAGATTGTTTTGGATCTATAGACTGAAAGTATAGGAAAAAAGAAATCAATATAATACAGAAAATTATATTTGTTAGATGGTTAGCAACAATTATGTTCTGTTTTTTTAATGGTCAGTTACTTACTTACGCCTGTTACTTCTAATGGAGCATAGGCCGCCGACCAGTTACACTTTAGGTAATTTTAAATAGGAGAATTTTCTAATATGAAATGGGATCTATGTGATTTATAATTACAATATTTTAAGAATCATCCATAGAGCAATGGGAGAGAGAAAGGTCAGGAACTCAAAAAAATTTTGATATTCAAACAATACAAAATTATAATTAGACAACTTTGTATAAATAGCAATAACCATGATTTTGGGATACAATCAAATTAGCAAACTAAAAGCAAGGATGATTAATCATATAATAACAAACGTAACCCGACCGTAGTTGTTACTTTGACGTGGTGGTCAGGCTTGCCTATCGTGATGAAACAACCACCGAGCTATACTGGCCGGAACAACCGTTCCTCAAGGTCCTACCATGCCAGACAGGTCGGTTGAAGAGCGGTAAGACTAAAAGCAACAAAACCAAAGTCCGAAGGCGAACTTGTACTGCTGACTGTATAGAGGTGTGACAGCAGTAACGTTTAAGACACTGAACAAGATACTCGATAAATCATGATTATTCTTTAGCGGTATAAAAAAAAACACCTTGTTAAGTGATCAGATGTAGATTTTCTTCGGATTCGTCAGTAAGAGATGCTTACAACCTTGAAAGATCTGATGCTTTATTATGCATCACAATCAATGTGATGTTGTTGAATCATTAAGAACAACAGTTACATTTTACAACTTTACTAGAATTCGATCAAACACTAAGTAACTCGAACAATAATATTATTAGTTATTATTCAATAACTAATTGATTGATTACGATATTATTGAATAAAGATAGAGAATTCAGTGAGGAAACTTCTCTTTTCGACGAAATCATTTACATAAGCTGTACATTCGTAGTTATAGTTGTTTGGTAAATATATTGGTCCATAGAAAGATAGAAAAGATTGCATCATAAATTGATACAAGACTCTTATTATCAAACGAGGTTATGTAATAATCAAGGGGTAAAGAGAGAGGATCGAAGAGAATTCTAGTAAAAATCTTATACACTACTGAGGCATTGACAATCCCCCAACTCAAGCCCGAACTTTGAGTGTAAAAAACAACATATCCAACCTTTCATATCCTTCCTTGATCCTAATTCCCTTTTATAGCATGTTTCGATTTCTTTCATTTTTTATTTGATTATTATTGATTTTTTAAATTGTAATTAATAATTACTACCTTTATACAATTTCTCATGATTATTTAGTTTTTATGATTGGCACCTTCGTGGATTAGTTGAAGTTAGAGATTAACACCGTTGGATGTCGGATCAGTGGTCTAATGGATAGGCGCTTGAGCGCGAAACTAATAGGTCATGCGTTCAAATCTCGCGAGACAGGATCGTGGATACACACTGCTAAGGAGTCACATTATAGGACGAAACGATCATCCAATGCTTCCAGGTTTTCCATAGTGGTCTAGCTTTAATTGATTCATGAATTCAACTATTAAATTATTACCTTTGTTTTTCGGTTTACTTCATATTTGTCAATCGGACAATTATCTTTCATAATTATGACCCATAAATTATTTTCATCCTTATATTTCTTTCTTATTATTTATTCAAACACATAAACATTGGTACGAGGTAGTACCAAACAGATATGCGCCACATAAATCATTCGATTTATGGGAGGGCTGGGATACTACTTGGATCCCAAAACCGAAGTGATTGGTATACTTAGGGGGCCACACCCGAGGCCTTTGACCTAAAGGTAGTGGAGCAACTTAAGAAGATGTTGTCCCATGGTAGCCAGTGACCAACAATAGGTTCATACGCCTTTTGTTCCTTTAGGATACTGGAACCCATGTACATCAGTGGTTTGTAATCAGGGTGTCCCAACTTCCCTAGGTAGATCTTTTGCGTTCACCAACCAAGTTAAAGCGCCGGACATTCGCTTTTCATCCTCTCGATCTCGTAAAAAACACCCCCGCCATGAAAAGTCGTTGAGTAAAATTTCTCTGGCAGTTGTTGTATGCACATGACCACGTGAGAACATTTCGAGAGGGAGAGTTGACTTTCCCCATTCTTTACCCTTTGATTATTACATAACCTCGTTTGATAATAAGAGTCTTGTATTAATTTATGATGTAATCTTTTCTATCCTTCTATAGACAAATATATTTACCAAACAACTATAACTGCGAATGTATAGCTTAAGTAAATGATTTCGTCGAAAAGAGAAGTTTCTTCACTGAATTCTCTAAACGTAAAAACGAATTAAAGAAGCAAAAAAAGAAAAGACAAAAGAGATAACTTACACCATATAAATTGAAATCTCTTTCAAATGTTTGATAATCTAAACCGAATTTTAATGAAACATGTAAAACTATTTGATTAACTTTAATAGAAACAGTTTCAGGCCATATATTTTTAGCATATATATCTAATGTAACACAACCACCAAATTGATACCAATCAAAACGACAATTTGTATTTGGTTGAAGTGTTAATGTTGCATTTGTAGATTTTGCATCCTATGATTAAATAAAAATTTAGAAGAAAAAGAAGAAAGAACGTCAAATGATAAAAGTAACTTGTTTAAAGATTGTAAGTAAAATCAGTTGAATATCTGGGCTACCTGTTCCTACCATCTGAATATTTCAACAAGTTATCTGTTTTCTTGTTTGTTTTAACATATCATTATGCCTATTAGTCTCATAACCTATTCAGGTACGTTTGTGAAAAGTTTACAACATTTCACTGTACAAGTTACAAAAGAGCTCAATCAGAGACATCATGGTTACTGGCAATATGCATCGAAAAGTCAGTCAGTCAGTAACAACGTGGAACTTCGTACGTACGTACATCAGTTTGAGTTGCCATACCACATTAGCACAGAGATTCAGTTATCGATTCAAATCCCGTAGTGGTAGAGGTAGTGACAGGGAACCTTAAGGTTTGATGATGTTATTTAAGGAGTATAATCCAGTAGAATAGATTTGGAAAGAAAGTAAAGGACATGAGGAATTCAGAAGATTAGAGTTAGAGAACACAGAGAATGGATGCATCGAAAAGGATAAACATTTATTAGATGTCGATTCCTGAACCGCTAACATCTAACTGGCGACCACTCAATATTTATCGCAAGGAACTGATCAAGAAATAAGAAAGGGAAACTTGTTGAAATACTTTGTGCTGAGGATTCTATATTGTACCAAAAATATAATATTGAATAAAGCCACTAATAATAATTGTAAGTGTTAGATAATACTAACTAATTACTCAAATCAATATAGGTGGAATGGAACTCGAACATGGGAATGTATTGGCTGAAAATCAATCATTATTGTTAACAAGTATAAATCAGTGTAGTTGATTTCGAATCAAACTCTATACGTGTGAGATTAATCAATTGCTCAGGTTGAAGGAAGTAGAGTTAGAATTGAGTTTTAGACCTTTTTTTTCTCTTTCCAAATTTACTTCACTAGATTAAACTCCTTGAATAATATCTCCAAACCCTAATCTTTCCAATTACTGCTTATTCTCTTACTACCTCTACCACTACGGGATTTGAATCGACAACTGCATCTCTGTGCTAATGTATTGGGGCAACTCGAACTGATGTACGTACGAAGTTCTACGTTTTTACTGACTGAGTTTTAGACATAGTATGATTGGAAAATGAATCCTTAGACTACTGAGTCACCTAATCTATAAAATTGCAAAAGTATAAAATCACTACTTTATTGTATTAGAATGGGGATTTGCAGAGATTGTAATATTGTAACAGTTGAATTCATGAGTGTTAGGGATGCTGTGATATGGTAAGCATAGATTTAATCAATTAGATTGCGAAACACATATAAAATTATTATTTCTTTAATCTTCTGTGATTTATATAACTTATTTAATTCATTATATCTGTTCCTTGTAGATCATCGACTGTATAATATTGATAAATATGTGCTCACAAAGTAATTTATTGATTAACTGATCTTCAATACTACTTAATTCCATTTATACAAATTTGACGGTGTGTAAATTACATTATAAAGAAATGATATATGGATATATCATCTTGATAGACAGATAAATCCTTATTACCAGCCTTTATGTTCTCACTATGCGTCGTAGGATTAGGGAGTCCCAGTACCAACCAAAAACCAGTTGAACACTTAGCAGTCATAATAAACTGGTCATTTTTCGTAGTAGTATGAGTTGAGAATAAATTATTATTGTTGAGTTGATTACGTTGAATGTGAGTTTAACATAAACGAATTATTATTCTTCAGTATAGAGTTTTATACTCACTAATAAATAACTTCGAAATGTAATTTCAGGAGTTCTACCGAGAAACAGTAACTAATGAAGTTCAACCATGTCGAGTATGTGACAGTTATCTATAAGAAGTAATAAATGAAAAGATCGTCTTAGCTTTTCAACATGTTTAAACATGATTTGTTTATTCAACCCAAATAAAAACCTTTACATATTTGGGTAGCATCATTGATGAACACGGTGGATCTGATGCAGATGTGAAAGCGCGGATCAGCAATCAAGAGTAGCATATTTACAACTGAAGAACATCTGGAACTCAAAACAACTGTCAACCAACACCAAGGTCAGAATTTTCAATACAAATGTCAACACAGTTCTACTGTATGGAGAGGAAACCTAGAAAACTATGAAAGCCATCATCCACATGATACAAGTGTTTATTAACAGTTGTCTACGCAAAATACTTCGGATCCGTTGGCCGGACACTATTAGCAACAATCTTCTGTGGGATAGAACAAGCCAGATTCCAGTGGACGAAGAAATCAGGAAGAAGCGCTGGAAGTGGATAGGACACATATTGAGGAAATCACCCAACTGTCACAAGACAAGCCCTCACATGGAATCCTCAAGGCCGAAGGAGGAGAGGAAGAACAAAGAACATATTACGCCGGGAAACGGAGATAGACATCAGAAAAATTAACAAGAATTGGATGGAACTAGAAAAGAAGGTCCACGACAGAGTGTGTTGGAGAATGCTGGTCTATGGCCTATGCTCCATTCGGAGTAACAGGCGTAAGTAGGTAAGTATTCAACCCAAAATGTGTTGTTCCGGTAAATATAATATACTTTCAACAATCGTTTTCCTTGTAGAATATTAAGTCTATAAACAATAATACTAATTCGTTTTTTTAACAGAATTTTTTAGAAGCGTTCTTATTATTTCATAAAACTGAATAGCTTTTAATTCACTTGGTATTGTTTTACTTGAATCTTCCCTTTGATTTTTAGGACTGAAAATTGTTCAGTCTTTTTTGTCTAAATACAATTTTCTAATTGATTCTCCTTCTGTAAACAAAAAAACAGGATTCACATGGAAGTTGGGTAACAAACTTAAAACTTTTTTAGATGAATTTCGATCATTGGTGGAATCCAGAATATGTATTTTACTCTCTTTTAGAACTCACCAGCTGTATGTACCTATATCCCAATGTTGATATTTAGATTGAGACGTGAACCTAGTACAGTAGTATTCACTTTAAACACAACAACTGGTTATCTACCGAACTAATGAGTTTCGGTAGTCACTAATTAATTCAATGAGTATGACATTTGTATCATTATTGATAAGGAATTGAATAATTCCGTTGCAAACATTTTAGAATTGAATTTTGAACATCAACAATATAGAGTGCAAGCAAAATAGGCTGGAAAATTACAAATGGGATGAAACATCAATCCTAGATCTTGCTGCTAGCCACAATCCGCATAAAAAATTAACATACATAAACAAAGATTAATCACAATTTAGTCTTGACTGTCAACAACGATAGAGTTCAAATATTTTGTAATGATGATTTTAAAGTGAAGATTCTATTCTGTGTGGAATGTGTGTCGATTAACATAAATAGCATTATTATTTCATAATTTGAGCACATTTTCTATGCATCGTTATCGCGAAAGAAATAGTTGAAGTACAATGAAAGTTTTTTTAAACCTTCACTTATATATCAATTGTTAACTTCTTTTTTTAGCGAAGCAAGGGCCATATTTCTACAATTGAAGAACATATGGAACTCAAAACAAATTTTAACCAAAATCAAAGTCACAATCTTCAATACGAACGTCAAGGCAGTTCTATTGTACGGAACTGAAACTTGAACGATTAATACAACCATCATCACAAGAACGTACAAGTATTTATAAACAGTTCTCTACGCAAGATACTCAATATACATTGGCCGGATACCATTAGCAACAGTCTACTATGAGAGAGAACAAGCCAGCTTCTATCTGAAGAGGAAATTATGAAAAGACGATGGAAATGGATAGGACATACATTGAGGAAATAACAACATTACATCACGAGGCAAGCCTTAGATTAGAAAAGAGAGGGGCCAATGAATACATTACGTCGGGAAATAGAAGCGGATATAAAAAGGATGAATAACAACTGGAAAGATCTGGAAATTATTGCCCAGGAAAGCGTTGGATGGAGAATCCTGATGGGAGGCCTATGCTCCTTCACTATGGGTAACAGGCGTAAGTAATATATGGATTGTGAACTCACTTCCACTGTCCAATTATGATGACCTGTAGTACAACCGATTTGTTTAAGAAATGCTTCGAAATCACTAGTTTTCTGATTACAACAAGTCCAATACTTCAGTCTAAAATAAAGCAAAAATAAATGTATTTCATAAAGAAAAAGAAACAGTATCTAACCGATTATTTCATTTTGAGCGTTATTACCTGAAATTAATTAGTTAACCTTTATAGTAATATACTAAACTAAGTCTTAATTCATTAGAGACTGACTATAAACACGTCATTTTATCAGATGAAAAAGCCCGTTCAGCTATCTCAGACTACTGATATCTGTTTCATTGGAGATTTGTATCAACAATCTAGTTTCATGAGAAGTTACCACTTGTTCAATTTGGAGAACTAATAAAACTATCATCAAACAGGTATAAGTATTGATATACAGTTGTCTATCGAAGATTCTACAGATCCCTCAACCAAATATCACTATCAACAACAACATACTGTGGGAGGGAACAAATTAGTTTCCAGCTGAATAGGAAATTAAGCGATGGTATAAGAGGTGGTTGAACACATATTAGGGAAATCAAACTGCATTACAAAGTAAGCCCTAACTTGGAATCCTGAAGGCGAAAGGAAAAGAGGTAGACCAAAGAACACGCTGAGTCGGGAATTGAAGGTAAGCATCGAGAGAATGGACAGTAGTCGGAAACAACTGGAAAGGAGGCGAGTCTAGGACAGAGGAGGATGGAGATTCCTGGTCGGCGGCCTGATGAGCGGCATTTCGAGAGGGAGAACAGGCCATCTCCACTCTCGGTCGAACTAGGGCGTTTGAGGGATGGTACTCGATCATAGGTGTTTACAAAGCATTTCTCATGTGCTTTTGGACGACGAAGTAAGCAATGCCTGTGTTGGAAATAGAATACTAAGTAAAGAAGGGGAACAGATCAATGATTTATAACATTTACATCAACTGAGGTAGTTTGGACATGTGTTACATATACCCAACCACCACCTACCTTGACGGGAGATGTTTTGCGGTGCAGGAGCAGTCTGGAAAAACGTTAGGGTCAGCCAAACTAAAACAAGTCATCAGTTCATAAAGTCACTGACAACTGGACGTAAGTATGTTAATAGGTACAGACTGCCTGGTTGTGGGTCCGTGTATTTATCTTAACCAATGGTTAGACATCGGATAACATGACTCAAAATCCTTTGCAATGGCGCGGGTGGATTCATTCTTTGTCTTCTCTCAAATCATGAGATCTTAAATTCCTCATAACTTTTTTATTTCGCTAATTTGTATTTTCCGTTCGAGTCGTATCTTTGATCCACTGATACTGTTACAACCTTAACCATCTTGGGATCTGGACTGACAACTTCATCTCTGTCCTATGGCCACTTGGACTGATCTACATATGTACAGGTTCTACGATGTGACTGACACACAAACTGACTCGGATGATTAAGTATTTTTTTTATATATGCATATGAAATACTACCGTATATTGAAGTAAAACTTGGTGAAGATCTAATTGAAAACAACATTGTTCTCTTATATGTTTGTTGTTTTAAATACATTATTGAGCAATGATTATAAACTGAAAAGAACTGCTGCTTAACATGTGTGTAACACTTTAAATTTAAGTCTTAGGACCAAATGTTGAGAACCAATTTTTAACGACTAGTTTAAGTGCTTAGTACGAGGAAAATATAAACAAGTTGATTGACCTAGTTCTAAACAATCCCCATTGTTTCATCTTTTTAATTTATAAAATCGGTCACGCGACTGGAAAACGGAGTTATAATCATTTAACTATTGGGAAAAAGGGATGTGGAACTCAGCAATTCATAACTTTAACGAACTTGTACTACTTTCCCTGATTAAGACTTGTAAAATAGTTTTCATGGTACAAGAAGTCTTGTAAATATTTAAAGGTTTATCAAATGTAAAAAAGAGATAGCAATGCGTTTACCCTTCGTGAAATACAGCTACACCGGGATGGTATAGACAGAGTCCACTATCTGAATCTGTTCCTGTATAAACCTACAAAGAAAACGTTAGCTGGTCAGTGTGGCAAACAAAGATTAAATAAAGGTAAATCGGTCAGTCATCAAAAACAATTACAAGCTATATAACCAAAAATGTTCAACTACTAGTTACAATGATTGCGCAGACTCTGACCAAGTAGTTTGCATATACCAAGCAACTCATTCTAAATGTCAATGACTTTATGGACTGATTCCAAGTTTTGATTTGGTCACTACTAGCTTTCCTCTGACTTACCTCTACGCCAGTCGATAAAAGGCGTCAACATAGGTGGTACTTTGAATAATACGATTTAAACATTTTACAATTTACACACATCACCTCGACTTACCTGTTTGCATGCAGTGTTCTTGCAGTTTGTACCAAGTGAAGGACTACCTAACATGGAGAAAGAAGAGGTCATAGCTTTATTTTGAGATAAAGCATTTAAAACAGTAATTATCGAACGCATATGTTAGTGGGACATAGATTGGATTTAAGCATGCTCAATGCACGATTGCTTTGGCGCACGCTGATTGGCTGATCCTTATCCAATCAGCGCTAGTCTATACATGGAGAAGCTTCTAGATTCTTCTTATGTAAAAACCTATAAATATACTAACGGTTTTCCTATTTTGCTTCTTGCTTCCACCTAACCTTGTTATTTGGAATATAATCTTCCTGCTCAATCGTGTTCTGATTTGGGGCCTTGTCGAGTGAATTTGTGTCCGTGAATACTAAGCAATAGGAATAGCTGGGTTATAACCGTAAGAGCGAAAACATAACAGCATATTATATTAATTTAAAGCACTAAACAGTTAAATAGCTGCAGACTATCATTTCTGATATGATTTTAGTGAAAATAATTAATTCTTGATGAAGACCAAGCATTAAACTACCAAGACTAAGCAGTATGTTTCCGAATATAAGTCTAATCGAGTTCAACGATGACAGTACAATACTAAACATAAAAATAAATTGGTTTTACGATTGCAATCAGTGAATCAACTTCGTGGGACACGATACAATCAAGATTAGTAGATTCACAACGTGAGTGCAATAGACTAGGTAAAAACTGGTCTACTCTCGTACAAAATCTAAAGGAATGAATGACATCATCAGTCGTGAAACACAACCTAGATATATTGATTGCCCCTAAATGCCCTGGTACGGCCGAGAGTGAGGAGTCAGCTCTCCCTCTCAAAATGCTCTCACATGGCCACACATATACAGCCGCTGACAGGGAAGTCCTGCTCACGGACGGGGTGTTGTTTACGAAATTGAGAGGACAGAAATCTAATGTCCGGCGCTGTAACCGGGTTGGTGGATATGGAGGATCCACCTAGGGGCGTTGGAAAACCACAATTCCAAACCAATGGTACACATGGGCTCGAAGATTTCGAGGAAACAAAAGACGCATGAACCTATTGTTGGTCACCGGCGACCATGGGACAGCATCTTCCAACGTTGCTCCACTGCCTTGTGGATTAGACCTGTAGGTCAAAGGCTAGGGGTGTGGCTCCCCAACAAAACCAGTTTGAGCGCCCGGGTAGTATTCCAGCCCTCACACAAATCAAATGATTTGTGGCGCATATATATACGATGCCTTCTTGTACCAATGTTTATTTTTAAATAAAAATAAATAAGATATGCTGAGTTGGTACGTGAAATCAGATGACTTTTTGATATAAGCCCCATTTCAACTCAATTATAGGTTGACGAATGACTATCGTTGTGCGTGATCTCCAGTCGTTATTATCTGTAAGTACTATTTGAGCTTAGCGATATTAAGAACTAATAGACGTAATATGAAATTAACATGAATGGTAATCATGAAAAAGCTAACCTTTATTATTATTTTCTATTGTAGAATTCTGTAGTGGTTTGAAGGATGGATCTAGTGATAATTCTTCTAGAGCTGACTTGAGATTTGATGCAACTTCGATTGGAAGATCACGTGTGGGCTCGGTACTTGATGGTCTTTGGGATACAACGGGTTTTGATATTACAGGAGTAGGTGTAGGAATAGGCTACAAAAAATCAATGGAAATGACTGATGAGAAATTTTCGAATGAATCAAATTTAAAACACGAGACCATGTTGCTAAGATCCTGAATAAATGATTAGACATTAGAAAAGTACTTGAATGTCAGTAGAGCCCATCCAAATCTGAGATCAACGAGTCCGGAGATAAACAGATAGGTGTGGTTTAGTCTCATTCTGTGCAAGAAATTGAGTGACTATGAAAGGACAACTAAATATGTCATCTACTTCTCACGATGACGAATTACGTATTTATAATGGTTTTAAGAATACTGGTTAAGGATCACAATATGAAACAATACTTATGGTTTGGAAATATTTACGTATGTACGGATAGGAATACAGTGTTTCAAACAAGCATGAGTCCCCATCCGTAAGTGGATGATTATGAATCATAGTCACTATAATGCTACTTGGTTATCTAGGTGAAGGCAGATACATTATTTCATAGGATAACAAATACCTAACCTCGATTTAAGTGTTAGAGTGGTCCAAATGTCGAGAGCTTCATTTAAAGAAATACTGATGACTTTCTTCTGGAGACCTTGAGATTAATGATGTTTCACTCCCAAACATGACAATCAGAGTTGACTTCCCCAAGGAACTTGACAATAAACACACACTTTTACAAATTCAAATAAAATTTAAACTGATATCTCTTGAGCAAACCTCGGTTATTATACGTAGAGCTAAAACATTGCAAACGTAATTTTGTCCTAATGAGTTTTTTCTAGTGTGTTTTTGAATTATGATCGGTTTGATCAAAATGACACCAAGAACAAAAGCATTGTTGTACCGGCTTGTATTACACCGATTTTTACGTACGTAAAACATTAAACGCATAAATTCGAAACCTATCAACCAATGAAATGATACACAAACCAATGAGTTAGCCAAGGAAAATCTATTGTGACGGTGGGCTTGTCCGTTATATATACCGAAACATAAGCAATCGGTAATTAAGTATATATATATTCGTTCCAACAAAAACACTAAAATGCATGTACATATTTCAGATTTTATTTTTCGCACCGACTCGTGAATTAGGGGGATCCCCTACCACAATACGTAGTGTCATCACCCGGTGTAAATATATAAACAGCAATAAGACAATCGCGACACCACGAATTGTGAAGTTTACTATAAGTCGTCCGACCTATTCTTAACAGTGAAGACTTAAATAGGTGTCCCCTAAAACTGCAAAAATTCACCCAATGAATGATATGGGAACAAAACTTAAGATATTCCAAGGTATTATCACACTACTTTCGATCATGTAGACATTTCTGCAGCTTTTTAGCAGGAACTAATGACTTACTTTAGTTGGAATATCAGATTTCTTCTCTTTGACAGTGTTATCTGGAGGGACACTGTTATGCTTCCCTACAGCGCATCCCTTTATGCTTAAAAACTCCGAAAAGTCTGTGCTGTACTTATTGCAACAGGACCACTTTTTTTTGGCATCATGAAAAATTGGCTCTCCAGGATGGTAATGACACGAATCTGTGAAGTCTGGTAACAACCAGTGGGACCGTTACCTTCCGAATTCTCTTCTGGATCGAACTTCTGAGCACATCCCTTGTTATAACAGAATTGTAAGTTTGCCATTTGAACTCTATCAGTGGTTTCGTGTAGATAAATAACCAACCTTGTCAAAACTCCCTCTCGTACAAGAAAAGAAGCGAAAAACAGATGCTGAGAAAAAACACAGGACCTCCAATAGCTGAACTTTCAAGTGATTTGTATGTCAACTGTTCAATATCCAATAAATGAAGTTAGGGTGTTGTAGGTTTAAATTCATTGAGTTCTGGCCAGAAATGCTTTCGAACATTCCATGAGTAATACCTTACTGGTATATAATAGTATGGTACCAGGCATAGTTAACACAAAGTAACTAATCTGCGACCTATTATTTCAGTCATTATTATTAAGGATGGTAAGTCAGTTAACCAATGTGGGTACTTGCTGTAAGCATTTCTGTAAAGATACAGTCTACTCGAAGACATCCGCTCATAAGGCTGATTCCACTTGTCATCGGTCACTCTGAGAAAAATGGAGTCCCACCACTAGACCGTTCAATTATGTAGTGTTGCCGGACTTGATTATCTTTAAATATAACGGAATGTGTGACTTTGAAGTACACAAGCCATTATTCGGAATATTGATCAACAATATTGGTTCACCTCGCTTTTTATAATAAGTGCATTAGATTTTGACTTTTAGATCCCTCTTCTTTCGGAATATTGAGGTTTGGCATTAAATTCGCGTCTACTGGTCGGAAGCTTGATAGTTCTAGAATACTGAGGAGAGCACATAAAGTATCTAATTGTGTGAGGCACTTTGATTTATGACCTAGGTTGGTAAAGGGTAGAATCCGAAAGCCTCTACGAATTCCTCACAGTAGTCCAAAGGCTGTAAGCAGCTGGCACACCACTGCATACATTCAAGTTGAGAGGCATGGATTACAACTACTTCCAGATCTTTCAGTTTTCGAAAGTGCTTTTTCATTGAAGATAAACTAGTGACTATTATCATGACTGGTAAAAATTGGAACTATTTCTGAAACTAACCTACAAATCCAAGCACTAGTAATTCATGTAAACCAGCTAAGAACTTAGATTCATCTGCACCACTGCCTCGTAACAGTAAATAAATCTGCAAAGTAAGTTGTTCTGTAAGTCATCGACATTTGATGCTGACCACGTCACTTTTACTGGACCCAACTATATGAAGGCACTCGAGCACGTATCCGCACCAGATCACCAGTGGGTATGCTGTGTTACTCCTCGAGCTTAGAATAGACGCTTCTAAAAATATCGATAGCCTTCTAAATAAATCTTCAAACCACATTATTTTTGACTTCTGATTTAATTGGAATACTTTAATTATAAATTTGTTGCGTGTAAAGGCTTTGTCACACCTCGACTATATGTAGCATTTGTAGTGACCTACTTTTGTCAACAGAACGCGATTGGTTCGATGAAAACAATTATTATTATAACCAATTGTACCAGTGATTGTTTTATTGTGCTCGTTTGTTTAACTGTGCTAATAACAGCCATTTTGGTCTTCCATTGTATTCCATTGCTTCTACGCGGTTTTCGACTACGCACGTATCTTTTCTTGCCGATCGCATCTGTACTCCTTTGGCACGATCTCGGTATTCTTTCGATACCACGAGATCGCCAACAAATGTATTACAACTACTACTATCATCTGCCTTCTGATTTTTGGCCTACCGGAATCTTATTGGTCTATTGGCACGTAGTCTGGTAGCGGTGTTCATAGTCAAGCTCAACTCGACACCACGCTACACATTCTTGGCCCATTCATTATTCTGTAGAATGTCGCATATTCCGAGAGTATGTTGAAAGGACTCAAAGATTATTCAGATCGACCGGCAATGCTTCTACACCTATGAAACCCAAATATACTTAGAGAAGCTAAGTGGTTGATATTTTAATTACTACATGTATTTGGTGTTTGACAACGCTTTAACCAGTGTATTTCGACATGCACTTACATATTTTTCTTTTTTTTTCCAGGACGACTGGAAAAGACGATGAAAAGAACGACGAAGTTGCGAGAAACGAAAATCGGCACTGTACCTTTTTTTTTTTACTGTATTGTACATCATGGTCCATTATAGTAAGGAAAGACGACCAGACGCTGCTAAACCTGGCAAGATATCAGAAGAGTGTTTACCAACGAAAAACTCGTTGGGTTTAAACTTCTGGCTGGCCACGTCTTAGGGTCATCACTACTCCACTAGGGGGGGAGTGATCTGTAGCGGTAAATAATTACCCAAAATCAAATAGCTCTGTAAGTTTTAGACATTGGATGCTGACCACAGTTTTAGTGGACTCATCTAGCTGAAGACGCTCGGTCAAGCATCCGCACCAGATCACGTGTGGGAACACTGTGCTCAACATCTGCCGCAATCGCTAGCCAGATTAGTGCAAGCGATCCTCGATATATTGATAGCTTATCAAATATATCTTCGATCTCCTCACTTCTGTCTTTTGATTTTACTTGGTGGGTGCGCTTCGTATTAGAAGGTGTTACTGGTTAAAGCGTTGTCAAACTCCGAATACCTGTGGCATCTTCACCAGCAACACCTAATATGAATCGTATTCACTAAGTGAAATCAAAAGTCAGAAACGAAGAGCTTCGAAGATATAATTGATAAGCTATCAACATATCGGGGATCGACTGATCTAATATGGCTAGCGGTTGCAAGGGATGTTGAGCACAGTGTTCCCACTGGTGAACTGGGGCGGGTGCCTGACCGAGCTCCTTTAGCTAGGTGAGTCCATTAAAACTAATGTTGTCAGCATCAATTGTCGAAAACCTACAGAGCTATTGATTTCGGGGATTTATTAACGGCTACATTATAGTGACCTTAGGATTTAGACATTGTAATTTATTTATTTTATATTTTATATACATATCACTAAATAATGGTTCCCTCACTAAAGGTTAAGCAATTCCTGTATTCGTGTCACAGCAGATCAAGCTTCCATCTAATGATGAAAGTAAACATTGTAACTCTTGGTCTCTCCCCTGGTTGTCTGCTCAGTCTGAGAATATATGTGATCTCAAGATTTAAATAATCTTCAATCGGGATTATGTATTTGCTTCCAGAAAGTCCTTACCTTTGGCATATATTACATCACCGCCGAAATGCAATGTTTAGTCAAGGGCGGCTAGGTAAATCGCATTCGAACATGTAGCGTCTCGTTCCTGCGGAACGAATCATTCGCATTCCCATCTATATACGTGCTTGAATCTCGATTGCTTTGCTTCGCTTAGGCCCGATTCGATTCAAATGTGAACCCACCACTGTATTTGCTTGCTCGTGCACATTAGCCATTTTGCTTAAATTCGCTCGGTGTTCTTGTAGCTTTGTAAACTGCGCTATCCAATGATAATAATTCGTGTTTCCTTCTGAATCCACACATTGTTGGGATTTGTTTATCAGAGTGATTGGCAAGCGGAGCCTTGGGAATCAGCTAGAAGCCAAGTCACTAAATCATTAACCAGTTGTATACATGTGGCTGAGTATCGTTATCGGTCTATTTTAGCATACTCTTCTCTTGAAATAATCCCTTCATTCTCTCACCAGATAGAACACATTTGGTATTCTAACCAACTTTTATCTCTAAAAATTAACTTAATACATCTCAAACTTATGTGCTAGAGAACTAAAAGAAATCGCTCAATGGCACATTTCAAAAAGTTGGTATACTTGTCGGTCTAACTGATGGGTGAGGTTAAAATTATTCCAGTGATGGTTAAAACCTCCGTTAACAAGATTTTGAGCCGTATGTAGTGTATGTTTTTGTTAACATAAGTATTTGAAGGCGCTAGCGCATTTGTGATTTATGAATATCATAGACAATAGTACGTGTTTTATATGACGTACATCTTAACACACAAAAATCTAAACTGGAACGTGTATCTAAGCCATTACACGGTTTCCAATCTAAGACTTTAAATCCAATGACTTCTTAGCATGGATCACCAACTTAGTTCAGACTTTTCTGCAGAACAACTAATGTTAAGTCAGGCGGGGATATATTTGTCAGGCTGAGCGAAAAGATGGGTAAAGAAGACGGAAGACAGGCAGAGTACCTCAAACACCAATTTCATTTGATCAAGTAATTTGTTGGTGCCGACATTGTTAGCCTCAATGCTTCGTGATGCAACTTTTAATGCCTGATGACTAGACTACTGAGATATGGAATTGTTGAGTTATGGTCTACTTCGTTATTAGTACTCTTATAATGATAGACCTAATCCTAAAATCGTAGATGTGTCGTGATGTGGCTGCCTAATATATAAGATCTTACTTGGACGTCATATCATTGTGTACAGTGACAAATAACAACATGTCTGGAGTTTCTTAAGAACACATTCGGGCTGGAGATAAAGCAATATACTTAATGTGAGTAAAGATAAGTTATACAGAACAACCGCGCCTGAAAGGCTGAGCCATGCCGTCCGACTGAATTCCATTAATTCTTCTCGCCTTCCCTAATGTTGATTTTCTCACCGCGTTAAATGTTGAATATCTGTTTTCCCAGTTATCTTGTGTTTGGCTTTGAGTATTGTATGACTAGAGCCTAACGCAACTGCAGATGAACTGGAAATTGAAGAATTACTCGAAAACAGCTCATTTCTCTTTCACGGGCCTTACTCATTATTAAAATTTAACCAGTCGAAGATTAGTGAAAAAGTTCACCCGCCACTTCAGTTAATATGTATAATAATGGCTTTGTTCCTTATTGGCACATTTATCTGTGCTACTATAGTAATGGGCCCAATCATAAAATTGTAAAGTTGACATGATGTGACTGCCTAATCTAAAAGATCTCACTTGGACGTCACATCAATGTGACTAATCGTGTCGTAATAATATGATATTCAGTACTTTTGAACAAATTAAGGCTAAAGATAGGATAGTGTGTTCATTTTGAATAAAGACAAGTTATATAGAATGACCGCGTGTGCAAGGCTGGGCCATGTTATCCGATTGATTGAATATTCCCGCGTTCACCATTGTTAGCCTTCTCTTCGTGTTATGTGTTGAATATTTATTTTCCCATTTATTTCAGACACAGCTTTAATAATTATATGGCTATGATCAATACAACTACACATGCACAATTTTGTATACAGATATTAGTGAGTCACATCAAATAAGGAAGTGTAAAATGTCAAAGGAATTGCCAATATGCCCAAAATGATTTGTTGGTCAACACGTTTAGGAACGCGTAATTGCTCAATGAAACTAAACACACTAGTAAAATCATAGGCAGTGTGATATATACACTGTTCCCTCACGCCCAACTTCTTTATCAGCGTTTCTTGTAAAACAATAAATACAAGTGATTCAGTGGTTAATGTAACTAAGCTGAAACCAAAGAGGCTAATTACGACAGTAAGTTTTCTTATGGTCAGATAAACCCTCAACAACATGTTTCGGGAATATTAAATCTTATAAGCGCTATCCCTGCATTTTTCACAAGTAATAATAAATGGCTAATCGCTGAATATCTCCACACTCTAAACTCCGTCAGAGGAGATGCCTGAAAAATCTTCACAGAAATCATTCTATCGTCCCGAATGAGTACTGACTTAGATAGCTTACACATTCATAAAACTTCATAGCACGTATAATTCGAGGCATTGCCAAGCAGATATTTGCACTAACTGCAAGAAATGAGGAAGAGAAAATGTTAAAGATATAACAAAATTTTGGCTGAAGTGCAGCCAAATCAGTCTTAGACTGGCATTTCATGTCCATAGTTTTTATTGACTTTTTGTCTAGCAGGTTGGTGTCACCTATTACAGTGTGATTTTTTGATGAAGGTAAATGGATCTAAGGTAAAATATCTCTGTTGTACGCTACACGTAAGACGTCGTATATTTAAGTTTTGCAGTAACAGTAAACTTATTTTATAGCCTCCATAAGGTACGCATACGTTCACACTAACTTTGCATATATCTGCCTTTGTTAACTATTTGTGCATATTTGTTGATTATCATCCGCGCAATATTTGTTGGTTGGTACTGCAATTGCCGCGCAGATTGAGTGCGTGGGGATGAATGCTGAGATAGAGCCTCATATATTAAAAATGTTCGAGATTAAGAAGAGGATAGGGAAAGGAGTGAGTAAGAATACTAACTTTTTGTTGTTGTTGACGAGATTATTTTTTCGGACGTTCGTTAGAGTAAAATATTTTTGCTTCATACAACTGGATCCAATATATACAAAATTACTCATGATAAATACTTCAAGAGCCCTCTTAAGAACAATACAAAATTTTTGAATAGACGATTAAAACCGATTCAAATATGTCTATGATAACAATAAAACTAAAACTTGTTCGATTAAATTTTAGTTTATTTGTCTTTAAACATCTTAAATAAAGTTATATATCGATACATAAGTTTGTTAAAGAGATCTCAAAATCTTTAAGCGATTAGAATTAGGTGTTGTCGATATGACAGTAGACCAAAAATGTTTAGGTTGAAATATAATTCCACCAATATATACTTTTACAGTTTAGTTGTATATATCGTCAAGTATTAGTTTTACTTACGTAATGCTAATCGTAAACCAAAGTTTTTAAAGTGTTTTGGCCTGTCGAGTTTAAGATTCATGAAATCACGACGAACTTCTCAACCCATGGAGTTGTACACTCGTTTTTCTTCTAGCTGTTTTTACTTACTGTAGCTTTGGCCCGTCTATGTGTATATTTACAGCAGTAAGTTAATGACTCATATTATTAATTTTAAACCCATCGAAAAAGTAGGTGGGTGTCTGAAGATAATAGCTTGTGGCGTAAGGCGGTTTGCTTTAAATAGATAGGTAATGAATTCCTACCTCAGAGCGAACGTTAGCACTCGACCTACGAGTTATAGATACAATTCCACATACAATAAAAGTTGTACCACTTCAAAAAGACACGTTATAGTATACATAGACTTGGATAAATGATTTTTTTAACATAACAGATGCTAATGAGAAAATGCTACGCTAATTCGTTTTAAGGCGAAGCATAGAAATTTTTTAAAATAATATGCCAGTTTTATAATTACGTATAAAGTTTTCATGCACGCCAATGGAAAACAATTATACAACCAAAGTAGGATAATTTATGTGCTTAGTTTGCGTGTACAAAACCACATGAAATTGATATTGGTTGCGGTAGACAAATGTTTCAAACCACAAAACAAAAGTATGTGGAAAAACATAGGAGATATTTAGAATGATAGGAGGGGTATTCGTTGATAAAACGAATAAGAAAGAGTGGAAAGGTTTTCGAAATTTCCAGGAGCACATCTTCATCACTTTTATTGCTCCCAAGTTACATGATCAAACACCATCTGCTCATTGCCATTATAAACATCCTAATCTAATAGGTAGTTATTTCACTCTAGGTTCGACTCGTAATCCACTTTCTTTAAGCTAGGGGCCTGGGTCGTATCATTAGCTTTTAAATAAAGGTGACAGTCTAAATCCTGCGCTTGTCCAACGAGTTAAGCTAAAATAAAAATGATATAATTATGTATACAATGAATACTAGTTATTGGTGACTTCATGAATTAATTATGCATTAGTCTTTTGAATATATATATGCACAGTAAAACAAATACCAGTGACATGTATTTTATTGAAAGCCTGATTCACAAAACCGACTAAAACAATCGTCAGTAAATAATATAAGTCGTATGTAATAATAAAATGGAGAACTCGGAGAATTTCTAGTAAATCAGGGTATATTTTACAAAACGTATTGATAAACTTTGAATCATTTCTTATTTGAATGATGTATGATTAATCTAATTTCTACAAAACATAATCTTACCATAAACAGAAAAATTAATTTAGTGGTTCTAACTTGTGTTCATATACCAGGTTTTTAATCAAACACTCAATAATGATTCATATTCCGTTATTTTTGAACGATCGTTTAGTAAAATAAACCAATGTTTGTTATCCTGGTCAAATACAGAGAGATTAAAAATTTACTCCAGTGTAAACACTGTATAAAATATTTACAGTTATTAGGGAGAAAACCTTATATTTAGATTTACTATTTCATAATGCTAAGCATCATAGCAATTATAGAATCTCGTGAATGCTCATACCTTTGTCCATACACTATCAATAACCTGTTCAAGATATGATATTCACCATGTAGGACTGAGCTGAATGCAGTGACTAGTCAGTTGGCTTTTATCGGCTTTATCTTATATAGTTCACTAGTACATTGATTGAGCAGTAACTGTATATGCAAATGTTCTGGTTTAAATACACAAGAGAACTATAACCATTTGATTACGAACACCAAGTTGAATTCATTCTATATTCTCCTTCAAACCTATCTAGTTGCTTTTACACTATAAATGAATATTGTACAATCAGAAATTCATTTATTTATCTGTTAGTACCATGTCAAATGATTTAATTACTATTTATTTAGTGAGGATTCTGTTTCTTTTCTAGAAACAACTCTAGTTGGTTGATTCCAGTATCACTGTGTCAGCAGTTTATTATATGTTCCATTTAAGTCAATACAAAAATAGTTTTAAATCATTAATTTTTTAAAGTGTTTAAATAAAATATAGTTGCTTAAATGGTAATTTTCATTGCGAAATAGGAAAAATTGCGAAAACTATCGAAGATGAGAGAGTTGTGCTTAGTAGTTTTGATTTGATTTAGATTTTTTCACTATCAATGACGATCAACGTCAAATATAAAACTTCCATACAATCGCAAAACTAAGTTAGTTCTTATTTTCATTGGATAACTCAACAATATTTTGTATAAATTCACTTGATATTATTTACTTGAATCAACCCATTGATGATTAAGACTGCAATTGATCAGTCTCTTAATGACATACGTGCATCCTGTGTGTATTGCCTCGATATTGCCTTAAGTCATAAGCATTGTAAGCAAAGGCCCCCAAATGCCCTGGTTTGTCCCCAGATGCCCTGGTATGGCCGAGAGTGGGGGGAGTCCGCTCCTCCTCTCGAAATGCTCTCACATGGCCACGCGTATACAGCCCCTGCCAGGGAAGTCCTACTCACTGCCTTCTCGTGGCGGGGGTGTTGTTTACGAAAATGAGAGGACGAAAAGCGAATGTCCGGCGCCATAACCGGACCCCAAACCAATGGTGCACATGGGCTCCAGTATCCTGAAGGAACAAATGGCGTATGAACCAATCGTTGGTCACCGGCTACCATGGGACTGCATCTCCTCACGATGCTCCACTGCCTTGTGGATCAGATCTTCAGGTCAAAGGCTCGGGGTGTGGCCCCTAAGAAAACCACCTGCTTTGGTTTGGGCACCCGGGCAGTATCACAGCCCTCACACATATCAAATGAGATCTGTGTGGCGCATATGTATTTGGTGCCTTCTTGTACCGATATCTTTGTGTTAAAATAAAAATAAAATAAAAATAATTGTAAGCTAAGATGGATATTGGCTAGCAGTAGGATCACAAACATGCATCTCATCCTATTTGGGACTCGTCATGTGGATGTACTTGCATCCCAAAGTTAATGTTCAATCTATGACTAAAACCCGGTGCCATTCGCTTCAAACGCCGTCACGTTATCCATTTAACTACTGAATACTGATATTTCTTATAATATGTTGTATAGTTTTATTTAGTTACCAAAACATCAAAGATTATCACTACTAAAGAAAAATGCTATTTGATGTATATTGAAACTTAGTTGAGTTTCATGTATATCAGATTTTCCCTTTTCTACATCGAGAACATCTTTTTGTTTAACTTTCCCAAATAGTTTCATTCAAAACAATAACATCAGTCTCTAAAACTCATTTACGTTAAACGTGACTAATTTGATCCACTGTTAATAGTAACTAGATTAGATTAAATTTGAATAGAAGATATAAATTTCATATTTTACATGTATACATTTTTAAGTAATACCAAGAGATATAAAATACATATGATAATTGTACATTGAGTTGTTTTCTTCTAAGAGATAATAAATACAGTATAACATTAATTGATATAAACAGTACTAGCTAAATACTATAACTTTTACTCTAATATAATGAAAATTGTTATTATGAAAAATTAAGTAGTCACTAGTTGAAATCATGAGTCAGTTGAAGCTAAACCACTATGGGAAATCTGGATGTACTGGACGGCCATTTCGTCCTAGTATGGGGCTCCTCAGCATTTCGCATCCATGATCCCGTCCCCCGCGAGGTCTGTTGTGAGATATCAACTCAGTGAAGACAATGATATACGGTGAAATTTCTAAAATCTCCAAAAAACCCTTTCTAATGTCAATTTTTCTTAAAAAAATATTTTCATTGACAAATAACATTATCTATGTCTCTATATATGCCAAACATAAATACGTATATTGCCCATCTTGAATTGTAAATTTCATTTAAAAAACGATATAACAGCACACTAAGTTTTATCATAATGGAAGATGTATACAGTTAAAACGTATCTTACATTTTTATGTATTGGATGGCCGTTTTGTCCTAGCATGGTAATCCTCAGCAATGCGCAACGACGATAATGCACACAGGAATTGAACTCAGTATCCTTGTCGGGCCCGAGCGCTTAGCCTATAGACCATTGAGTTGACCGGCATCTAACGTTGTTAATGTCTAACTTTAATCAATCCACAATATTGCGCGACCATCTTTTATTGTCTTCAGTGAGTAACTGCCACACACCAATCATGGTTGAAATCCACTATTAAGTAGTCCAATAATAGGACTGGATGGACGTCCAGTGCTTCCAGGTTTTGGTGAACTGAACTGAAATAGCTGTATGTATCAAACATTAGACTGGTAAGCACAACACCACCATTGTCTTCAGTGAGGTATTTTCTGGAATTCTAGTGATAAGCCATGATCATTGGAGGTTCAACCGTGTCTGTTGTGAGGTAGTTACACACTGAAGACAATGAAAGATGGTCGCGCAATATTGTGGATTGACTGAAGTTAGAAATTAACAACGTTGGCTGTCGACCGGCTCAATGGTTTAGATATTAGGTGTTCATGTGCAAGACCGAAGGTCTTGGGCTTGAATCTCAAGTGGGGATTCGGAGGTGCTCACTGTTGAGGAGCTCAGAACTGGAACGAAACGCCCGTCAAGTGCTTCCAGGTTTTCAATAGTGGTCTAGCTTTAATCGACTCATAAATGCAACTATTAAATTACTACAATCTCCACAAAACGCCCTTTTTGATAATAACATGTTTTTTTCAAGTCATCATTATAAAAGATAATAAAAATGAAAGTTGATCTGCAGATAACAGCTTTGATCTTCCATTGATATGTTAGCGTCAAAATTAATAAAATAAGTCATTTATACTCGTATCCATAGTTTATATAATATAAGATGAAAACAATAATTAAAGAACGTTCAACCTAAATGTATCTCGAGTGATGTGTCAAATCATTTAAACTAATCGCAACTATTCACTTCGTATTGTTTACTTCAATCAACCCATTGGTGTTTTGAACTGCAATCGGCATATGTACATCCTGTGCGTATTGCCTCGATATTGCCTCAAGTCACAAGAATTGTAAGCAAAGATGGATATTGGCTAGCAGTAGGATCGCGGACATGCATCTCATTCTATTTAGGACTTGTCACCTGGATATAATTGCATCCCAAAGTTGATGTTCACTTTTGGACTCGAACCCGGTACCGTTCGCTTCAAACACCATCACGTTATCCACTTAGTAACTATATTTCATTTTGATTGACAGAATTTGATCAACATTAACATTAATCACTTGTTATTCAGTGATTTACCATTGAAAATCCTTATACAACTTAGTAAAATTAAATTACTGATCTTTTCTAATCAATAAATCAAGGTAATTCTATTTTGGAATAAAAAGATACCCTAATTAGATATTCATCAATATTTTACCCTGACATGTTGCTAAAGTATTTTTTTTCTTTCACAAATTATAATGTGGTATGAGATAAAATCTATGAAACTTCGCCATGCATGGTATGACTTATGTTGAGTTGTAACTTCGGTTTAGAACAAGTTTGTACTAAATTTTTTTATCAACACTTATCTAACTCAAGGAGTTCAGCTTCGTCAAGAGTGCGATATCTATCAGAAAGGATATAAATAATCAATGAATTATATGATCTTCGATTAAATGAAGTTGAACATGCAAGCTGTTAGTTATTAATTTATCAGGGTAAAGGTGACAGAATCGGTAAGCAGCCTATAAGTTCTAGGTTCTATTCTTGGTTGAGTTTGTATTTGTATGTTGCTGAACAGCTTTAGAACTAGGAAGTAATATTTTATCATTAGTATTGTGGCGTGTGCTACTTATGTGGACATAACTAGTATATGACGTGAGTACTGAACAGAATGTCTGGCAGCAGAGAAACGAGAAGATCGAACAATAAAGAATGAAGAAAGAATGCAATTTGTATGAAAATGCAAGAACAAAGGGATTCTGAGTCATTTGAGACAATTGATGAACAATTTGCAAATTAACGATTTAATATATGGTTGTTGGATTTCACTAACTAATTCTGTAATTATAAGCAGAGATAGATAGTGGCTAGCAGTGGAATCCAGGACGCGCGTTTCGTCCTATTTGGGACTCGTCAGCTGGATGTACCTGCATCTCTGAGTTGATGTTCACTTTGGGACTCGAACCCACTACCGTCCGGTTTAAACGCCATCGCGTTATCGTGGCATACGCACAGTATGCACATATGCCAATAATAGACTGAACAATTTCAGTCCTAAACATCAATGGGAAGAATCAAATAAAACAATATCAAGTGAATTAATTCTGTAATTTGTGGTTAAATACATTCGATTGTCCCCTTTAGTGTTCTGTTCACTACAGTATGAGTTTGAATTATCCCATTGTTGATATTCTGGGTTGAATTTCGATCTATTTTTTTGGTGTATGTGCATTTTGTTTGCATTACCTCAGTACAGAGATTAGGTCAAAAAGTTTTATATGATAGATAGAATTAGGTTAGTAGTGGAATACAGGACACGTATCTCTCCATATTTGTGATCCATCATGTATATAGATGTATTCTAGTGTTGTTTTCTACTTTGAAACATAAACCCAATATCTTTTCCTTCAATTTCTCAATAAGCTATCTAGATAGCCGCTAAATTGTTTCATATAAAAATCAACACTGAAATAGAGGTACATTCAGCTAACGAATTCCAAATAGAACAAAACGTACTCCTTAAATTACACTGCTAACTTTAGTCTGCCTATTCATTCTTTGTGATTCACTGTTTAAGAGCAAGATAATTAGTTGTTGATTGAGATCACGAACCGATTGATGTTAGACCACAATTAAAAACTTGGAAACACTGGACAGGGCACTGTTGAGGAGTCCCGCAATAAGAAGAAACAGCCGTTCAGTGCTTTCAGCTTTTCAGTGGTGGTCTAACATCAATCGGTTCATGATCTCAATCAGAAATGTAATAATCTCCACAACCTCATACCGATAAATAGTTTTAGTAATATTTGAGAAACCTGTGGAAAACAACACTCCCCTGATTTAATTACCTTGTCAGTTATAAATTTGTTAGCAGGGTAACAACCCATTGTCTAATCCACTAATTAGTTACTGAGTTATGATAACCATTGCCACGTTAATTAGTTCCTAATGTCTACAGAGATCTATTGACTAAGCTATCAGATATTGTAGTAGGGGTTGTTTAACTTAGAGTAAATGCAAATAATCGTTACAATTCACTGGATCAAGGTTAACTGATTGTTGACATTCATTATCATTATATGTAAGTTTGACGGAATTGTTATTCATTGATCATTACTGAGGACTAGACAATGTGACTAATTAGTACTCAGTAACTTGTTAGTGTAAATAACTCAGCCATACAGTAGATCAACCGAGAGATACAAAACTTCGTATCAATATGTCTGACTACTAGTTCTAACTGAATTTAAATCTCACTGCATGCATTAATTCTCTCGAGATCTTAAGTTATATTGACGACAAAAGTTAAACAGCATAACACTTAAGTTTGGAAAACTTCTCATAGATCGATATGAATAATTAAGTATTGTATAATTTAATGTAAAGAATAGTAGGGAGTATGAAAGTAGTTCTTAATACTGATCATAAATGAATGGCTGATTACTCTTGATGATATGATGAATTAAATTCATAATGTGAGCATTTTTGCCTTTCTAACTTACTATATAAACAATCATCCAATATCTAGTTTTTTCCCATAGTAATTTGGGTCTTCCAAATAGTTCACCCTTTCACTCTCTTTGTTTTTTTTTATTATTTATTTATTTATTTGAACACAAATATTGGTACAAAGGGGCACCGAATACATATGCATCACACAAGTCACTTGATTTGTGTGTGGGCTGTGATACTGCCTAGGTACTCAGATAGAAGTAGCTGGTTTTCTTAGGGGGGTCACACTCAGAGCTTTCGACCTAAAGGTCTGATCCACAAGGCAATGGAGCAATGTTCGGAGATGAGGTACCATGTTAGCCAGTGACCAACAATAGGTTCATACGCCTTTCGTTCCCTCAGGATATTGGAGCTCATGTGCAGCATTGGTTTGTAATCACAGTTTACCAAGTCCCCTGTATGGATCCTTCATATCCATCAACCCGGTTAAAGCACCGGACATTTACTTTTCGTCCTCTCAATTTCGTAAACACCCCCTCCCCGAGAAGGCAGTGGGTAGTACTTCCCTGACAGTGGCTGTATACGCATAGCCATGTGAGAGCATTTGGAGATGGAGAGCTGACTTTCCCCATCCTCGACCGTACCAAAGCATTTAGGGGCCATATTAGATGAATAGAAATTTTCAGCATAAATTAAGAATAGATATGTGAAGAAACTGTGAAAAGTAATATACTCTCTTAGATCTGAACTTACCTTACTTATTATTACAAAATGTCGTATTAACAACTAGGTATTTAATATACAAGTGAACTATCAAGTCATATTATTTATTCTCTCATTAATGTTGACATCACTACCTAATTTGAGTCACTATGTATACTGTTGTAAAGAAAACTAGAAGAGGAGAAACGAACATGTGCTATCAGTCAGTAAAGTCATTGACTATTGGACTGTGACGTGTAGATCGATACCGACTAGTGTTGGAGACGATAGATCCCCAAAAACTCATACTTTGTAATTTATCTTGTGGAGCTTGTATGCAGATGTATACGTGGGCATTTCTTACCACCCACGCACATAGTTGATTGACGAATTTATCGATTAAATGTTTAAATATTTTGATGGCAGTCAATTGACGAACTATCGATGAAATGTTTTAAAGCTCCATGACAATATCGATGTATATATATTTGTATATATACGTTTTAAGATGGTCTTTGTAAAAAAAACTTTGCTGGTTTCGGGTTGTTGCAGAATATACTTCTCATTCCAAGCTTGGTCTTCTCTCTCTAGATAGCGGGCTGGGACGCGTCAATAGATAGCTTACTGGACCTTGGTCACCGAATCCTCGATCTCGTTCTCAAACTACGTGAACCCGTGATAGCTCTCGCTCTCTCTTTCAAAACCTAACAATTGGCGACGGTGGTTCGGAAACATGGATCCTTCCAAACTTGAATTATTACTCGAGAAGCAGATGAAACTTATTCAGATGTTAACAGATACAAAGCTTACGTCTAATACTCAACCAAGCAGTTCTAATCCTACCACTACCGCACCATCAGTGGATGGTATCGCTAACAGTATCTCCGAGTTTCATTACGATCCGGAATCCAATTTAACATTTGATATGTGGTTTCGACGTTACGAAGACTTATTCAAATTTGACTTCGCTAACCAGGATGATGCTTGGAAGGTCCGCTTGCTGCTTCGAAAGTTGGGTCCTAGTGAACTAGACAGGTATTGCAACCTAATTTTGCCTCTAAACCCACGCGATCGCTCATTCTTGGACACTGTTCAGTCACTGAGCCAACAATTTGGAGACAACTCCTCACTATTCAATGCGCGCTATCGATGTTTGAAGCTCACTTTGAACGAAGATGCTGATTTTCTTACACACGTAGGTATCGTCAACCGAGAATGCGAACGCTTCCGGTTGAAGTTGCTTACTGAAGACCAATTTAAAGTGCTCATTCTCATCTGCAGCCTTCAATCTCAGAAGTTCGGTGACATTAGAACACATTTGCTGAGTCGTTTGGAGCAAGACCCAAAACTAACACTTAAAGATATTGCAAACGAATATCAACGCCTAATCAATCTACAGCGTGACACTACGATGGTCCAGCGTGGTGGTTCAGATCTTACCGAAGTTCATGTAGTCCAACAACCACCCAACTCGCATAAAACTGCCCTAGCGACATCTACTTCAGGTCAACAGAAAAAAACAAATCCTCCTGCCCCATGCTGGCACTGCGGTGCATGGCATTTTATTCGACACTGCCCATATAAACAACATCGGTGCAGGAAATGTAATGCGGTGGGTCATAAAGATGGTTTTTGTCGAAAAAAGAAGCCGAGCAGCTCCAGAGGTAGCAGAAAGCCTACGCCTAGATCCAACACAAATTCATTGAGTCTAATAGCAAGCTGTCAGAACTCAACCCCAGGTGAGAGAAAATTTATTACCCTTAATATTAATGGGCACCCATTCAGATTTCAAATAGACACTGCATCTGACGTAACAATTCTCTCACGAAAATATTGGATCAGAATGGGAAGACCACGCACGATGCCGACAAAACAGAAACCTCGAACTGCATGCGGTAATTATCTACGTTTGTTGGGACAGCTAGATTGTAAAGTGTCTTTTCACGATTCGACATTTACCGGAGTATGTTACATCACACCAGCTGATCTTAATCTACTTGGGTTAGACTGGTTTGACCGGCTACATTTGGCTGACGTTCCGTTGAGCACCGTATGCCATATGGTGAAACAACCTCATGAACCTGAAGCATATTCAAAAGAACTAATGACAGAGGACCACGCGCAATGTTATCTGACAACCGCTGTTCGTGCCTTGCCAGTCACAGCAGCTGAAATACAATCAGCATCCAAGAACGACTCTATCATAAAGAGAGCGATGAAGTACGTCATCAACGGCTGGCTGCCAACTGGACTTGATGGTGACTTGAAGCAGCTTTACCACCGTCGGGACTCATTATGTCTCGTAAATGAATGCTTGATGTTTGGAGATAGAGTAGTGGTACCAGAGTCCCTTAGACCAAGGGTGCTAAAGCAATTCCACACTGGTCATCCGGGTATAAAACGAATGAAATCCATCGCCAGAAGCTATACTTATTGGCCCCTCATGGACCAACATATCGTGGATTTAGTAGGCAAGTGCACACAATGTCAACAAGTGGCCAAGTGTAACGCGAAAGTACTGCCGGTCCCATGGCCACAGCCTGAGTATCCATGGTCCAGCATACATGTCGATTTCGCAGGCCCAATTAATGGAATCACCTACTTAGTCGTTATTGATGCCTTTTCGAAATGGCCAGAAATCGTTCCCGTCATGCCATCAACGACAACCCAAATGATGAAACTTTTGACAGACATGTTCTCCCGCAACGGATTACTGGATATAATTGTATCCGACAACGGTTCGCAGTTCACTTCAAGTCAATTTCAAGAATTTTGCAAACACCTATCGATCAAGCATTTCCGCTCTCCACCTTACTACCCACAGTCAAATGGCCAAGCAGAAAGATTTGTGGATACATTCAAGAAAGCTCTAATGAAATCGAAAGGGGAGGGGACACCAGTGGAAACACTGCAGAATTTCCTGTTTGTTTACCGAACAACACCTAGTGATATGCTTCCACAGCAGAAGTCCCCGGCAGAGATCCTAATGGGAAGGAAATTGAGGACGATCCACAGTCTGATGTGTCCAAGAACCACACCACCACCACCTCACTCCAGATCTCACAAGCTGCAAGCATACGAGGTTGGATGCCCGGTGTTCGCTCGAGACTATAGAGCGAACCATGGTCCTTGGATCGAAGCATGTGTGGTTGGAAGATTAGGCCAAGTTATGTACGAGGTAAAGGTAGGAAGAGACACATGGACTAGACACAGAAACCGACTGCAGAAGCGGATAACGCCAGACCGCCTATCAACAGGAGCAAATCTCCCTCTTGACATCCTGCTTGATACCTTCAACTTACCAGCAGCCCCACCACAAGAAGCTGATCTCCGTTCCAGAAAGTGGCCTCCCAGACAACGGCGAGCAACGGACAGGATGCAAGTCGACCCTAGAAAAGTGCGCTACTAAAAAGGGGAGGAGTGTTGGGGACGATAGATCCCCAAAAACTCATACTTTGTAATTTATCTTGTGGAGCTTGTATGCAGATGTATACGTGGGCATTTCTTACCACCCACGCACATAGTTGATTGACGAATTTATCGATTAAATGTTTAAATATTTCGATGGCAGTCAATTGACGAACTATCGATGAAATGTTTTAAAGCTCCATGACAATATCGATGTATATATATTTGTATATATACGTTTTAAGATGGTCTTTGTAAAAAAACTTTGCTGGTTTCGGGTTGTTGCAGAATATACTTCTCATTCCAAGCTTGGTCTTCTCTCTCTAGATAGCGGGCTGGGACGCGTCAATAGATAGCTTACTGGACCTTGGTCACCGAATCCTCGATCTCGTTCTCAAACTACGTGAACTCGTGATAGCTCTCGCTCTCTCTTTCAAAACCTAACAACTATATAGTTAAGGTCATTGTGAATATCATTGCTAATGATTAGAATGATTAGGTGAAATGCAATAGAAACAGTCACAGTGACTCAAATGCATCTATCCTTTATCTTTCCTTAGATCTTGATTTTCAAACTTTCCATATACTTTTTATTTCAAGAACAAATTAACTCTTTTTAAATCATATCCTCTATGAACATTATTTTCTATTACCGATTACTACCATATATTAGTACTTTCAATACTCTAACATTTATCTTGATAAGCAAAGATGTATAATGGCTAGCAGTGGAATCCAGGACGAGCATTTCGTTCTATTCAGGAATTGTCATCTGGATGTACTTGCATCTCCGAGTTGATGCTCACTCTGGGACTCGAACCCAGTACTGTTCGCTTCATGTTATCCACTTAGCTACTGAGTCCTGATAGCAACTTTCTTGTGAAATGGGGTAACTGATCAGTTGGATTAGTCCTAAACATTAATGAAAGATTCAACTAAACAATATGAAGTGAATTTGTCTTGATAATTTCATCACACTATACCGATCTGATATGTCAACTTGAACCGATAAAAAATTATATTCCAGGTTCCATGTTGAATATAACCGAATGAGTACCCACAACTTACAAGTTAATAGTCTTTATCTGGAGACAAATACAGATGTATCAAATTCAATACTGACAATTACCACGTGCTTATTAGTGACTAGCTTCATGGGGGCATTCTCGGAGTTCTAGTGAGAAGCCGTGGCTATTGGAGTTAATCCGTGTCGGGTTGAGACAGGTATCTACCTCAGTACAACGGAAGATGGTCGCGCAATTACGTGGATTGGTTGAGTTTAGACATTAACACCGTTGAATGCCGACCAGCTCGGTGGTCTAGTAGGTTGAGCGTTCGCAAGCGAGACTAAAGACCCTGTGTTTAAATCCCGCAAACAGGGTTGTAGATGTGCGCGGCGCACTGACATCCTGTGCTTTCAGGTTTTCAATAGTGGTCTAACATTAATTGCTTCATGATCTCAATCAATAACTCAATTGATTCTATTCTTTGTATTATTCATTCATTCATTATTGAATAGTCAAAAAAGAAGCTTTTTTTCTGTTACTGATCAATGTCATTAAAATCTGTGAATAAAATGGTATTTGCCAATGATCAGTTTTACTTACTTATTCACTTAGTTTTCTATTTTTTTGTATTCTGTCAATCAATTTATACTAAAAAAACGAATATCTTAAGAATATATCACTACATGTTATTCTGTTCTTAACTTCATTATTAAATGAATTAACTAATGTACATATGATCTTAACTGTATCATTTACATCCACGATACCGCCTCACGAGATGCGAACCCATTACGGGACCGTGGATGCTCACTGCTGAGGAATCCCACGATAGGACGAAACGGCCTTACCAATGCTTCCAGGTTTTCCATGGTGATGTATCTTGAATTGACTTATTATGTCAACTATTAAACTTACTTAAATACCCACAAAACCTCTTCTGAGATGTCGTTCGCATTTAGAATATCGCCTTATTATAATTACACTTCAATATAAAGTAGGATTGGTTACTTAAATTTTTTTTTCTCTCTCTCTCTATCTCTCTCTCTCTCTCTCTCTATATATATATATATATATATATATATATATATATATATATATATAGCCATGATGAAAAATTAAGAAATTTCTTCACTCGATTTGCTCTGAAAACAACTTGAAAAGATTGCCCAGGATGGAATTGGATGGAGAATGCTGGCAGGCGGCCTATGCTCCTTCATGAAGGGTATCGGTCCGTCAGTCAGTTAGTTAAAACGTGGGACCAGGCTTATATGTGCATCGGTTTAGGTTGCCATACTTCATTAACACAACAAGATGAACAACGGATTCATAGAAGCAGTTAACTCAATAGTGTAATATCTAAAAGAAAGATTCTATGTAAGGATATAGTACAGGAAGAAATAATTAGTTCATAGAAAGAAAGATATGAAGTGATTCTAATCTCATAGTTTAAGGAAAGACAAAGAGTGTATACAGCTAAGCGATTGTGATCGATTCTGAGCCATGTAACACAGAGTGCCTAATTATTGGTTACGATAGTCACGTGGACCCCAACCAAGTAGTCTACATCTTCCAACATGGCTAAGACTAGGAGTTAGTGACTTTACAGACTAATGTTATGTTTTGGTTTGACCGCCTCTAACATTCTTCGAACCGCCTCCAACACTAGTCAGCATTGCGCGTCATGGCATTCAGGCATGCTCAACACGTGGCTTAACCATCTCAGTCGATGAAGATTCATCAACTGATTTACCATCATTCCTCAATACCCTGCGTCTAACCTCACTTATCCAGCCATCTCAGTGATCAAGAGGTTAAGCGTTCGCGTGAGAGACCGAAGGCCCCAGGTTCGAACCCCACGGGTGGGATCGTGGGTGCGCACTGCCAAAAGGGGTCCCACAATAGGACTAAACGGCTGTTCAGTGCTTTCAGGGTTTCAATGGTAATCTAACATCTAATCGGTTCATGATCTCAATCAAATAATTCTGTATTTTCCGTTACGTAATACTTCACTAACTTCTTTTCTATTGACAAAATTCATTGGAATACTTCAAGCTATTGATGAAAGAAATATCATTTCTGAAATAGATCGATAGTTTTGATAAAGGCTTTGTGATAACTATTCAAAGTGAAGATTTAGTGAATAATCTTACTTCTAAAAGAGAATCGACATGTTTAGTTCGTATATTGATTGGACAATTATTAGGATCATTCATTGAAATAATGTTAGGTCTTAGACAAATGTTTTATTCTGAAACACTCATCATCCTCATTATCACCATCACCATCATCAAAGCAATTACTCATTACAATAGTGTGCATTTTCGTATCAAATTTATTTAATTCAATTAAACATGTGATAATAACAGAAGGTCTATAAATGTGTAACCATATTCAATTAGTACACACAATCACTATCATTATTGATTTCCTTACCAAACGTTTTAACTATTTCAATATCGAATTGTGAAAAAGTAAGTGTTTATTACAATAACTCTAAAATATAATATCTACCATGGTTACTAAAGAATACAACCTCGTTATTACTTACCCGATCATCCAAGCAGATGCGAAAAACATTTCTAAGGCATCTGTGGTTAAATACTAGTAACTTACAAGTATCTTCTACTCTTAATGGCTGCGCTTCGCAGCGGTAAAGTAGAACAGAACGAACTACAGCGCAGTATACTTGTCCTTTATTTGATAGACGGATATCTCGCCTTCGCCATAAATGAGGTAAGTTGGTGAAAGCCAAACGAGCTTTTCGAATCTGTGCTGAGATGTCGTTAGACATCAACCCGTTTGGGCTGATCAAGCACCAAAATAAAACGTTGCATCAGTTTGTCAAGTCACTAACTTCTAGTATTAGCCATGTTGGAAGATGCAGACTACTTGGTTGGGGTCCACGTGACTATCGTAACCAATAATTAGGCACTCTGTGTTACATGGCTCAGAATCGATCACAATCGCTTAGCTGTATACACTCTTTGTCTTTCCTTAAACTATGAGATTAAAATCACTTCATGTCTTTCTTTCTACGGACTAATTATTTCTTTTTATATTATATCCTTATACGCAATCTTCCTTTTATATATTACCACCACCACCACCACCACCACCACCAAATTAACTACTTTTATAAATTTGGTGTTCATCTTGTTGTGCTAATGAGGTATGGCAACATAGACCGATGCACATATGTGGCTGGTCCTATGTTGTAGCTGACTGACTAACTGATGGCCGGCAGCCAAAGGCATTAATGTCTAACCTCAACCAATCCATGAAATTGTGCGATAATTTTCCATTGTGTTGATGTAGATGATACCTGTCTCTACTCGACATGGATTAGCTCTATTGTTCACAGAATTATATAGGAAATTAGAACCATGGAAATGAAAGTGATCTCATAAACTGTTTTGTATATAAATGAATCTAACTTTATATTTTGCCTATCACTAATAATTATATATGAGTATGTAGAGATAGATTAAGTTCAATCTTATAAATGATATTCAGTACTCCAGTTCAATACTGTATAATCATGACTAACTATAAGCTGTAGAACAGATCATTCTAGATGTATTTAGTTTTATTCTTTATTAGACTCTATACCTCCATTGTATTGTTGGTGATACGCATTATAAAATCAAAGTTTCTTCACAATGGTTCTAGATTTCATTACATTTTTATATTGAAACTGATGTTATGCTTTATTGTAGTATCAGAAGAAGTCTCAAAAGAACTCATTAAAAACCTATGAAAAGATTATGATATTTTTATTTACGAAGTGTAGTATCTGTTATTATGTTAAGCCCATATATCTTATTCTAGCTATCGGACAGCTCAGTCTATTCATTCTACTTGAGTCACATTCTAACCTTGTTAATTATTTGTTTATCAATCTTCACTGTTTTTATATGAGAGCGTAGGTGAGTGTACACTTCTTATTCCATTACTCATCACATGTCTGTAACTTACTTTTGTGTAACTATAAATATTGATTAACGTTTGGTTAAATGGGAAGTTGGTTTACCCGCCATCTCCACCGCTCGTCATTTTTCGTTTTCTTCTTTTCGTATTGTTTCCCCGTTCGTTTGTCTGGATCAATGATTATACAAAAATAAACGGACCCCACAAAAAGAAGACCATTCATTGAATAAAAAGATCATTCTTAAATAGATTAAGTGTTTAAGTGAAACTGTGATGAATGAGAATAGCCAAATGTATTTGAATACAAAATTACAGAATCATCTAGTAAAATCTGAGAATCATATTGTTATGTTCAAGTGGAAGATTCTGTTACAAGTAACTTCCGGGACCTTTTAATGGACTAATATTAATTATATATTCCTATGGTATAACTATTCAGTAATTAGATTATATATATATATATATATATATATATATATATATATATATATATATATATATATATATATATTCCCCTTATTATAAGCTTCAGTTTGACCTGTAGATTATTATGATACAGTTTACTGTTGTTACGTTATACTCAGTTATTTGATTATCGTCTCCCACGTTCAGAGCCGCTTTTTGGCTTGATCTTGTATGAATGTTATTTCTTATTTTATGGTGCGTTGCGATCGGTTTGGCTGATATATAAACCAAGTATGTCTAAAATAACAGATTCGTATAGTGGAAGCTGTTATTAGTGTTATGGACTCAACTAGACGGGCTAGTCGAGCAAAGGACCAATAAGGACACTAGGCTGATCAGACTGGTTAAACGTCATTGGTTTAGTGCAGTGCAAGAATGAATAAGTCGTATTCCGACTGACGAATAAATTACGTGATAAAAAGCGGGTCATAAAGTCACAATACATATCATAAATGCTTCATTTACAAAATGTCAATCAATTGTCTCAGACTTCACTGTTCTTTCTTTTTTACACCAATGATTCTCTGTTCCAGTTCTCTTTTCTTCGATCTTTTTAACCTTCTGCGATTAGGCATTTCACTTTCTATTAATAATATACACTACTTATATCTGTCGATATCAGTAGCACACACTACAATATTACATTTATTAATAGATTCATTTACTGTTGGATTGAGCCGCGTTGAGTTTTGATTACATGTTTGTGATGCACACAATTACCATAACCAGTAGTTAGAGATGTTAGTTGATGTGATTCAGAATCGGTAAAAAACAAGCAGAAATACTCATTCTTTGTTTTTGTTTAAATCATGAGTTTCTAAATGGATCTATATTATTTTAATTCACGATTTCATTATTCCTGCTCAAACCATATTGTATATGTCTGACCTTAACTACTGTAGTAATACTTTTACTAATTTCAAAACTATGGTATCAATGGATACCTGTTCCGTCTTAGAACGGAACTCTTTTACAGTGATGAAGTAGTGAAAATTCATCAGTTGAGATGGCTGAGACACGTGCTACTTATGCCCACCCACCGACTGCCCCGACGTGCGATGTTCAGTGGTATAGGAGTAGGTTGGAAGAAAGGTAGGGTCGGCCAGACCAAGACATGGCATAAATTCATGAAGTCACTGACAAGTAAACTGAGCCATGTTGGTAAGTGTAGACTACCTGGTTGGGGACCGCGAGATGATGGCAACTGATGGTTAGAGACCCTGAATGACATGGCTCAAAATCGTTTGCAATGGCACAGATGCATCCATTCTTTGTGTTCTCTCAAACTCTAATCTTCTGAATTCTTCATGTCCTTTATTTATTCCACTGGTTTATACACCTTGAACAACATCTTCAAACCCTAGTCTTTCCGATTATTGCATATACTTTTACTACCTCTACCACTATGGGATTCGAATCGACAATTGTATGTCTATTTTGATGTGGTATGGCAACTTGAACTGATATACTTACATATAAAGTTCCACGTTGTTACTGATTAACTGATTGACAGACAGTGTTTATCAAAGACCCTAGTAACATAGGATTATATCTTATATATAATCCATAGACTCATGGTCAAAAAAAATAACATATAAAGTAAGATGAGAACAGTCTGTTAAAGTTATAAATATGAAACAAATTGAATAATACTATAGATATAAATAGTAGAGTTTCACCTATCTATCATAATCATAATAATTCAAATGATCAGTTTGTCATAGAAATAGAACCCATTTATCAGAAACTGTGTTTAAGTACATCAATGAATATTCTATTCTATTAGTGTCAAACATTAAATAAGAATCATAAATCAACTATACAATACCATTGATAAAATAAATTATTTGTTACTATGTAGCTAATATTGAATTAATTAGATATAATATCTAATAAGTAGTAGATTTACCTCAAAAATACTGCCTAAATTCAAAACTGTTATAAGCAAAGATGAAAAGTGATTAGTAGTGGAATCCAGGACTCACGTTTTATTCTATTTGAGATTCATCAGTTAAATGTACTTATATCTCAGAGGTGATGTTTACTTTCAAATTTAAATTTATCTCATCACAGAAGCAAGTTATATAATATACCCTTGTAGGCCAGGGTAATTTACATTGGTTTTCAGGAGAACCAGACACTGTCCAGACTTTCACGTGACAACTCGAACAGTACAGCTCAACCCCGTATAACAGGAGAACCAGACACCGCTCAGACTTAGGTTTTATAAACCGAGCAGTACAGCTCAATCTTGCTTCACAAGGGGACCAGACACCGTATAGACTTTAACGCTACAATCTGAATAGTACAGCTCAATCCTGTGGCGCAACCACACAGGTACCAAGCACCCTGGTGGACCAGGGTGGCTATCAGGAATTAGTAGTTAAATGGATATTGTGATAGCGTTTGAAAAGAATAGTATTGAGTTTAAGTCCCAGTGGTTATCATTGAAATCTTTAACATTAATGGAAAGATTCAAACAAATAATACCAAGTGAATTTTAAAAATTCGCTCAATTTCGTAAGCAAGTGGCTATAACGACTCAGTAGCTAAAAGGATAACGTGATGGTGTTTGAAGAGAATGGTATTGAGTTCGAGTCCCGGAGTGAATATCAACTCTGAGATGCGGGTACATCCAGTTGACCAGTCGCAAATAGAACAAAATGCGCATCCTGAATTCTACTACTAACCACTATCCATCTTTGCTTATAATGCTTATGAATTAAGGCAATATCGATGCAATATGCACAGTATGCACATATACTGATCAATTGCAGTCTTAAATCTCAATGGTAAGATTCAAATAACCAATATCAAGATAGGTAGATTTGATTTAGTGGAAAGTTATATAAATCTAGGATTAGTTAACATAGATATATAAAGAATGAGTTCGTTTTAATGCTCTACAAATAAGCTTTTTAATTGGTAGTAACTAATTAAGAACTGAAATCCATGAATACCATGGATACCACTTTTAGCTATTCAGTAATAGTTACATTGTAATAAGATATCATAAAAATGATTATTATCAATTTTATATACCTAATCTGTCATTGTTTTCTTATGCTGAGAATTGAAGATACCTTAGTGATTACATATAATTGGTTATTAGTTAATATTAATTTCTAATGCAATAGCTTAGTAGTTAGTACGTCGAATTTTCGGCTGCAATGTCTAAGATTCAAATCCCATTCAACTTGCACTTGATTGAATAGTGGGATAATGTCAATAGTTATTTCATGGTAAGTATATTTTAAGATTGAATGTATGAATAAGTACTTCATGAATCAATCCCATCACTAATCCACCATGTTTGTAACCATTCCTTGGAAAAAAAATCTAAAAATATAACTGTTACAAATATTCGCTTGGTATTTTTTTCATATTTCAGGCTTATGGAATAGTTTGGAAAGCATTGAATAAAAAAACAAAAGAAATTATTGCATTGAAAAAAATCTTCGATGCATTTCGTAATCAAACTGATGCACAGGTAGGCTAGAGTAATACAGTATATTGTTAACTGAAGTGTATTTCCTTTAACTACCCCCCACCCAATTTTATCTGCTTTCATCTTCTTTATTCATAGAGAACATTCAGAGAGATCGCATTCCTTCAAAATTTTGGTAATCATCCAAATATTGTACGATTGTATAATGTAATACGTGCAAGTAGTGATAAAGATATCTATTTAGTATTTGAATTTATGGGTAAGATATTACTTTTATTATTCTACAGATATATTTATATATCTTCATTAAAGAAACAGATTTACATAATGTAATTAAAAAAGGCAATATATTAAATGATGTACATAAACAATATATCATGTATCAATTATTGAAAGCAACAGCTTATTTACATTCAGGTGAAGTAATACATCGAGACCAAAAAGTAAGTATATTTTGTTTAATTATTTTAACTACTCATTAGTAGTTAAATAATATATTTGATTTTCTTATTGGTGATGCATGTTATGGAGTAAAATATATGAACATAACTTGAGTTAACTAAAAAAGAAGCGTTTTGTTGATGTTATGTTGATGTTATTAACTTCAGCATCCATAGGCACTTATTATTCATAGTTTTTGTTAACTGTAAATTCTAGTATTCTGCTTCATATCTTAAATGAGTCGATAAAATATAAGAATTTCACATGGTTACTAGAAGTAACTGAGTATCTAAAGTCATACAGGTGGTAGTCAGTAATAGATATTAATTACAGATTTTGAGTTTGAGATCAATAAAAATGAAATCCAATAAACTTGGAGGTGATTGAATTTACTTCATTTACATAGAACAATTTCGATTTTGAGTCAAAGTATACAGTTAATGAAAGCTAATCATACCGTATAGTTCAGTAAACGGAAGAGTATCGCATTAAGTCTGAACCATTTACAGATTGGTTAAAAAAATTAATACTTTATCCATTGAATAAATACCAATAATTTTTTATGAACTTTCAAGTGTTTGTAATTTGAGTTCAACAACTCATTTGATATGGAACATTAGTTAAAGGAATAAATTGTGGTTTATTTAAAACTTGAACGTACTAAACGTGATCAGATCAGACATAATAATGATGAAAATGATGATGAGGAAGATGCTTTAAGTGTTTAAAAATGAAACCATGCTGGCTCAGTGTGATGGCGAAACTGTGGAAGATATGGAATCCTTCACGTACCTGGAAAGCATCATCGATGAACAAAGAGGATCAGATGTAGACGTTAAAGCAAGGATTGGAAAAGCAAAAAACGCATTTCCACAATTGAAGAACATATGGAACTCAAAACAACCGTCTGTCAACCAATATCAAAGTCACAATCTTCAAGACGAACGTCAAGACAGTTCTACTGTATGCGGCTGAAACTTAGAGAAATACCACAACCATTGTCATGAAGGTACACATATTTATAAACAATTGTCTACTCAAAATACTCAATAAACATTGGACAGATACCATCAGCAACAACCTACTGTGGGAGAGAAGAAACCAGCTTCCAGCTGAAGTGGGAATTAGAAAAAGACATTGGAAGTGGATAGGACACACATTACGGAAATCATTAAACTGCATCACGAGGCAAGTGCTAACTTGGAATTCTGAAGGGAAGCGGAAAAGATGGGGCTCAAAAAACACATTACGTCGGGAAACGGGAGCAAATATGAGAAGGATGAATAACAACTGGGAAGAGCTGGATAGGATTGTTCAGGACAGAATTGGATGGTGAGTGCTGGTGGATGGCCTATGCTCCTCCATGAGAAATAACAGGCGTAAGTACGTAAGCCGGTTCAGTGGTCTAGAGGTTAAGCGCTTGTGCGTGAAACCGACGGTCCTGGGTTAGAGTCTAGTGTATGGGATCGTAGGTGCGCACTGCAGAGTATTCCTATAATTGGACGAAATGGATATCCAGTGCTTCAAGGTTTTCATTGGTAGTCTAACACTGATCCATTCATTATATCAACCTGAACTAAATAAATGTTAGTATTTCTATGAATGCTCCAGATATGACATTGTTGAAAAGTTCTTTAAAAATTCCATGAACTTGATTAAAATCAGATAAACTGAATAATAATGAAACATTAATAAGCCATTGTATAACCTTATCTACAGTATGGATCTTACATCTTCATGTCTTTTACAATACTTTCAACTAAATTTATCTATGTAAATAAATTAATGTAATTATTTCACAATAAACTGATCTAATGAATTGATAGCATGGTGTGTGCTACTGATATCGATAGATATGAGTATTATATATGATCAATCGAAATTAAAATGCCTGGGAGCCGAAGATAAAGATCGAAGAAAAGGGAACGAGAATAGAGAGTGATTGATGTGTAAATGAAAGAACAATGAAGTCTGAGATGATTGATTGACATGTTGCAAATGAAGTATTTACCTCATGATTCTCAGATTTCACTAATCGATTCTGTAGTTGATTCATTGTTAATATAAAATTATTTAGTGAATTTACTCTTCTAATTTGTACTGAATAGTTTTGTTCAGTAAGATTGTTTAAACTACATAGAAATAAAAATTAATGTGACAAATAAAGTGGATCACAATTGATTGATCACTGGGTGGTCATCAATGCCATGTGTGTCAAGTCCTTCTTAGTGCAGATTGAATGCTATCGACCAAATTGCAATGTGTTCACTAGTCTAAGTGACTCGACACTGTGTGTACTATGTTGAGATTAGATGGTGGTTGGAGATAGTCAACAGTAAACCCTGGACATAGGTTTCGTGCTACTTGGCACTCGTCAGTAAGATGTACCTGCAATCTTGAGGGGACTGATGCTCTCTGACGGATTCGACCCCATGTCACCCAGCTTCACAGTCAGAGACGTTACCAGTGGGCTCTCCGGGCCGCGACCGACCTTCTGTAGGACTAAGATGTAATCACAATTGACTGACCACTGGGTGATGATCAATGTCATGTGGATAGGTTCTTAACTTTTCAAAATTATAACTTTCATTCTCATAACATAAATGAAAATAGTGAATTCTAACAAATAAAATGAAAATTGAACAACTGTTTTAATAAACTCTATGATTCATATATTCTTTCGAATGTAATATGTTATGACTTTTGCCCCTGTTGATTATCACGTGACTAAATTGCGAATTAGAACACTGACTTGTAATAATTTGGCATTGTGCTAAACCATTAATGCGTAACCAGTATGAGGAGTCTAGAGTCAACTCAGAATTCTGATTGGTCCTTCTTACCTTATCTTGCCCTACCCGTTCCGTCCAGGGAAAGATCCCAGCCTTCACTGTATGTATCATCTATTTCAGACATACGCAATTTATGTACAAGCAACTCAGACTGCATGACACTGTAAAACAAAAAAGTAATAATGATACAAGATCAAGCCAAAAAATGGCTGTGAGTGTGAGAGACTATAACTAATAGATTAGGAAATAATTTAACAATAGTAAGTCGTATAATAGAAGCCGATGAGTCAAATGAAAGCTTATAACCTAGTTACTTAACAGATGTTACTCACAATTCAATTTCTTCGGATGTAACAGTATCGGTCAAGAATAGGATGTTTGACAGAAGAAGTTCCCTAAGATCAAGAAGAAAAGAATGGGTACAGTAACCACTTAGTATGTGCTATATTTAGATTGTTGTTACTTGATATACCGCGTATAACTGAACACTAGAACACCAAAACCCTTCCAAGTCTCAAGGAGAAGACAAGAGATTAGTGAAAGGAATATTATTCCAAACAGTGTCAATTATGGTACAAATTGTCAAGTATTTATAGTTTTTAGTATGAACAATCGGGAGGCTACACATAGGAATTCTAGGATGTTCTTCCTAAAGGTGATTGGATGGAATATCTTGGACTCCTTTTGAGCCTCTTACAACTTCCTCCAGTTCACCTGTGGTCCATCGTCACAGTATGAAAATGTAAGAACAATAAAGTGTTAGAGAATTGATTGACATTTTACAAATGAAGTATTTACTGTATGATTCTCAGATTTTACTAAAATGTTCTGTAATTCGATTTTATCAAAAGGGGTTTTGTGGATATTATAGTAATTTTAATGGTTGAGATCATAAGTCAATTGAAGGTAGATCGCCATAAAAACCTGGAAGCACTGAAACAGTCGTTTCGTCCTATTGTAGGACTCCTCAGTAGTGTGAACTTACAATCCCACCTCGCGAGATTCGAACCCAGGACCTATTGGTTTCGCATGCGAACGCTTAACCTCTAAACCACTGATCCGGCCGATATCCAACGATATTAATGTCGATTGCCCTCATTTGCGTTCTTTTGTACTACTGTAGTAATAGTAGTATTGTATATTACTAACTATTATATTACACATCTACTAAATGTCCAATTTTGAACCTCCTCTTTTTGAATTCACTAATTTATATATTTTTGTTACCAACACATTTTCAGCCATCAAATGTTCTATTGGATTCTTATTGTTTAGTAAAATTATGTGATTTTGGTTTAGCACGTTCATTAAAAGGTCGTAATAAATATGATAATAATAATAATGGTAAAATCAATTGTAAAACATTATTACCTGCATTAACTGAATATGTAGCAACACGTTGGTATCGTGCACCAGAAATTTTATTAGCATGTCATGATTATACAAAAGGTGTTGATATATGGAGTTTAGGTTGTATATTAGGTGAAATGTTAATTGGTACACCATTATTTCCTGGTACATCAACATTAGATCAAATAGAACGTATTATGGGTGGTTTACCTAAACCTAGTTCAGAAGGTAAGTCATTTAAACAGATTATTATTATTATTTTTTTACTACTTTTGCTTATTTTTGGTTAAAGGATTATGTAATACTGTTGAGGAGATTCAGAAAACTCTTCGAAGATAACCAAGAAAGGCTCTGAAAGCATTTTATCCAATCAGAGTTCACTAGAAGTTTTTTCAGAAATATGTAGAAAATGAAAAGTAAAATATCGAGTTTCTAATTAGATGATTAGTTTATACTGCTACTATATTCAGTAGCATTCCATAAATTTCCGGACACGCCATGAACATATAAAGTACTATATAACCCCCTAGATTTTGCTGTACATAAACAAACATTTGGTGTAAAGCGTTTTCTTTTGTATTTCGCGTCTTTTCTTTTATATTAAAGTCGCTATGTAGATTTAGCCTGAGGGTTACTAGCAGTGCTTAGGAACAGAATCTGGCATTCAATTAGCAAGATTTACCAAATAGTTTCAGATTATTTAAAAGTTAATTACAATACATTTCAGTGAGTAATTTCTGTGTATTGGTATCTTGAATGAGTTACCTTGATATAGCTAATTTTAGTAACAACAACTGACAAAAAGTTAATTATTAATATAGGGTTGTGGAGATTATTAAGTTTTTTTTTGATTGAGATCATGAACTGATTGATGTTAGACGACCATTGAAAGCTGATGAGTCCCACAATAGGACGAAACGGCCGTCCAGTGCTTTGGAGTTTTCAATGATGGTAATGTGTGGGTGAGAATGATAATGATTGGTTGTCTGCTAAGTCAGATATGTAGATAGTCTGACAGGTGTCAGATGAGTTATATATTCCCCTATTATTATTATTATTATTATTATACTCACTTATTATTGATTGTTCATTGTTGTTGGATTGTGTCGGGATTTGGAGTGGAAATATATTTATATTGTGGCCAGGCTAATCACGTGTTCTTGATTTCACTTGTGTTGAAGTCCTGTAGAATAGACACTGGGAGGGAATCTAGTGTAGATATTCGTTAAAGGTAAATTAACGTCTGATACGTGCAAACGTGGAAACTCAACCGTTATGACAATTGACGAAGTAAAACCGAGCGTTATAGCAGGTGGTCTAACATCTAATCGGTTCATGATCTCAAAAAGTTAATTGCCTATCATTTGAATGTTGTACCTAGATCTCAGTGGTGATATTCACTCTGAGTCTTTAAGAATAAACATAACACCCTATCAGATAAGTTAGTGACTACTTGGAGTCAATAGCTTAAAAGATAATGTATTAGCATTATATTCACTTGGTGTTGTTTTACTTGTATTTTCCATTGTTATTTAAGACTGCAATTGATCAGTCTCTTATTGGCATATGTGCATCCTGCGCGGATTGCCTCAAAACACCCTTAAGTCACAAGCGTTTTAGTCAAAGATGGATAGTGGCTAACAGTAGAATCCAGGGCGCACGTTTCGTCTTATTTGGGACTCGTCAACCAGATGTACCTGCATTCCAGAGTTGATGTTTACTCTGGAACTCGAACCTAGAACCGTTCACTTCATGTTATCCATTCAGTCACTGAGTCCTGATAGCCACCTGCTTGTGCAACGGGGTGAAGTATAAATGTATTCGGTGTTGTCTTACTTGTATCTTCTCATGGTTATTTAGGATGCAGGTACATTAAAGCTGACGAGTCTCAAATGGGATGAAACTCGTGTCATATATATTCCACTGTTAGCCACTATTCATCTTTGGTTATAATGTACTAGCATTTCAATTAGGATATCCAATTGATGATAAGTCCAAATTAAGATGAAACATACATCTTATTATAAATATGAAATTCATTAAATTATATATTTTTTTTTATCTTTAGATTTAGCCAGTGTAAAAAGTCCATATAGTTCATCGATTTTACAAAAAGCACATATCAGGTAATTAATGAATATTTTCAATCTTATTCATTTATTTATTTATGAATGTTAAGTTTATCGAAGCATCTAAATCACACAATTGAGATACATGCGAGATATGACGTTCATAAAACAGCGGTTCTTCATTTAATAGTATACATCATTTAGTTAAATACTTCAACTTGTAAAATATCTATGATGCTTACTGAGTCTTTTTACATGAATTGAAAAAGGCTCCGATAATGCAAAACTAACCACTGTTAGCTATGTCTAAACTTGGTAACAGTTTATCAACAAACAAAAACCGAACCAAGAGTAAAACAATATGGAAACTATTACGTTTAAACAAAAAATGCACAAAATTGTGAATAACTGCTACAGTAACTGAGATAAAGTATTTATAATCATAAATATATTAAGTGTTATTAGTATATGTAAATATTTCAGAATATTACACAACAACAGGCGTAAAAATTGCTAGGAATACAACTATTTATTGAAAATTATTTAAGTAGTATAAAATTTAATTCAAAAAAGAGTTGAGGGGAAGCGAATAAGGGCAGTGAATGTTTTGCAATTTCATAGGTGTGTAACTACTTCATAATATACATGGCTGAATTTCACAGGACATGAGTTAATAGAGCTCCTGAAGTTATTTATTTATTTTATTTTAACACATAAACAATGGTACAAGGTGGCACCAAATAGATATGTGTCACATAAATCATTCGATTTGTGTGAGGGCTGGGATACTGCTCGGGTGCCCAAACTGAAGCAGGCGGTTTTCTTAGAAAGCCATACCCGGAGCCTTCAACCTAAATGTCTAATCCACAAGGCAGCGAAACAACTTCAGGAGATACAATCCCATGGTATCCGTCGACCAACTATTGGTTCATACGCCATTTGTTCTCTCAGGATACTGGAGCTCATGTGCACCATTCGTTTTAAATCAGGGTTTTCCAACTCCCCCCAAGGTGGATCCTTTACATCCACCAACCCGGTTTCCGCGCTGGACATTCTCATTTGGTCCTCTTAATTTCATAAACAATAGTAATGCCGCGAGAAGGCAGTAAGTAGGACTTCCCTGGAAGTGGTAGTATGCACGTGGCCATGTGAAAGCATTTCGAGAAGGAGAGTTGACTCTCCCCATTCTCAACCATACCACAGTAATTGGCGGCACCTTCTGAAATAGTTTCTAGTTAGCTTATATTTATTGTTAATATAGACGGTTTATATAAATTATTTAAGTGATTATAGCAATTCCTCTTTTGTTTTGATGCTTAACACACATTTGATTGTTTTTATTCTTTATTTAATTCATTTAGAAATCGCCGTTCATTAGATCAATTATTAATCAATGTTGATAAGACAGCAACTGATCTTTTGTATAAAATGTTACATTTCAATCCACATAAACGTATTACAGCATTGGAAGCTTTAAAACATCCATATGTTCGCAGGTAGGTACTTTCTATGCCGTTTCTTTTTAAAAAACGAAAACTAACCATTTTATTGTAGTATATTTGACTAATGATGTGTTTCGTCCAATCTGAGATTCGTCAGAAGAATTTATCTCGATGTTGACATTAGATCCAAATCTTATTCGAATGGAGTACAAACCTCTAGTGACTACTAATCTACTACTCGATAGTAAAGGGGGGGAACATTAGACGGAATAAGAATCATTATTAGTTTTCCATTACTAAGTTGGGTTTAAGGTTATTCATAGACTTGTCTTATTCCATATTTTTGATCATCTCTTCGTTCATCTAACTTGTGAGTACTCTATGATTGTTTAATTTTCATTTGGAATTTAATTTCAACTCTTAACTCTTATTATACTTGAGCTTTTTATATGGTATGTTAGACTGCTCTAAAATAACTCCTTCATAACAGACTGTAGCCGATGATTCCAGAGGATAGAAATAAGGACTTAAATGAAAACTGCCCTCTAATATTTGTTACTCATTCACTAAATCAAAAGAAAAATGATCAGAAAGTCTGGGTTCAACAAAAAAATATTAAGCACAGTCTCATTCACAAATGGATGATATATGAAAGAGGCAAAGATGAATAGTCAATGAATAATGAGTGACTCAATATTTCTAAGCATAAAAGATATACCAGTAAGTAAATCATATACACATATCTGAATTCATATGCATAAATGATAGAATGATTGGAAGGATTAGAATAATTTATCTGCCTGCATATAGGCAAGTAAACAGAATACTAAATGCTACAGAAATAATGGTTGCTTCATTCAACTACTTCAAAAAGAAACCTATAACTTAACACCAACTCAGATTATTTCAAATAAGTTTTGTTAATGAATGCCTAATATTGACAAATAATTCCTATTGTGGATCACCAACGTAGATGATCTATGTCCAATGATTGAAGGCCTACTCGAGTTAGTGAGACTACCACCTCATGGACCAGTCCATGGTATACGATTAACTGATGTGTGTTGGTTGTTTTTGACTTTGACAGGGATCGATGATCTATTCGATATTTAGTGTCCCAACTACTAGATGGTTTGTCTAGGGATCAGTAATATTTCACTGGACCTACACTATAATATTGTGTAATCTTAAGTTGTATTTATTTCATTCTTATTTGATTTTCTTTCTTTTCTTTTACTTTATCTTTCGATATCATTTCAAAGATTTTATTCTCCCAATGAAATAATGATCATGAATCATCATGTTACTCCACCGTTAGATGATAATATACAGTTAACTGTTTCTGAATATCGTGATCGTTTATATCAAGTAAGTGATATTCACTAGCACTCACCAACCACTTCTGTCCTAGTTAATCCTTTACAGCTTTTCCCAGTTCTTATTCATCATTTTCATATCTGATTCTATTTCCCGACGTAATGTGTTCTTTGAGCCCCATCTTTTCCGCTTCCCTTCAGGATTGCAAGTTAGCACTTGCCTCGTGATGCAGTTTGATGATTTTTGTAATATATGTCCAATACACTTCCAATGTCTTTTTCTGATTCTCACTTCAGCTGGAAGCTGGTTTGTTCTCTCCCACAGAAGGCTGTTGCTGATGGTATCCGGCCATTGTATATTGATTATCTTGCGTAGACAACAATTTATAAATACTTGTACCTTTTTAATGGTGGTTGTTGTAGTTCTTCAAGTTTCGGCTCCGTACAGTAGAACTGTCTTGACGTTCATATTGAAGATTTTGACTTTGATATTGGTTGACAGACGGTTGTTTTGAGTTGCATATGTTCTTTAATTGAAGGAATGACTTTGCCTTTCTAATCCTCGCCTTTACGTCTGCATCTGAACCTCCCTGTTTATCGATGATGCTTCCCCGTTATGTGCAGGATTCCACATCTTCCATAGTTTCGCCATCAAAAGTGATTGGATTGGCGTTCTCCGTGTTGTATTTGAGGACCTTGATTTTCCCCTTGTGTATGTTGAGGCCTATTGATGCAGAGATTGCTGCTATGCTGTCTGTCTTTGTCTGCATTTGTTCGTGTGTATTGGATAGGAGAGCTAGGTCATGTGTGAAGTCCAAATCGTCTAATTGGTTTTGAGCTGTCCATTGTATGCCGTGTCTTCCCTCAGATGTTAAGGTCCAGTCGACTACCAGAAGAAAAGGGAAGGGAGACAGTAGACAGCTTTGTCTGACTCCGGTCCTTACTTGGGATGCGTCTGTCAGCCGTCCTCCATGCACTACTTTGCACTGTAATCCGTCGTATGAGTTCCGCATAATGTTGACAATCTTCTCAGATAATTTAGAAGCGTTTATATGATTATAAATAGTTTAATGAATAAGCTTTAAGATCAGCATTAGTGAAAGTTAAAGATAGATTCATAAAAGAAAGAACAACAGAATATTGTCTATGAGATCAACTGTCATGATTATAATTCAGCTTATATGGGAGAAACTTCCAGACAATTGAATGTGAGTTTGAATGAACACAAATAATATTTGAAAAATGTTCCTAAATTCTTGGGTGATCTAAAGAAACTTGAGAATATGTCTGCGATAGCGTTACATGCGTTAAAAATAGGATACAAGATTAATTTTCAAGGGATCAAAATACTTCAGAAAGGTTTTAACACTTATAAAGAAAGATTAACAACAGTAGCTCTGTATATGTGGAGATTTGTAGCTCAGGTGGATGATTTTGATGGAGTTTTGTTCTCCATCCAGCTCAGAGAACAAAACTCCATCAAAAGCTCTGTATATGTATATTTATGTGGGTGAACAAGAACATTCTGAACCGAAAGGATGATATTCAATGAATAATTGGACCCATTATTTCTTCAACCTATTTATTTCATAAACATCGTTATATTGTTGTGGGTTATTTTAGCAATACAATTATGTAATGGATAATTCTCATTTGACATGTATATCAATATTTCAGAAACAATTTTTAAACCTTTGCATATATTAACACCTAATATTCCCCATTGCACAAGCAGATGACTATCAAAACTCAATAGTTAAATGGATAACGCGTTGATGTTTGAAGCGAACAGTACTGGGTTTGAGTCCCAGAGTGAAAATGAACTCTGGAATGCAGGTACATCCGGTTGATGAGTTCCAAAATAGGACAAAACGTGCGTCCTTGATTCTACTGTTAGCCACTATCCCTTTTTACTCAAAAAGTTTGTGACTTAAGGCTATATCGAGGCTATTCACACAGGATGCACATATGCCAATAAGAGACTGATCAATTACAGTCCTAAATAACAATGGGAGAATACAAGTAAAACAATACCAAGTGAATATTAATAACTCACTCTTATATATATACATACAATTCATTCATTTATTCCCATATTGTGAACTATTCACATAATTCACATTTAATTAACTCATGTTATCCTATTGACTAAAGTCAACATCTAAATATGATTGAATTAACACAGTATAGTTTTGATTGATTATTATGATTATTATCCTGAAGAAGTTCAGCCAAGTTTACTGGACGAAACATTGAAATTATTCTACATTTCAATCAATGAGATTGTTTCATATATAACGACATCATTATACTCTCAGTGCCCAATTTTTTTATGAAACTGTACCTTCTAATATTGATGAATATTCATAGAAGCTTAGATAGTTTTTACGTTTATGGTAAATACTAACATAGTGAATATTAAAAATTTTAAAGGAAATTGATCAATAGTGCTGTGAAGATGGCTAACGGGTCTAGTTTTAAGAAGCTCAAAAAGAGCCGAAGATATTCCATCCAATCATCTTTTGGAAGAATATTCGAGAATCTCTACGTATATCTTCTCTGTTAGATAAATAATTACCCCCCTCCTTTGTATGCGGATTAGATGACTATAATGATGATTCGGTTTTTTTACAAAGAAAAAACTATAAGTAGCATTCCTTCTCACTGGTCTTCTATCTTCTTATTTGCGACTTTGAATTGATTAAAGTTGTAAAAGATCATGGTTCAGTGGATTCTAACTTAATGACAGGAGTGAGGGTGAAACAATGTAAGATGTTGAATTCTATAACTTTTACAATCACAGTAATGTACTTTTGTGAAGTACACCTACATGAAACATAGTAGTTAGTTATCGAGTATTAATGGTTTGTATGGTGCCTTATTATTCAACATCAGCTATCAATGAAGAGTTTGTTCGTCTAGATCAATATTCTTAAGGTCTGAATGTTATGAATTATACATTTAAATTAGTAAATCACTCAGTCATAATGAACATAAGATATGGCATAAGTAACAGGATTTATTGGCTGGAACATCCCTTTGGTAGGCTTTATCATTCTATGCAGTTTGAATGTAGGACATTCAAGTTGAATACAGAAAACACAAAATTTGATGAAGAGATTTTGGAGCCAACTGTATTGTAACTTGAAAACAATCAGGTGTGCTCTTAAGACAACCAGCATTCCCGATGATTTTGTCTCCTAACAATGTAATTAGAAAGCTAGAGGAGGTTGAATTTAAGGCGACACAACTCATCTTGCCCTACACATATCCATTGTCGGTGGTAACAGTTAAAGATCCCAGAGATATTACATTTAAGGCTATTTACATGAAGATCGTATGTGACTTGAGTTAGGCAGTTGTCTTCTGTGCTCTAAGGTCACTGCTCCAGTTCTTTAAGATGACATGAAAACCAGTTTCTTTTGAATGGCCCCTAAGAGGAAGTATCCCTGAAGGTGGTGTGAGCAATCTGGAAGTGAAAATTACCATCATGCTTGTAACAGTATTTGATATCATCTTTTTCACGAAATGAATTTGTCATAATGTGTAAAATATTTAACTCGATTCTGTTACTTATTTGTTTCGCTTTTTACTTCATGTGCTTATTTTCTATCCATCACTATCATCATCACCATAGATGATCAGTTCTAAGAAAACTAACACAACAACAACAATCATGGTTCAGAACGGTATCAACAAAACAAATCCTACCGAAAGAAAAAATATAATTACTGGGATTCCTCAACCCATTCCTTACTCAACATATTCACATAATAAGAAGCAATCTACTACTAATCATCATCCATCTTCAAATAATCAAACAACAATAATCAAGAAACAAGATCTTCAGCATCATCATCAACATCAGGAACAACAACAGCAACAATCGAATCAAAAGAACACCCCTCAGGGTCATTGTGACGATAACAACAACAACACCAAGTCTAATAAAAAAAATCATGTGGTATGTGTACAAGTGAATCTATTACATAAAGAGCCACAAAATCATTCAATCAATGATAATCATGATAAAGTGGCAATTTTAACACCGAAATTAACATCAATGTCATTAGCTAATGGCATTTGTAATAATACGAATTGTAATCTTACTGGGTTCAATAATAATGCCAATCAATTACACGATAGTCATCAGATTAATGGTAATACTAATGATTATGATTATAATGAGAATGTGAATAATGATAATTATGATGTACTTGATCGATCAGCATCATTATCACTACAATCGACGATACCGACTTTGACAGGAACAACCGTAACAGCACAAGCTAAAACAGTTCAATCAAAACAGCATTATCAAATACGATCAATATCTCAAAATTCTAAGGTTAATTCAAACTTATCAACTATTCATTATAGTCCAGTAATTCGTTCGAATTCAGTGAATAAAATGACAATGAATGATTATCAGCCATCGAAAAGGTTAGTTACGTGATAAAATAAACTATTAATCTTAATAGTTCAGATCATGAGTCGATTGAACATAGACCACCTTAGAAAACCTGTGAGAACTGAGACGGCCGTTTCGTTCTATTATGGGACTTTCCACCAGTGTACATCCACGATCCTGCCCCGCGAGATTTGAATCCAGGGCCTATCGGTTGTGCGTACGAACTCTGAGGACTCCCACAATATGAAGATACGACCATCTCACTGCTTCCACTTTTTTCATGGTGGTCCAGCTTCAATTGACTCATGATCTCAACTATTGAAATTACTACAATCTCCACAGAAAAACCACTTCTAATACTAATCAACATATGTTCACTAGTGACTGGCTACCAGATGTATATCCTGGAGTGCTAATAAGAAGCAGTGACCGGTGGAGTTCAACCGGGTCAGTTGTGAGATAGTAACTCAATGATGAAGATAATGGTGGATGTGCCTCTGAATTTAGTAGATTAATTGAAGTCAGACGTTAACACCGTTGGATACCATCCGGCTCAGTGGTCTAGTAGTTAGGCACTCGTCTGCGAAACTGATAGGTCCTGGGTTTGAATTCCGCTCATGGATGCGTACTGCTGAGGAGTCCCACGATAGGATGAAACGCTCATCCAGCGCTCCAAGGTTTTTCATCATGGTCTAGATTCAATTGATTCATGATCTCAACTATTGAAATTACTACAATCTCCACAAAACCCCTTCTGATAATAAGATGTTTATTGAAAAGTGAATTTTATAAAATTCTTAAATAAATGACAAACTGTTGTCAATATTTACAAGTTGATTATACATATAGATGATGACTGATAGTAAGGTATTGAATATGAGTTTTATCTTATTTGGAATTTGTTTGAATGTATTATATACACCTGTATTCTGATTCTCATACCAGTAAATACCAAGATGTTATTCAGAAGTCAAGGTGTTGAATAGTATGCTTATCTTTATTCTCATCGTATAAAACTCCATCCGGGAATCGAACTTCATAATAAAGTAACTTTGATTAATATAACTTCATCGGTTACTCCTTCCTTTGACAATAACAACAATAAAACTTATTGTAAACATATTCTTCATATCCCTTTTTTCCTCTTTTCAAATTTATTTCACCACATTATACTCCTTGAATAACATCTTTAAACCCTAATCTTTCCAATTACTGCTTATACTCTTACTAACTCTATCACTATGAAATTTGAATCGACAACTGCATCTCTGAGCTAATGTAGTATGGCAACTCGAACTGATGTACGTACGTACGTACGTACGTACGTACAAAGTTCCACATTGTTGCTGACTGACTGATTGAGTATGTAAACATCTTTAGCCTAAGCTAATATAAAAAAAATGTTGATAGCTCTAGATAGATAACTAGTATAAACCCAGGATACACTGAACTTTGTTTTATTTCTGGTATGAGTCTTAGTGAGCACCCTACACTGATAGGATGAAATTGTTGTTCAATGCAGTTTTTGTTTTGTTATCTATGATTATCTTAGCTAAAGTTGATATTGTCATAGTAACTAACTTCAATGTATTTCCAAGTATTGCAAATGATTACGTAATAATACTTTTACATTTTACTTATTTGAGGCCTTTTGTTTTTAACAATTTTTTTTGTTGTTGTTTAGATATTTAACAATTACTCCATTATGTTATCCAAATTCATTCATATCTAAATCAGATATTATTACATCAACTACACTTACAAATCAACAATCATATAGTCGATTAAATCAATATAATAATAATAATAATAATCATCATAATAATAGTAGTAATCGTAGTGGCAGTAGTCATAGCAACCATTATAAACAAAAACATTCACATTGTTCCAGTTTAAATTCCAATTCCAATTCACGAATTAAAACATCAAATTATTATTATTATTTTACTGCTAATGGAACAGATAAATATTCATTATTACCTAATTATAGTAATTCATTTGAAAATGTTATGGTAAGTGTTTATGTTTATGTTTGTTGAATGATAATCTATTGTGGGGGGGGGGTGCTTTTATTTTGTCATCATTTAGATTGAATGATGTTTATTGACGGGCTCTTCACTTTAGTGATCCGGGATCTGATTCTAAGTAGATTGCATGAATGATTGTTATTGAAATATATATGTCGAAGAAGATTTGTAGCTCAGGTAAATGATTTTGTTGGAGTTTTGTTTTTTGAGCTGGATGGTTTGGTCGTGAAGATTTCATCGTTCTTCTGAACGACAACATCATCAGCACAAACTTCAGATAGAAGTGAAATGTTCAAATTTCTCCATATGCATTTCACATCTTGTTCTGTACACCTCAATGTTGATTGGTTATTACTAGTGATCAAGCCAAAAATTCAGATTCGCTATGTAGACGACACATTTGTCATCGTCAAAAAGAACGAGTTGGAAAACACTTACAAGCTGATCAACAACGTCTTGGATGACATTAAGTTCACAATGGAACAGGTGTCAAACAACAAACTATCATTCTTGGATATATTCATCACTAGAATCGACACAGGAAAACTAGAAACTCAAGTATATAGGAAACCGACCCATACAGATCAAATTCTTAACTACAATAGCAACAACCCAAGAGCACATAAAATCAACTGCGTACACATTTTGTTCAAGAGGGCGAGGACAGACTGTAGCACACTGGCAGCACGAAATAAGGAAGAGAAATACCTGAAAGACCTATTTCAAAACAACGGCTACCCAATCAACTATATCAAATAATACAAAGAACACGCAGCATCAGAACCCAAGTCAAGCACAAAAATCAACAAAAGGATCACCCTACCATACATAAATGACATATCAGAAACCGCAACGAGACTGCTAAAAACCTTCGGGATAGGTGTAGCACACAAACCGACAAAATCATTACAATCAATTCTATGCAAACCAAAGGATGAAATAACAAAAGAAGATAAATCAAACATCATTTACAAAATAAATTGTGCCAACTACGAAAAAAACTCCATCGGACAAAGCGGATACCCCCTTCACCATTGCCTACATGAACATCAATTAGCAGTTAAACATCATGATATTTCCTCACTTATATCAATACACGTGGACAACTGCGCACACTCATTCGATTAGAAAAATGTGGAAATCTTGGTCAGAGGAGGTTACAAAAACACCAGAGAATTTTTAGAAGCCTGGCATTCAGATCAATCAGCAATCAACGAACATATTGAAATCGATCTAATTTATCAATCAATCAAGAAAATTATGCACGAATATAGGAACAAGAATCAAACCAATAGGAGACACAACCAAAACAAAGAAGTAAACAGTGACAAATTTAAGGTCAATAAGAACCAATCAACATCGAGGTGTACAGAACAAGCTGTGAAATGAATATGGAGAAATTTTGAACATTTCACTTCTATCTGAAGTTTGTGCTGATGATGTCGTTCAGAAGAACGATGAAAGGTCCACGACCAAACCATCCAGCTCAGTGAACAAAGCTCCATCAAAATATATATGTCGCTTATTCTCGTAAATAATCATCGACCTAAATCGCGTTGGTCAATAACGGAATCAAATATGTCAAGTAACGAGAATGGACTTTTGAATAAATATGATTTGTATATGAAGTGAATGGAATAGAGAGAAGCGAATGGAATAGAGCGAAGCGAATGGAATAGAGCGAAGTGAATGAAATAGAGCAAAGTGAATGAAATAGATCGAAGCGAAGCGACACCGTTAAACCAACTCCATTTAGTCAGGCGTTAATCAATATTTATAGTTACACAAAAGTTAGTTACAGACATGTGATGAGTAATGGGATAAGAGGTGTACACACATATATACGCTCATATAAAAACAGTGAAGATTGATGAGCGAATAATTAACAAGGTCAGAATGTGACTCAAGTAGAATGAATAGAAATGGGCTGTCCGAAAGCAACAATAAAGTATATGGGTTTAACATAATAACCGACACTATAATAACCTTTTGAATACTCTTCACTAATGTAAGTTGTTAAATGACTGAAAGATAGAAATATCCATTTACATTTATCATCAAACTTCATAAAACTATTTCCTAAGTCTAAGTAACATATCTTCCTGACTAGTTAATTGATAGCTAAGATTACTATTGATTAATTGAGCTTGAGGTTTTCGATCAGGGGAAAAGAAGTAGTTGAAGATATTTCTTTTGAATGTATAGCTCAGGTGTCTTCATCTGGATGGTTACTGCTTCAGTTATTTGAAAGACTTTAAATCTGACAAGCTTTGGAAAAAGATTACTGACATAATAAAGGATTGGTTTATACTGGGACTATGACCAGTTTGTACTAAATGGACCAATATCGAGTTGTTCACTTATTTCATCAGACCTTTACTTAATCACACTGGGAGGTGTTCACGAGAACGAAATTGTAAATTCCTAGAACTTTGACCAATTTGACTTGTTCCACAACAGTAGTCGAATTGATAAATAAAAAATCAGGTGGTCATTCTAGGTAATTCATCGTAGTTCTAATGTTTCCTAAGAGATAAATTCAGATGATCCTGTTCCTAGAATTAATACCAATGAAATGAATCTAATTAGGATTTAAGGAACTCTGAACCTTATTATCTTACAATTAGCATAATTTTAATGGAATATCTTCACTATACTGATTGATTCCAATTAGTCGTGAGTAACTATTCTATAGAGGTCTCACACAAGGGTGTAATAGCAATCAAGTACGTTCTATTATCAGTGGTTGTTTCAATGAGATCATTCTTCGATACAAATCAGACCATCATTAAAGGCCAGGAAGCAATGAACGACCTTTTTGTCCTAGAATGGGACTCTTCAACAGTGTATATCTATGATCCCACATGCGAGATTCGAATCCAGAACCTTCGGTCTAGCGCGTGAACACTTAACCTCTAGACCATTGAGTCGGCTGGGATCCAACAGTGTTAACTGTCAACTGATCGTTTACATTTCATCTTTAGCTCAACTAATAACTACTCTTTTGTATTTCAATAAATTTTTTTTGAAAATAAGGTAAATTCACAAAGAAGGATTGATTTGAATTACTCACAACGACATGAAAATCGTCATATAGCATCTCAGCCAGAAAATTTACCCATAGATCATGAGTATGATTATCTCCAAGGGACAAATTACAGATATGAAAATTGTAAGAATAATTCTAATGAAAAATATTGTTCCACATCAAATATTCAAGAAAATTTATTAAATGGTAATATACATAAAACTAGTCCAAATCAGTGTAAGAATGAAATTTCAAAAGTTTTATCATCATCATCTACTAGTGAATTACCATCAAATATTGTACAGTCAACAAATAATATATCTAATAATATTAAAGGAACTATAATTGAACGTAAGTTTAGTATTATTTAAGTTACTACTTAAACAAATATAAGTAGCACAAAATATTAATAAAAATAATGTCAATATGCTCATGGGTGTTTTATCAAGACATGTGGAAAAACCATCTAAACGCAATATTTTTAAAATCTATGATGTAATAGTAAATTTAGTGAAATGTGTGTGATAAAAACTCTTTGATTAGTTATTTACATTATTTATGAAAAATCTAACCTTTCTGAACAAAGTATAAACAATAAAGCATTTAATCGGTCAGCAACAACGTAGAATTTCGTACATACGTACATTAGTTCAAGTTGCCTTATCACATTAGCACAGAGATTCAGTTATCGATTCAAATCCCATAGTGGTAGATATAATAAAGGTATAGGCGAAAGGGGACATAAAGGATTCAAAAGATTAGAATTTGTTAATACATTAAGAGTGAATGCACCTGTGCCATTGCAAACGATTTTGAGCCATGTCATTCAGGGTCTCTAACCATCGATGGCTATCGTCTAGCGGATCCCAACCAAGTGTTCTACACTTACCAACATGGCTCAGTCTACTTGGCGGTGACTTTTTGAATCTGTGTCATTCGATAGGGAATGGAATTATTGTCTTCGAAGACTTTCCATCATTTTAAAACAATTATTATTACAATTATAACTTTACATATGTTCTTCAATAAACTTGAGAATGATATTTGAAACAGTTCATAACTTCTAAGAACCATACTATAATATTAAACGAGCTCAGAGAATTCATATGATATTTACCAGCTCGTTAGAAAAATACTGAATATTGAAACAAGAAAAGAATACAAAATGTGTTCTTAAAAGCAATAGACAAAATGAATGGATATTCTTATGTTGATCATGAAGTTGATAAGATGCTTTATTTTGTCACATTTTCATTGTTATATATAATATAATGAAAGTCGACCGGTATTGAATGATGGGTTTTAATCTCGAGGCGGAGGAATCATGGGTGCACAGTGCTGAGGATTCTCATACTAAGATGAAACAGCCGTTCAATGTTTTCAGGTTTTCTATGATGGTCTATGTTGAATTGACTTATGAATTCAACTATTAGATATAGTTTTATGCTTTACTTCTATCAAATTATGGAAACATCTTTTAAAGAGGAAGTGAGTTTCACAGAAATGAATATAGAGAGATGCAGATTTTTTACAATAGGTAAATGGTTCTAGTTCTTTAACAAGTTTGAAAATGTTCAGTCAATTAAAGTTCTTATTAAGCTTTTGATTGAGATCATAAACCGATTGATATTAGACCACCGTTGGAAACCTGGAAGGACTGGATGGCCGTTTCGTCATATTGTGCGACTCCTCCTTGGCAGTGGGCAACCACTAACCCGCCCAGCGGGGTTCGAACTCAGGGTGAACGCTTAACCTAGTGGACCACTGAGCCGGCATCCAATATTGTTAGTATCTAACACCAACCAATCTACGAAATTGTGCGACCATCTTCCATTGTACTGAGATAGATCCCTGTCTCTACCCGACACGGATTATTGTTTATCGAGTGCTACCGACCAACTAGACAAATGTAATGTTAGTCACTATTACTAAATCAGTGTGAACATTTCAGTGGCACAAATGACCACTCGTTACCTGAATAACTCAGACAAAGCATCTCAAACTATGAAGCAAGATGATTTGCGTTAAAATTCCACAGAAAGTATCACTTCCCTAAAAATCAGAGACATGAAAACTACTCTTGATATTTTCCGTCAGCTGATTTAATCTATCTTGTCGTGTCATTTGCCATGTCAAGCCCACATAGCTTATTCTACGTTCCTGACAGATCAATTTATTCATCTTTCTTGAGTCACTTTTGACCTTGTTAATTATTCGCCTTGCATCGCTTTGCCTTATTTCACTTCGCCTTGCTTAGTCTTTGCCTTACTTCGTTTCGTCTTGTTCATTCTTTGCCTTACCTCTGTGCGACTTCATTCGATTTGACTATAATTATTGAATAACGCTTAATTAAAGTAAGTTGGCTAACATGCCTTCTCCAATTCGTTTGACTTCAATCTATCCTCTTTGCTTCACTCTTTCCGTCTCCCTGATTGTCTGTTCTGATCAAGGATTGTACAAAATGTATCTAATCAAAACTTCATTCTCGTAGTTGATATAATTCTGTTATTCACTAACGTGAGTTAAGTGGATGATTAAATACGAGTATTATAATATGATTAAATTCGATCCAGATATTTCAGGGCCACTAAAATCTAACTTTATTAAAATAACTATTGATTATATCTATTCATGCATGAAACTATAGGCATTGTAAAGTCACATAACAATAGTAAGTTATTCTATTCAGTTATTTTTACGATCACAAATCACTCCTACTAATGAAGAGTTCCACAATAGGATGAAACGGTCATTCAATGCTTTTAGGTTTTCTATGATGATCTAGCTTCGATTGATGCATGATCTTAACTATTGTTACGTTTTTTTACTCAAAATATACATGAATTCATAAAGGAAACCTTCGACTTTTGAGTTTCCGAGTAACCATGTCTTAGATGAAAATATTTCTAATGTTTGTTGCTATGTCTGTCACTACTATGTTAACGGTTGTATTTGTATTTGTATTTTAACACAAAGATATTGATACAAGAAGGTACCAAATACATATGCGCCACACAGATCTCATTGGATATGTGTGAGGGCTGTAATACTGCCCGGGTGCCCAAACCGAAGCAGGTGGTTTTCTTAGGAGGCCACACCCCGAGCCTTCGACCTGAGCATCTGATCCACAAGGCAGTGGAGCATCGTAAGGAGATGCAGTCCCATGGTAGCCGGTGGCCAACGATTGGTTCATACGCCATTTGTTGTTTCAGGATACTGGAGCCCATGTGCACCATTGGTTTGGAATCCGGTTAAAGCGCCGGACATTCGTTTTTCGTACTCCCGTTTTCGTAAACAACACCCGTAGTGCGAGAAGGCAGTGAGTAGGACTTCTGTGGCAGAGGCTATATACGCGTGACCATATGAGAGCATTTCGAGAGGGAGAGCGGACTCTCCTCACTCTCAACGGTACCAGGGCATTTGGGGGCGTTAACGGTTGTATAACTGACTTGTACTTAATATTGAAAACCTCAAATCTGACGTTATGTAGTGAGAACATAAAGACTGATGATAAGGAACCCCTTTCAAAATATGTCACTTCTTCAAATAAAGAAATAACTTAATAAAATATTCTTTTCTTTTTAATTCATCCTTTTAGCTATTTCATATAAATCAATCGATGAAATTACACGTAATCACAGTTATAATAGTAATAGAACTAATCAAGAAAACATATTCAATTATCCAAACTCAATAAAACAATCAATTGATGAAACCTCTTTGAAAAATCAATATTTCCCTAATCTTCAACAAAACAAAGTAAATTAAAGTTTTCATACATTTTTGTTATGATTGTATGATTGTATTTGATCATTCTGTTATTGGTATATAAGCATCTTGTTTGGATTGTCTCGGTATTGCGTTAAAGCACATGTATTATGATCAGCGGTTGTTTGGATTCAGTAACTAAGTGGATGATGCGATGGAGTTTGAAGCGAACGGTACTGAGTTCAAGTTTCAAAGTGAATGTCAACTCTGAGATGTAAGTACATCCAGCTGACGAGTCATGAATAAGACGAAACATCCTTCCTGGATTCCACTACTAGACATGATCCGTCTTTGCTTATTAATATAGATACTTTAAAGGATAAATATAAATTTCAGTTACTTCTTGATGAATATATTACTTACTTACTTACGCTTGTTACTCTCAATGGAGCATAGGCCATAGACCAGCATTCTCTAACCCACTCTGTCATGGGCCTTGTTTTCCATTTCTATCAAATTTTTGTCCAATTTTCTCATGCCTGTCTCCGTTTTTCGACGTTATGTGTCCTTGGGTCTTCATCTCCTCCTCCTTTGGCCTTGAGGATTCCATATGAGGGCTTGTCTTGTGACCCAGTTGGGTGCTTTCTTCAATGTGTGTCCTATCCATTTTCATCGCTTCTTCCTGATTTGTTCTTGCTCATAGCAGTTTGTTGCTGATATTGTCTGGTCAATGGATCCGAAGTATTTTGCGTAGACAACTGTTATTGAACACTTGTATCTCTTGGATGATGATTTTCGTAGTTCTCCAGGTTTTAGCCCTATACAGTATAACTATTTTGACGTTTGTATAAGTAATAAAATAACTTCTTTAGATCTAATTTAATCTGTTCAAATCATCTCTTAAGCAAACAATGATGCTAGTTAACATTTAGTCATATCTCTTTTCATCGTTAATAATTAATTATTTTTGTTATGTAATTATGACCAGGTTAATATATCACATTATATGATCTCTAACTAGTAACCGACTTATACGACCAGATTAATGATGTATAAATGAGTACAAGTGTGGTGTGGGTTACTTATATCCACACGAGTAGTATATGACGGTGGCCAGGCATAGAATGTATTTCAGTAGAAGGTCGATGAAGAAAGAACGGGAACGAAGCGCAATTGGTATGAAAACGCATGAGCAATGAAATCTAAGACAATGGATTGATGTTTGCAACAGGAACAGTCAAGTTTAATATGATGGATTGATATTTTGCAAATTAACAACTTAAAATATGGTTCTTAGATTTTATTGAAATACTCTGTAATTATGTGCTTAAATATATTCGATTGTTCCCGTTGGTGTTCTTGTTCACTACACAAGCAGCTTAGAGTTCATATTTGTTCTCCGAGATAGTGACTTCTCCACTAACCCAGCCAATTCAGACCAAAACGCCGATTTTATCCTCCAGAATACGAATCATACATTTTAGACACAGTGGGTTTATATACAAATAAATCAGACCGTTGAGTCGATTACTATGCTAAGCTCAAACAGCTTATTCTAGATTTTGAACGGGCCAATTTATCTATTCTTCTGGAGTCATGTTTTGATCTTGTTAATTATTCACTGCTGAGGAGTCTCATACTAGAACGGAACGGCCGTTCAATGCTTCCAAGTTTTCCATGGTAGTCTAGCTTCAATTGACTCATGATTACAACTACTAAAATTACTATTATCTTCACAAAACCTCTTCTGATAATTATTCACTTATCAAAGTTGACTGTTTTTATGTTAGTGTATGTGTGTGTGCATTTCTTATTCTCATTCATCACATTGTCTGTAACTTACTTTTGTGTGACCATAAATATTGATTAACGCATGGCTAAATAGAGTTGGCTTATATGCCTTCTCCATAGCATGTCATTTAGTTTTGCTTCTCTCTCTTTCTCTCTCCTTTCTTTTCTTCGCTATGTTTCTCTGATTGTCTGTTCGAATCAACGATTGTACAAAATATACATAATCGAAATCCATTCTCGTATTTGACTTATTTAGTTCCGTAATACACTAATTCGAGTTCAGTCAGCGATTATATACATGGATTAGTGATATCTATTTATTTCAATATCAATACCAATACAATTTACCTGGAGTCCCAGATCCTGGGTCACTAAAAATATTCATATAATATAGTTACTTATTAGAATATACGTACAAGAGAGGATTTTGTGAATAATATAGTTGAGATTATGAGTCAATTGAAATTAGACCATCATAGAAAACCTGTTAGCACGGGATGGCCGTTTTGTACTAGTATGGGACTCCTCAGCATAGCATATTCACGATCCCGCCTCGCAAGATTCCAACCCACGACTTATTGATGTTGGGTGCAAACGCTTAACCTCTTCACCACTGAGCCCGTTAGCATCCAACGGTGTTAATGTCTAAATTCAACCAATCCACGAAATTGAAAGACACAATATTAATTCACAAATAGATCCTAGCGGTTACTATTGACCTAATTCTTCATCCATATGTAACAATTTTGTATCTGATATTAATCAACATGTGCTCACTAGTGGCTGGCTTTAAGAGGTATATCCTGGAGTTCTAGTGAGAAGCAGTGGCCAAAGGAGTTCAAATGGGTCTGTTGTGAAATAGTAACTCACTGATGAAGATATTGGTGAATATGTTGTTTAATTTCGTGGATTAATTAAAGTTAGACATTAACACCATTGGATACTAACCAGTTCAGTGGTCTAGAGGTTAAATATTCACTCACAAGACCAATAGGTTCCGGTTTCGAATCTCGTAAGACAGAATCGTGGGTGAGCACTGTTGAAGAGTCTCCCAATAGGACAAAACAACTGTCTCAGTGCTTCTAAGTTTTCCATGATAGTCTAGCTTCAATCGACTCATAATCTGAACTATTGAAATTTTGTATCTATTAAACATTAAAACAGTTCGATTACTTTTTGTTTTTTTGTTTTTTTCCTCATTATTCAACAGAGAAATAATAATAATACTAATACTCAATCCAATTATGAATCATTATCTTTAATGAATATTAATCAAAAATTAAAAATTATTCAAGGTTCAACAGATATTCAAAATTCAATGTTTCAATCAAAAATATCAACATCTTTAAATAATCTTAAAGCAAAATTTCATAACAATCCATCACAACAACAACAACAACCACAGCAATCACAGAAACCACAGCAACAACACAATTATCGAAGACGTTCATCAGATCATAATGGATCCAAACATAATGGTAATAATCAATTAATTAATCAATCAACTAATGATTACAATTATCAAAAGACAACAAAAGATGAAAATGATTCAAATGTGAGTTATGATATAAAAATTATTTTTAAAAAGAAGAAAATGAAATAGAGAGTTTCTAATTGAAACATTTTCGGCTATACTTTACTTAATTTCAATAATTACGGTCATGAGTCAGTTGAAGTCAGACCACCATGGAAAACCTGGAAGCACTGGACAGCAGTGCGCATTCACGATCTCGCCCCTTACGAGATTCAAAGCCAGGATCTACTGGTTTCGCGCGCGAACACTTAACCACTAGACCACTGAGCCGGCATCCAATGGTGTTAATGTTACTTACTTTAATTTAAATAACACAATGGTATCGGTAATTATTATATTAAGATTACTGCGAATAGATTAAAGTTAGTAGTATAACCTATTAGTTGCTATGTTAGACTGTTCGCTTTGGGGCCGCTAATGAGCATTAGAACGAAATAACTATTCAGTTCCTCTTAGTTTTCAGTGAATATTTCATCAAAGTCAGTTTGTGCCAAATTCAATTAAATTGTATACTTGATGATAGGGTGTGTGTGTGTGAGGGGGTGTGGGATTAAATAACTAATTATTCATAAGTTCGAAAGAGTAGTAAAACAATTTTTAAATACAAAAACTTCAGTTGTCACGTACTATTTGGATTAAGATATCTATGTAACGTCATTTGTTCTTCAGAGAGAACGTATGAGATATGTCTTAGAGCATGGGATTATATATGATAACTACGTATCTCGGAATGAATCCCTGGAAAATTTCGATAGTATCGGACTTTTTACTAATGTTCACATATTATGGTTTTTCGGTATGTTTTTTATAATCTTGGAAAACAAATATATCTAAAATTCTTTTTGTATAAGTTGTTTAAATCTTCCCATTGATGTTTAGGACTGATCAATTGATCAATCTCTTATTGGCATATATGTATACTGTGTGGATTGCCTCGATATTACCTTAATTCACAAGCATTTTAAGCTAAGATAGATATTGGCTAGCAGTGGAATTTAGGAAGCGCTTTTCGTTCTACTTGGGAATCGTCAACTGGATGTACCTGTATATCACAGAATTGATGTTCACTCCACCACTCGAACCCGGTACCGATCACTTCAAACGCCTTCACGTTATCCACTTAGCTACTGACTCCCGATAGTCACTAGCTTTTTTTATTATAGGAATAGGTAAATTGCTGCATTACATTTTTCTCAGAGATCTGATAGGTAAATGCAAGTGTATCTATACATTAAGTGTACAGGTATATCGTTCAATCTCATATAATGTAATTAGTTCCTTCAAAAGATTTGAGTAAAACATGAACAACAACTTTGTAAGATGAATTGTTATAATTTCATTTAATATGCTTCAAATCCACTTCATACTAACTGGTTTGTATCAATCAATATAAACTTATATATAACGTGTTTAAATTCATTTCATTAAGCGTAATATACAAAGAAAATACTCCTAATATTGACACAACTTTAATGTATTAGTGAGTGGATTAATCGAGTGAGGGTCTTCGGAGTAACTGAGTGTCGTAAGCGCTTCTAAAATGTGTTGATTACAGTAAACAGAATGATTTGAAATATGCTATTTTAATGGAGTTTTTTTCTCTGAGCTGGATATTTTGATCGTGGGACTTTCATCGTTTTTCTGAACGACATCATTAGCATAAACTCTATCAAAATCATCCATCTGAGCTACAAATCTTTTCTACCATCTCAAAAAATGGTATTTTCTTAAGAAATTAGGTTCGAAATCATTCTAGTTATTTAGGCGTATCAACGATTATGCAAAAGATATAAAGCATTTTGATGGAGTTTTGTTCTCTGAGCTGGATGGTTTGGTCTTGGAGCTTTCACAGCTGTGGACCACATGTGGAGAAATTCGAACACTTCACTTCTACCTGAAGTTTGTGCTGATGATGATGTCGTTCAGGAAAATGATGAGAGCTCCACGACCAAACCATCCAGCTCAGAGAACAAAACTTCACCAAAATCATTCACCTGTTCTATAAATCTTCTTCACCTTCTTAGATATAGAGCAGACTAAATGAAATGAATTCAGTTCATTTCATAATGAATTGTGTTCTTGTCTTATAATACATTCTTATAACGAATATAACATAATAACCTATAATCCTAGTAACAATCTGTCAATCATTTTATTTGAAATCATTCAGACCAGTGATAACACTTTAAACTTCAATTTACAGAATGACTAACCTGAATTCATGTTTTAAAATATAATTGGGTAAAAAATATATTTTATAAGATATACTACTTAATTTACATAAAGTAGCTAAAATCTTTTGAAATCACAAATTGGCTCCAATTTTTGATGGATGATTCTCAGAGGTCTAATGATTACCTTTTAATTGTAATTGTTCAACTAAGCGGCTTAAAAAAATGTACATATGAGAAAATTTCAGGTTCATATTTTGATCAGGTCTCAAGTTTTGTCGATTTTTGAAGGAAAATATAATTTCTATATAGTAAACGGAAAAGTTAGGACTGAAGTACGTCTCTTCGGTAAAACAGACATTATGTAGAGATTGGCTACAGGTTTGTAATTATTCAACATTGATTATATATAAAAGTAGATCAAAATTTTGGGGATTTTGTGAATTTTGTATAGTTAAATTCAGTTTTTAACTGTGAGTATATAAGTTATAAGAACCATTGTTTGACAACATAAGTTAGACATATATATCTCATTAGATTTCAATCCAGTAGTTTTGAGGTTAAACGCTTATTGCACAGGGATTGATCCTTAGTACGGTCTTAGATGTCCACGCTTGTGGAACTCCATCTACGACCGATCAGCTATCTGATCCTTCCTCTCAAATGCTAACCCTAATAAATTAAAAGATTTTCTGAACTACAATTATAAATTCACTGGTATTTAATCAAACTACATTATTTCAAGAATTCTTTATCATGAAAAAAAGTTTGCGTTGACTTCGTATTTGCAATATCATTATAACACTACAACATGTAAAATCCAACCATACCAGAAATTTGAAAAATTACTTACTTACTTCTGTAACCTCAATTGGAGCATAGATCTTCTAGAACACCTTTGGGGTTACTGACGGTCTCAAACCTGTATAAAGGAGAATGGTTGAGCAATGGCTTAATGACTTCATCCCGTAGAAAAGTTTGATAAATACCTTTTGATGATATTAACTTTATAATTTTACAGTTAATAAACGTTAAAAACATGAATCAATAAATTATGACTTTATGATTGAAATAACACGATTATGATTGTCATGAAACATGAATATCCTCAATTAACTCTTGATAACAAATTCAGTGTGAATTACTTTGAAGTTTCAAGCTTTAAACTAATAGTCATCGTGATTAATCTATTCTATCTGTCAGTCAGTCAGCTATAACATAGGACCATATATATATATATATATATATATATATATATATATATATATGTATATATATATATGTATTTGCATCAGTTCAAATTGCCATACCTTATTAGAACAAACCATAAGATGAACACTGGATCTATTCTATATCTATTATGTAATCATGTAAACAAATGTAATCATTATTATTATTATTATTTTCTATTTAATTTTAAGCTTAATTTAAATCAAAAATTAATTACAACATCATTTAAACAATATACTTTAACAAATCCTTCATCATTGATCAATCATGAAAATTTATCAATAAAACGATCTCAAACTGAATTAGTTCCATTGAATGATCAGGATCAATTTAAAATAAATGAACAACATTATCAAATGCATACAGTAATCAATAATAATAATAATAATAATAATAATAATAATAATAGTAATACACTTTATATGAGTGATCAATCAGATCAACATTTACCTACTAAACAACTTCATAATCGTTTCATTTCATTAAATACTATTTATAATAATGATCATAATCATGAACAATATAAAGATCAAACATATTTGACAAGGTTCAATTCTACAAAAAATAACTTAGATACATATTGTAATATTAATGATAAATCTATGGCCATTTGTACTGGATCAAATAATCATACTTCAATTAATCATCAAGTATGAATGTGAATAATAAATTTTATTAGTAAGAATATAAACTATTAAAATATTCAATTAATCAATCAATCAATTAATCAGTTAATCAGTCAGTCAGTCAGCAAGGTAGAACTTCGTACTTACGTACATCAGTTTGAGTTGCCATACCACATAAGCATAGAGATTCAGTTATCGATTCAAATCCCATAGTGGTAGAGATAATAAAAGTTTAGGCGGAAGGGGACATGAAGAATTCAGAAGATTAGAATTTGTGAGAACATTAAGAGTGAATGCACCTGTGCCATTGCAAACGACTTTGAGCCATGTCATTCAAGGTCTCTAACCATCGATTGCTAACGTCTCGCGGATCCCAACCAAGTGTTCTACACTTGCTAACATGGCTCAGTCCACTTGTCAGTGACCTCATGGATTTGTGCCATGTTTTGGTCTGACCGTCCCTAGCTTTCTTCCAACCAACTCCTACACCATTGACTATTGCACATTGAGGCAGTCGGTGGTTGGGTATTAGTAACACATGTCCCAGCCATCTCAACTGATTAAGTTTCACTACTTCATCAATTGATTTGCCATCCTTACTTAGTACCCGTTTCCTAACAACTGAGTTACTTACCGGGTGTTCCTAGGATATAGGAGCAAAGTTTCGAAGATACCTATGATCAAATACTAGTAACCTACGAATATTGTCTACTCTTACTGGCCATCTTTCACTGCCACCAAGTAGGACGGAACAAATTGCTGCTTATTAAACACGTCCTTTGGTTGATAGACAGATATCTCGCCTACACCATAAATGACGCAAGTTGGCAAAAGCTAGTCGAGCCTTCTGTATCCGTAATGAGATTTCGTCACACACCATAACACAAGAGCTGATGAGACTTCCTAGATAAGTGAAGCGGTCGACACGCTCAACTACTTCACTCCCTATCACTAGTTCGGGTGTCGATGCCACCCAATCCTGAAGCAACATGAGGAAAGTGTTATCTCTAAAAATCAAAATAATAATAATAATAATTATTGATGGAAACTAGAATACAAATTTTAAGACTTGTCCATTGAATGTACCCAATAGATTAACATTAATATTTTAATATTGAAATTCAAGCCCAATATCTATTACTTTATTATCATTAATATTTTTGCCTTGTTAATCATATCTATTCTTGATGTATTGTCTTCTATCACTTATACACTTTCGGGATTTCATTGTGCTAACTTGATATGATACCAGGTTTAATGTGAAAAGTAACTGGTTAAAAAAAGTCAACAAAACTTATATTAGTGATTTCACTTTTAGATACTGTTTAAACAGTCAGTAAATGTATAACAACAAGCGGTGAGACTATAATTTATAGTCGATTGTTGAGTGATGTTTAAGTAACATTGAGAATATTCACCTACTAACTACGTTTAAATGAGGGTTATAAACTATTGTGATGAATTGAAATTATGATTTACAGTTAATGGTTAGGGTTAAGAATTTGATTTAGGTTTTTCATCATAAACTGACATCAGTTAAAATTCCATCAGTCTATGAATTAAAGGAAGATAGAATGTGACAAGTAAATTACAAATGAAAATTATTACATACAAGATGAGAATTAACAATATATGTTCTATATGATAATTCGTTGAATGTATGTCAGTTCTTGTACGTGTGTTTTTGACTAGGCGGGAACAAACTGTTTTTCACTTATTTACTTATTTACCTCTGTTATTTCTTATGGAGGAGAATAAGCCACCCATCAACATTTTTTATTCAACTTTGTCCTAGACAATCCTTTCCAGTTCTTTCCAGTTGTTATTTATCTGTTTCCAAATTCAAATGCAATGTATTCTTCGACTTTGTTCTTTTCTTTTCCATTTCAAGATTCTAAATCAGCACATGCCTCATGATATATACAGTGATCTAGTTTTAGATTGAGATCATGAACTGATTAATGTTCCATCACCATTGGAAACCTGGAAGCATTGGACGGCTGTTTCGTCCTATTGTGGGGCTCCTCAGTAGTGCTCATCCATGATCTAGTTTTAATTGACTCATGATTTCAACTATTTAAAATTATTCACTTAACAATTTAATTTCCTCATTCCATTTTTCATTTTTGTTTCTAGATATATACAACTGGTCAATTACTTCAAACAACAACAACAACAACGACAAGAACAATAACGCCGCCACCACCATCATCATCATCAAAACCAATTATATTAGATTCATTAAAAATGACAAATTTTCTTAATCAATATCAAAATACTCATTTAATAAAAACAAATTCATTAAAACAAACAATTAAAAATGTAAAATTATGAAAATATTATTTATTTTTATTCATTAAAACAAATTTCAATCCCCCCTCTTTTCCCCTTTCCATCTCCTCACCATTCGGCAAGTAAAAAATAAATAAATAATCAATATTCATAGATTACAATAAATGATGTAATCATGAATATTATACTTCATGTTTGTACAAATGAGAATATATTATTATTATTATTGTTATTATTAGTTTTATTCAATATTATATATATTTTTTATTGATACATTATTCTAGAATCATTTTCAGCGAATGTTTCCTATTTCTTACTTTATAATTGATCATGATGATGATAACTATTGAACAGTTGTCAATTAGATATGCTCAATTCAAGAATCGATATCTAAATAATGTATATACATTTCAATATATATTTATCAGTAATTATAATGTATCTAATTTGATTGTTTTTTAATTTGTATAAAATAGAGAAAAATTGTGAATTATTGATTAATTTTGACCATTATAGGGTTATGCATATTTTAGTTACCAACCATAATATTTCTGATTAGTTTGTTTATATAAGTTGTATAGTGAAATGTTGTGAAAAAATATTTTTTGTTTTTTCAAAAAAAAAATATCTATAAAATAGTCTGAACACTTAATTCATATCATGATCTGTTCAAAGAAATAAATAAAAAAAAAACAAAATTAATAACCCTAGATAATTTGTTGATATAGAGCAGACTAAATGAAATGAATTCAGTTCATTTCATAATGCATTATGTTCTTGTCTTATAATAGATTCTTATAACGAATTTAACATAATAACCTATAATTCTAGTAACAATCTGTCAACCATTTTATTTGAAATCATTCAGACCAGTGATAACACTTTAAACTTCAATTTACAGAATGACTAACCTGAATTCATGTTTAAAAATATAATTGGGTAAAAAATATATTTTATAAGATATACTACTTAATTTACATAAAGTAGCTAAAATCTTTTGAAATCAAAACAACAAAAACAAGGAGAACAATAAAAGCAAAAACAACAACAAGAACAACAGTAACAACAACAACAAAACCAGCTATAACAACAACAGGACCAATAAAAAACAACAAGAAGAACAACGAAAACAACAACAGCAAAAACAAAAAGATGAACAAAAGAAGGGTTTATCTGAATCAGTAATATTTGACTTTTTCACGAAAAGTGTTATGTTCGGATTGTTTTTTTTTGTATTTTTTTGTATTTTTTTAAAATTTCATTTAAGATTTATTACAAATTATTTATTTAAAAAATACAAAAAAAGTCTCCTTAGAAATGGTATATATATATATATGTATATACACTTCTTTTTTGAAAAGGAGGGGGGTTTGCTTAAGTGGTGATTGCAGTAATAATTAGCGCTCTCAAACGACACTAATAGGTTTATGGGTTTAAATTTTGCAAAGTGAGATCGTGATTACGCACTGATAAAAATTCTTACAATACAAGGAAGTGGTCATCCAATTTATCCAGGTTTTTCATGGTGGTCTAGCTTCAATTGACTCATAATCATAATTATTGTAACACTTGATAGCTAAATTCATGAGTCCATTTAAACTAAACCACTATGAAAAACCTAGAGGCATTAGATAAACGTTTCGTATAGTATCGGACTTTTCAACAGTGCTCATAGACCATTCCGTTCGTAGGATTCGGACTCCGTGTATTTGGTCTTGTACGTGAACGTTTAACCTCTAGACTACTGAGCTGACTGGCATTCAACGGTGCTAATTTCTAACTTCAACCAATTCTAAACTGTAGTTTAAAGAACAACTTTGTCTTTTTTAAATAATTTCTAAATCACATGTATTCAGTTCCATGATTATTTCTGTTTAAAGTATAAGCAGATCATTCAGTAAATGTAAAATAACATTAAATATTCAAATACCTATCTAAAATAAACAGAAAATTTGATTCTTCAAAAATCGGAATTCGTCAGTAATGAATATACTATGGACTCATATATGTGCACTACTGAAAAGCATCAAACTACAATGAGACAGATAGTGATTAGTGATTTACGTGTTCATGCCATGGATGAACTTGATACTTTCAAACAAATTGACCATTGGGTAAACCAATAATAGTATATATGTATTTCTGCTACAACACAGTGAGTAGACTAATTGTATTTCCGACGTTTCGTGACTTCACGTAAGCCACTTCTTCAGAGTAAATAAATAATCGAATTTTACTCTGAAGAAGTAGCCTACATGAATTCACGAAACACCGGAAATACTATTTTTCTACTCATTGAGATTTAACAAATAATACTTATTATTGAATGGTTGGCAGTTTTGTAACAGACAGAGAAACATAAAACAATTTCGAATTGGAATAATCATGAATAATGTAGAGAACAATTGATAGCAGTTTGCCAAAGGACTATTCAATGTATGGTATCCAAATTTTAGAAAAATGTGGTTATCCCCACCTCAGTTCTCATCCACTACAATGGTAACACTAGTAACCTCATGTAGTTAAGTGTATTGCACTAAAACACATTTATAATCAATAGTTCTACTTAGTCACTTAAATTTTATTAAGTCAAGATTTATTTTGGACAACTGATCTAAGGATTGAAATTCAATGTCTTATACAAATCGGACATATTTTTCGTATGAGTTTTATTGTGTTTTGTGCTATTGATATCGACAGATATAAGTAGTATGAATCATCAATTGAAAGTCAAATGCCTGGTAGCAGAAGGTTAAAAAGTTCGGATAAAAAGGAACGAGATTGATGTGGGAACGAAAGTACAACTAAGTGTGATTGACATTTTACAAATGAATTAAGGTGACCTTGTTACCCCTATCCGTATATAATATCGCCAATTAGAGAAGAGTTATTTATCGAACCAATGACACGTAAACCCGTACGAGCATTCTAGAGTCCTTATCGGACCTGCTTTCTGCCTAGCCCTGACTATTTAGTCCGGACCACTAATCTCATCCTCCGCGATACAAATCATGTATTTCAAACATACTGAGTTTATATACCAGCTAAATAGATCATTTCACAGCACAAAAAAGGAAATAACATTTATAAAAGATCGAGCCAAAATGACTGTCATTGTGAGAGTGTCATTACTAAACTGAATATAATCTAAGAATAAGAAGTCATATCATAATAGTCTATAGGTCAACATGAAGCTTATAATAAAAGAAATATGTAAAACACTTGCCCATTAATAGCTTTGAGAAGTTACCTGTCGTTTAATCATCACTTGGATATAGTAAAATGTAATTATTCAAGAATTACAGTTTGAATGTTAGGTTGGAAGAAAGCTAGGGGCCAAAACATGGCACAAATCCATGAAGTCACTGTCAAGTAGACTGAGCCATGTTGGTAAGTGTAGAACACTTGGTTGGGATCCGCGAGACGATAGCTATCAAAACCCTGAATGATATGGCTCAAAATCGTTTGCAATGGCTCAGGTGCATCCACTCTCTGTGTTCTCTCAAACTCTAATCTTCTGAATTCTTCATGTCCTTTATCTTCTTTCCAAATCTATTCCACTGGATGATACTCCTTAAATAACATTACAAACCCTAATGTTCCCTTTCACTACTTATACTTTCACTACCTCTATCACTACAGGATTTGAATGGATAACTGCATATCTGTGCTAATGTGGTGTGGCAAACTCGAACTGATGTACTTACGTACCAAGTTCCACGTTGTTACTGACTGACTGACTGAGTAACAGTTTGAATGCACGTTAAATAAAGTATCATTACAATATTGCACAAATGATGTTAAGAATCCTTTACCTCTATAAAAGTTATATCAATGAATGAAATTGTTATTAAGATTATTTCTTTCTTAACCTATGGCTGAGTGATCCAAAACACTGCGTTTAAGTCACAGTCCACTTAATAAGTGTAGGTTCAAATCCTACTCTTGACAATAGAACCTATGAAATAATGAAGATGAAAAGTGATAATAGATTGTTATTTATAATAATGATGTAATTGTATGGATAATCATCTCGATAAAACTAATATAACTGAAAACAAGAAGAAATGGGAGATTTATTTTTGAGTTGAAAAAAAGACAAACAAACATAGATTAACTTTCCTGTGAAACAGATTCTATTAATCTGTTTATTCACTTGGTATTGTTTGTTTGTATCTTCCCAAGTGATTTGGTCTCTTATTGGTATGTGTGCATATTGTGCGTATTGCCTTAATATTGCCCTAAGTAGCTAAGTGGATAACGTAATGACGTTTGAATTGAACGGTACTCAGTTCGAATTTAAGAGTGAACATTAACTCTGAGATGCAAGTACATTAAGCTGATGAATCCCAAATAAGACGAAACGCACATTCTAGATTCCACTATAAGTCATCGTCCATCTTTGCTTATAAATCTGATTATTATTTCTATTGAACAATCGTCGAATTTGGACTAACAAGTTGTGTGTGTAAAACATAAACTAATCTCAATGTTTACTTGAAACTGCGAAAAAATATATGAAGATTAATTGCGCTCTATTCTCTTGGGTATATATAAGAGAACTTTGAAATATTCACCCTTGAATCTTGAACCTGGCATACCAAAGTTTTTTTAAATGATACAATATATAGTAAACGGTTTAAATAATTTAACTGTATTCCATTCACACTATAATGTTAGTTACTTACATACGCCTGTTACTCCTCGTGGAGGAGAATAAGCCGCTCACCACCACTATCCGTCAAACCCTTCAGGATTCCAAGTAAGGGCTTGCCTTATGATGCAGTATAGGGATTTCCGTAATGTATGTCGCATCCAATTCCATTGTCGTTTTGTAATTTCTTTCTCAGCTGAAAGCTGATTTGTTCGCTCCCACAGAAGACTATTGCTGATGGTATCCGGCCAATGGATGTTGAGTATCTTGTATAGACAACTATTTATAGATACTTGTGCATTCTTGATGATGGTTGCCGTAGTTCTACAAGTTTCAGCTGCATAGAGTAGAACTGTCTTGACGTTCGTATTGAAATTTATGACTTTGATATTGGTTGACAGACAGTTGTTTTGAGTTGCATATGTTCTCCAATTGTAGGAATGCGGCCCTTGATTTTTCAATCCTCAGCTTTACATCTGCATCTAAACCTCCTTGTTCATCGATGATGCTGTCCAGACACGTGAAAGATTCTAAATCTTCCAAAGTTTCACTATCAAGTGTGATTATTTTAATGTTCTCGGTGTTGTAATCGAGAATCTTGGTTTTCCCCTTGTGTATGTTGAGGCCTACTGATGCAGTGACTGCTACAATTGTTACACCATCTAATTAATTCCAACATATAACAATACACTGTTCTTTTGAATTTATCCAGTCTATCCCTTCTTCATCTTACAAATCATTTACTTCTTTTGATTTCTTTATGTCCGCCGATATAGTGGCCTATAAATTAGTTTGTTAGTTTTATTTATGCCCCCAAATGCCCTGATATTACCGAGAGTGGAGTGGACCTGCCCTCCCTCTCGAAATGTTTTACACGGCTACGCATATACAGCCTCTGTCAGGGAAGTCCTACTCACTACCCTCTCGTGGCGGGGGAGTTGTTTACGAAAACAAGAGGACGAAAAGCGAATGTCCGGCGCCTTAACGGGATCCCAAACCAATGGTGCACATGAGCTCCAGTATCCTGAGGGAACAAACCAATTGTCGGTCACCGGCTACCATGAGACTGAATCTCCTCACGATGCTCCACTGCCTTGTGGATCAGATCTTCAGGTCGAAGGTTCCGGGTGTGGGCCCCTAAAAAAACCACTTGCTTCGGTTTGGGTACCCAGGCAGTATCACAGTCTTCACACAAATCAAATGAGATTTGCATGGCGCATATGTATTTGGTGCCTCCTTGTACCAATATCTATGTGTTAAAATAAATAAATAAATAAATAAATAAATAAATAATAGTTTTATTTATAAAAAAACAAACAAACAAACTGTCTTAACGCATAAACTATAATGTAATAACTGTTGTTTAACATAATGTTCAATACATATTTGATTGATATTTGAATCTCATAGAGAATATCAACCTCTGAATTACAGATATCTCCAACTGACAATTGTCAAATAAAGATTCCATTACTAATCACTATCCATATTTACTTATTTAATAACAATCTAATTAAATATTATTTCATTTTAAAGTTAATAGATTAGAAAAAAAATTGAAAAAACAATTTTTTTGTAATTTTAAAGATAATAAATTATTGCAACCAATAAATATTACATAATATAACCTTGAATATTTTAAACCAATCAGAAAACAGTTATATTGATAACAACTTTGTCCAATAAAAATTCAATGAATAGTCCATAGAATGAATGATTATTATAATGTAATTTATTATTATTATTATTATATAATTAGAATCTATTATATTAATGTATATCATTTTATATATATTGGATATTTTTATTATTTTAGTAAATATATCAAATACTATACATGTCTTCAGAACTTGAACCGCATATATTGAAACGTTATGAAATAGAGAAGAGAATAGGAAAGGGTGTAAGTGAAATATGTTTGTTTTATTATTATTATTTTTTAAAAAATAATATATTATTTTAACATAAAAACTATAAGCAAAGATGGATAGTCATTAGTAGTGAAATCTAGGATGAGCGTTTCGTCATCAGTTGGCTGTAATTGTATTTCACAAGTTAATGTTCACTCTAGAACTTGAACTCATAATCGTTTGTTTCAAATAAAAATTGCATTATTTATTTTTAGATAGTGAGTCCTGATTGTTACTTGCTTGTGGAATGAAATGAAATTTAAATTCATTTGATGTTATTTGCAAAGGAGTCTCGAATAGGATGAAACACTTGTCCTGGATTCCAATGTCAACTAATATTCATCTTTGATTAAAATACTTGTGAATTAAGGCAATATCGAGGTAATACGCACAGGATGCATATATACCAATAAGAGACTGATCAATTGACTAGTCCTAAAGATCAATGGGTAGATTCAAGTAAACAATACTAACTGAATTTATGAAGTAAAAACTTTTGTTTGGCAAAATGTTCGATACAATTTCTTGTTTGTAACGAATTAACCATTCATATGATTAGGTATAGATAGATTCAATGAGTTGATTGACACAGGTACTTTCTTGTAATCAACCATGAAATTTGTACATAAACTACTGTTCACGACTTAAACGGGTTTATATCATTATATTCTATTTCAATATTCTAAATGAATTATTCTTATTGCTTGATTTCAACGGTTACTGATTTGGTTCAATCGATAAAATAGTATCTTTACACTGATTAACTTGGTTCGAGTTGTACAGTTATTTATAATCATAAAAAGATTATAATTTTGCATTTATGGTTTCTAAAATGAGGTAGTTTAATAGCCTATCAAACAATTTTAAATCTAATAGTTAATATCATGAGTCAATAGAATTTAGACCACCATGAAAAACCTAAAAGTATTGGAAGACTTCTGAGCAGTGCGTAGTAGGACGAAACAACCGTCCAGTGCTTCCAGGTTTTCCATGTTGGTTTAGCTTCAATTGACTCATGATCTTAACTATTAAAATGACTATAATATTCACAAAAAAACCCTTTTGATATTAATTTGTAAATCTTTTGAAATATTTACACAGTAATATAATTGTACAAAAATGACATATTAAATGATTAGTGTAAAGCGCTAATTATGTGGGTATCCCTTTATTCCCCTCAACAAATATACAAAATGAACCTAAATGAATACCTTTTCTCATTTTGATTGATAGTAGAATACTATAATTTAATATATGATCTAATTAGTAAGCGTAAACTATGATTTATAATCTAACAATGGTCAGCTTTAGATGTTATTCAATGTTTACTACAACCAAGAGTGAAGACAAAAAGATATTACATTGTACTTAAATGCTTTATCATACTGTAGTGAACGGGAACATTAAACTGATGATACATACTACTTATATCTGTCGACATCAATAGCACAAAACACAATAAAACTCATACGAAAAATGTGTCCGATTTGTATAAGACATTGAATTTCAATCCTTAGATCAGTTGTCCAAAATAAATCTTGACTTAATAAAATTTAAGTGACTAAGTAGAACTATTGATTATAAATGTGTTTTAGTGCAATACACTTAACTACATGAGGTTACTAGTGTTACCATTGTAGTGGATGAGAACTGAGGTGGGGATAACCACATTTTTCTAAAATTTGGATACCATACATTGAATAGTCCTTTGGCAAACTGCTATCAATTGTTCTCTACATTATTCATGATTATTCCAATTCGAAATTGTTTTATGTTTCTCTGTCTGTTACAAAACTGCCAACCATTCAATAATAAGTATTTTTTGTTAAATCTCAATGAGTAGAAAAATAGTATTTCCGGTGTTACGTGAATTCATGTAGGCTACTTCATCAGAGTAAAATTCGATTATTTATTTACTCTGAAGAAGTGCCTTACGTGAAGTCACGAAACGTCGGAAATACAATTAGTTTACTCACTGTGTTGTAACAGAAATACATATATACTATTATTGGTTTACCCAATAATCAATTTGTTTGAAAGTATCAAGTTCATCCATGGCATGAACACGTAAATCACTAATCACTATCTGTCTCATTGTAGTTTGATGCTTTTCAGTAGTGCACATATATGAGTCCATAGTATATTCATTACTGACGAATTCCGATTTTTGAAGAATCAAATTTTCTGTTTATTTTAGATAGGTATTTGAATATTTAATGTTATTTTACATTTACTGAATGATCTGCTTATACTTTAAACAGAAATAATCATGGAACTGAATACATGTGATTTAGAAATTATTTAAAAAAGACAAAGTTGTTCTTTAAACTACAGTTAAGAATTGGTTGAATTTAGAAATTAGCACCGTTGAATGCCAGCCAGCTCAGTAGTCTAGATGTTTATGTATTCTCATACGAGACCAAATATCCTGTGTTGGAATCTTGGGTGCGGTATCGTGAATACGTACTACTGAGTAGTCCTATATTAAGACGAAACGTTTATCTAATGCTTCTAGGTTTTCTATAGTGGCCTAGCGGAAATCGACTCATGAATCTATCTACTAAGTTAAGAGATATATTGATAAACGTTTATAAAATAAGGGAATTTTTTAGATATAAGTGAAGTTGAAAAATCTGGATAAAATTAAAGAGAAACCAATTAGGCTGTATGACATCTTATTTTATTGGTGAAACCATGAACACTTTAGAAATAAGGATCTTCATTTACCTTAGTATGTTATAGTCACTGTACCAAGGGTAAGTCGATGTATACAAACTTCTAAGCTAACATTCTTTCTGAATGATCATTAATCCCTATGCATTAGATTCTGTTAAATTTAATAATCCGGTTTAACATATGTGTATGTATAATCACTTTAATAAATTATGTACAACTTAAACAATGTGAAACTTATGAAGGACTATGACAATGGTATGTATATCTTCTGGTGAGACTATAATTTATGGACGACCATTGAGAGACGCTAAAATGATCTTGAGAGTGCTCACCTAATAACTAGAACCAGATGAGGATTATAAATCAGCGTGAGGAATTACAATTATGATTTACTTTTGATGGGTAGGGTTAGGACTTAGATTTTGGGGTTTTGATCACGAACGGATATCAGCTATAATGCCAAAACTCTATTTAGCAAAATGGATGAATGAGTTTCTCGTTAAAATCTAAGATCTGTTGTCGTAAATCTGATTAGTTCGCCCATAAATTATAGTCTTTCTATGTTTTGTGCTGACAATTGCCAACTAGCATGAAAAACAAAGTCGATCAAGATATCCAACTAATTACCTCCAACTAGCTAACATCTCAACAACTTTCTTTTACTAATGTTAAACTAATATTGAAATGTACTTCATTTGGAGACAAAATTTATAACGGATTATTATCATCAGCCATTGAATTTAAACATACAGTTTCATTATGCTTACTCTCCACAGTTTAAGTTGACAAGATTGTCACTTGACTTACCCTAATACCTTATCAAACATTGGTGCATTTAATTTACAAGAAATATCATATTAAAGTTCAGTCAGTCAGTAAGTCAGTCAACTAAGTTGAACTTCGTACGTACTTACAACAGTTCGAGTTACCAGACCACATTAGTTCAGAGATGCAATTGTCAATTCCAATCCTTTAATGGTAGAGGTAGTAAAGTTATTAAAGTTGTCAGTTAATTAATTGGTCCTCCGCAATTTGTTTATGCAATAGTGTATGTAGTACAACTACGAAATAAAGTTTCATTACTGCAAACATTTTCTAGTTGGTGTGTTTTTTAGCGAGTTAGTTATCTACGGGATAGTATCGGTAACCCTATGCCCAACTCTCCTCCTTTATCCGAGCTTGGGACCGTCAGTAGCTCCTGGAGTAACTCAAGGCGGAGTTACTGCACACATTTAGTAGTTGTAAATTTAACTCCAGTTTGTTATGGTAAGAAATTTGTAAAAATTATGAACTAACCTTGTTCAAACATACATCAAGTAGCATTATACAACTGTATCATCCTTGTACAACAGTATCCCTTAATAGTATTCATACATGATTCCACCAAAATAAGGATTGAATCGAATACCTTGAAGTCATATGATAAGAGTTCAACTTTTGGATGACAGAAATGAAATTTATTGATTTATATTTGTGATAGAATTTGATGAATGTTTGTTATTGAATGATTGTTGTCAAAATAGACATATCATCAATCCTCGTATTTAATCATCAACTTAAATCACGTTAGTCAATTATGGGATTAACTCAAATACGAGAATGAATTTCGAATACGTATATTTCATAAAATCTTTGATCCAGACAAAATATTGGAATAACGAAGAGAAGAGAGCAAAGCAAAAATGACGCGTAATGGAGATGCCGGGTAAGCCAACTCTACTGCGCGTCGTTTCGCTTCGCTCTATTCCATTCGTCTCATATACAAAATATATGTATTCGAAAGTTCATTCTTGTTATTTGACGTATTTAGTTCCGTCATTGACTAAAGCGATTTAAGTCGATGATTATATATGACGTTAGGTGACATATATATTTCGACAGCAATCATTTAATAAAAAATATTCATACGATCTAATTGGAGTCAGATCCCTGGCCATTAAAGTGGTGAGCACGCTGATGACGACAAACTCAAGGCAGCAAGCTACGTTGATGGAGAAATTTCTGCATTCTATACTTTCGACGAACGAATTCAGCGAATCTAGCGCAATCTCCAATCCGACGCACTCAGCAAAGCCTTTGCAGCACAACATGGACATGCTCAGATAATATTATCTTATCGATACTTTGTCCTCATATCAACTCTCCTCATTGATCCATCCGTCGGATCGTTCCATTATGATTCAGATTATAATCTAATTGGAGTCAGATCTCGGGTCACTAAAATGGTGAGCCCATCGACAATATAATCCGATCTAAATGACAACAATTAAGGGGCCCCACTAAAATACGTTTATATTTTGTCTATTTTTAATTCTTAATTACAATGTTTGTTCTGTAAATTCATTTTGTTGGGGAGATTCATAAAATTCCTCGAAAAAGAAAGCCATATAAACGGCTCTGAAAATACTGAGAAACATTTTATCCAATCAGCGTTCAATCGAAGTCTTGTCAGAAACATCTAGAAAATGAAAAGTAACATGTCGTGTTTCTGATTGGATGATTACTTACACTGCTACTATGTTTAGCGGCGTTTCAGAAATTTCCGGAAGCTCAAGCCTATCTTAAATACGATAAATATCCTAGATTTTCTGTACATAAACAAATCTTAGAGTAAAGCGTTTCTTTCATATTTCGCACCTTTTCTCTCGTGTTCAATTCACTGTGTAGATTCAGCCTGAAGGTTACTAAAAAGAGCTTAAGAAATGAATCTAGCATTCAATTAGAAGACTTATCATATTCTTTTTTTTATTCGAATCATACTGTCTTCTCATTTGATACTTGCCTTGCAACTCACTTTAATGATTTAGTGTGGCAACTTGAAACAAGGCATAGATATGACAGGTACTATGTTTCTTATGATTGAATAACTGAAACTATCCTAGGTAATTATCGTTTCATGAACAATTGTCTATACCAAACAGATAAAACATTTAAACATAGAATGAAATGATAAGATTAATTACTAGTGTTAAACTATACCGTAACTATCCTTAGATTCATTAACGCAACTTAAGGACATTAGGAAGGAAGTGATTAACTATACTTCACAACTGTATGTCAACTAGATCCAGTTTTTGTAGAAATGAAGAACAGAAAATGTAATGTATAACTACAATCTATTTAGTTTATGTCACTAGATCAATATATTGATTCATGATTCTGATTATATATTGATTATCAATAAAGGGTTTAAGATATTATACACTGAACGCTAACTAAATAGATTCATAGGGTTATCTCTTTCGTTTCAAACAATTAACTTTCATATATCAATTAAATTTCTATATATATCCCTTAATTCTATAAATATAACTGTTATTAAGAATGTAACATTTGTTTGGATCTAATGGTATAAATAGAATGAGGTTTCCTTTAAATGTAATCATTGATACTTCAACATCGATGAATGTCATAATAGGCAGCTCTTAGATTTATTTCAATGATTGAGATCATGAGTCAATTGAAACTAGATTACCATAGAAAGCCTGGAAGCACTGGCTGACCATTTCATTCAATTGTGGGACTTTTCAGCAGTGCACATCCACGATCCCTCCTCACAAGTTTTGAACCTAAGACCTATCAGTCTCGCGTGTGATTTATTTATTTATTATTTATTTATTTTAAAACATAGATATCGGTACAAGAAGGTACCAAATACATATGCGCCACACAGATCTCATTGGATATGTGTGAGGGCTGTAATACTGCCCGGGTGCCCAAACCGAAGCAGGTGATTTTCTTAGGGGGCCACACCCGGAGCCTTTGACCTGAAGATCTGATCCACAAGGCAGTGGAGCATCGTAAGGAGATGCAGTCCCATGGTAGCCGGTGACCAACGATTGGTTCATACGCCATTTGTTCCCTCAGGATCCTGGAGCGCATGTGTCTCGCGTGTGAGCGCTTAACCACCAGATTTATATTGTTTTTAAGCTGTCCTTGTCGACTGAACTTTGAAATGAAATTTTCTGAAGAATTAGTTCTTGATTGATTTGATGTTTTTTTTTTTTTTTTGTTGTTGTCATTTGTTACGTATTTTTATTATTAATTTTATTACATCTAGGAAATCAATGATGAAATCTTGAAATCACAATTGATCATTGAATAGATGGAGATTCCATTTTGAAATGATCAAAGGAAATACTTTTCATTGGACTAATTTATAATCCTTATAATATAACTTTTATGCTCTGAGCTGGATGGTTTGATTGTGGAGATTTTATCAATCTTCTCATCAATTTACATGATTAGCACAAACTTCAGCTACTTGAAGTTGTTGCTATTCAAAAGAACAATGAAAGCTCCATAACCAAACTATCCAATTCAGAGAACAAAACGGCACCAAATTTATTCACTTGAGTAACACTTTGGTTAACATGAACAAGTGAACTGATAAATGTGAATGAGCCGTAGCTTGTCTGTTTTAGTTAGTTACTTTGTTAAGCATATATACCTTATTCTAGCTTCTGAACAGGTCAGTTTATCCATTCGTCTTGATTCACATTTTGATCATGTTAATTATTCACTTATCAACCTTGACTGTTTTTATGTAAGCGTTTGTGTGTTCACTTCTTATCTTATTCATCACATGTCTGTAGCATAATTTTGTTCTGACTATAAATATCGATTAACACTTGATAATATCAAGTTGGCTTACATGCCATCTCCACTGTGAATCATTTTGCTTCGCTCTCTTCTCTTAACTTTATTTCTTGATTCCCTGTTCAAACCAATGAGTGCATAAAATATATATATTCAAATGTCAATCTCGTACTTGACTTATTCAATTCCGTTATTCAATAACGCGATTTAAGTCGATAATTTTATATGAGGATAACCAGAATATATACCATTACAGCAATCAATCACACGATATAACTGAAGCCAGATCACAGGCCACCAAACCTCGCTTTTAAATAGCATTACTTACTTACTTACGCCTGTTACTCCTAAAGGAGCATAAGCCGCCGACCAGCACTCTCCAACCCACTGTCCTGGGCCTCCTTTTCTAGTTCCATCCAATTCTTGTTCAGTTTTTCCATGTCTATCTCCATTTCCCGGCGTAATGTGTTCTTTGATCTTCCTCTTTTCCTTTGGCCCTGAGAATTCCATGTGAGGGCTTGTCTTGTGACGCAGTTCGGTGCTTTCCTCAATGTGTGTCTTATCCACTTCCATCTCTTTTTCTTGATTTCTTCCTTCACTGGGATCTGATTTGTTCTCTCCCACAGTATTTAAATAGCATACGAGGACATATTCCAATATGGTTCTACAAAGGTTAGTGGTTCTGTAATTAAACATATGATTAACTCTAATCACTCAACAGATTTATTGGTCAATTTTAAGGCTACTTTTAGAAATCTCCCAATCTGTCAAGATTCCTTCATATTTTACTCTTTGAAACAACAGAAGCTCTTGCCATTCATGAAATGGAGTCTAATCTATGTATACAAAAGAGGTACAAATCAGTAATTACGTAACATCAAATTAGTTGTATTGTTTCCAGAAAGAATTTAAAAGGAATAAGTCTTTTTTTTATAATTTTGTAGTGTAATATGAGAAAGCAGAATTGTTGTGCTTCTAAGAAAAGTGTTCTCAATGCATCGGCAAAGAGATACAAGTTAATCAGGATAATTTTAAAATTTAGACTGAAAATAGTCATTGGGGAAATGCCATCTCCTTTTACACAGACCTTTATATCGCATCACTGCCAGTTCACATTGTTTGTGTGGACACATATTGATAGAAATAACTATACTATCTAAAAAAACATGGTTGTGGAATACACGAATATATGAGCTCAGAACCAGTTATTGTCAAACACTAGGGCTATCGAGATGGTGGAGAAAATTTATAGCTCAAGTGGATGATTTTGATGGAGTTTTGTTCTCTGAGCTGGATGGTTTGATCGTGGAGCTTTCATCGTTCTTCTGAACGACATCATCAGCACAAACTTCAGATAGAAGTGAAGTGTTCGAATTTCTCCAGAAGAATGATGAAAGCTCCACGATCAAATCATCCAGCTCAGAGAACAAAACTCCATCAAAAACTAGGGCTATTGAACCTTATTCCTCGTTAGCTAAGCAAATAATAACAGCTTTTAAAGTGCTGTATGGATATTATCAAAGGTATAATCTTGAATTTTCTGAATCCATGACTTAGAAATTTCAAGCTTTCTTTGTGTATACAAAAACAGTTCATTGATCTACATTAATTTTCATATATAAACATCTTGACAAGATTAACGCAATCGTTTGTTTAAGGACTTAAGAGACGTGGCATTGAATCGATTGCTTTCTTTCAGATCTATTTGCTCTTTGTCTTATCTAAGATGTTAAGTTACAAAATTATCTTATACATTTTGTTTCACTAATTCGTTGTTCTTTCACGAATCTTGCTTTTAATCTGATGGTTTTTACTAACATTAAGACTGTTACCATTTCTACTACTCTGGGATCTATTTCAACAGTTTTATTCGTCTGTGCTTATTTAGTGTAGTGTATGGGCCAGATTCTGCGCTGTTTATGAGTGAAACATTCAAAACAAGATAAACTCACAGTGGATATCTTAGTCATTTGAAAAATGATTCATGACTTAAATAGATAAGTAGTGACAACACTGACTATAACACTGGCTAACATTGATTTGGATATTAAGTTAACATCATTTCACTCAAGTAACATAGTCATCATGACAACAAAAGCTAAATTGATCGTCTTGCCTTTTTTCGATACTTGCATAATATTACATAATATTAAATTATCCAATAGTATAATCTTGTCCATAAATCATTGAAATCTTAGACTTGGTTGCTGTGTCGATAACATACTCATCATTTCTGATGAAAATAGATTATTCGCTAGTTAAATATTATCTGTGGATAGTGGCTAGCAGTGGAATCCATGACATGCGTTTTGTCCTATTTGGGACTCGTCAGCTGGATGTACCTGCCTCCCATCTATATTCCATCTTTGCTTAAAAAGCATGTGACTTAATGCTAAATCGAGGCAACCCATACTGAATGCACATATGTCAACATTAGACTGATCAATTTCAGTTCTAAATAACAATGCGAAAATACAATTAAAACAACACCAAGTGAATTTATGTACAATTTCATGTAAAATCCAGCATGTGTATTGATAAAGCAACTCTTCAAACTAACACCAAACAGATATTTTACATTTAAATAAAGAAGGATTGTAGTTCATAGTGGATTTCGAAGATGCTCGTTTCCATCTGCTTGGATTTCATTAAATAGATGTATCTGCATTATACTGTTAATATTAACAAAGGGACTAGAAATTGATTTTTTACGTTTAAAACACCGAATGGATTATCCACTGAGCTACTGAATTATCTTGTTGTCAATAGTTCTCTATATCATCACATAATTATTTCTATATTTTTTTCACTTTTCATCCATATATTTTAGGCATATGGAATCGTATGGAAAGCGATCAATCGAAAGACAAAAGAAGTTGTCGCCCTGAAAAAAAATTTCGATGCATTTCGTAATCAAACAGATGCTCAAGTTTGTTAACTACTACTATTATTTATATATTTTTAAAACAATATTTCGTTTAAAGCAAAAATGGATAATGTCTAGCTGTGAAATTCAAGATGCATATTTTGCCGAATTTGGAACTCTTCACCTGAATGTACCTTTGTCTCAAAATTGAGGTTCACTCCGGGACTCGGATTCTAAAATGCAAGAACATCCAGATGATGAGTTTCAGTTAGGACGAAACGTGCATCCTAGGTTCCACTGTTAGCCACTATCCATCTTTTCCTATAATGTTTATGATCAAGGCAATCCGAACAGGATGTATATATGTCAATAGTGAGACTGATCACTTTCAGTCGTAAACATTTATAGTAATTCCAATGAACTATTTTATTTCAATGATTAAGATCACCATGGAAAACCTGGAAGCACTGGACGGCCGTTTCGTCCTATAATGGGACTCCTCAGCAGTGCGCATCCACGACCTCGTCGCCTGAGAGATTCGAACCCAGGACCTACAGGTTTCAAGAGGTATATCCTGGAGTTCTAGTGAGAAGTAGTGACCAGTAGAGTTCGACCAGGTCTGTTGTGAAATAGTAACTCACTAAAGACAATGGTGGATGTGTCGCTCAATTTCGTGGATTAGTTGAAGTTAGACATTAACACCATTGGATGCCGGCTCAGTGGTCTAGTCGTTAAGTGCTCGCGCGCGAAACCAGTAGGTCCTGGGTTCGGATCTCGCAGGGGGAGAGGTCGTGGATGCGCACTGCTGAGGAGTCCCACAATAGGACGAAACGGCCGTCCAGTGCTTCCAGGTTTTCCATGGTGATCTAGCTTCAACTGACTCATGATCTTAATCATTGAAATTACTACAATCTCCACAAAACCCCTTCTGATAATGAACTATTTTATTATTTGTCTACTCACTGTAATTTAGACACCCAATCCACTATGTAAATTCATGTGTGAGTCTGATTAAGCTAAACACGTATCCTCACATCTATCTCTAGTCTATTCTCCCTTTGGTTGTAATACACAAACAATCAATAAATTATCCACAATCGATTAACACCTAATAATTTATGTGGATTTTTAACACACACACACACACACACACACACACTTTTTCACTTGTTTTCCTATGTGTTTACTATCAGCATGCTTGAGGATTTTTTATTAATTTTTAACAATACATTGTCTCTATAATTAGTATTCAGACTTTTGAATAATCTCGAGTAAATCCATCATTCAACTAGGAGATTTAGCCTGTGTTAAAGACTCAGTTAAACGGATACTATTTATTGGAGTCACATATAGGAAAAATTAATCTCTACACATTAATGGTAAGATTTAAACAAATAATGAATTTATTTTATTGTTTTGTCTTCTTTTTATTTGATTCATTTTCTTCTTCTACATATTTTCTCCTCATTTTTCTTCACTTTCATAGAGAACATTTCGTGAAATTGCATTTTTACAAGCGTTTGGTAATCATCCAAATATTATCGGTTTATACAATGTAATACGAGCTGAATGTGACAAGGATATCTACTTAGTATTTGAATACATGGGTAAAAAAAATGAATTTATTGAGTGTATATATATAAATTTTCATAGTTGTGATCATGAGTCGATTGAAGCTAGATCATTATAGAAAAGCTGGAAGCATTAGACGACGGTTTCATCCTATTGTGGGACTCCTCAGCAGTTCGCATCCACGATCCCACCTCGCGAGATTCGAACCTAGAGATTATCGGTCTCGAGGGCGTACGCTTAACCACTAGACCACTGAGCCGACTGGTATCTAACATTTTTATTGTCTAAATTCAACTAATCTACAAAATTGAGCAACACATCCATCGATAGGTACTAGTTTCGAAACTCGCGAGGCGGGATCGTGGATACGCACTGCTGTGGAGTCTCACAATATGATGAAACGGCCATCCAGTGCTTCCAGGATTTCTATAGTGATCTAGCTTCAATTAACTCATGATCTCAACTATTATATTTACTATAATATCCATAAAAATCCCCTTCTGATATAAATTTTTTCTTTTTTTCATCATTAAATTTAATAGAGACAGATTTACATAATGTAATTCGTAAAGGAAACATTTTGAAAGATATACATAAACAGTATATTATGTATCAGTTATTCAAAGCAACTGCATATTTACATTCTGGTGAAGTGATTCATCGAGATTTAAAGGTGAGTTTAGTCAAAAAAGTTAAAAATAAATTTATATTATTTTCTATACATATTACAAAGCTTCTTGGGAGAATTCTCAGAGTTTTTGTGAGAGACGGTGACCAAGTGGAGCTAATCCGTGTCGGTTAGAGATAGGCATCTACCTCAGTAAAATAGATGATCACGTAATTTCGTGGATTGGTTGAGGATAGACATTAACACCGTTAGATGCCAGCTCAGTGTTCAAGAATTTAAGTGATCGAGCGCGAGACTGAAAGCCATGGGTTCGAATCCCGCAAGCGGGATCGTGGATGCCCACTGCCAAGGAGGAGTCCCACAACCAAACAAAACGGCCGTCCAGTGCTTCTAGATTTTTATTGATGGTCTAATATCAATCGGTTCATGATTTCAATCCAAAAAACTTAATAATCTTCACAACCCCATACTGCGAAATGATTAAGTTTTATTAGAGTTCGTTTTAATTTGTCATTGATATTTTTTACCGAATAATTTCGTTTGTAATGATTGGCATCGAATGATTATTGTGAAATAATGCAAATTGATTGAAGTTAGGAATGTAGCTGTTCAAGGCTTTCGGATTAGGTGTGATGACTGAAAGTCTTGAGTTTAACTCCTGATGAGGTTATCAGTGTGCTTAGGTGAAGAGAAATGACTATTCATTAATTCTCACTTTTAAGTGGTTGTCAACTGGGATCAATGTTTAACGAATATCAACTTTATAGATAAGGATTGTTTTGAAGGATAAAGATATCACATTTAGGTAATCAGCATGAACGAGTAAACCATAGATAGATATTTTAATTTCGAATTTAAGACTTTTTAATTTCACTAGGAGTGTAAGTTAATCTAGATTTCTAGCACGGTTTTATGGAGAATATTAAGTTTCATTGAAAACGTAAACCGATCTTACCAACAGTGAAGATCTGGAATCACTGGACGGCCATTTCGTTCTAACATACGACCACCAAACATCACACATCACTATCCCCGATGCTGGACTTGAACCAAGGACCTTCGGTCCCATGAATGAAACCCCAATCTCTAGACCATTGAGCCAGCATTCGCGGACGGCATGGTGGATGCGCACCACTGAGAAGTCCTATATTAGGACGAAACGGCAATCCAATGTTTCCAGGTATTTAGTGGTTGTCTAAATGGGATCTGGTCATCATTTCATAGTGATAGAGATTTTTGTTACTGTCAAGACTTTATGTAAAAATTATGATAATTTATATTTTTGAACAGATGTATGCTTCAAGTGAAAATAATATAGCTATCTTCAGTGAAACTTAATATGCCATTAAGATTAGTTAGTAAATCATTTATATCAGAAGGGGTTTTGAGGATATTATAGTAATTTTGATAGTTGAGTCAATTGAAGCTGGATTATCATGGAAAACCCTGCAGCACTGTATGGTCGTTTCGTCCTACTGTGGGACTCCTCAACAGTACGCATCCACGAATGAATAAAGACTCATAAATCATAAATCTAATATTCTTCCGTAGTTGAATAAGTCTTAATCTATCGAATGATTAGATTAACCACATGATTTCTGAAAGTCTTGAATTGAATCTGGTTTGTGATTTTTAATTATTCCCTAGTTTGTATTGTTTCTACAATTGGTGTTCATATGTGACAGAAATTGCCTCAAAATTACAAAATCTTTTTTGGTTGTGTTCCGTAATTGTCTTCAGGTAATGACTAAGTGATACATTCTACTGAGTCCGGTTCTTCACACTGCTTACGACTGACTGATCATTGTTTATAAAACTCTAATAGCTCTACAAATCCAGTGTTTTAGAGAATGTTTACACTAGATTAACATTTTCTTCACCAGAGATCTTCAAATAGTTACATCGAGTTAAACTGCTTAGAATTTATCAAGCTGATAAATCAAACCTTTTAGATGGACGTTGAAAAAATGAGTTAGAGAGAGAGAGAATGTATGTGCGTGTGTGCGATAGATTGTAAGTTTTCGCATTTTTAATTTTCGATCAACAAATGTATCAAATGATATAGGTGTATATTATAAATGGAAAAAGACGATCTAGTTACTCATTTCTAGGAAATATCTGATTTAGTACTTTAGTAGCCATTCAGTTTGAAGCCAATTAAATGGGACAATTATGTTATTGATTAGTTTGTCAATTAGCTCACCACTTTTTGGGGTGTTTTACCTGACTCCAATTAAATCGTTTGATGATTGAATAAATGAGTGTTATTGAAATATACATTATCGTCAATCCTTGTATGAACCGTCATCAAGAAGGTACAAGTACGCAAGATACTCAACATCCATTGGCCGGATACCATCAGCAACAGCCTTTTATGGGAGAGAGCCAACCAGCTTCCAGCTGAAGAGGAAATTAGGAAAAGACGATGGAAATGGATAGGACATACATTAAGGAAATCATCAAACTGCATCACGAGGCAAGCGCTAACTTGGAATCCTGAAGGAAAGCGGAAAAGAGGAAGGCAAAAAAACACATTACGTAGGGAAATAAAAGCGGATATAAAAAGGATTAATAACAACTGGAAAGAGCTGGAAAGGATTTCTCAGGGCAGGGTTGGATGGAGAATGCTGGTGAGCGGCCTATGCTCCTTCACGAGGAGTAAAGGGCGTAAATAAGTAAGTTGTATGTACTTAGTGAATAACCAAATTCAATAAGTCAAATATGAGAATAAATTTCAAATATGCATATTTCATACAATCGTTGATCCAAATAAACGATTGAAGAAATGATTTGAAGAGAGCGGAGCAAAATGATTCACAGTGGAGTTAGCATGTGAGCCAACTTGATGTAATCAAGTGTTAATCGATATTTATAGTCAGAACAAAAGTATGCTACAGATATGTAATGAATAGGATACGAAGTATACATACATATACTCATATAAAAACAGTCAAGATTGATAAGTGAATAATTAACATGATCAAAATGTGAATCAAGACGAATGGATAAACTGACCTGTTCAGAAGCTAGAATAAGCTGTATGGATTTAACATATCAATGAACATTACAAAAATAACTACTTATTTCAGTTTTAATCTAGTTACTTTTAAAGATCAATGAAAGATTTTTTTTTGCAAGACAAACAAATTGTCTTGAGAGAAGCACCATTGTAGAACACAATTATATTGTACCTATAAATTTGAGTTTGATTCAAAATGCCTGTAAATCATTAAACAAGCATAGATACATTGATTCAAATGGTTTATTGTTCTAAATAGACTTTGTTCATGTTCAACATTCTTCAATCATTTTAATAATTCATATTTTACCTGTTTTGTATTCATACATCCATTTGTAGCCATCAAATGTTCTATTAGATTCTGATTGTTCAGTAAAATTATGTGATTTTGGTTTAGCACGTTCATTAAAAGGTCGTAATAAATATGATAATAATAATAATGGTAAAATCAATTGTAAAACATTATTACCTGCATTAACTGAATATGTAGCAACACGTTGGTATCGTGCACCAGAAATTTTATTAGCATGTCATGATTATACAAAAGGTGTTGATATATGGAGTTTAGGTTGTATATTAGGTGAAATGTTAATTGGTACACCATTATTTCCTGGTACATCAACATTAGATCAAATTGGACGTATTCTAGCTGGATTACCAAAATTAAGTAGAGAAGGTAATGAGTTTTTTATTTATTTATTTATTGAATAATTAATTATTGTTTATTATTTCTATTTCTATTTTAATCTACAATATGTTTCATTGTAGCCTAGTTAAATTACAATAAACTTTATCTTTATTTATAAATCGTATAACTGGCTATTGCTTGAATTCCGAATTGTTAAAGTATTTGTTATTAATCTTACTTACTTACTTACGCCTTTTACTCCTCATGGGGAAGTATAGATCGCCCACTACCACACTCCATCCAACCTTGTCCTGGTCAAACCTTTCCAGTTCTTTCCAGTTGTTATTTATCCTTTTTATATCTAATTCTATTTACCGACATAATGTGTTCTATGGCCTTCCTCTTTTATGTTTCCCTTCAGGATTTCAAGTTAAGGCTTGCCTCGTGATGCCTTGTTTGTGATTTCTTCAATGTGTATGTTATCCATTTCTATTGTTTTTTCCTAATTCCCTCATCACATGGAAGCTGGTTTGTTCTATCCAAAAGTAGGCTGTTGTTGATGGTTTCCGACCAATTTATAATGAGTATCTTGAGTAGACAACCATTTATAAATGCTTATACTTTCTTGATGATGGTTGTAGTAGTCCTCCAAGTTTCAACTCCGTACAGTAGGACTATCTTGACGTTCGTATTGAAGATTGTGACTTCGATATTGGTTGACAGACAGTTGTTTTGAGTTCTATATGTTCTTCAAGTGTAGGAATGCGGCTCTTGATTTGCCGATCCTTGACTTTATGTTACCATCCGATCCTCCTCATTTATCGATGATGCTTCCCAAGTAAGTGAAAGATTCTATATTTCCCACAGTTTTGGCATCAAGTGGGACTGGGTTGATGTTCACCACGTTGTATTTGAGGATCTTGGTTTTCACCTTGTGTATGTTGAGGCCTAGCTACTAATCTACTAATGTATATATATATTCTTCGACGAACTGTATAAAAGCCAATATAACAGATGGTAACATGATGCTTTGACATGCTCATAGATTCGGACAACCCTTTCTTAATTAGCTGATGACTACTTTTTGAAATCAGGTCTGTAGCTAGCTTGGTATACTTGCGTTCAGACTGTATGAACCGTCAAATTCACTGAAATGTATGCATATAGTATACTAATAACACCCTACTCAACAAAGAGATATCTTTAGATTATACTTTCGAGAATAAGATCAGTAGAACTATATTCGTAAGTATAAAAGAAATATTGTTTTTATGTTGTTTAATATAAACAGTAATCGTAAACGCATACATTTACACTTATTCAGAAGTAATGTTTCACTGACGTGTCCCCATACAACAGTTTATACCTTTCTAACTTTATAGTGATTGTTAAGACTCTGATTTCGGTCTCCTTTGAGGTTGAAATGAGGTGCACTGCTTATTAAAAATAACAACGGTAAATGAAACAGTTGTTCCATACTCCTTGGTTTTTAGTGAATTGGATTCTTGTTAGTGTTTAAACCCCAAAATGCTCTTGGAAAAATCACCAGTGAAAACCTGGAAGCACCGAAACACTATTTTATTCCAGTGTGGAACTGTCCAGCAGCTCATATCTTCGACTCCACAATCGGAGATTGAACTCAGGTCTTTCAGTCTCACGCGCGAACGCTTATACTCTATACCACTTAGCCGGTATCCATTAGTGTTAAAGTCTTTCACTAATCAATCCACGATATTGGACGACTCTCATCCATTGTTTCCGGTGGATAACTATCTCACAATTCACACGGATTGAAGTGCACTAACAACTGAATGTGCCGTTGAATTTTGATGAAACCTAAGGAAAATCTTTACTATCAGAGAGGATCTGTTAGAGTTCCAGATTGCTAACTCACCCAGAGAACATAGTAGACTAATTCCAATGAAAACATTATAATTAAGTTCACTGAGGAAGTTGAGTTGCTCAAAGAAGATCACATGATTGCAAACAACAAGTGTTTCCCAAGTATTATAAATACAAATGTGAAAAGAAATGTATAATTACATTTTTAGCTGCAATTATAACATTAAAAGTCTACCGTTACTTCTGTTACAGAGATGTATGATTATTCAAGATTAATAGGGTATACGGACAAGTGTAAAACATACAAAGACCTCCAAAAATTTGGATTTTTTCACGAGGGAATTATGCACTGATGTTATATAGCAAGCTGTATTACACCAGGTCACATCAATTGCGTTATTATTATATTTCAAGTAATATTAATGTCTAGGATTATGCGAAAATCTATTTTTAATCTAAATAAATATTACTAGGTTGATCAAATGTTAGGATTTGGATTCTCTTTGTTATGTGGTTACGGGTACACTCATTCAGTCAGTTACAACGTAGGACCAGGCACATACATCCATCGGTCCAAGTTGCCACACCTCATTAACACAGCACGACGAACATCGGATTCATAGAAGCAGATAACTAAATGGTGTAATATATAAAGGAAAGATTTTATGTAAGGATATAGTACAGAAAGAAAGAATTAATTTGTAGAAGGAAAGATATGAAGCGATTTTATTCTTATAGTTTAAGGGAAGACAAAGAGTCTATACACCTACACCAGTGCGATAGATTCTGAGCCATGTCACACAGAGTCTCCGACCATTGGTTACAATAGTCACGTGGAGTCCAACCAAGTATTCTGCATCTACCAACATGGCTAAGACTAGAAGTTAGTGACTTCAAGGACTGATGACACATTTTGATTTGGCCGCCCCTAACATTCTTTGAACCGCCTCCAACACTAGTCAGCATTGCGCGTCGTTGTAATCGGTGTTTAGGCATACGAAACATGTGGCCCAACCATCTCAGTCGATGAAGATTCATAACCTTAACAATTGATTTACCTTATACCCTATGTCTAACCTCGCTATTACTTATCCGGTGATCCCATCAGATGAGAGCAATATTTCTAAAACATCTGTGGTCAAATACTAGTAGCTTATGAGTATCATCTACTCTTAATGACCACATTTCGCAGCCGGAAAGTAGAACAGAACGAACTGCTAAGTAGTATACTCGTCTCCTAGTTATGGGTACACTATGTTGATTCAGATGAACAATGATATGGTATGAAGATTAGTGTATGAATTAAATGTTTTACTACCTAAGTAATTAAACTGAAACAAAAAATAAATATTACACAAAAAAGTATATTCATTCTATAATGTTGAATGATCATACCTAATGTGATTTAATGATCTGAATAACTTCTATTTTTTAAATGAAAAAAATCTCATTATAAGCAAATATTGATAGTGGCTAACAATGGAATTCAGGACTCACTTTTCATTCTATTTAGAACTCATCATCTACATGTACCTAAAAATCTAAGACTCAAACCAAGTACTGTTCCTTCTAAACATCATCGACTACCAACACTCAGTAGATAAGTGGATAAAGCATTAGCATTTGTAATGAACGGTACTGTGTTCGAGTCTCGGAGTAACACATCTACTCTATGATTCAGATGCATCTAATTAACGAGTTCAAATAGGACTACATTTGCGTCCTAGATTCCACTACCAGCTTGTGAATTAAGGCAATATAGAGGCCATTTGAACAGGATTCACATATCCAATAAAAGACTGAATAATTTCAGTCATAACCAAGTAAACAATACCAAATGAGTATAGAATCTGATTGTATAAAACATTTTGATCAGTTAAAACTAATCATTAATGTTTAGACATACCATCTACCATAATCAAATGATCAATGAGACACAACGTTATCATTTTGAATTATAATAAGATAAATTATCAATTTTTGATATCCATAGAAAATTCTAGAAAATCGCTCGATATATACTACTGATATTAACAAATATAAGTAGTATATCTCACCAAATAAAAGTGAAATACCTAACGGTAGTAGGTTAAGAAGATCAAAAAGAAGTATATGAGAACAAAGAATGATTAGTATGGAAATAATAAAAGAATAATGAAATCTAAGATAATTGATTAAGTATTTACTATATGTGTTCTCAAATTTTACTAAGAGATAGTTATCCCCATTTATTATATTCTTATATATTACAATAATGTATTATTAACTTTCTTATCATAAAAGCTTAACCTTAAAATTAAAAAAAAAATCTACTAAGATTAAATGATCATTTCAAAAAGAAACAACAACAACAACAATCACAACAACAACAACTAGAAGATCATGCTGTGTAACTATCGTCAAATCAAATTATTTAACGAATAAATCTCTAGTATATTATTCTGAAATGTTGAATAGGCTATAAAAATATCTGTGTATAGATACAAAAACAAATAACTCTTCTCTATTTTCTTTTTTTTTTTTTGTATTTTTAAAATCAATGTTTTAATGATAAATAATACAACTATCCTATCGTGTTGAACTTGAAAATTGAACTCAATCCAATAAGTATTGGAACAGTTTAGATTACACAGTATGAAATCAGTTCATTAGATCAGCTGAAAAAAAAACAAAAAAAACAAAAAACAAAAAACAAAATTAGCTAATATTCCATGGAAATTGGATTTATTTTATTTTATTTTTGTTTTATAAGTAATTTGTACTAAAACTAATAGGTTATATGTTAGTTAAATAGTGAATTATTAAGTCAATATAGTTTAGTAGTATTAGTTACTTTTATAAACTAACTAGTTACCAATCAGTTCAAGGTCAATTATAGTCAAAACGAATAGCTATAAATCAACCTGTTAAGAAATCAGATTCTTTTAAATATTGGATAAACTGTGGTAAAATTGTATGGAATATAGTAGTAGTAGTAATAGTAGTAGTAGTAGTAATAGTAGTAGTAGTAGTAATTGTAGTAGTGGTAGCAGTAATAGTAGTAGTAGTAGTAGTAGTAGTAGTAGTGGTTGTAGCAGTAGTGGTAGCAGTAGTGGTTGTAGCAGTAGTAGTAGCAGTAGTAGTAGTAATATCGTATCTTATTCTTCATCGAATCATAGTCTCACAAATTAAAACTTTGTAAACAGTATACCAATCTTAACTCATTCATCTAAACCTTAAAAAGAGGATTTGAGTGTTAAGTCAAAGACTTTATAGCCTAGGGAATTATAGAAAAAAAACATTTGACTATTTTTAAACATCATTTGAAGATCAACCGTTAGATAAATCGCGATAGAAACTGTTGTTTGAGTTAAAAGAAACAATGTATATACTTAATGGTTCTTTTACTTCATTTAAAGCTTTCTAGTTATTTCGCTAACTTTCCACTCACATTGCAGATTCAGAAAGTCATTACAAAGCATATATATATCTGAATAAGGCCATGTGAATGGTACTAAAATGGTTCTTATTAATTTAATTGTCTGGATTATTCTTTATATTAAATGTTGAATTGAATTATTTATTATAATTAGATGATCAAACGAACGAATTCATAGGGTTATGGAAATTATTAACTTTTTGATTGAGATCATGGACTGATTGATGTTAGACTGCCATTAAAAACCTGGAAACACTGGACTTCCGTTTCGTCCTATTGTTGGGACTTCTCAGTAACACGCATCAACGATCCCACGAGCGAGATGCCGGCTCAATGGACGAGCAGTTTAGTGATCGCGTGCGAGATTGAAGGTTTTGGGTTCAAATCCTGCCAATGGGATCGTGAATGCGCACTGTTGAGGAGTTTCACAATAGGACGAAATGGCCATCTAGTGCTTCCAGGTTTTAAATGGTGGTCTAACATCAGTCGGTTCATGATCTCAACTAAGGAATTCATATTTAATTTATCCAGTTACAAATTCATTCAAATTCAATAACTATTCACAAACTCTTATCATTTTTTATAGACATGGAAAGTATTAGAAGTCCATATAGTATTTCAATATTAGAAAAAACCCATATTAAGTAAGTAATATATTTTCAAAGTAGTAACTAATATCAATTGAGTTATATTAATGAGTGAATAAAACGATGAATAAATTATGATTTATGTACTTAAAGCTTAAATCTACCAACTTTTACACGTCTGTTAATTATTTACTTACTTACTGACTTACTCATGTTACTCTTCATGGATCATCAACCCCTGATCATGATTCTCCTACCCACTTTATCCTGAATTCTCCATTCCAGAAAAAAAAGATCATTCACATGTCTTTACAACACATCTATTGGTAATATAATGAAACAGTGTGGGAATGTGTTATTAAAAAGTAATATGAAATCAGTGATTGATTTTCATTGTTTTTATTACTAAACCATCGTTTAACATGAGTAAGTTTACAAAGTAACATTTATCAATCAGTAGGCTCAATGCGTTTGTTCAGTTTAACATGAATTATCGACCAATTGTATTTTAAAAATTTAATTCTATCTGAATCCGTAATTATCGTCGTTATGAATGTAACCGTATCGTTGAATCCTCTTCACATTGCTACCATTTCCTATCTATCAATCTACATGAAGTTGAACTAAGATATTTAATTATTTCACAAGTGTAAAACTTCCCTTTGCAATGATTGATTCGTGTTTGACCGGTTATCTTCTGCTTTTCTCTCGACTTAGAAACTCGCATATAACTAGGTCTCAATTAGTATAAAACCTAGTAATATGTTCATAATTATGCAATGATAGTTTAAGATGTACAAAATGTATTGATATACCATCAACGTTAATCTCTATAGTTGAGCCCAAAAGCACAGACTTATATTTCATAAAGAAAATCTGATACAATGAAATAATCTTACATAAGCTAAATGATAAAAGAACAAAGCTGATAAGATCATGCAACAGGTCAAGATTTAGCTTTACTTTCTATATAAGTAGATATAAACTGATAGTTAAATCTGTTGTTTAACTATTTTGAATGACATTTATCTGTATATTGACGAATACGTTGTGTGTATATTCTTCATTCAATTAGCCAGTAAAGAATTCCTTCTCAGTTCCTTCTCGGTTTTCTTATCCAAATGACTAGTTTTAGCATTCATATAGGGCGTATGTAAAACAGTGGTCGACCAAAACAACAACACAACATAACATGTAAACTAATACATTATAATTGAAATGAAAACTTCCAACAACAACAGAATCAAAATACCATAAATTGAATATTTAACAAATGTATAATGAAAAAATAATTTTTTAAGAAAATAATTCACAGTAGAATAAATTCACTTGGTATAGCTTACTTGTATCTTCTCATTGTTATTGAGGACTGCAACTGATCAGTCTCTTATTGACATAGATGCATCCTGGGTGTATTGCCTCAACACTGTCTAAAGTCACAAGCATTATAAGGAAAGATAGATGGTAGCTAGCAGTGGAATCCATGGCGTGCGTGTTTGTCCTGTTCGGAACTTGTCAACTGAATGTACCTGCATCCCAGATTTGATGATCACCCTAGGATTTGAAACCAGTGCCATTTGCTTCAAATGTCATTGTATCATCCATTTAACTACTGAGTCCTAATAGTCATATGCTGGTACAATGGGGTGAAGTTTAAATTCACTTGGTGTTGTTTTACTTGTATCTTCCCATTGTTATTTAGGACTGCAATTGATTAGTCTCATGTTTGCATATATGCATTCAGTGCGAATTGCTTCGATATTGCTTTAAGTTACAAGCATTATAAGCAAAGATGAATAGTGGCTAGCAGTGGAATCCAGAACTCATGTTTCATCCTATTTGGCACTCATCAGCTGAATGTACCTGTATCACAGATTTGATGTTCACTCTAGGACTCAAACTCAGTATCGTTCGCTGTAAACGTCATGGCATTATTAACTTAGTTACTAAGTCGTGATAAAACACTTGCTTATGTAATGAGATGAAGTTTAAATGTTCTTAAATTTAAACAATAGTATAGTTTTCACATGTTCAATGGATTCAATAATTGATATTTCTATTTTTTAGAAACTTTTTATTATTCACTTTTCAATTTTAGACGTCGTCCATTAGATCAAATATTAAAAAATGCTAATAAAACTGTAATGGATTTACTTAATCAAATGATTAATTTTAATCCACATAAACGGATTGATGCTTTAACTGCTCTTAGACATCCATATGTTCGAAAGTAATTCAATGAAAATATTAATTATTCTTTAATGTATTATGATAATAATAATAATAATAATAATAATGATAATGTAATATATATTTAATTTGTATTGTTCTGGTTGTTAATATTAAGGACTAGAATTAATTAGTCACGTTTATATGTACCCTTTGTGGATTGACTTGTTCAATAGAAAAATACAAATCCATATATATGTAATACATAGATTTTACACAGGTTAGTAACAATCTGAACTCAGTAGCTTAGTGAATAATCGTTCAGCTTTATCAGTGAGATAAACGTCTATTAAATCTTAAAAAGAGTATCAATTCATAGTTACTTAATTACTTGCTTACGTCTGTTACTGCTAATGGTGCAAAGGCTATCGACCAGCATTCTTCAATCCACTCTATCCTGGGCCATCCTTTCTAATTCTATTCAATTGTTGTTCGTTCTTCTCATATTTGTCTGCATTTCTCAGCGGTTATGTGTTTTTTGGTCTTTCTCTTTTCCTTTGGCCTTGGGGATTTCATGTGAGGGCTTGACTTGTGACGCAGTTTGTTGCTATCCTCAATGAGTGTCCTATCCACTTCCATCGCTTCTTCTTGATTTCTTCCTCCGCTGGAATCTTTTTTATTCTCTCCCACAGTAGGTGGTTGATGATAGTGTATTCAGCTTGTGATTTGGCTTTTTATGCTCTTGTTCGTCTGCTATTGATTGCTACCTTTTTGTTTTTCCTTTGTTGAATCTTATATAGTGTATATCAACTCATAGGCTAAGGTGCATTTATCTGACGAGTCTCGAAATCCACTGTTAAGCTTTTACTAAATATATTATAATGTTTACAGTAACTCATGATGTGCTACTAGTAGTATATTTGTTCATTTGGACTATTTATGTACACAGTTCATTTTAATATCACTATGCTCAAAGTGTGGCGTGTATTTCTTGTACCGATAGATATAAGTAGTATGTATCTGTAATGGAATGTAGAATTCTTACGTAGAGGAAAAGAAGTCGAAGAATAAAGGAAGTAAAGCAACAAGCAATCGAAGTAAAAGAACGATGGCATTTGTAAAGAACAATTCAAGGAAGATCGGCAAATGGTTTATTTGATGTACTGTTTTCATATTTTACATATACAATATGTGATGTCTGCTGATCCACATAGAAGTTAGTCTTTAGTGTACATTTTGACCATTAGCATCAGGGTAGAAAAGTTGTTCATGTAGGTAAATTCATAAACTATTTCACAAACTGACTTATTAAATAACCTTCATGTGATTAACAGTAACTAACCTCGAGAGGTAATACACAAAGTTCTCTTGAAAGAATGTAGTTAGTAAAGTTCAAGTTAATTAGAAATAAAATACGAATCGCTGATAAAAATGTGTGATAGTCACTGTATCACATACTAATGGCATCAACATTAAGTGAACATTACAAGGTATCAATTTTCTTATTTCACTCTTTAATCAGGAGTTTCATTTTAACAGTTGTTTAACTAAAGTTCTTATGTATGAGAGTGAAAGAGTAAACAACCGATATATTGTTAATTATAAATGACAAAGTGTCTTCCTAAAATATGAAAACTATACAATAAGTACTTCATTTGTACATCATCCATCAATTGTCTTTTATAAACTACACCAGTCCTTTATTCCTGTTTTTATTACAATTACCTACTGTTTGCATACCTGTTCTCGTCAATTCAATCTTCTCAACTTTCTGTTGCCCCACCCTTATCTCACTTTTGATTAGTGTGACATACTACTTATATCTATTGATATCAGTAGAATACAACACAAATACAGTTTTTAATGTATACCATAACTATTATTGAATTTGCAGTTTGATGAAAATAATCCATTTCAACTTTCTATTTTCCCTTAGATACAATTTATTTCTCTAAATAACATAATAATAATAATTATTATTATTATATAAAATTATCATTATTGTTTTATTTCTCTCCAATATTGAACAGATTTTTTAATCCAGAAGAAATCATGAGTAAAACACATAATGTGGTACCACCATTAGATGATAATATTCAATTAACTGTCACTGAATATCGTAATCGTTTATATCAGGTAAAAAGAGATAATAGAAAAAAAAGTTTTATGAAACATAATGAAAGTTTCATATAAGTAAACCTTTTACTTCAGTTGCTTAATGTAAAAATAACTAGAGAAATCAATTAAACAGAATTGATAGTAAATGTAAAACACAATAAGAAATTACAAAGTGTTCATTTAATACATTCAGTAGTACTTTCAGTCTTCTAACAACATGTTTCAGTGTGTTCTAATATATGAACTGAATTCTTGTCTGATCACTAAGTGTTCTGTTAACATTATACTTTCAATGCACTGAAGTTATTCAGTTCATCTGATAATTATAACAATTATGGTGTCACTCACATGCTACACACTACTTACAAACAATCTTGTAAGTAGTGTCCACTACAAATATATATTTCAGTGCAAAAAAAAATTCTAATCACACTCTACTATTATAATAATTATTTGAAATATCTTTACAGTTTATTATATCGTTTATGATGAGTTGAACAACCAAATAGGATTTCATTTAAACATAAAAAGATTTAAAAAGCAAAGGAAGACATTTTAAATAACATTAAAAGATAGTTTGTGTTATTGTATGAAAAGCATAGTTTATTGAATGTACAATTTACTGACATTCAATTAATGAGTTACAGAACGACCTGAAACTTCAATATACGAATGATTGATTAATGAACAGATTACTGGAGATCTATGATAAACCAGAAATGGATATGAGCATAGAAATAAGTTAATTTTTTCCTATATTCATGTAAGATGGTAATATAAAGTGTGTGTATTTATATTACCCAGATGATAGTATTCAAGTCTGAATATAAAATATGTCCATTAATAAAAATAAGCTCTTTGAACCGATTCATCATTTTTTTTTCAAATATATTAATTTACAGTATATTCAATCTTGGAAAGTAAGGTGCATATTTAACCCACTTTGGAAATCAGTAGCTGGAAATACTTTTATTTCAATGATGGTTATCTCAATTAGGCTTGAAGCCATTTTTCATCACTTTGTTTACTGAAAAAATATTAATTCGAGTAGATAGTCACTATTCTCATCAGTTTGTTTAACGGTTATATTATTTATAATAAATTATAAGCAATTTAACATATGAATAATAAGTAGCGAGTTAATCTTTCACTATTGACTTGTACAATCAAACATAATTCACTTCTGTTAATGAATCAAAGATAGAAATAAATTTACATCAGTCCATGATTCATTATATATTTGTGCCTATTTTAATTGTTAAGAATATCCACAATAAACTCCATTACTGTTGCTTTAATTTCATTTACTTTACTTTATTCTTTATTCAAATAAACGTTTTATTAATTTATTAAATAATTTAAATAATTACACAGATAATTAACTCGAAGAAACTGCGTAGACATAATCGAAATAAACCTATGGATCAGTTACAAAATACGATTCCGAATACAACACAAACAGAGATAAGTGATTGTGAACTGACTATTAGAAATCAAATAGCTGTGGATAAAGTAAAATGTTTCGAACTGAGAAATTATCATTTGAAAGAAGAAGGAGAACGGTTAGAAAATAATCAAACACATTCAACTTTGAATGTTAACCGTAAATCATTCATTCAACCGGTTAATCGTACCACTCCTGATCAAGATTGTCATAAAAATTCTCATTTAAATGCTTGGAATCCTGAAAATATGAGACTTATTTCTGATTTAGCTACATATACTGTTAAACCCAGCTCTTCATTATCTGTGGCCAGACCTTGTTCTCATACAGTATCTATGACGAATGTGAACAATGAAGAATTATCACGTGTTGGGTAATTTCTTTATGTTTTGTCTTGTAAATTGTACTACTGAATTTCGATTTAGTAGCATAACTTGTACAGCAAAACGTTTGAGGAAGTTGAATGATGAATAACAGTGATAACTAGTACATGTGTTTCATCTGACTTTAAACTCTTCAACTAGACAAACGTGAATCCTATTATTGATTTTCGATTATAACCAAACTCGTGTCATAAATTCCACTTCTATCTATAACCTAAATTCCTTTGAATATTTAACGAAGTAGCAGTAGTTCACTCAAGATGTGTATAAAACAATCGAGACTGATCAAATATGAAGAAAATACAAACACACACACATATAAAAGGCGATTGCTTAGATTTCTTGTTAATACTTGGCTCTTTCTCATATGAAATATAAACAACCTTATTGGTGTAAGGTTCCTGGTCAAATTAAAATATTAATTTTTGATTTATAAACAAAACACTCTTATATGACTCATATTATAGAATACCCCATAAATACACCATAAATAATGATATATGATTCCTAGTGGAGTTGTCGGAAATGCCAAAAGTAAATGATCAAACTATGAACGTTGAACATTGTGCGTAACTTTAATCATTTTCCACCATGTCTACTTTGTTCTTCAATGAAATTTGACTTTCTTCCAGTTTATTATTTAAAAATGACTGTAGTTTGTATCAAAATAGTAATCTCTACCTTATTATATGATGGAAAGTCTTCGAAAACAATAATTCCATTCCCTATAAAATGACACGATTTGATAAAGTCACCGCCAAGTAGACTGAGCCATGTTGATATGTGTAGACTACCTGGTTGGGATCCGCGAGACGATAGCAACCGATGGTTAGAGATCTTGAATGATATGGCTCAAAATCATTTGCAATGGCACGGGTGCATTTACTCTTAATGTTCTCACAAATTCTTACTTACTTACGCCTGTTACTCCTAATGGAGCATAGGCCGCCGACCAGCATTCTCCAACCCACTCTGTCCTATACCTCCATTTCTAGTTCCGTCCAGTTCTTGTTTATTTTTCTCATGTCTATCTCAATTTCTCGGCGTGACGTGTTCTTTGGTCTTCCTCTCCTCCTTCGACCTTGAGGATTCAATGTGAGTGCTTGTCTCACGACGCAGTTTGGTGCTTTCATCAATGTGTGTCCTATCCACTTCCATCGCTTCTTTCTGATTTCTTCCTCCACTGGGATCTGATTTGTTCTCTCCCATAGTAGGTTGTTGCTAATAATGTTCGGCCGACGGATCGGAAGTATTCTCCGTAGGATTATGATTAATAGTTTACATAATTTTAGATCAAATATGATTGACATCAATCGAAATTCATTTACCGATTACATAACACAATTGAACGGGTTTTTTTTTTTCATTTTTCAAGTGAACAATATTATAATGATTCCTCATGTGAACATGAAAATGTCAACAGTACACATTCAGTAACAGTAAAACCATCCAACATGACAAAGCCGTCATTCGATCAAAAATCTTCTAGTAACCATCTCAACACTTCAATTCTTAATAAAGAATCAAGAATATGTATTTCTACAACCGATTATTATCATGTCAATGGAGCTGATAATAAAACATTCACTCATAGTAATGGAAATATATACGAAAGATGTAATACACCAAGTAATTTGCGCAGTAAACAAGTACGTTTTTCATATCATTTTTTTCATAATGACAGTTTACTCAAACCTACAACTGTAAACTTTGATTCACCTGATCGATATCATCATTCTCATGTGTTTTCGCATGATACCTTCTAGTTATTCCATTAAAGGTTATGGTTAGAACAAGTAGGATGAATCTGTATGTAAAACACGAACAAAAAAAAACATAACAAACATTAAAACATTCGGAAAATACTAGAAACTGAACAAAAAGGTGAGATGTGAGGTAAATAGTCAATCATTCAGTTAGTCAACAACGTAGAACTTCGTACGTACATACATCAGTTCGAGTTATCATACCAAATTAGCAGTGTTATATCTGCCGTATCAAATCTCAATGTGGTAGAAGTAGTAAACACATAGACATTAATTGGAAAGATTGCTGTTTGAAGGGGTTATTCAAGGAGTATAATCTGGTAAAATAAGTTTGGGAAGAGAAAGAAAGGGACATGAAGAATGCAGAATATTAATTTTTGCGAGAACACAATGAGTGGATACGCCTGAGCCATTGCAAACGATTTTGAGCCATGTCATTCAAGGCCTCTAACCATCGGTCGCTATCGTCTCGCGGATCACAACCAGGTATTCTACACCTACCAACATGGCTCAGTTCACTTTTTAGTGACTTCATGGATTTATGCCATGTTTTTATCTGTCCAACCTTAGCATTCTTTCAACCTACTCCTACACCATAAAACATTTCACGTGGGAACAGTCGGTGGTTAGACATATGTAACACATGACCAAGCCATCTCAACTGATGAATTTTCATTACTTCATCAATTGATTTGCCGTCCTTGCCTAGAGTCTGTTTCCTAACCACTGCATTACTTACAAGGTGGTCCTACGATATACGAGCAATGTTTTGAAGACACATATGATCGAATACTAGTAAAATACGAATGTCCTCTACTCTTACTGGCCATGTTTCACTGCCATAAAGTAGGACGGAACAAACTGTTGCGCAGTAAACTCGTCCTTTGGTTGGTAAAAGAACTATTGTAATTTAAACGAAGATAAACAAAACAAACAAACAGTAATGCATTGAGAAAACAGTGGAAGCTGGAAAATGGTGGAATATGATAAATGGAAGTGATAAACTTATTAAACATTGAAAATGTTGAGGTCATTTTCAGCTAGATTTGAAATGTTTTGTCTTACTTTTAACACAAAATTGCATACTGACAGATTCAGTTTTGATGATCAACTTATTCCTTGATTATTTGTTTGTTCTATTTTACAGAAACTAAATGGATCCATTCATAATAGTTTTACATCTGGAACTAATACATCATTTAATGATCAATTGGATGCACAGACAATGAATAATGATACGAATAGTACTAATTGTACAAATGACACATGGAAGTTGAATGGATCCAGTTCAATTGGTAAAATTAATAACAACAATTCATTTAGAAAATCATTTTCTTCTTTTAATTTACCATCATCCTCATCATCATCCTCATTATTGTCAACATCCATAATTAAAAATAAATTCGATCAGTTGAATACTAATCTGATACAACCTAATGAATCATTAAATCAATCCTATGACAGTTATCAATATCAACAACAGTCAGTAAGCAATTCAACACTGAACTGTAATTCAAATGAACAATGTAATTTAACGTGTTCTCTTTTATGTTCATAGCTATTACTTATTGTATTAATAATTTCTTGTAAAGGCCCGATTTATGCGGATAAAATCTATTGACAGATATGATTCACCGTTATCCTAGATATAACCGTCTGATAGTGTCATACTGTCTGAACATATTGGTTATTTACATTGTAGACATCTCATTATTGCTCTATTCACCTTTTATAATTTCAAGTAGGCACTGATGAAAATATCCACAATGATAATGGAAAATTTGATTCAAGTCAAAAATGTGTACTATTACGTGCCAAACCATTTGTCTGTTGATTAAGTAGTCATAGTTAGAAATTAAGTTTCTGCGTTTAACACGTAGCTGTGGCATGGTTATTCACTATTGATGAATTATCTATTCATTGCTCGTTATCATTTGATATGACTCCAACTAATATCAATCAGTAGTGAATAATGTTTTGCTTTTTGGAAATAAATTATTTTTATATTCCTTTTTCCTTATTATCAATTCTCATAAGTAAACATCAACTGTACAATGAATAAGTCATTGGCTGAAATGAAAAAACCGGAAACTTTATTAGATAGATCTAATCAACAATTTGAGAATTCCTCTGGTAAAACATTGATGTCGATCAATAATGGACTGGTAAGTATAGAAGAATTATCTTATTTATTAAAAAAAGATTTTGGATTTTTATCTTATACTTGAGATATTTGCTAAGGTGAGAATTCATTTGAAAATGATCTTCGATGCCGGTCGATATCTTCTGAAGAACCTTGAAAACTAGAGAGCACTGAATAACTGTTTTCTCCCTGTCTGCAACTTCTCAGTATTTCATAGGCACGAACTAACCTACGGTCGAATATCAGATTTTCTGATCAACGTGTATACTTCCAAACAATAATGAAAAATCAAATGATCCATACAGGCTAAAGTACACTGATCAGTGGTCTTGTAAGTGAACAACTTATTCCATCCTGATATGGTGTATTTCTAACAGTCATGACTGCACACTACAACTTCAGAAATTTATCCCAGAGTTTGTCATTAGTGGTTATACGATTTTAGTTTGGCTGAGAGATTAGTGGAGTGAAGATTAATAAGTTCTAATTCAGGTATGTAACTTGTAGTTAAAGATTAGTGTCTTAGGTTATATTTCTGGTAGGGTTGTTTTGTAACGGATGATTTAACATATTTTTCATTCTTAGCGGTATACTACGCTAATAAAATTATATGATGATAAGGTTCGCCTATATGATCGCGTTGATAAAACCTCTTGATTGGATGCACGATCGAAATTGTGTGAATAAAGTGGATTACATCATATGAGATACATAATTTACGATTAAGAACAGAGGACCACAGTAACTCTAGACATTACTTTACCCCACGCAATTACAAGCCGTCTACACTCAGTGAGCTCAGAGTCTAAATCAGTAAGAAAAAAGGAAATTACACATTCAGTCAGTAACTTGTGTCCTATTATATTTACATTTTGTGACTAGTCACATTTACTTTCCATATCACACACCAGATTGTGGATGCATACATCCGAAAAGTTCTGTTATGAGACGAAATAGATCTCTATTAATTTCTGGTTTGTGATGATTTGCTAATTAAGATCAGTTTCTGGTGTAAACCATGAAGCTACTATTCTAATTTTTTGTACATTTCCTTCTATGTGTTATTTAGAATCATTTACTCAAAACTAATCATCCATCTTCGTCAACAGTGATAACATCAACGTCATCATCAACATCATCAGACTGGTTAAAATGTCAAAATCCTACACCGACTAAATCAAAATCATCATTATCATCATCAACAACACCAATGTCATCATCACATAAATGGTTGAATGCAAATGATACAATTGAACAGAATAAATCGAAGTTTGTTACCATGAATAAGAATCATAAATATAATTTTAGTAAATCAACAAATAATTTATTAAATCATTCAAATACATTGAATAATAGTAGTTCATTAAGCAGTGGACATTTGACACCATGTCAAATTCAAACAACAACTAATTTAAATGAAGAGCGAAGTTATAAAAGTATATCTGAGAATAAAATTAATGAGGTATATATCTATGTAGATTGTATGTAGATTATACAATTTTGATTAAAATATAATTTTGATAGTTGAGATCAGGAGTCAATTGAAGCTAGATCCATGGATCGTGGATGTGCACTGTTGAGGAGTCTAACAGTAGGATGAAATGGCTATTCAGTGCTTCCAGGTTTTCCAGGGTGGTCTAGTTTCAGTTGACTCATGATCTAAATTATTAAAATTACTATATTATCCACAAAAATCATTCTGATATGATATATAATTCATAAAATGAGTTATAAACAACTGAACAATCTTTCATGAAAAATAATGGAAAAAGTTCATCTGACATAACGAAAATAAATAACTGTTCAACTTAGTGAAAAAAATATTGAACGGTAACAAATAATTGAATTCATGAGTTTATTAAAGCTAGACTACCATGGAAAACCTGGAAGCATCGGGCAGCCATTTTGTCCGAGTATGAGTTCAACCGAGTCCGTTGTGAGATAGTAACTCACTGAAGACAATGATGGGCGGTGGCTCGATTTCGAGGATTGGTTGAAGTTAAACATTAACACCATTGGGTGCCGCCCGGCTCAGTGATTTAGAGGTTAAGTATTTATACAGAGAAACAGGGTCCTGGGCTCGAATCGAGCATGCAGGATCGTAGATGCGCACTACTGAGGGGCCCGATATTATGAAATAAAGGCCGTCCGGTGCTCCCATGTTTGCCGTGTTGATCTAGCTTCAGTTTACCCATGGATTCAACTATTAAATTACTGCAATTTCTACAAAACTCTTTTCTGATGATAACAAATGAAATAAGGTGGTCAATTTAAAGGTTACTGGTTTTTAATCACACCATAAGTTAGAGTATTTTATTCATGATTATCAACTAAGCATAATAGCCTAGTAAAGACTATGTGCCTCTACTGCATTTAGGTGTGTTAACAGAAATCATGTTGTGATTGATATTAAAGAATGATAAGTAGGATGTTGGATTTGAAATTAAATATCACAAACTGGCTTTCTTGAGACAAGCAGCAAACTAGTAATCACTGGCTAACTGTTTCGTTCCAGTATAGGACTCCTTTGTGTTGCATATCCATGACCACACAAAGCGATCTCATTCTAGATTTCGAGACCTAGGCAATAAAACAAGATGAGTGCTAAATAAATTACTTCGTTGTATACGAAACAATCACTTGAACCGAAGTTATAAAAATATGTATATTGTTAGATGCATTAGCCCAATTGTACCGTTTTATAGTTCAGGTGAACTCTAGAAACTCTAGGGAAAATGATACCGAATGTGCTACCTATGTACATAGAGACTCTGATTCTTCTACTATTTATGGATGTTGGTTTATTCATTCAATGAACTTTGAACTTTACCACTTTTGAATAATAATAATAATTAGTAGTTGAATTCATGTGTCGATTTAAGCTAGACCACCAGTGAAAACCTGGAATCACTGGATAACCGTTTCGCTTTAGTATAGAATTCCTCAGCAGTGCGCATCCATAATCTCGCGTTCAGCACTGGAACCTAGGACTTTCGGTCACGTGTGCGAACGATCAACCTCTAGACAACTGAGTCGACCGGTATCCAGCGGTGTTAATGTTTAACTCCAAATCCTGAGTATTCTATATTGCAGTCTTTTGTGATGAATCGTCTTAATCATATTTTCCAGTTGGATATGCAAAATCGACGATTTGCTTCAACTCCTTTATTACCTGCACCTTTATTAACTGGAAGTATCATAAGAAATCCACCAATCATTAACATCACAAATACTACGACTACTACAACAACTACCAACTCTACTAGTAATACAATCAATTCCACTAAATTTAATTCCAAATCATATTTCATTTGTTCAAATACTGGTTCATCATCAGTTATTCGATTACAATCATCTAGTGAATTAGATAATTTATTTCAAGACTATAGGCTACGTAGAACATCTAAAAGTACTTCGATAGATGAATCAATATCCCCTTGTTGTGTTTCATCTAATGGTTTCCATACTAATAATCAACGGCATACGAATATTGATAATCATCATAATACTAGTTTGACACAGTTGTATCATCCAAGTCATTTACGAAATGACAGTATGCAAGCAAATCTCAATGGAATTCATGATCAGCACAGTGATTTGGGGAAGTCATCTGCAAAATATGAGTCAACATCATCTAATGTATTAGACACTGCCATAGAGGTTTCGAAGAATTCAAGGATTCAATTAAGCACAAGCGATAGTCAAGTGAGTGAATTTAAGTAATAATTACAATAAGAACAAATCATTAACTTCATGAGTTAGTCTGACTTTTATTTGATGTAAATTGTGTAAATGTAGACCGTATTCGATATAATGAACTTAATTATGTTGTTGCGCTAATAATCTCAATCTAGATAAATTAAGCCGGAATGGTACAAACAGTGAATCGATGCAATCTTAAGTTAGAGATCCATCATGTAATAACTCTTTATCCTGATTCACTCTAATGGGGTGTTTGGATAATCCTGATTATTTTGATATATCACGAAATTATCCCTTATTAGGCTAATTTTAAATTTCAAAAGAACATATCTGACGGTCAGAATCTACTGGGATTATGATTAAGCTTTTTCTCTACCGTGTTAAAGTACAATGTTGTTTCGCTAACCATACAATAGTAACTGTGTCGTTGTTACGTACAATCGCTTGATCAAATTCATATTTATCACATATGTTGATTGAGATCATGACTCGACGAATTTTAGACCACCATTGAAAACCTGGAAACACTGGACGGCCGTTTCGTCTTAGTATAGTAATCTAACAATGATCGATTCATGATCTCAAACAAAAATCAGTTATCTCCACAACCCTATACTGATAATTATCACATATTTGTTTGGTAGGTTATTGATTCACGAAATCTTGTTTAAATATATAGAGAACGCAGCGAAAAGATAGATGTTTTCTGACGAAATCATTTACTTAAGCTGTATATTCATATTAATATTTGCATGGTAAATATGTGTCTATGGAATGATAGGAAAGGTGGCATCATAAAGTGGTTCGACACAACAGTTATCCAATGAGATTATAAATAACCATGGTGCTAGAGGAGAATAGAAGGATCTAAATAATTAACGGGTCAAAATTATGATAGGTTATTGTCCACTTGACAGACATTAAGGAAAATAAAAAACATAATGGCCATAATAACAACTGAATAATAATCATGAAAAATTGCTAAAAGGATAATAATAAGTGATTACTGTTTAAAATAAAAATACATTAACTAAAAAGAAAGCCAAAATATACTATAAATGTGAAGTTGGGTCAAGGAATGATTAGATGTTGAACGTATCGTTTGTACACGCACAGTTCTGTCTCCATCGATCCGGTTTCTTTCGTTGTGTAGATTATTTTAAAGAACGACTTCCTTGGGACTGTGTGCCAGAGTCGATAAGATGCTTCTTTGTTAAACTGGTAATTGTTTTGCATACCCCTTTCAAAGCCACATCAGGTAATGTTCTAAGATGCTTTCAGAAAGTGGTAGCTTTTCGTGGTGAACAAATATTCATGATTATTATTCAGTTATTATTATGACCATTATGTGTTTTGTTTACCTCACTGTCTGTCAAGTGGACAACAACCTATCATAATTTCGATCCATCAGTGGTTTTCATCTTTCTATTCTTCTGTAACACCATGGTTATTCGTTATTCCATTGTATAATTGAAGTCTCCGATCACTTTATGATGCCATCTTCCCTATATTTCTGTAGACACATATTTTATCATACAACTGTGAATATGAATGCACAGCTTAAGTTAATGATTTCGTCAAAATAAAATTTCAATGATATAAAATATGACCAAATGTTAATGTTAACTATTATACATTAATTTAGTAGTTCATTTGATTCAAGTAACAATGATATTCCAAAACATACCCCCCCCATTTTATTTTTAATTAAAACATCTAAGTGTTTGTTAATGATCTATTTAATACATAATCTTGTAATCTTGTCATTTATTTGATCATTAGGTAAATAACGTTATTCGAACAAAATTTCTATCCAATGGAATATCCAACAATATCAATGGTCATCAAAAATCATACCGTACACATTTACCGACCGCTAATTTAGGGCTTCAATTCAGTACTATATCGGATAGAACAAAATGTTCCAATTTAAAACAGTCACATATAAATATAACCTCAAAGTTAGATGATACAAATAAATCTAATCATGAAACGATTACAAGCACAAAATATACTCCATTTATAAGTCATAATCGACAACGTTTAATACCACAACATTTATTGTCACGTTTAAAATCACTTAAAGAAATTAACAATGGTGAAAATTATTTGACGTAAGGTAACTTCAACATTCACTAATATCTATACCTCTGTGTTATAACTGTTCAATATTACTATTAGAAATGTGAATGATAATAAAACTGTATTTTGTTGTACACTTTGAAAGAATAAAATATGATCTAAAAACAATGGTTATCATGAAACCTTCTATTAGTTGTACTTGATGAGATCACATTAATCATAGATTTGTTCATTCAATATGAAGTGTGTTTTGTAAAAAATGAGAGATTTCACTGCATTCTACTGAAATCAATTGAAATACTCAGTAACATTTATTTGATTTATGCTACAGAGAAATCTAGAAATAAACCAAAACTAATAATAATGAGGCATCAAAATACTGAAGGTATTGCTAAGCATGGTGTTTCAAATACACCTTATTGATTGGTGACAAATAAGATTAATTTACACAAGAATATAACTGGACGGAAACATTTTTCTGTCATAAGAGATGAATGAATGTTTATTGTAAATATTACTCAGTTTTTACGTGGTTTCTATTTGTATTTATTCTACTGAAGCTTAATTTGCAGTTGCTGCTCTGTTATTGTACTGAGGGACTTCTAAACATTGAAGTGAATTTGTTTATATGGTAATGGTAATAATCAATATGTTTTTAGTTTTATGATTAAATTCAATAAATTTCTATTTGGTGGTAAAATTGATTTGGTCTTTTCACTTGTTTGGGTTATAGTCGTAAATCTAGCAATTATTCGTACATCAAGCATCCCAGATTTAGCAAATTCGGACATAGCACTTTTCATCAACTAATCATGTCATGATCAGTTCAGTGAGCAGCCAACACTAACTCTCGAACTCATACACAGATTTGAAAATGCAAACTTAATTACCTATCATCTTAACTGACGTAAACAAACAACAAAAGATTTTAGGTAGAGAGTAACCAAGACCTGCAAGTTTAGACTACCCATTTTCCTTAGACTGTAAGTATCTTATGAGCGGACCTTGAGTTGAATTGTAAAATGAGTGTAGAAGGTGACAAGTTCCCATTAAACAAGCGATTATCAACTACTTCACAATGTTTTACCAATATCTCACAGTACACCATAAAATTCCTCCAAAAGTGACATTCATTTTCTTTATAGTGAGTAGCTTATAGTTTTGAAGTGAGCACAAGTTTTACTGAACTGGAATTTCTGTACATTTCGAGTTGATTCACACTGATCATATTCAACGATAATATTTAGAAGTTCAGTGAAGTGAAGGACGTGAAAAAACTTAATTCTCACGGTCTAAGGTATCGTTAAAGTGCGAAGCAAATGATCTTCAAATTGTCATGAGTTAAATTATATAAATTATCAAATAAAACCTAATGTTTGTTACATTAATAACCAGATATTATTCAACAAAAAGAAAGCCACTTAACGCTGCTGGCCCAGTCACAATTTGACTCGCTGAATCTTCGGTCATGGAATTCTACGTTATCCTTATCTCGTATTCTCCAGATCGGAAGCTTAACTCAATACAGCTATCGACAATTCATTAGTTGATACGTGTGTGCTCCTTCAGAATGATGAAATTGGTCTTCAAAATTTTCTGCTAATCCTCCTCAGTGTTCTTGAATCCCAGTGAAAGAGTTGCCTTCATTGTCCTTGGCGGGTCTCTTTGATTTACTATATTTCTCTGCTAGTTTCCCCATTGAGTAATTTCTGCCTATTTTTCAGGTTTCTCTACTGTCGTTGCTTGGTCTTGCATGGATTTCTGCCTGTCGGCCCTAATTCTCCTCTTCACTTGCTTTTTTGCCTCAATGTATTCAGGTTGTGCCCTTGAGGTGGACCAAACAATATAATGACCCAAAAGATAATAACAGAGTTATTAATAACAAATATTAGTATATATATATATATATATATATATATATATATATATATATATATAAGTTCAATGTTATAAACACAATAGAAATAAGGAACGTTACTTAGTTCACCAGGAGAGTGCGTGTTCTAAATTGATCTGGTATTAAACATCCACAATTATAGATGGTTAATAATTCCAGTAAGTTTGATGGATTCCCCAATGATATGATCCAGCGCAACATATGGTTTATTCTAATTACAGTCTGTAAGGATAGATGGTGTTTGATTTAAACTTTGGTTAACGCAAACATGAGTGAATGTAGAACGAGAGGTATGTGTGTAGTAGTGTATTTGAGAACAACCACAATAGTGTCACGCTATGTTAGTATCATAACGGAAAAAGTGTTCGAGGTCATTTTATTAAAACAACAGGTACAATCATTTAATGATAAATGTACATGCAGTGGGAAATTGACAGAATACATACAAATACATTAAAAAAACTATTTACAAAATAAGCTTGTCAGGCGTATCTCCACATGGCTCCCCCCCAGAGTGTCCGGAGGTAACACTGGTTATATTGACAAAAATATATAAGAATATGATATATACATGTATGCAAAAAAAATATTTACATTAATAACCAAAAAAAATTTTTGTGGAGATGGGTATGACATGCGTGTTAGTAATATACAGTGTGTTATTGTGTGAATAAAAGAATATGACGTTTATGTAGCATAGCATAACAACAACAAAAATGGGTGAAAATATAGCCATTTAATGTCTTGGTTTGCTAACAATGCTAATAATGTGCAAAACTGTTATTAAACCCACAAAAAAATGAAGTGTTTATCTTTGTATATAATGAATAAATAATTAAATAGAGTTTACGCGTTTATTAATGTGCTAAAAAACTTTTTTTTCTAAAAAAAACCGACAAAACGAGTAATGGTGGAAAAAAGAAGATTGATTATATACAACGTGAAAAAAAGTTGTCATAGATTTTGTTGAAAAAAAAAGAATTGTGTGAACCTAAAAATGTAGAACATCGATAATTGTTTGTTTTGAATATTATTTTTTTATTCGGCTAAGTGTACGTAAAGTTTAGGTTTTTTTACAGTTCTGCCCGAACGAGTTAAACAAGTAGGTTTGCTACTCGATTTTTCATCATCCTCTAGTGTCGTAGTGGTTAGTGAGAGGGGTTGAATAAATGTGGTGCTATCTTCTTTGTCTTGTTGAACTTCGTAGAAAGCCGGCTTTATTCCATCTATGGAGATAGTCTTCTTCTTTCCATTTTTATTGATGATGAAGTGTTTGTTTGTTCTTTTAACTACTTGGTAAGGTCCTTCGTACGGTTGTTTCAGTGGCTTTTTAGCTGCGTCGACTCGAACAAAAACGAATTTGCAGGTCTCTAGATGTTTATCAAGTTGTACGCGGTTGTTATGTTTGGGCGGAGGTATCGCTTTAATGCGTTGCATCGTTTGTAATAGTCGGCTTGCGAAACCATTCGAATCATTTGACATTGTTGATTCTTGATCGACCAACTGACCCGGTAACGTTAATGTAACACCGTAAACTAGTTCAGCTGAAGTGCATCCTAAATCTTCCTTGATGGTCAAACGAATTCCCAGGAGTACAAGTGGTAGTGCGCAACTCCATTTTGTTGTATCATTTTGTGCCATCAGTGCGTTTTTCAATTGGTGGTGAAATCTTTCGACCAGACCATTAACCACTGGATGATAAGCTGTAGTTTTAATATGGTTCATCCCCAGAAGTTTTGTGAATTCCTGAAATAAGATAGACTGGAACTGGGGACCACGATCTGTAGTGACGATGGATGGTACTCCATAATTTGATATCCAACGGTCAAGGAATGCGACGGCTACTGTCTCTGAAGAAGTGTCGGCAATGGGACACGCTATAGCCCATCTTGTGAATCCGTCTACCGCGATGAGGATGTGTGTGAATGTTTTTGATAGCGGCAAGGGACCGACTATATCTAGATGGATGTGTTGGAAACGTTTCTCCGGCAAAGGTAACTTCCCAACAGAACTGATTGTGTGTTTCTGAATTTCGCTGCGTTGACATTGTAGGCAGCTTCGAGTCCATCGTTTTATATCTGAGTTAATCTTTGGCCACATGAAACGCTCAGTAATCAATTTAGTTGTGGCTCGGATTCCTGGATGTGAAAGGTCATGCAGTTGACGAAATACTTGGCGTCGTCAAGCTTGAGGCACGAAAGGGCAGTTACTGCCTGTTGAAACGTCACAGATGGTAGATGCATTTGAGAAAGGAATGGGTATAGGTTTAAGATTCAAGTTAGACTTCTCTTTGCAGGCTCTCAATTCTGCATCGTCTACTTAGAGTTTAGCTGAAGTTTCTAGACTGATGTTGTGGTTGTGTACTATCATGTTGATGTCCTTTCTATATAGAGCGTCAGCGACAATGTTGGAAGAGCCTTTGATAAACTGGATGTCTGTAGTAAATTGAGAAATGTAATCTAGTTGCCTGGCTTCCCTTGAAGAATGCTTATCATACGAAGTGATAAAGGAGTAGCAAAGGGGTTTGTGATCAGTCATAATAGTGAAATCACGACCCTGTAGCAGGAAGTTTAAATGTTTTACAGCCAAATACATAGCTAGGAGTTTGCGTCCAAAAGTGCTATAACGTTCTTGGGTTGGCGATAATCGTTTGGAAAAAAACGCTATAATAGTAATGTTGTCGTTCACGCGCTGCTGTAATACCGCTTCTACTGCTTTCTGGGAGGCGTCGGTGCAGAGGATGAGATGCGTTGTGGGGTCGGTGTTTATATGCTGTAGCATAGTATCTTTGGATATCATTGATTTCGCTTGTTCGAAAGCATCTCTGGCCTCAGGCGTTAACGTGAAGATATTCTCTTTTTTGTTCTGAGTTAAGGTTTTATCAATCTTCAGTAAATCTGTCAAAGGTTGCAAGATGGCCGCGCAACTAGGGAGAAAACGTCGGTAAAAATTGCACATTCCCAAGAACTGGCGTAATGTCTTTATGGACTTGGGCTCAGGGAATTTGACTATAGCTTCGACTTTTTCTTCAAGAGGTCTAATTACTTGGGAATCAATATGATGTCCCAGAAATTCTATAGTTGAGGCTCCGAATATACGCTTCAAAGAATTGATAACTACACCATGCTTTTTAAAGCGTTCGAAGAGAGTCTTTAAGTGTTGAATGTGCTCTTTGGGTGATGAACTGGCGATCAAAACGTCATCGATATAGACAAATACCCAATCTAATCCTCGAGTGACTTCGTCCATGAACCTCTGGAACGTCTGGGTGGCAATTTTTTAGCCCGAATGGCATTCTCAATAATTCAAACAGACCAAAAGAAGTGATTGTAGCCGTTTTTTCAATGTCTTCGGGCACCATTGGGATTTAATGATAGGCTTTTACTAAGTGGAGTTTCTAAAAAAATTGTTTTCTTCGTAGGTTTAGAGAAAAGTCGTGTAGATGTGGGATGGGGTACCTGTCTAGGATAGTTTGATTGTTTAAACGTCGGTAATCTCCACATGGGTGCCAGTCTTAGTCCTTCTTTGGGAACATGTGCAAGGGCAAAGCACAAGGACTGTTCGATTGTCTGATTATCCCAAGTTGCATCATATGTTCAAATTCTCTTTTAGCTAACTGCAACTTGTGTGGTGGAAGTCTCCTTGCCTTAGCACAAATGGGTGATGATATGATGTTGTACATGGAGTGCCGTGGATTCCGTTTGGTAATTTACTTTTGTGACACATTCGTATTCTTTCAGAATGTTGGTGAAAAGTTTGTTTTCAGGTTTTACTATATGAACACCGTAAATCTCGTAATCGGTAGCAAGCGTACCATTCACTTGTAAACGTGTGCATTGGTCAATCAACCTCTTGTTATTCATATCTACTAATAATTTGTAGGCACTTAAGAAATCAGCTCCGAGAATGGGTGGTTTAATTTGAGCAACTATAAAGACCCATGTAAATCTTCGCCGAAGACCGAGATCTAAAATGAGAGATTGTTCTCCGTAGGTTTTGATTAGTGTTTGATTGGCCGCTTGCTGCAGCCCAGGACCACCTGGGGAGTTGAAGATAATACACTATTCATCAATTTTGGTACAATATGAAATTCTCAGTTCAAAGAATTTCAACCAGCTTACTTTTCGTATATTTGGTCGATCCTGACGATAAATAATGAGTGATCGCCAATATTATGTCAGCAGTTCAATAATCGGCATCTGAATGATGTTCTTTCTTTTCAATGCAATTTGTCAGCTATCACGAAGTTTCTGTCTAGGTTTTCCTGTAACTTGTACAGCGAAATGTCGTAAACATTTCATAAACGCGCTTGAATAGGCTGTGCGATCAAAAGACATAGTTATGTGTTAAAACAAACAAAAACAGTTAAGTTGTTGAAATATATAGATGACTGAAACAAGCAGCAAAATATTTGTGCAGCATGCAATTAGGTGGTGATTTGAATCTACTTCAGTTCCTCTATTTGTCCTCACATCATCTACTGACTTACATTTTTCACTGACGCAAAAATGATCGATCTGGTTCTCCATAGTGCGATCCGGTAAGACCCATGTAGCTTTATTTATGCACTTGTGTGGGAATATTGTGCCACCTATAAGCAATCCGTTGAATGCGCATAGGTTTGTAAATCTCTTTCCATTTGTGTTTCTCCAACTTCGTGCCGTACCATGATATCTTCATATCCGGTGTCATCCATTCCGATTATGGCATTTATATCTCATATCACGATGCTGAGAACCTTTCTTGTGAACTTTACTACAACCGATTGCGGCCTCTCATGAGCTGATCTTTATTGTCGTCATTGCCATCGTTGGTGGGTGCATAACACTATATAAATTTCTTCATGATTTATACCTTCTTTGTTTTGAAGGGCGCTTTGATGATTGTGGATCCGTGATATTCTCATCTGAAAATTGTTTTATGTGTTTTTTCGGAAAGCAGCAGGGAAACTTCCGGAGTGTGGGGAGCATTTTCCTCTTTGTGACTGGAATACAGCGGCACCCCTCCCGTATCTAGACGTTGCTGCACTTATGGAAACAGGAATTTTCTCAGGATTTTCGAAATGATCACAAGAAGAGGAGGACCGAAAAGCCCACCGACAATAACACTGAATAGAGCATTGCATAAATATGTTCATTCTGTCAAGTCGATGTTCGGAAAAAACATTCGGACTTGATTTGATATTATGTATCCACGAAGAAAAACAGCAGAATATAATCACAAAGCAAAGTAAACTGAATATCGGCTTCCTAATAAGCGAAATGTAAACTACATCCGCAACAGACCACCAAATTCACATAGACAGCCTCTTTTCTCGCACCTGCGGCTAAATGAATTGACCGATACAGTCAATTTGGAATATCAGAATAAGCATGGAAGAAAGGATGGCTAAGCTCGAAGAAAATTAGTAAAATACCTTACTACCTCATTTTCTTCTGTTTAGTCCCAGAAGCATGCCTTATTTTCCACGAGAGAAAGGTGATGTGCAGAGCCAGTCAAAAGTAGCCGAAGGAAAGTCTATGGCAATCAGAAGTGACACAACGGACAAGTGCATTTTATTGGGGTCAATGGGTTAATTTCTTCAGGATAGAGTGTTATATATATATATATATATATATATATATATATATATATATGAGTACTTGTGCATTTCATTCGGTAGTTCTCGCTGTTGTTACACTGGTTGTCTTCGTTTGCGTTTGTTCACGAGTATGGGATAGAAGGGCCAGTGTAATGAACGAGAACACAAGTGGGGATAATCAAATGTATTTGATGAGGAATAACAGAACCTCTGAGAACAATACAGTAAATACTCTATTCGCAAAATGCTCATTAATGGTGTCAGATTTCATTGTCCCTGCATTTACACACCGATTGCTTTATGTTCCCATTCTTTCTTCCTCGATCTGCTCAACTTTCTGCAGCCAAGCATTCTATTCCTGACTAGCTTTGCAGACTACTTGTGTCGATATCAGTGGAACGCACTATACCTGGATGGACCGATATAGGTAGTGTTTAATTAACGTCTGCAGTAGCATATGTATCACACATTTAGTTATTTATGTCTATTCAAAATTCATAAAGATAAATAACAGATATCGAATGTAAGTGTGTTAACATAAGCAGGATCTCAAAAAGGAAGAGATATGGTATTCGAATGCAGTTACGGAAATTGATAAGTCTGCGTTTCTCTATTCTGTCCAAAGTGTTGCCTAGTCAAGTTATAACAAATATGCATGGATCAGTATAGTAGTGAAGTATGACTGAAATATAAACTGGTAGAGATGCAAAGAAAGATGGGGAAATCATGGGGATATAATTATGAGGCATTCCATTTATTAACACAACTAGGCAAAAGTCATTCATTAGAACTGAAGTGATGAGTTCCATAAGTTCATGCTCTGTCAGATCCTGCATTCCAAAATGAGCATCCAGGTGTGTGAGCTGAACACGTCTGTATTGAATATCGCAGTTGCTTTATAATGGAATAACATGTTTCTTACTCAGCGGTTTCATGTTCCCTGGTCAAGTCCTTATTAAGTACATCACATCATTGCTCCCATTTTGTTACTAATTTCAGTGTTTGGTCAAATATAATTTTGGGTAATTGAGCAGGAGAACTTTCTCGTAATCTATCAAAGTGTGGTACTTCTCAGGTAAGTTCGATTCTTATCCCAGTAGTCACGAACGGACCAAGTTTTAAGTGTCGGAGAAGGCAGAGAGCGCAATCAAATCATTCAACGTTGTAACTCAAACGAGCAGGGGAACATCTGCAAAGGAACTCTTTACTGTCACAAATTCCATACGAAAACTCTTCAAATCAATACTATAACTTAAGCATAGTCTATCAATATAGATTCCGTACCAAAAATTCTACACATGAGCTTCTGATATCGGAGGTGGTTTGAGCATCGTGCTAGACGATAAACTTCACAAAATGATCAGTGCTTGGAAGAACACACAGCTTCATCACTCATTTGTCATACAATATTTTCTCCATAATCTGTCTTGAGACAACTTCTTAGTACCTTGTTGATAACAACGATCGTGTAGATTAGTTTGAATGTGAAGCCAACAATGAGATGATAAGACACCAAAATATTACCAATTCATCGTGAGTTCACTCAGTTACAACATCAGACTGTAGCAGTTGATATCATTCCACTATATAATTTATAATTGTTCAACCAGTAAGCATGTCATTCTAAGTATTTTGTGACCGAAAGTTTTCGTCGTGTATGCGAATTCTCAAGTCATGTACATTTGCTACAATTTCAGCAGTCTGATTATAAACGAATAGTCCAAGTTTTCGTACTCTTAGTAAAGCTTATTTTCAAACTCTCATATTGTGTTATTACACATTCTGATGAGAAATATGTTGAACCAGATGTACAAGCCATCATCATCCATAAAGTCAAGAACAGCTACAAAACGACTTATTCTATTCTGCATGTTGATCTTCTAATTAACAGGCCGTAAAAATTGATCAACAACCATTTTTAAGGATTGTCAATTTTCATTACTCATTTATTTTCTTCAGCTGCCATCACCCCAAACATTTCCATTTACATTAGTGTCAGGACTTAAAAATGTTGTTGGTTAGTTCTTGTTTTTAACATGATCACTAATGAATTTTCATCGACATTCTGTCAGTATTATAGGACTTCGTTTCTTTATGTTAATGCTGATCGTAATTCGATAGGTAAGATTTTATAAAATTTAGGGTGTACGATGTTGGATGTCAACAAATTCAGGTCATAATGCTGACTTTCCTAGCTGCTCTATGCCTCAGTCACAGCCTGCTCAATGTTTTTACGATGCTTTAACAAAGAACTATCGCTTTTTAATAAACATTGACTGAAAAGATGATGACTCACTTCGAAGACGAATCTTTCTATAAGTTGTGACCAAGAGCAAAACACTGAAAGTTAGTGTGAACTACACAGTTATTTCAAACTGGCTGAAAACTTATGGTTGCAGCGCGATAGAGCACAAATTGTTTATGCATTTTTGAACAGGATGTCATAAGATCAATGAGATGGAATTCAATTATCCACATTCACAATATCGACCTATCACATGAAAATCAACTTCAAATCGAATTGTCCTCTGTAAAAATTGTCGTATCTTCACAGACGACCAATTGCTGAGAACCAGATCGAAACCGTATAAGTTAATGTACGAAATAATTTTTCATTCATATGTTTCATTCAAAGCAATGCACCCTCTCAATAGTGTTCATATATATACATATAACTCTTCCCGGAGCCCCCATGGGACTACTGCATTTGGTGAGTTCGGAAAAGGAGGAAGGTTGAGCACGGTGTTAGAGACACCCTTCCGTAGAAAACTAACTCGCTGAAAACGTCAACCAGAGAAATCAATTCAAACCAAAACAAAGAAGCTCGTTGGAAATTATCGTAAACTAGAACGACCAGTGAAAAGCAAATAAAGAAAAGTAATGACCAGTTTAGAACAGCGAGGGAGGTGGGTAGAACACTTCAAAGAACTCTTGAATCGACCAACTCCACTGAACCTACCCAACATCGCGTAGCACCCACGGATCTGCCAATCGATGTTGGTCAACTAACAATTGAAGAGATCACCATGGCCATCAGACAAATCAAGAGTGGCAAAGCAGCAAAATCAGACAGCATTACAGCAGAGGCACTGAAAGCAGACGTAGCAGTAACTGCAAAGATACCTCACATTCTTTTCAGTGGGACTTCGGATAAAGAACAAGTAACAAGGGACTGGAAAAATGACCTTTGATCAAAAAACCAAAGAAAGGCGATCTCAGCAATTGTGAGAACTACAGAAGCATCACTATTCTCTCAATAATAAGAAAAGTCTTCAGTAGAGCATTGATAAGCAGAATGAAGAACTACGTAGACGGTCTGTTGGATACTAGTGGGTGCCTGAGAAGGTAGTCCAAATCATGCTGAATTTTTATGATGAATTAAATTGTAAAATTTTGCGTGGAGGACAGCTGACATTCTCGTTTGAGGTAAAGACCTGTGTCAGGCAAGGTTGCCTACTCTCCCACTTTCTCTTGGTCCTGGTTGTCGACTGGATCATGGAGACGTCAAAATTTGTGAGGATATGTTTCGAGAAGTGGTGTTGTGAAAATGACATTTCCCAACCTTTTGTTTTCAAGGTAGTGTTCGTTTTTGTATCACGGTCAGTTTATTTAGAGTTAGGCATAGCTTTTGTCATTATTATTCAATCACAAGGATTCTACCAGCATAATTAACTGCAGAAACGTTTCTACAAACTGTTTACTATTAGCATCCTTTTAGTATATGTATTTGTGATTCAGAAACCATCAAACTGTACCACGAGGTAAGCGCTTACTTGGAGTCCTGAAAGGAAATGGGAAAGAGGAAGGCCCAAAAACACACTGTCGGTAATTAGAAGTAGACATGAAAAGGATGAACGGTGACTGGAAAGAACTGGAAAGGAATATCCATGAAAGAGTTAGATGGAGAATGTCGGTCGGTGGTCCATGCTCCCTGACGAGGAGTGACAGGCACAAGTGAACAAGGAAGTCAGTCAGTTAGTCAGAAACAACATAGAACATTGTACGTACGTACATCAGTTCAAGTTGCCATACCACATTAGAACAGAGCTTATAAATTTTAAGTGCTCATGCGCGGTTATCAAAAATAACCTGACCTTTTACCTTCAAGTCAACATTTCTTTGTGATAGCTGCTGATTAGTTCCATTCATCCTATGAGACTCTTCAATTTGATTAAAAATTGTAGTTAACTGCACAGCTTCTGCGATTTCATTCATATTGAATTAACTCTTATTCAAATGTTGTCATTAGTTTTGATATTTAACCGGTATGAACAATACTTTAGACTCGGTAGTTTATGTGTTTACAGAGCTGCAAAAGAATCGAGGCAACGACTTCTGACTTGACAAAATATATCATTTGCACTCATAAGACCAATGCATTGAAGAAGAGTTTCCCAATGTTACCAATTTCTTCAGGGGGTCGCAGTTTGCATGCTTGCAGTGCTTATACTGACCATCCTTTTGTAAGAAAATGCTGTCGGAAAGGTAAACAGAGAGTGAACCAACAACTATTCTACTGTCATTGCTTCCAAATTATTTGTTTACTTGTATAGACAGTGGAATGATATCTCCACAGGACATAAGGTCCAATTTACTAATGTATTTTTTCCGCCATGGATTCACTGTGACCAGTAGATCGTGTCCTGTGTTGCTAAGAATTAATCACCAAGTGACTGACCTCCATCAGTATTTTGGTTTGCACTGGGACAAATGTAATCTCATATGATGAAATTCCTGCTAAAATTAAGAACAGAATATTTTATAGATGCATAAATAATCAATCATTAACAGTGGCAAAAACGTCTGTGATATCTGTGACTTGATAGATTGATGTATCCAACAATACTTGATGATGTCCACCTACAAGATTCAGAACTGGTGCCGGACAGTCCATTTCTGTTTTGTGGAGCCCTAGTAAAAACATGGCACAGGTTTCGTAACCAGTTACATACGGGTGTAATTTCATTATGTCCAGATTAGAACTTTTATCCATGAACGTGCTGTGGATAGCTGCCCAAAAGGACCAGAACTCAAATTCCTAATTACTTCATTCAAGAGTTGTATACATATGATTAAACAAAACGTTTATGATAGCAATCATTTCTCTTATGTATATGCCTCCTCTCCACATTTGACAGTAACACTCATTTCTAAGTTGAAATGATTTAATTGTAACTACGTTAATTATTTGGAAAAAATACCAATGATCTCACCGTAATGTATCAATGTTTAGAGAGTACTTAACGATCAGAGAACACTAGTAGTTGATAAGAACTGTTCACTGTTCCATAAACGAATATGTCTGCCAAATGTTTTCGATTATTCTGTTTAAACTCACAGTATGTATGAGTGTGCGTGCATGTGTGCGATCATTGGAAATAATGGAATGCAGAAAGCCGACTAGTAACACCTGAATAATTTGATATGCACTGTGGTAGTTCTGCATATTACAGAACGAAATGAAGGAAAACAAAATCAGCACAAATAGACGTATTGTAGTTGGAATTCAAACCAGGCAAGGAATAATATTGCATGAAAACATCATCACTTGTGAAAATGCTCCAGACATCACAGAAAATGAATCATTGATCATAGTTGCAAAGTATTTGTCGAGAAACGAATCAAAATATTCTGGATGAACTCTATGCAGAACCTGAGATTATACTGGCGGTTGAGTTCGTTTTGAAGGATGGTTTTTCGACCTTTGAAGATTTAAAATTTTTCGCTGTGCGGCCTATATATGAGTGTATCTCCGGTCACAAATATGTGAGCTATGCCAAGGATTTCATTTACTCAACACCGAAATGTTCACTATGGGGTTCCTTAGAAACAGATATACGTAATAAAGCAGGGCTAGCAGCATAATGATTAAGGTAGAAAGTACCATATGTATTAGTGGATAGTTTATCAGCACTGGCAAAATGCACTCGATCAAACTAATTTGATTGTTCATAGTACATAGCACAAGTATCAAAATAGAGCATTTTCAAGATAAAAATATTTGGAAATGGAAAGCGAGCATTAATGAAGAGAGTCTGCTGGTGAGGCAACTGTGTGAGAGCTTTTAGAGATGCTGAATCTGTAAGCCGAATCTGTTGCCTCATATCAGGTATAAATTGTGAACGTCAGCCTATTAAACAAGGCATCCAAAACAGATACAAAAAACGAACATTTATTTGAATTTAAGGAAATTTTTTCCCAGCAGACGACTTAAAAATTTATTAAACCACTGATCTTGAGATAATTTATGAGAACCGTAAACATTGAGATCGTCCAAAGAAACGTCAACAATTTTAAGATCACTGACCACATTATGGATCATGTTATGAAATATGGTTGTTGAACAATGTAAACCGAATGATAGATAGTTGTAATTGAGTAGGCCACAAATAATGTTAATCGCAGCCATATCTGATGAAAGCCTATCCAAAGAAATCTGAGGATAAACGTCCTTTAAATCAGCTTCACAGAACACTAATGAACAATAAACGTGAGTAAGAATATCTCCAGGTTCATCTGCGGTGGGTGTTTGATTTGGAAAACCGTAATTCAGTGTTAAAGAATGAGTACTTATCCCTTCATAACACTAAATACAGGCCTCCAAGTAATGCTTAATGAAAGCATCAGAATCTTCTTGGAAAGTTGATGAACGAAAGTCTACTATGTGCCATTCTAAAGAAAAAGCTTTGAATGAAATACTTGACTGTATACTGTCAAATTCAACGATGAAATTATAGAACCAATCAAAAGAGGTATATAATCTCTGTTACATGTGGAACTAGTCGTTTTAAATCGTGGATAAAAATAAAATGTGATTATTAGACGCTCCAGTCATATTGAAATTTATTAACGGGGTTTAGTTTCACCATTACGGCTACTTATGGTCTAGTGGAATGTCACGAACTAATGGTATTGATGCTGATTTATTATGCGAAATACCTCACTAAATCGTGTCTAGAAAGTTGAATTGTTTCACTTCCTGACGAGTAATCTCATTACAAGCAAACTAGACAATTCGCTATAAACGAAGCCTACTCAAGACCGCATAAAATCTAAAACAGGGCTGAAATAGCTACGACAAAAGAGTGATACAACCGTTTTCTATCGTAGTACTGTTTTTGGCACTATATTTTATAGCTACAAATAATCACATTTCTGTGCTTCTTTCTGAACCACCTCCATTTGTTAGTTGTTTATCGACTCATACTTTGTTTACACTTATTTTCTTTAAACTTTTACAATGCTTTTGCTTAATAACATACAACTATACTGAAATGTCATTCCTTAACTGTTCTTTTATGAACATTGTCTGGTCTGATTCTCGTCCTTTTTTTCTTGCACGCTTTCTCAGCCCCCTTTGAGATATGCCACTGAAAACAGATATGGAACGGGTGACTCCGTCCTTCACCATCATTAAAGCCTCAGATATTCCAGGGGGATAGAAGGCTGCGATTTCTAAAATGTCCCATCAGTTGCACGTCGCAACGCAGCTTTCATAAAACGCATCAACTCTGATAATGACTAAAACCATCTGCACTCATATCTTATAAAATATCAACTCAACTACAATGAAAATTTTATCATATGTAACAATTTGATCTTGCCTGTAAACTGGCATGCCTCATGTTACAAACTGTTGTTTGAGAATAAATTATTATCATTATCGTTATTCGCAAAATGAAGAATGGTCCAACATACCAACACAATCTATCCAATTATGTCACAATTCAAGCACATGGCATCTGTGTTCACATTAATATGGCTTATTCAAGCTGTTTACAGAAGCCAGTAGGTAGCCATACTGATAAGCTAATGGGATGACGTGACGATGTTTGAAGTATACAATACTGAGTTTGATTATTGCGGTGACATATAAACTCTGTGATCCACGAACAGCCAGATGAAGAGTCTCCAATTAGACGAAGTGACGCGCGTCTTGAATTACACAGCTAGCCAACATCCATCTTCGCCTATATTATTTGTAACTTAATGACAGTTTCGAGGTAACAGGCACACGATGCACACTTACCATAAAATCGCTGATCAGTTTCCAGTCCTAAACATCATCAAACAACCAGTGCAAATGAATCGTTTTAGAATTGTTGACGAGACTATAATTTATGAACGAGTCATTCAGAGTCTTTTGGGGTATTTCAAGGTCACGGCGCCAACTTCAGAACATAATGCTAACGTACTATCGGTTTACAAACAACTTTATACAAAACGTGATAAATGAGCGGCTATAACAAATAAAACGACGAGACAATGATTTGTGGACGAACCAATCGGGTATGAGATAGTAGATCACGGATTTTGTCGCAAATACCTTCTATCCGTTTGGCTAAATAAACTTTTGGCATTATAGCTGATGTTAGTTTGTCATGGAAACCCTATATATAATTCCTAATTAAGGCAAATTATGACAATTATTGCAAACTGGATTATAAAAGCACCAGTAACACTGGCTGCAGTCAGGTACAGCAATGTATACGGATTATTGGAGAGAGTAAAGATTCCTACATAGACTTCGTAATGTTTTCCACAAGTGGCATTTTGTGTATTCAACAACCGGAGTGCACACAAACAATATTGGAGCTATGTGGTCAGGGCTGAAAGAGTTTTTGCGACACCATCATGATCCAGAGGCCGACTATTATGTAGACATATGGATGATTTCCCTCACTGAATTCATTAAGATATTAGAACCTCAGAACCTCTTTCTATGCTTGAAGGATTTTTGAACCATATAAAAAGGTGCATCCACTTTACTCCTTTGGTTTTGTATCATATATTTGTGCTCCATACTTGGTGTTTGCTGATTGGCCAATATTTATCAAAGTCACTTTTAATTATAGTCTCATCAAACAAGTTTTCTAGGGTCATTCGAACGATTACACGCGACTGCTATTTTACAAGTACAATGCTGTTAACTTATGTAAAACTCATCAGTTTTTATTGAGTGAAAACAATGACGTATATTTTAAGAACCACTTTTTCTATTGTATCATTAAAACTGCATCAATAATTACGTACAAAGAATCATGAAAATGATATGTATTTTCATAAAAGATATAAAGTGTTTTTAATAGACTACAATATGAAAATAGGAAATTCAGCATGATAAAAACAAGTGATAAGACGTTGGTAAAAATCATGAATCAAAATGAGATACTGTCTAATTTCTGATAATGAATTAAATAGCGGTCAAACAACATCATCATGAATTATGATTCACACCGATTTTGCTTCAGAAAGTGATCAATATATAACCATTAAATGTAAAGTGATATCGTTCAATTTCTGAGTTTTGTTCTACGAAGGTGACAGTGTAACATCCTTTGAAATCTATGTTTAACAAATTATTTCACAAATAGTCAATATTGAGATTCAGTGTGAAAAGACTCAGTAATACATTTCAGTCGGTGAACAATTACTTTTTTATCAAATATATAAGGCGTTTTCTCATATTCAATCGTAAAACACATCATCCAACATAATCACTTACACTAACTGCTTGTCTTGGAAATCAGCTTCATCTTTCAACAACATACGATCATGTCAGTGTAGTAATTCGACTGAGCATTGTAAAAAACAACTATCGGTTCTGCTTGACGAAATCTACATCCCGTTTCACTGAGTGATATGAATGAGGAATGCGAGAGTGGTAGGTGGAACAATGAATGAGTGGATAAAAGAACAGATACACCGTCTGCCTAATAAACTCGTTTATATATCCGTGTCGGAACCAGTCAATCGTTAAGCAGAGAGACTCCAAAATTCCTCCGCAATTTTATGATGAAAAAATTTACACATCTTATTTACACGACTCGGTTTACCAAGTTAGGCAAACGTAAGTAGACGTGGGTCGTGAAGTTTATTGTTGGTAGAATTTAGCAAAGAAAACTGAGAAACGCCATTACGATTTCAAGAAAACAAATCAAATTTACATTGCGATAGTAACAACAATGACGACTGTTGAATTGAATTCACAGTCACCTTGATTTAAATTCAGACAATTTTAGTGTAAACTGTCCGATTGAATGAATCACAAATACCAAACATTTTTAGCATGAGTTTCAACTATGACTCTTTATCAGAAGTGATAATACAGTTTTGCATCATGACATGTAAGCACCTATTTGACATTAAATTTATCATTAACCGTAACATTTGGACAGCGAGTTTTCGAAAAGTATTCCGGTTTTATTTCACACAAATTTCTTCAACACTCCAATGACATCTCGATCAAATTATTTTACACACGAAATAGTTGAATAATGTAGACTGCGGGGAAGATATATTAAATGACTCTGATAGACTACAGCAAATTTCTGTGTTGACATACTCGTAATAGGATACAAATATGAGGGAATATTAGTATTATGTATGATTATTCATGTAGATAAGTGTAAATCATAATATAAATAACATTTGTTACCACTTATGTGATTAAGTGAACCATCAAGGATAGAATTTATTACATTTCCCCCAAAATCATTATGAATCTAAAAAGAAATAATGGAATTCTGAGTCACGATCTGTCATCACACAACCACCTGAAGATGCCACAAGGATTAGGAGTTTGACAAAGCTTTAACCAGTAACACCTTCTAATATGAATCGTACCCACCAAGTGAAATCAAAAGACAGAAGCGAGGAGGTTCGAAAACATGTTTGATAGGCTATCAATATATCACGGATCGTCCGTTCTAATCTGGCTAGCGATTGCGACAGATGTTGAGCACGGCGTTGCCACTCGTGATCTGGTGCGGGTGCATGACTAAGCGCCTTCAGCTAGATGAGACCATTAAAACTAATGTGGTCAGCATCCAATGTCGAAAACGTACAGAGCGTGTCATCCTTCACATTGTCTTATGAAAAGACAACTGATCACACTCACATTAAGCATACTGATCCTCACAGCTAACTTAGAACTCTGCCTCATCTAGTTTATAAAGACATTCTGACTCACTTCGGCTGTCAGATGATCGATGTATTGTTTTCCAAATGCATAGAAACTGATTATTGACATTTGAACAACTACACATTGAAGAACGATCGATGTTTTAACGACAAACCTTTCAAAGTATTTTACAGTGGGCTTTTCAGACATTTGATATTCAGAAGACAGAATATCAATTTCACGTACAGAGCTCTAACATACACTGTTTGTTTGACATCAGAATTTCCATTGATAACATTTCACTTCCTATAATTCACTGTTTTAAAACGTATTCTACGATACGATGTGTCATTAGGAAATATTAGTACTTTCATATGGTCTGTGTGTGCATCGCAAATTTTGGTGTCCTTCTATCGTGTTCAATGTTTCTTGATGCATTCTACACTACCGATATGCACAAAATATATGAAAATAATCTAAAGTACTTTAAACAATAATATATTCACACTCAATTGTGCAACTTACGTCTTCATAATAGACAGATATCTTCCCATTCGAATGTATCAGAGTGGTTACCCTGAATGTAGGATCTGTAAATATAAGATCGCCGATATTTATAATTTGAGGGGTTAGTGATGAATATGTCACCGTTAGATGTTATACTGTGTGTGCCTACTGGAAAAGTGGCGAGATTTAAGCCGGTATTTATTGTGTTAGCATGAATGTTTTCGTTAGTTAAACTCGTAACAACTGTAATCTAGTGAATGTTGTGTAAATAAAAGTAGCACGTATCATTCAAAATGAATGTCAGATGCTTAGCTTTCGAGGCTGTATTTCATCCTCATTTTCATATTTACACACATTGAAGAAAACACCCAGCTGCATCACAAGGCAAGTTCTCACTTGGAATCCTGAGGGCCAAAGGAGATTGGGAATATCAAAGCACAGATTATGCCAGGAAATAGAAGCACACACGAGAAGAATGTAAAACAATTGGATAGAACTAGAAAAGAATGCACAGGATAGAATGTGTTGGAGAATTCTGGTGTATAATGAATATTTACCTCTTTCAGTAAACATACGTATTAACACAAAATGAGTTTGGACACGATTTATCATCGTCTTCCTTTCAAGACTTAAGTGAACTGGTTCAATTAATTAGTAGTTTCAAGGATGTTTTTTATTATAACAACGATATGATGAACGTTTCGATCAAAATAACTGAGAAGCATATTCTACTTCTGAAACGTTGGTTTATAAAGCTTTGGGTTAGCTAAGGGACCATGAATATCTTTCCCATAATACACATGCAAGATCAGTTTCTAAAATTTTGTTATTTTAAGGGAACAGAGTTACCTCAATTGAACCAATTATTATGCGGAAATGCTGCATCAATGTCGTTTATTCCGATAACTAAACAAAATGAGTGAGTTCATTTTGATGTTCCTGGTGTTCTGTGGGAGTAAATGATGTTGTACTAGTTAAACATTCATGGTCGTTCGCCGAGTGTATGCCCGGTGAGGACTTCAGTTCAAATTTCATGATCCTACGTATAAGGTAATCAAGAAAGTGTTGAATAACCAGTGGTTCACCGACAGTGATTTAGAGACTTTAGACTTGTATTAATCAAGTGAATGACAGATTATATATGAAGGACGTACAATGTCACTTCATAGTTCATCTGCTTCAATAATTCAAAATGATTTGCCGAACAACATAGATTATTCCTGCACCTGTTATCGATACAACTCATTGAATCTACCAAAGAGTATTGGATTGATATCGGTGTTATAGTAGTTTAAACAGATTGAAGAGTAGACAATTTTTATTTCAGCAATTCCATCATTCGATTTATTATTTCAACTCAATCAATTTGAGTTTGCTTTGAAATGAATCGCTGTTCTATCTAAAGTTTTACTTGACAATAATGAACACGTGTTGTGAACACATTAAAGGGCATCAAATCACACAAATAAAATAATTACTGTGTACTGGTCATGTCTCATGAAATAATCAAGTTAAATATCGAATCATTTATGCTAAAAGAAAGTGAGAAATCTAAAACGAAACAGAATGATAGAAGAACTCACTCCCAATTGAAATCTCAGATTCAGACCAATACCTACCCCTTGTGAAAGTTTCGATTGATCCTACGTAATTTGTTCCGTACATTTTTATTTTACGTTTGTTAATCGCATGGATTCATACAATTTGATTGATAATATGTAGTGGATGAGAGCAAGACATTGAATTGAACTGGAGACTAAAATGAATTGCATGAGTCATAATTAGTTTGCTATGCGGCGTCAAACTATTTACAAGTTGAACTAATTAGGACATCAGTAGAAGTTTTCAATGTTAGAAAAAGCATAAAACTAATTCACCGAAGAAATTAAAGCAACTTTGGTTCATGGAATGAAGTTTGAATAAGGAAATCTCAGTAACTAGTTCTGTTGAAAGAAAATGATTCACATACCACTAATGTCTATATAGAAAGTACGGACGATATAACCGTAAAATAAAAATAGGGAACTTAGAGCGACATACTGAAAATAGACGAACGTATGAATTAATCCCTTCATTGCAAAATGAAATCAACCGACATTATCATGAACCATTTTCTCAAACCTCCCACTAACAACTGGAAGAGCCTGATTAGGAGGAATTTTCTGGGAATAGTAATACTAATGTGTCTGTATATGTGTTTTGATACCTAAATGGTTACTTACATATCTATATCCATAGTCTTCAAAAATAACAGACTCATAACTCTAATATTCAGATCCTTCACAAATATCAAAGCAGTAGAGAAATTTCAAAATTCCGACGCTGATCGAATAAAGGGATATAAACTGGCCAGATGAAAAGGTATACATCAAATGGTCCAAATAAACAAAAAGTAACCTCATTCAATCAAATCAAAATTCATATAATACATTGATTTGCCGTAGCTGTGTAGTCAGAAAGTACCTCGTATTCTTGTTTAAAATGCTAATAAACTAAGAACTTGAAATATTAAAATTCTGTCAGATTCCCTGGATTGAGTATAACATTACACCAGGTTCAATCATTTCTGTTACATCCTGTAAAATTTCCAAAGTAAAAATTATTACTTCTTTAATCTCAGTGTACTTCATCTGACCATTTGCTTCAGTAAAACACGTTTTGTTGACCTCAGTTATTTACAGAAATGTCACCTCATTCAATCTCATTAATTAAATAATATAGTGTAGTTTATTCTCTGTTATGTATAATGGGCGTAATATGAATCTTATTCAGAACAAAGAAACATGGCTTTCTAATAGTAAGTTCTTCATTTGACTGATGATCAACCACACACACAGAATAAAGATCAGTGAAATTGTTACTTTACAAAAGATTACTACTTTTCTATAAACAAAATGAAGTGAAAGCAAATCTTTTGACTGTCAATTCATAGAAGGTCTTGCTCCAGCTATGAACAAACGCTGAAACCACCTACCATTTAATTTCGAATGAGTTCAGTGATCGGTTTCTCATAGAATCATCTAGCTCTGACTTCCTCAGTTTATCAAACTATGGAGCGCCCATTAATTAACCCGATTCTTCGACACTCAAGTACTTATTACTTCCTGTCTGTATCGGTCTATGAAACTGTGATGGATCATCCTGATGATATAATCCACATCACCTTCTGTGCACCGTTCGATACCAATCACTGTGACGGATAAACTCATCCACGTCCGACATTCTAGATAAATACGTTTGACTGTTGACCAAATGTATGTGTTCACTGAATATTGATTATGGTTGTGTATGATGTGTCAGTGGATGGGAGGTCGAATACATTTTTATATGTCATTTGGTATTGAAGCGTGTCTTTTATAATAAATAGAATTGAAATGCATTCTTTTAGAAAGAAGCAGTTGCAGTTAAATATTTCAATAGCATGTCAGCTATGCCCTGTCTTGACAGTTTCAAATTCATATTTTTAGATGATTTTATTGAGAGATATGTTGATTGAGCTAGATAATGTTCAGTGTTTGCAGGCTGCTGTCAGAAAACCGTGAAGTCAGGCTTCATGGTATTTGGTACAATTCAGTACAATGTACTCTCGAGTTATCCGAACACATGTCACTCGATTTAGCAGTTTCAAAATTAACTGCCACGTTACTGTGAACACAGCTGATATCTTGTAGGACCGAGATGTTTATATATATTGGTCGAGGCTGAATTAGTGATGTCCTGTTTGTCTGGTCAATAAACACTTGTGAAACTCTGTTACCTGAGTATTTTGACTATACTACTTAGTGGTAACTAGTTGTTAATAATTTTCCGATCAAAATGACGTGTTGAGACAATTTCAGATAGTTATTTCCATCTGGCGGTGTTCACATGTTTCATCCGGCCTTCCCCACTTATACATTTTACTCAAGTAAGAACAATTAACGTGGCAGAACATCATGAACTCACCAAATTTCCCGGTTTCTCGCCAGCTGCTTACAACTCTATATTATGATATTGAATGAGTCGTCATCTGTTTGACAGTGGCTATTGTGTTGATATCTCATAGTCTTTCAAAATAATTGTTGAACAACGAACGTCGAATTTACTGCAGTTTGCCGTAGCCACTGGTGTTGAATCACTTAAACCAGTTTTGTGTATTCTGAAGTATTCAGTTGAACTATGAAGTAAAGTTTTTCAGATTTGATAGATTGCACACAGTGCTGAAGAACCTTTCGCCAGCTATTACTTTGATGCTGTTAGTGTCGAAGTACAGTGACCGCGAACAACCGCATAAATTCGATTGCGGACTATGAAATTAGAAATTCCCTTTGTCATCTGTTAAGTTCTCTACTCGAATACGCACGAAAAGACTCTACAACGGATGACACTCGAACGTCATAACCTCCAACCGCTCGCAAGTAAGAAGACGAAGACGTTGTGAGCACTTATTGACAAGAATCAAAATATACAATAAAACATGCGTATTTATACAAAATTATATATAATCAATGTTGTCATTTAAATTTTTAAACATTCATCAATAATTTAGTCAATTGACTGCTATTCAAATATTTAACATCTGATCGATAAGTTAATCGATAACTTAGTCAATCGACTATGTACGTGGGTGGCTTCTCGCTGGCCAACTCAACACCTCCCCCGAATAAGATTTCTTTCTAGGATCTGTTTGTATCTTGGGTTGCGGTGGCGTCTCATTATTCTTGTCGTCTTTCTTATCCGAGGCTTTCCTTCAGTGTCCTTGAGCATATGTATCGTTAGTACGTCCAAGATCAACTCTAACGGGAAATTTGGCCGGTTATTTCGAGTCTGCATCGTTCGTTTGTCCTTATGGATTAGATTCGTATGTCGTATTCATGTTCCAAAAGTTCCTCGGACTCTGTACAAAACTTTTCCTAACTTTTGTACAGTTTTTCCCGGCTCCCATCGGTTCTTTCCGGCGTAGGATTTAATGAAAACTTCGTCGCCGACAATAAAGTTCCGCATATTTGAATTTTGATTGTGCCCGTACACTAATTTTGATGGGAACATGGCGTTGAAAACGGTTCGAATACGCCTTCCAAACTTGGCTCCGGCAGGAGACTTACCGTCTGGAACATTTGGGTTCGGAGTGGTTCTGCAGGTTGTCGAAAAGTTTGTGATTACCTGTCCAGTTGTCCCTTCGCCTCCCCCTTCCGGTAGTGCTCGTTTAAAGGTGTCCACAAAGCGTTCTGCTTGTCCGTTCGATTGCAGATGATAAGACGAAGAAGAAAGATGAGTTATTCCATTTGCGCTACAGAAATACTTAAACGATTCTGCAATGAATTGCGAGCCATTATCAGTTACCACGATCTCTGGAACTCCGAAGCAGCTAAATAAGGTAGACTACTTGTGGATTGTTTCTGACGTTGTACAATTTGGCATGGTATATATTTCTGACCATTTAGTAAATGCATCTACGATAACCAGAAACATTTTTCCATGTATTGGACCAGCAAAATCTGCATGAATTCTCTCCCAAGGTCCACTAGGATTTTGCCATGGTTGAGGTTCACATTTCGAAGGGTTTTTTGCAGCTTGTAAACAAGAAGAGCAGTTTCAGCATTTGTTTTCGATCTCTTTATCCATCGAAGGGCAGTAGGCGTAACAGCGCGCCAATGACTTCATCTTGTTTATCCCAGGGTGACCACTGTGAAATTGCTTGAGGATTTTATGTCGCAATAATTCTGGGATAATAATCCGGTCACCAAACATAATGCATGAATCCACAATCATGAGTGAACCGCGCCGGGGGAAATATTGTTGCAGTTCTCCTTGTAAACGACGATTTGGCCACTTTGAGAGGAGATAACCCTTAACTTCTTGTAGTATTTTGTCATTTCTTGTAGCTTCTTTAATAGCTTCGAATGTAACCGGTAGACTATCTACTGCGTCTTCCAAAACTCGATGTACTTCTGTCTCTGTCTCAATCGCTGCCACCAAAGTATCTTCTTCGTGATTCGCTTGGGAACCAATGAGCCTAGACAAAGCGTCAGCTTGTCCGAAAGCAGTAATAATAATAATAATTTATTCTCAAATAACATTTTGTTACATGAGTCATGCCAGTTTACAGGCAAGATCAAATTGTTACAAATGATACAATTTCCAACTGTAGTAAATTAATCAGCTGGGTCTATAATTTATAAGATATGAATGTAGAATGGTTTTAGTCAGTATCACAGTTAGCGCGCTTCATGAGAGTTGCGTTGCGACGTGCAACTGACGGTCGATACTAGATTCATGTGCAGTTGAGGGCTTCTAGAAATCGCAATCTTATATCCCTTTGGAATATTTGAGTCTTCAAAGTTGGTGCAGGACGGGGTCACTCGTTCCGTATCTCAAGGAGGCTGAAAAACGGTTCAAGAAAACAAAAAAAAAAGGACGAAAAGCAGAAAAGACAATGTTCATGAAGAAGTGGTTGAGGTATGACTACTCAGTCTGATTCTCTTTCATTAAAGTATTTTAGTAAGCAGGAACATCCTAATAGGTTAAAGGAAATAACTGTAGACAACGTATGAGTGAATAATCAACTGACAAACGGAGGTGGTTCAGAAAGAAACTGAGAGTATGAGAATATGTAGTTATAAAATATAGTGCTAAACGCAGTGTTACGATACACAAATGGCTGTCTCCCTTTTTTTGTTGACGCTATTGGAGCCTTTTTTGATTTTATAGGGTCTTGAGTAGGCTTCAGTCTTCAGTCTTCAGTCTTCAGTAATAAGGATAGGAGGTCTATCGACCTGTATTAATCCTTGCAGTTTGTAATACTGTGGAGGTCCAATCTCGTCTTGAATATATCAACAGAAGGTGCTGATATTACGTGTTCCGGTAGAGAATTCCAATAATTCACTACTCGATGAGAGAAACGAAACTCCAGACGTAAACGATTTGATCTCGGTTTTTGAATTTTTTTTTGAGTGTCCTCTCAAACGATCAGTCCTAGACGGAAGTAAAAGATAAGACATGTTAATACCAAGGTCATCGTTCAGTATACGATAAGCCAATATTAGATCACCCCGAATTCGACGGTAAGATAAAGGAAATAGGTTGAGGTGTCTCAATCTGTCTTCATAAGATAGTCCAGATAGACCTTGTACCATCTTAGTACCTCGTCGTTGGACTCGCTCTAGCATATCTGCTTCGTACTTGAAACAAGGACTTGCTGCTTGAATTCCATATTCTAAATGTGGTCTCACATAAATCGGGTATAGTAGTCTAAACATTTCGTCATCTAAATACTGAAAAGACCTACGAATAGACCATAATATTCTATAGCCTTTTGCAGCAGCAGCCTTACAGTGACTAGTGGTTTTGAGATCACTACTTAATATGACTCCCAAATCTTTGTAGTTTCTTACTTTGGGTAGTACGAATCCACGTATTTTATAGTGATACGATTCATCATTGTCATTTAATTGCATCACCACGCTCTTATTTGGATTAACTTCAAGTGACCACCTATCTAACCATGCCACCAATGAGCTAAGATCATTCTGTAATACTATTCTATCTGACATACTGTGTATGGGTCTCCAAATTTTTATGTCATCAGCGAATAGTAGAATGGATGATTTTGCTACAGTTGGTAATTCATTTACATAAAGTAAAAAGAGAAGAGGACCGAGGATGGTACCTTGGGGAACTCCACTTTTCACAGGCACCCACGAGGAAAGAGTCCCATTTACCCTTACCCTTTGTCTCCTGTCATGGAGAAAGTTACTTATCCAATCTACGACTGTATAATGGATTCCGAAGAGTTCCAGTTTTAGTCTAAGACCAGAGTGAGAGACCTTATCGAAAGCCTTACTAAGGTCTATGAAGATCACATCTACAGGAATACTCTGATCTTTTGCAGCAGCCCAATCTTCTCTTGCGATTAGAGAAGATTTGTCAAGCACGATAGGCCTCTCCGAAAACCATGTTGTTCTCTGGAGAAAAGATTATGCCTTTCAACATAGTTTATAACAGATATCCGAATGATTTTTTCCATCAGTTTTACAACTGCACTCGTTAAGCTAACGGGTCTATAGTTACTAACTAAGTCCCTACTCCCAGCCTTGTACACCGGACTTATTATAGCGTCTTTCCAGTCTCTGGGCAGTTTGGACTGCTTCAGAGACATGTCAAACAGTATCGCCAATGGTTCAGCAATTACGTCTGATATGGCTTTCATAATCCTAGGATGAATATTATCAGGACCACTAGACTTATCAGGTTTGATATGCTGAAGTAGCCTTAAAACAGTACCTTTCTCAATGACCACAGGATCCATCAGCGAGCCGTTACGGTCATAATGAATCGTTGGTCGTTCCTCATTAGTGATAGAAAACACTTTACTGAAATATTTCGATAAAGCTTCAGCTTTTTCTGTATCATTCTCTGCCAAGATTAACGGATTTTCTTGTATCAAAAGTGATGGAATTCCATCACTTCTCTGAGTTCGTCTTTTTATATACGAGAATAACCGTTTCGAACTATATTTAGAATCCCTAACCAATTGCTTTTCGTATGATCGTCTAGTCTTACTTATTAAAGCTTTACAGGCATTCCTAGTCTTACAATAACTGGATCGGTATTGTTCTAAGCCCGTAGAGATGAACATATTCCAGTGCTTCTTCCTTCTTCTAAGAAGTTTCTTAACTGGTTTGGTTATCCATGGTGGACTATTATTCGGTCTTCGCGGTATCAGGTATGGTATGAACGAGGACGTAACTAAACTAAACTTACCTTTGAATACAGACCATGCTTCTTCAACTGATAAGCTAGTATCTACAAACCAATCTGTCTTAGCAGCGCATTCCTGAATGGCTGATATGTTAGCTTTCCATATATTTGGGCGGGGTGTGACCTGATCGTATAACATGTCCCTAGTTCTAAACGAGAAGGACAAAACAGCGTGATCACTGTTCGCTAACGGTGGGAGAACATTTAGGTCGACAATATCTTCAGTATCATGAGTGATTACCAAGTCCAACAGAGAAGAACCTTGGTTAGCACCAAAACGTGTAGGTTTGGATACATGCTGCACTAATGCATGCTCCATTATTGTTATCAGGAACCTATTTTCAAAGGAGTTTATAGATCCTTCTGTGGTCATTTCAGCCCAACTAATGTTAGGTGCATTAAAGTCTCCTATTATCAAGCACCTGGTATTGGTACTCCAAAGATGAATGTGCTCTAGAATAAAGTCATCGGCTAAACAGATTGGGCTGCGATAGATGACACCGAGCATAAACGTACTACATCCGATATCCAATTTACAGCTAATAACTTCACAAGTACCGCTGTCATGGGATTCGCTAACAAAGGAGCGTATATTTATACTATTGGATATATATAACAGGACACCACCTCCTTTTCTACAACTATGTCTATCACTCCTTAGGTAATGGTATCCCGATAGTTCTGGAGTAATGTCGAAGTTATGGACTAACCAAGTTTCTGTCACTGCTACGATGAGTGGCCTTAATCTGTCCACTAATGCTCCTAGCTCATAGAACTTATTTCTTAGACTACGAGCATTGGCATATAAGACTCCTAGGTAGAACGGCCTATCCATACAGGCGTTGGTAGCATTCGCTTCCAAGACTTGACTATCCGAAAACCCACTAACCGGAGATTTTTCTCACCATTTTGTTGGCGGATTTCTAGTTCAGCTAGTGCTTTCTTTCTTTTTATTCTGTCTTCGAGAGACATATCAGGTCTAACTCGGATATCAGAATTGTCGTGACAACGAGCATTACTTAACAGGAGGTCCCGTTGCGTCTCTGATCCTAGGATTACCTTAAGGAGTCTACATGGACGAGGTTCAGCATTGTTTTCGGTCCTCTTGCCTATTCTTACCAGCTTTTTGACCTGGACTCCTTTAGAGTTATCCGGTAAGATACTACGAATATAATCTCCCAACTTCTCTAAATCATGCGCATGTCTAATTTTGGGGTCAGGGTCGTTTGACTCCAGTAATTTGCTAACAATAATATTCGATGATATCAGATTCTTTTTTTCAGTCACACCTGGGTGGTTTTCCCTCTTTCTATCAGATTTCGGTAGTACGTTTTGTGACTCACAATGGGAGTTCACCAATGACTTGCTAACTACCTGCGCATTGCCCACAGCCTTTTTCTTTTCACTTCGTTTATTCCGTACTGTAGTCCATTTTTCATCCTTCAGTACACCGGGACTATTTGGAACAGTGACGGTCTTATTCAGATCTTCAGTGTCCACTAGAGGCACCTGGTTACTGATGTTAGTTTCAGGTGGTGCTTCTTCCCTCGGTAATATTAAAGGAGATTTCACTTTCCCGTCAATCAAATTGGGGTGTTTGAGGCGTCTTGTAACAGCAGGTACTACTACACTGACACATTCGTCACTGTCAGTGCTCATGTTATCAGTGCATGCCCTATCGTTTTTCTTACAAGCCAAAGCCAGTAGGCTCATAGCCTCTTGTATTAGTAACGTCTTATTTGCACAACAAAACATGCAAAGCCAGTGTGAGTTAGGCTTTGAACATCTTTTGTACGCAGTGGGACTTAAACGAGTGCACATCTTATGGAACCAGCTTTTGCATTCATCACACTGCATTCCTTCGTCCACAGGGAACAAACAACGTGGTTGTCCACATTTGTGAGTACTACCAACCATTTTAGTCAGATAAAGGTGTATAACACAATATGAACACTAGTGTCAGTCAATGAGGAAGAGGGTTTCACAAGACAAATCTTAGCAAGATTTAGAACCTTAACTAAAAACACTTTGATATAGACCAAGAATGCTTTTGATGCAACAATTACACAAAAGCAAGGATAATCACAACAAGTACAAAATCACTACCCTTTTTGGACACGCGCACAGTACTGACAACAAACTACTTTGGAAACAAAAACGATACTCTAATCGAATACTTTAACTGAAATAAACTCAATTAAAGTGTAAACAGTAGTTTTGATACGTATAAACGATCAAAACAACAGAATTTACTCAGCGAGGAAAAATACCACTCTCCTTTTTGAATAGCGCGTTATTTTTTTATCGAATTGTCTAGTTTGCTTGTAATAGGATTACTGGGTAGGAAGTTAAACCAATTTAACATTCTAAATACGATTTAAAGAGGTATTTTGCATGATAAGTCATCATCAATACCACCAGTTCGTGACATTCCACTAGACCATAAGGAGCCGTAATTTAACAAAATGTTCAGCGAGATTGCTTTCTCTGATCAATCAGGCATGATATGCGAAACGCTTGTTCCAATGCCGTAGTTTGAAGCACCTGATGCCACTACAATGGGTAGGGATGGGTCATAGTGTGTCAACGACAGATCCGAGAGTAGCAGTTTCTTGGTCTTCTCGAAAACAGTTTGACAACTTTTAGACCAACACCACTTTGCGTTCTCTGTTAAAAGACTATTAAATGGGGCACGTAAACGATGAAGGTCAGGGACAAAAGCTCCATAATGATTCACTAGCCCCAAAAAGGATCGAAGTGTAGGAACATCTGTCGGTCTCAGCATTGCTTTCAAAGCTTGAGTGTTCTCTGGATCTGGTTTTCTCCCGTCCTTATCAATGATAAAACCGAGTTAGCGTACACTGTATGCAAAAGTCACATTTTTCTTCACGAAGCCGGAATCCATATTCAGCTATTCTCGATAGCACCCGGTCGAGCTTCTATTCTAGGTCTATTCTGTCAATTCCCATAAATATTATGTCATCCAGATAAGCTGCAACACCAGGGAGATCACGTAGCATAGTAACCATCACCTGTTGAAATACGAGGGGCGCCGTTTTGACTCGAAATTTTAAACGATTATATCGGAATAGGCCCTTGTGAGTGTTTATAGTAAGCAGATCTTTACTTTGATCCGCGACAGGAATCAGCAAGTAAGCTTCTGATAAATCCGGTTTTGCAAACACCTTGCCTCCATTCAGCTTAGCAAAAAGATCCTCAGGTATAGGAAAAGGATACTGGTGGGGTTCTAGCGCATCATTCAGTCCTGTAGAGTAATCTGCGCATAGAAGGACACTGCCGTTTGACTTCTTGACCACCACAATCGATGCAGCCCAATTGGAGAAACTCACAGGTTTAATGACACCCATTTTTTGAAGCCGTTCTAATTTCTGTTCAACTAGTGGGAGAGAAGCATAAGGTACAGGTCTTTTTGGTCAAAAAACAGGAATAGATGTTGATTTGAGAGTCAGTAGTGCTTTGGCTTTCGTGCATTTGCCCAACCCTTCTGAAAACACGTGATGATGCCTTTTTATAATGGCATTTCTCTGACTAGACTCTAAAGGGTTATTGATTCTGAGTTGGCTGCAGATATTGTTGAGAGGATGATCTGCTAATTTTAATGCATCTATTAGATCCAACCCCAATAAATTGAGTTCCGGGTTTTTGGCTAAGTAAACAGTTGCACTAGTTGTCGTCTCATTTTTTGAAACATTGCACGTTATTTCCCCAACAATATTAAGCTTACTTCCAGATGCGCTGTGCGCTAGTTGCTTCGTTCGGTGAATTGTGGGTCTCCCAATTTTCTCCCAAGATTTTGGGCTGATTAGGGTGATATCAGATGCTGTGTCAAGTTGAAGACGGACACGGTGTGCATTCATGTCTATGGTCACATACTTTCTTCGGCGGTGAAATCTTGTCTGGTTATGAGATACTAATATTTTGTTCGTTTTCTTACCAGATCTGTATTTCTTGGAATAGACTTGTGAAGAGTAACGTCTGTGAGTTTTATTTCTATATCTGGTTTCTTTGTGACCCTTTTGTTCTTTGTATGGACAAAACGTCTTGTAATGCCAACCTCCACATGACGAGCAAGGAGATGAGGGCTGGTTGTCTGTGCTGTATGGTTTTTGAGAGCCGGAGTCTTTCTTTTCACTAACAGAATGCACGTATGACGACCAGCTATTGTTCTCGACCATGGAGGTATCATGTTTCAAGTTTACTAATCTCTGACACTCTGCAGTTATTTCTTGTAGTTAGATGTTTGGGCACTGATTCTGGTTCTTATATCAGCATCTTCGGGAGATTGTAGGCTACACACAAATACGAGGCACTTAAACTGGTCTTCCGTCATTGATGATAGTTTGAATCGTTCACATTCACGGTTTATTAGGCCGGCATGTTTTACTCAATCATCCTCACTTGACTTCGTTATTTTGAGGCATTGATAACGAATATTAAAGAGTGATGATTGTTCAGCAAAGATTTGCGTCAGAGTTTTGATTGTTGCATCAAAAGAGAAATCTCTTGGATTCTTTGGGAGGATGAATTTACTATAACATTCATATTCATTCGTGCCAAGTTTTTCAAGAGTATTCTGACCTTGGCAGCGTCATCCAGTTTGTTAAGGTCGACCTTGAACAAATCTTCATACTTCTTGAACCAAGACTCGAAAGTCACACCAGCCAGGCCATCAAAATGAAATTCATGAATGGAATTAATTATCGAGTCTGTATACGTATTATGTGAATCATCAGTTAGACCTCTGTTATTTAGATTCATTTGTTTCGCTAACATCTCCAGCATACGCTCCTGGAACTGTTCATATCGTTTTCCTTGACGTTCCAGAAAAGATTCTATTTGTTTAAAGGTAATTGGCATTGTTGATTGTAAAACCCGTCGTCACTGTTAAGTTCTCTACTCAAATACGCACGAAAAGACTCTACAACGGATGACACTCGAACGTCATAACCTCCAACCGCTCGCAAGTAAGAAGACGAAGACGTTGTGAGCACTTATTGACAAGAATCAAAATATACAATAAAACATGCGTATTTATACAAAATTATATATAATCAATGTTGTCATTTAAATTTTTAAACATTCATCAATAATTTAGTCAATTGACTGCTATTCAAATATTTAACATCTGATCGATAAGTTAATCGATAACTTAGTCAATCGACTATGTACGTGGGTGGCTTCTCGGTGGCCATCACAACATCATCTGAACAGGAACTGCAGATATTGGATACTTGTTTACAGCAGAACGAAATCAGGAACAGATTTTTAAGTCAGAAACAATGATTTGATAATCTGTTCGTGTTACAGATGGTCATGTTAACGAAGTTAATAGATAATGATCCTAAAACCTCAATGCAATATGATTTTTCGTACCTCTTGGTACCTGATATTACCAGTAATTTCACTCTACTTAACACTTCATCAAAACGAGCACTTCAGAAGTGCCGGTTTTACGGCTGCATGCGATGCAACCTATATCTATTGCTTAAACTTCAGGTGCATTAAGCAGTCGATTTTCGTCATGATCGGTCAACGAAAAAACCTGGCGAAATTGTGCGATATCGCGACACGAGGATATGGACAAATTAATAAAGCCTAATCGAAAAAAAAGTAACAGGTATGAACTAATTCAATGTGATAACTTTCCTACTGCTTTATAGGTACAGTCTACAGTGTGAACGAACAAACCGTACATGAAGCTTCCAGTGACTAGCTGTACCAAAGCATGTCACTCGGATATTGTTGATTGGGGAAGCCCGTTAAGCAAAATCATTTTTAATTTCGTCCATAACTTATCAACTATTTGACTCTTTTCAGATGCGCACCAACAGAACAATTTTAAACAGTAAAAGCTGAAGCAAAAGGCGTATGAAAAGCGCTTCAAAAACCAAAACGGAGATGAAAGAGTTAAGTATGAGCTTGAATCGCACCTCTAGTACGATAATCGCCAAATTTTGTTGATAAATCATTTTACTATCTGATCGTTCATCAAAGTCGTCTTCTCTGTTTTTTATTCGTTTTTCTATGCCCATGAATAAACTACAAAAGATTGGCAGTACGATAGTTTTAGAATTGTTTATGTTGTTCAACTGAGTTCACTTGCGACCTAATAGTTGGTTTTGCAAATGATCTGGTATCGTTTATTGTAGATGTGATTGCAAGGAAGATCATCAATCTATTATCAAAGCATAAAGTGATTCAGGATATAGTAACATATGTTCCTACCTTTTGCAAAACTCAGGAAACCCACTCTTGCACTGAATATTCTAACCTCGCTTCACAATACTTATTTGTGTGTATCTTTCACAATTTCTACTGTATCAACAGATAATAGTCAAACCGAGGTACAATCATTTTCCTGAGTTGGCATTTGGGAATATAGTCAGCGGGATATGTAATCTGCACGTGGTGTACTTTTAGCTACTGTGTGCTCGGTGGTGAAATCACAAGCAGATGATCGATGAAGTGGCTTAGTTGGGTGGTAAATAAACTTCAGCTTCTGGTGACTATTTACAATGTGCAGTTCTTCCCCAAACAAGCGCTTGTGCATTCGTTTTACTGTTCATACCTCAACTAAGGCCTCAGTTGCTGTCTAAGATCGTTCTTGTTCATTTAAGCCTGATCCCGAAGCAAAAATAATAGGTTTCCCATTGTGTTGCAAAACCGTACTTAACCCCAAATGAGATATGTCGTTAGTGAATGTATATTTTCCAGCTGGTGCGAGCAGACTGACGAATGCATCACTATTTAAAACTTTTAGAATATTACTCGGTATATCCTGCTTGCTATGTGAGATGTGGATTTCAAATTATATGATAAAGCGGAACTAATCTCAATAGGTCTGTAACTTCAAAAAGACACATCCAAGGACCTGTGATGGATCCTAGTAAAAAAAGCTTCTTACAGATATAACTATACGCACAGTTGCTAATGATATACAAAAAGCAATAATAATAAAAAAGAAGTGTCTGTTTCTGGGTAAAGTAAATCAACAAGAGATAGCATTCGTGAAAAATGAATATGTTAGATGAAACAATGTTAGCAAATTTATTAAATGGATTGCATGTAAACACCTTATGAGTAAACAACAACAAATGCGTTCACGTGACCAATGAATGTTCCTCTGCACCAACGCCGTGATGGTAAAGATTAAATTAGATGGTATGATAAATAATAATTCAAGCTGAAATTCCGACGTAGTGAAGAATAGCCTAAAAGTATGTTATAATACTATTATAATTTTCAATCGCTAGCCATTATTAAGTAGTAGTACAGACGATGGAGATTGCGTTTATTTATTGGCACAAGTAAACAGTCATATCTATTTTTAAAATGTGGTACAGAGAAATTATACAGATCGAATAATGCATTACAAATAAACAAAATACAGTGATCTTTACTCTGTTGTTTAAAAATCATTATGAACTTGAACTGGAAGTACTCAATATGACATTGTATTATAATATTATGGTAGGTTTAAATGCAACAGTAATATTTAAATGTACAGTAAGTGTATTGTTTGTTCTCTAAAAATGATTTTGTCCTTGAATTCTCACTCAACCGAAATATATTTTAACAGATTATAACCAGAATTGTTTCAATCGATTAAGAGTAAACAAAGATGGATCAAGTAGATCTACTGTGAAAATTCATAGTAGTTAAATTTATATTCTAACATAGAATTCCTAAAATATTCAAGTTTAAGAGGTCAAAGACTCTGTAGTCATAAGTGAAAGTATTGTATTTGAAATTGTAACTTGTGCGAAACGATTTATAAGGGAATCAATAATGTGTACAAATATGACATAAGAAATATCAACGTGGAGTTCACAAAGTCATTATTCCGGCCACAATACGTAGTTTTAACGTGATGATCGCAAGTCACTAATAAATCAGTATCATCACTTATCTTATGAATACGATGACTGACTGATATTGGAGTACGGAAACTCAATATAATCTACGCAACCTCTGTGACAAAACGGAGAAACGCCTTTAGTTCTTTGAGTGCGGATGGTACGGTGTTCTCTATTATAGCGCGTACTTTGTCCTCGCAAAGTGAAATACCCTCTTGCTTAATAATGTGACCTAAGAAATTTATTTCCCGTTTGCACAGTTCAAACTTGTCCTGGTTTACTATTATCTCATTATCCGGAAGGCGATGGAATAGGAGTCTTTTATATTAATGCAGCTCTGATCGTTATCCGTCATATCGAGTTGTTGCCAGAATATTATATATTGAAAAGTATCGATATGAAAATGTGCAACAAACGTGGACAGATAGGTAATGAACTCGACGTGATAGTCTTCTTTAGGAAGTTTTCCTGTGGTTGATCACCACTACAGAAACTCTCCATGCCAAATACTAGATTAGATCCCTCCGTAGTGCAAATATCAGAAGGCAGTTGAAGGTTGTAGTAGGATGTATTTGTTGGCGACCTCGTGGTATCAAAAGGACATCGAGATCGTGAAGAAGTATACAAGTGGGACTACTGAGCGTATTGGAGTTTGTTCAAGGTCACAGGCAACGGCAGAAAGTGTGTTTGTAGTACACTTAAACAAACAGGTAAGATAAAACAATCACTGGTACAATCGGTTAAAATAATATTGGTTTCCATTACATCAATTGCGTTTTTTTCATAAAAGTAGGTCACCACAAAGTCAAGTGTAGTTACTGCCTTTCTAAAGACGAAGTTTGAATAAATTATTGGATTGTTTTCTGCCGGTGTCAACAATGAAATTATGACACAAATCAAAAGTCACACATAATCGCTCTTAAATGTAGAAAGTATTTAACAAAATCGAAGATAAAAATAAAATATGACCATCAGAAGCCCGAATCTTATTCAGATTTACTAATGGGGTTTGGTATAACAATTATCAAAATGAACAGTAGTCCAAAATACGAACATAATGTCAAAGTTTAAGCCTTCAGGATGACGAAGAAGATGTGATTTCCGAGCACACAGTTTGTGAAAGGACTAACACTTATCAAATCTTTGTTCTTCTTAGAATGGTATATTGAAGCCGTTTAGAGAATCCAGTGAGTGTCCATACTAAGTAACTAAGGAGATGACGTGACGATGTTTGAAGTGAGTAATAATGAGTCCGAGTACCGCAGTGACACATCAATCCCATGATGCAAGTACAACTAACTGAAGATATCCGAATGCGACAATGTGACGCGTGTCCTGGATTTTACTGTTGACCACCATTCATCTCCGCTATTGTTAATAGTGAATTAATGGCAATATCGAGGCAACTCGCACACGATGCACATTTAGCATGAAAGGATCAATCAATTTTCAGTCCTATACATCAGCGAGAAAATTCCGACAATCAATGTAAATGAACATAAGTAAAATCCTTCCTCATATTTCCACGAGAATAGAATAGGTCTATCATCAAGATTGCACCAAACAGTGAACAATCAAATAACAAACGATTGAGGTGTCCTAATAAATACTTATGCTGCATTCCAACAGTTCAGCTTAAACCGATGAACGTTGTCAATTTCAAATGATATTTTTCAGTAGTGAAACTTCATCAAAATGGACATTCACAACGGACACATTGCTGATTGCATATAAACTCGGTACTGTTAGTTCATAAGTACAATGCTGTTAACGTTTGTAAAACCAATCAGTTTTTATTGAATGAAAACAAACACGTAAATTTTTAGAACTGTGTTTTACATTTCACCAACAAAATCATGAAAATGTGTAGTTCCATAAAATATTTTACAATTCATTGAAATCATTAACAAAATAGTAAGTGTTTTTAATAGAATAAAAATAACAGATTTAGCATAACTAAAACATGTGGTAAGACGTTTCACAGAATTACGCTCCAATTATCTTTTTTTCTAGAAGCTATTCATACTCTACCAACGTGCCATGTTTGATCCATTTTTCAGGAACAATTATTTTAAAGGTTTTCTTACCTAGTGTAATAAAATTGTGCAAAAAAGAAGACACTTGAAATTTCGATCGACATTTTAAGCATAACAAGTTATTTGCACGTTTAAGGAGTGTTCAAAATGAGAAACTGTTTGATATCTGATTACGGATAAAATGGCGGCCAGACAGCATCTTCACAAAATATGATTTACATCATTTTAGTACCAAAAATGATCAATATCCAACCAATAAATAAAAAATGGTATCGTCACATCGCTGATTCACTTTACAACGGTGCCAGTGTATCACTTTTGTAAAAATATGTTTTACTCGTCACAAATTAGTCCGCAAATAGTCAACACTGAAACTCAGCAACATCTATCAAGAATATACGACCATATCTATGTAGCATGACAATTGAACATTTAATAAAACAACTATCGGTTCTACTTGTTTAAATACACTTCTTTTTGGGTTGGAAGTGATATCAACAACGACTGTATGTATAGCTGATTGAATAGTGAGTGAATGAATAAAAAGAATGGATGCATCGTCTGCATAGTAACCTCGTTCATATATCCTTGTTTATATCAGTCAGTCGTTAAACATATATACGGAAGACTTCACCAAGTATCCATCCGCACTTATGCAATGGAGACATTCACATTTCTCAGTCATATTACTCGATATACCAGGCTAGCAAGCGTTAGCAGACGTGACTGTGAAATTCAATAATGATGGAATGTAGCATAGAAAACTGCCACAGCACTATTGAGAATCCATCTAAGCAACTAAAATCTGCTTTGTCATAATAACAAAGATGACGGTTGTTTAAATGGAGATACAGACAAATTGATTGTAGTTCAGATAATACCAGTAGCCCACTGTTCAAAATAAGTGATCACAAATACTAAATACTCTCCACTGTGACTGGTTGTTTAAGTACTACAATATGATTTCGTTTCAAGGTATGTGAACACTTAATGAATATTAAATTTTCAATTAACAATAATGGTTGACAGCGAGTTTTCGAAATGTATTCTGATCTTATTTCTTACTATTCTCATCAACACTCCAATGACATCTCGATCAATTTATTTTACATGCGGAACAACTGAATATTGTAGACTGTAAGGAGGAAATGTGTGAACACTCCGATGGTCTACAGCGATTCCTGTGTTGACATACTGGTAATAGGGTACAAACAGAAGGCAACATCAGTCTAACAAATGATTGGTTATGTAGGTGAGTTAAAATCATTATATAAATAAAATTTGATACCTCTGTTTTTGCAATAAGTTACACCTTCAACGGTCGATTCCATTTTACGTCCCCAAAAATCATGAGGAATCTGAAAAGAATAATAGAAGTCACAGTCAGTATCCATCAACATAAAACCACCGATATCAAAGCCGACTAACCATAGAAGCAACGTATCGTCATTTACATTATCTTGCACAAACACAACTGATCACACTCCCAGTAAGCTATGCTGCCTCTTGTGAACAGAGACAATCCGAATCACTTGAGTTCTTAACTTCAGTAAAGTTAGATAAACGATCTATCTATCTATCTATCGTGGGATGAAGTGACATATTGTATGATGAAAATCTACGTCCGTTGACAATAATGTGACTATAACTCACTACAAATTTGCTGCACGTAAACGTATTGTCATATGGTGGAATCGTGTTCATGTGCTCACTTCCATCCATTGCCGATTGTTCGCGAAGAGAATTCTTTACATGATGGGGGCAAGTTACTTCGAAACCATCAAAAACGACTCAATTCAACATACATGAAATCTCATATGTAACCCTCCTTTTCTAGTTATCCAACATCTATTGTATTCTAAATTTACAAAGTAATGAATACTGAAATCTAGACATCTGCACGATCAACGTTTGCATAATAAATAGATCAAAATATTAAGCAGTCGTCTTTTCGAACAGCTGAACTTCAGAAGACGTTGTATAACGTGACAGAATTTCACTTTTCTTGTGGGGAGCTCTAACATGCACTGTTTTTCCCCAATCGACGCCAAGACATTAGAATTTCCATTGATAACATTTCACTTCCTATAATTCACTGTTTTAAAACGTATTCTACGATACGATGTGTCATTAGGGATTATTAATATTTTCATATGGTCTGTGTGTGCATCGCAAATTTTGGTGTCCTTCTATCGTGTTCAATGCTTCTTGATGCATTCTACACTACCGATATGCACGAAATATATGAAAATAATCTAAAGTACTTTAAACAATAATATATTCACACTCAATTGTGCAACTTACGTCTTCATAATAGACAGATATCTTCCCATTCGAATGTATCAGAGTGGTTACCCTGAATGTAGGATCTGTAAATATAAGATCGCCGATATTTATAATTTGAGGGGTTAGTGATGAATATGTCACCGTTAGATGTTATACTGTGTGTGCCTACTGGAAAAGTGGCGAGATTTAAGCCGGTATTTATTGTGTTAGCATGAATGTTTTCGTTAGTTAAACTCGTAACAACTGTAATCTAGTGAATGTTGTGTAAATAAAAGTAGCACGTATCATTCAAAATGAATGTCAGATGCTTAGCTTTCGAGGCTGTATTTCATCCTCATTTTCATATCGAAAGTATATATCATTAAGCTTCTAATTTGGTCTTACAGTTGGAATGGTATTCACATCAAAGCAATCTTTTTTATATTTTACCGGATACATACTATCATGTGAACAAATGATTTGAACTGTGTACTTACTGTTCACAATTGGAGTTTTGTACTTTATTTGGTTACGTAACACACTTGTATGTCAGTCGATGAAATGACTCTGGCCACAAAATTCGTTAAAGATGAAAGGTGAATACACGTCGTTTACACAATCTCCTAATTTGAAAGAAAAATACCTAAGAATGACTGTGCAATAAGTGGTTGCTTAGATCAATGGAATGTTCACAGAATGAACTCTGTAATGTACACAAATGTACTTATTCTTAAAAAAATACTCATCATGTTTCTTTTAAAGCTGTCAACGAAGATGAATCTCTGTATTTGTTTATCTACATGTGAAATGACTTAGTTTATCGATAGTGGTCTATTAATTACTGAACAAATCTAGTATGCTCCTGATAATGCCAACTGTCCTTCAAGTCTCACCAATGGGTTCAAATGACCAGTGAATTTCACATATCATTACCCCTTAATTTTGCAGGATGGTCACAATTTATTACTTCTATCCGTTTTTGTAAAGAACAGAAAAAGTAGGAGTAATTACAATGAATGATGGTGTAAGTGTTTAAATATTAAACATGTTATCAAACAATCATTTCATGGTTACATACTTTCATGAAAAATTCCTCGATGATAAGATATCCTGATGGCCAAACGGTCTTCTGAAATAATCAAAGAAAAAAATATGTGTTCGTATATCTTTATAGTGAATATCCGCCTTTTCCAATAAACTAACATCTTAGCACAGAATCAGTTTATTATCATTATTATTATTATTGACACAGAATTAGTTTGGATACGACTTATTATCTTCTTCTCAAGACTTAAGTGAACTGCTTCAATTAAATGGGAGATTCAGGGATCCTTTCAATTATTTTAACGATATGATGAAAGTTTCAATCCAGTTAACCGAAAAGAATATTTTCTGAAACGTTGGTTATAAAATCATTTGGCCAACTGATGAACCGTGATTATCTTTCGGACAACACACATACAAAATCATCAATCCAGGTTTTCAATGGTGGTCTAACATCAATCGGTTCATGATCTCAATCAAAAACATACAAAATCATTTTCTGAGATTGTGTTATTTCAATCAGATAGTGTTAAATCAATTAAAATGAATATTATGCGAAAATGCTATTACAATGTCATTAATTCCGATAACTGAACAAAATGAATGAACTTGGTTTCAATGTTCAGGGTATTCTGGTTCGAAGAAATCTTGTTGTACTAGAGGAATGTTCATGGTAGTTTGCTTATTAGACGTTGAAGGAAGACAATGAGATAAAATTTCATGAAACTACGAATATGATAATCGAGAAAGTGTTGAATATACAATGATCCACAGACAGTGACTAAGAGGTATTGAAATTTTATAAATCTCGCTTAACACCACTAATTGTTGTACCTGTGATCAGTTTGATTCATTGAATTCACCAACAAGTGTCGTATTGATGAGATATCTAATTTATGGTAGTTTAAACATACTGAAGAGTAAGTAATATTCGCTTAACCAATAACATCATTCATCTCATTATTTCTACTCAATTGATTTTATTTAATTTAACATTTTCACTGCACTGTAGTGCATACTTGTTGTGAACACAGGTTAGGGCATGAAATCACACAAACTAAGTAATCACTGAGCACCGTTCTGCTCTCATGAAGTAATCAAGTTAACCGCTGAATAATTTATGCAAAGTGTAAGTAGAAAATTAAAAACACAAAAAAAAAGTATTACTGAATAATAGAAAAACTAACTCGTATTCAAAATTTCAGCTTCAATCCCATAGTGGGTATCTACATAAGTGCCAATCGATCCTAAGTAACGTGATCCTTCGAATTCTATTGTACCTGTGTTTATCGAATGAAAATATGAAATTTGATTGGTAATCTACAATGAATGAATGAAAGACTTTGAAACCAACTAGAGACTAAAATGCACTGCATATATCGTAATTAGCTTGACATAAGGCGTTAAACTAATCACAACTTGAACGAAACAAAATATCGGCAGAGGTTCTGAATGCTTGAAAAGACGTAAAACTGATTTACTGAAGAAATTTAAGCAACTTTGATTCAAGGAATGAAGTGTGTATAATCAGACGCAGTAACAATTATAGTCCGAAGAAAATGATTCTATTACCTGGACGTTTTACAAGTAATTTCTGGACGTTCTTATTGTTAAATTTAAACGGGAATCTTGGAAAGATTTCCTGAGAATAAGCAAACGCATAGATTAGTACCCTAATTGCAAACTGCAGTCAACTCACCTGATCAATGTCTAAATTCTCAAACTTCATTGGATCATATGGACGAGGCTGATTGAGGCGAATTTTTTGAGTATAGGTAGAAAATTTAGTCTGAATATGTGTATTATAACCTGACTGAATACTTACATGTTTATGTGCATCATCCTCAGAAACTATTTCTTCATACGAATTAGGTTTAGAGTCTTCACAAATGTTATAGCAGTCGAAAGATTTCGAAATTAATACGATGACCGAATGGATCAGTATCAACTGACCAGATGAAAAGGTATACCTGAAATAATTTAGATAAAGAACAGCGTTATCTCATTGAATGAAATTGAAATTCATATAATACTCTGATCTGCTTTAATTTGACGATAAACACTCACCTCATCTTTATGTTCAAAACGTTAATAATTCTTGTTGGAACTTGTAGTGCTTATATATATTTTTGAAGCGGCTGTCTGTTTTTTTTTACTTGACGATTCAAGGTGACCATTAGGACGATCAAATTACATAAAAACATATGATCACTGTTAACCAATGATCATGGTAGATGAACTCATGAGTATGAATTATTCTTATAGCTATTGTGTTATATAGACTAAGATTCTTCCATCGTTGGCTGAAGTTCCTGACCCTTAGTGATGAAATTTATTTCGGATACAATAAGCAATACTTTTAACTAAGTGATTGGTTTATTTGTAGTTCAAAATGTGTGCTAATATCTTCACAAAGAAACGTTTTGTTGGTTGTAATAATCTGTGAATTTTTTTCGATGGTGCAGCATTTTAGCATGATTGGTTGAAGTCAAATCAAGTAAGATAAGATCTGGCGGGTCGTTTTGTTTTATTGTGAAACTCCTGGATGGTACCGCTTCGCGAGAATCGAACTGAGGTCTTATAGGTTTGGCGCGCGATCGCTTAACTTCTAGATGATTGATTCTTATTCTCAACTAACAAAATCACTAAAATATCCACAATACCCCTTCTGGAAATATGCTTACTAGTGACTGGCATGGAGAAGTATCTCCTGGAGTTCCAGTAAGAAGCAGAGACCAGTGGGGTTCAAGTGGGTCCATCGTGTGATAATAACTCATTGAAGATAGTGATGGATATGTCTCTCAATTTCGTGGGTAAAATGAAGTTAGACACTGACACCGTTGGATACCTGTCGTCTCAGTAGTCTGGAGGTCAGTTGATCGCGCGGAAGACACGGGTTCGAATCTCACGGGGTTGAGTCATGGATGCGCACCAGTTAAGAGTCTCATATCAGTAAAAAGCGGCCGTCTAAATCTTCCAGCTTTTCCATGGTGGTCTAAATTTAATTGACTCATGATCTCAACCATTAACATAAATTCTGTCAGTTGATTCCATCATCCTGGAATACAGATTTGTAACCTATGAACAAATGAACATGAATTCTATTTGACCGTCATGTTGTACTGCTTTCTGTTATTGGAATTTGCGATCGAAATAGATAAACATTTTCCTGTTGATCACCTAGAAGTGAAATTTAATGTGTTCAGTTTTGTAGATTTAAGTGGTCAATGATTGAAATAAAAGAAAGACAATCCATTTAGATGAAAGCGAAATGTTAAAAATTGAAAGAATCTCTCAATTAACACAGATTTGTAATTACAGCAGTGATCACTGAACCAGAAGGTCAATAAACGTGGTGACACACAAGAAGAAAGCGAATTTTCATTGTAGTATTTCAATGAAATGTTTACACATATCATCTGAGCTTGTTGTAATTGTCTTCTGTATTTAAACATACGAGTATTTCATTGTGATAAGAGAATGTCCAGTGTATATTTCGTCCACGCTGAAAGCAATGAGTCAATAATTGTTGAATGAATAACAATCTAATATTTTGTAAATGACTGATAATTTAAGCGAAAGAGGTCAAGACTATTGATGTCTGTAATAAGTTATTCTTGTCAACTGGTTATCGACAATAACCATAAGATTATTACCTCGAGTATGACTTTCTGTAGTCAAACAAACAGTTGTTTCGTAGTTTTGCGATTTCATTAACACCAGCATTATTCTCAGTTATGCATAAAATTGTACCATTAATATATGGTCTGTTATTACATTATAGTTAATTGTTATTATTATTATCATTATTATTAGTCGTAGTAGCAGTGCTTATGTGTGATTATTTAGCTTATTCACTGGGGCTTGATAGAAATTTATTTGAGTGTTAGTTCAGTTAATCTTATCCGCGGAAATACTATTTGTTGGGATAGTAAGCTAATCTAATTAAATCATTTTCAAATTCTTATAAGAGAGTTCAGTGTAAGTAATGACAAAGCTGAACGTATTGTATACTTTCCACGCATGACTAGATTGAAATAACATATTTCACGAATCGAATCTTTAATTGTATAGGATGTTTTCAATGGTTTTCAATTATTGAGAGTTTTGGATCTGTAGTAACTGATGAAAAGCTACAGTAAGATTTGTCTTAATACCTTGACAAACTGAAGTCGATTCATGGGTGAAATATCAGTATGTAGGCATCTAAGTGCTTACTAAATTGTTTCACATTAATTACAAACACAACACCACAAACTATGTAAACTACACCGTAACATTCAAATTTATTTGTGAATCGCATCCACGAAAATATTATTGTTCTGTCTATAAAAGTGAGAATTCGATTGGAAGGTGCTTGAACACTTTTACTTATTCAATATCAACAGAACTTCTACCCATCAATTAAATGTGACGCCTTGCACTTTGACTACTGGCGCATTATATTGTACATCAGTGACTGTTTGCTATGTAATATGAATTAACTCGTTTATATTTCTGTTCAACATCTGACAGTATAAAGTCTGTAAATGTTGTCAGATTGTTACATTCGAACTGTAGCTGCAGCTGCTGATTAAACGAAAAATTACATGCACTTCGCAGCGTTTTTAAAAAAACGTACTGAAATAAGAATTGATATGAGTTCGGACTCATTTCCGTTACAGTAACAGATACCTCCGATGGTCGTCTGAACAATTCAACGTTATTCTGAGCATTAATTGAAGATTCAAATATTCATAAAAATCAAGTGTATGGTGATTCAAATGCGAACCGAAGGAAAAGGGATAAGATTGTTAAAGCCAAAAGACTAAAATCGCGGAGCACAAATTGGAAGAGATCTGAATATTACTGTGGAAAATGTTGTAGGAATTTTTTCTGAACATATTGTAAATAAACAGGGTGAATACCGACATCTATGAAAAACATGAACGCGACTGACTGTAGAAATGACCAAACGCTAAGCTGTGGATGTCTAGTTTGTCTGGTAATCAAACACTTATGAAATTCTGTTACCCGAGTATTTTGACTATACTACTTAGTGGTAACTAGTTATTATTAATTTTCCGATCAAAATGACGTGTTGAGACAATGTCAGATAGTTATTTCCATCTGGCGATGTTCACATGTTTCATCCGGCCTTCCCCACTTATACATTTTACTCAAGTAAGAACAATTAACGTGGCAGAACATCATGAACTCACCAAATTTCCCGGTTTCTCGCCAGCTGCTTACAACTCTATATTATGATATTGAATGAGTCGTCATCTGTTTGACAGTGGCCATTGTGTTGATATCTCATAGTCTTTCAAAATAATTGTTGAACAACGAACGTCGAATTTACTGCAGTTTGCCGTAGCCACTGGTGTTGAATCACTTAAACCAGTTTTGTGTATCCAGAAGTATTCAGTTGTCGATATCGCCTTGTCGTTGTGAACGCATTCATAAATGTTTGCAAACATTTGTTCTTTTTGTGGCAGTGATTACCACACAATGATAATTAAACTTTTCGTTACTCAATATTCTGAGTAGACACATTTTGTGCTGACCAAGTGAGTGTCTTCAATGAATGTTGATTGAGGTTGTTTATAACAGTTGAGTGGAGTTTACCGAAACTTTCAAGAAATTAAACGTAATCGTAAATTGACAGAGGTGAAAAATCACTCACTATTGAACATGTGTATGAATATTCAAGCTATCGAATATGGTTGAAAATTCTCCTATTATTATCTATATTATTCCCGTTGGTGAATAGAGATTCGTAATATTGATCCAAGTTTGTTATTTGTAATTTGAGCGAATGTTTTCCAAATCAGTATACTCGTATTTCATGAAAACGCGTGTGGTCGAATTGAAGACTAGCCACATAAAAATATCAGCGAAGAAGTTTGCACACAAGTACAGATGAAATACTGTGAAAAGAAGGTAAATACATAGGATCGCCTTCATTTCAACAATTTGAATATGCACAATCACAGTAAATGTGTGCAAATAGGAATAAGATTCGTGCAAAATTTGGAATTCTGTCGGATTCCCTAAATTGAGTGTAACATTACATTAGGTTCAATCATTTCTGTTACATCCTGTAAAATTTCCAAAGTAAAAGTTATTACTTCTTTAATCTCAGTGTACTTCATCTGACCATTTGCTTCAGTAAAACATGTTTTGTTGACCTCAGTTATTTACAGAAATGTCACCTCATTCAATCTCATTAATTAAATAATATAGTGTAGTTTATTCTCTGTTATGTATAATGGGCGTAATATGAATCTTATTCAGAACAAAGAAACATGGCTTTCTAATAGTAAGTTCTTCATTTGACTGATGATCAACCACACACACAGAATAAAGATCAGTGAAATTGTTACTTTACAAAAGATTACTACTTTTCTATAAACAAAATGAAGTGAAAGCAAATCTTTTGACTGTCAATTCATAGAAGGTCTTGCTCCAGCTATGAACAAACGCTGAAACCACCTAGCATCGATCGATTTCTCTCAGTCGCCTGATTATGCAAAGGCATATTAACTGTGTGCATTTAGGAATAAGATTCGTGCAAAATTTGGAATTCTGTCGGATTCCCTGGATTGAGTATAACATTACACTAGGTTCAATCATTTCTGTTACATCCTGTAAAATTTCCAAAGTAAAAATTATTACTTCTTTAATCTCAGTGTACTTCATCTGACCATTTGCTTCAGTAAAACATGTTTTGTTGACCTCAGTTATTTACAGAAATGTCACCTCATTCAATCTCATTAATTAAATAATATAGTGTAGTTTATTCTCTGTTATGTATAATGGGCGTAATATGAATCTTATTCAGAACAAAGAAACATGGCTTTCTAATAGTAAGTTCTTCATTTGACTGATGATCAACCACACACACAGAATAAAGATCAGTGAAATTGTTACTTTACAAAAGATTACTACTTTTCTATAAACAAAATGAAGTGAAAGCAAATCTTTTGACTGTCAATTCATAGAAGGTCTTGCTCCAGCTATGAACAAACGCTGAAACCACCTAGCATCGATCGATTTCTCTCAGTCGCCTGATTATGCAAAGGCATATTAACTGTGTGCATTTAGGAATAAGATTCGTGCAAAATTTGGAATTCTGTCGGATTCCCTGGATTGAGTATAACATTACACTAGGTTCAATCATTTCTGTTACATCCTGTAAAATTTCCAAAGTAAAAATTATTACTTCTTTAATCTCAGTGTACTTCATCTGACCATTTGCTTCAGTAAAACATGTTTTGTTGACCTCAGTTATTTACAGAAATGTCACCTCATTCAATCTCATTAATTAAATAATATAGTGTAGTTTATTCTCTGTTATGTATAATAGGCGTAATATGAATCTTATTCAGAACAAAGAAACATGGCTTTCTAATAGTAAGTTCTTCATTTGACTGATGATCAACCACACACACAGAATAAAGATCAGTGAAATTGTTACTTTACAAAAGATTACTACTTTTCTATAAACAAAATGAAGTGAAAGCAAATCTTTTGACTGTCAATTCATAGAAGGTCTTGCTCCAGCTATGAACAAACGCTGAAACCACCCAGCATCGATCGATTTCTCTCAGTCGCCTGATTATGCAAAGGCATATTAACTGTGTGCATTTAGGAATAAGATTCGTGCAAAATTTGGAATTCTGTCGGATTCCCTGGATTGAGTATAACATTACACTAGGTTCAATCATTTCTGTTACATCCTGTAAAATTTCCAAAGTAAAAATTATTACTTCTTTAATCTCAGTGTACTTCATCTGACCATTTGCTTCAGTAAAACATGTTTTGTTGACCTCAGTTATTTACAGAAATGTCACCTCATTCAATCTCATTAATTAAATAATATAGTGTAGTTTATTCTCTGTTATGTATAATGGGCGTAATATGAATCTTATTCAGAACAAAGAAACATGGCTTTCTAATAGTAAGTTCTTCATTTGACTGATGATCAACCACACACACAGAATAAAGATCAGTGAAATTGTTACTTTACAAAAGATTACTACTTTTCTATAAACAAAATGAAGTGAAAGCAAATCTTTTGACTGTCAATTCATAGAAGGTCTTGCTCCAGCTATGAACAAACGCTGAAACCACCTAGCATCGATCGATTTCTCTCAGTCGCCTGATTATGCAAAGGCATATTAACTGTGTGCATTTAGGAATAAGATTCGTGCAAAATTTGGAATTCTGTCGGATTCCCTGGATTGAGTATAACATTACACTAGGTTCAATCATTTCTGTTACATCCTGTAAAATTTCCAAAGTAAAAGTTATTACTTCTTTAATCTCAGTGTACTTCATCTGACCATTTGCTTCAGTAAAACATGTTTTGTTGACCTCAGTTATTTACAGAAATGTCACCTCATTCAATCTCATTAATTAAATAATATAGTGTAGTTTATTCTCTGTTATGTATAATGGGCGTAATATGAATCTTATTCAGAACAAAGAAACATGGCTTTCTAATAGTAAGTTCTTCATTTGACTGATGATCAACCACACACACAGAATAAAGATCAGTGAAATTGTTACTTTACAAAAGATTACTACTTTTCTATAAACAAAATGAAGTGAAAGCAAATCTTTTGACTGTCAATTCATAGAAGGTCTTGCTCCAGCTATGAACAAACGCTGAAACCACCTAGCATCGATCGATTTCTCTCAGTCGCCTGATTATGCAAAGGCATATTAACTGTGTGCATTTAGGAATAAGATTCGTGCAAAATTTGGAATTCTGTCGGATTCCCTGGATTGAGTATAACATTACATTAGGTTCAATCATTTCTGTTACATCCTGTAAAATTTCCAAAGTAAAAATTATTACTTCTTTAATCTCAGTGTACTTCATCTGACCATTTGCTTCAGTAAAACATGTTTTGTTGACCTCAGTTATTTACAGAAATGTCACCTCATTCAATCTCATTAATTAAATAATATAGTGTAGTTTATTCTCTGTTATGTATAATGGGCGTAATATGAATCTTATTCAGAACAAAGAAACATGGCTTTCTAATAGTAAGTTCTTCATTTGACTGATGATCAACCACACACACAGAATAAAGATCAGTGAAATTGTTACTTTACAAAAGATTACTACTTTTCTATAAACAAAATGAAGTGAAAGCAAATCTTTTGACTGTCAATTCATAGAAGGTCTTGCTCCAGCTATGAACAAACGCTGAAACCACCCAGCATCGATCGATTTCTCTCAGTCGCCTGATTATGCAAAGGCATATTAACTGTGTGCATTTAGGAATAAGATTCGTGCAAAATTTGGAATTCTGTCGGATTCCCTGGATTGAGTATAACATTACATTAGGTTCAATCATTTCTGTTACATCCTGTAAAATTTCCAAAGTAAAAGTTATTACTTCTTTAATCTCAGTGTACTTCATCTGACCATTTGCTTCAGTAAAACATGTTTTGTTGACCTCAGTTATTTACAGAAATGTCACCTCATTCAATCTCATTAATTAAATAATATAGTGTAGTTTATTCTCTGTTATGTATAATGGGCGTAATATGAATCTTATTCAGAACAAAGAAACATGGCTTTCTAATAGTAAGTTCTTCATTTGACTGATGATCAACCACACACACAGAATAAAGATCAGTGAAATTGTTACTTTACAAAAGATTACTACTTTTCTATAAACAAAATGAAGTGAAAGCAAATCTTTTGACTGTCAATTCATAGAAGGTCTTGCTCCAGCTATGAACAAACGCTGAAACCACCTAGCATCGATCGATTTCTCTCAGTCGCCTGATTATGCAAAGGCATATTAACTGTGTGCATTTAGGAATAAGATTCGTGCAAAATTTGGAATTCTGTCGGATTCCCTTGATTGAGTATAACATTACACCAGGTTCAATCATTTCTGTTACATCCTGTAAAATTTCCAAAGTAAAAATTATTACTTCTTTAATCTCAGTGTACTTCATCTGACCATTTGCTTCAGTAAAACATGTTTTGTTGACCTCAGTTATTTACAGAAATGTCACCTCATTCAATCTCATTAATTAAATAATATAGTGTAGTTTATTCTCTGTTATGTATAATGGGCGTAATATGAATCTTATTCAGAACAAAGAAACATGGCTTTCTAATAGTAAGTTCTTCATTTGACTGATGATCAACCACACACACAGAATAAAGATCAGTGAAATTGTTACTTTACAAAAGATTACTACTTTTCTATAAACAAAATGAAGTGAAAGCAAATCTTTTGACTGTCAATTCATAGAAGGTCTTGCTCCAGCTATGAACAAACGCTGAAACCACCCAGCATCGATCGATTTCTCTCAGTCGCCTGATTATGCAAAGGCATATTAACTGTGTGCATTTAGGAATAAGATTCGTGCAAAATTTGGAATTCTGTCGGATTCCCTGGATTGAGTATAACATTACACCAGGTTCAATCATTTCTGTTACATCCTGTAAAATTTCCAAAGTAAAAGTTATTACTTCTTTAATCTCAGTGTACTTCATCTGACCATTTGCTTCAGTAAAACATGTTTTGTTGACCTCAGTTATTTACAGAAATGTCACCTCATTCAATCTCATTAATTAAATAATATAGTGTAGTTTATTCTCTGTTATGTATAATGGGCGTAATATGAATCTTATTCAGAACAAAGAAACATGGCTTTCTAATAGTAAGTTCTTCATTTGACTGATGATCAACCACACACACAGAATAAAGATCAGTGAAATTGTTACTTTACAAAAGATTACTACTTTTCTATAAACAAAATGAAGTGAAAGCAAATCTTTTGACTGTCAATTCATAGAAGGTCTTGCTCCAGCTATGAACAAACGCTGAAACCACCCAGCATCGATCGATTTCTCTCAGTCGCCTGATTATGCAAAGGCATATTAACTGTGTGCATTTAGGAATAAGATTCGTGCAAAATTTGGAATTCTGTCGGATTCCCTGGATTGAGTATAACATTACACTAGGTTCAATCATTTCTGTTACATCCTGTAAAATTTCCAAAGTAAAAGTTATTACTTCTTTAATCTCAGTGTACTTCATCTGACCATTTGCTTCAGTAAAACATGTTTTGTTGACCTCAGTTATTTACAGAAATGTCACCTCATTCAATCTCATTAATTAAATAATATAGTGTAGTTTATTCTCTGTTATGTATAATGGGCGTAATATGAATCTTATTCAGAACAAAGAAACATGGCTTTCTAATAGTAAGTTCTTCATTTGACTGATGATCAACCACACACACAGAATAAAGATCAGTGAAATTGTTACTTTACAAAAGATTACTACTTTTCTATAAACAAAATGAAGTGAAAGCAAATCTTTTGACTGTCAATTCATAGAAGGTCTTGCTCCAGCTATGAACAAACGCTGAAACCACCCAGCATCGATCGATTTCTCTCAGTCGCCTGATTATGCAAAGGCATATTAACTGTGTGCATTTAGGAATAAGATTCGTGCAAAATTTGGAATTCTGTCGGATTCCCTGGATTGAGTATAACATTACACCAGGTTCAATCATTTCTGTTACATCCTGTAAAATTTCCAAAGTAAAAATTATTACTTCTTTAATCTCAGTGTACTTCATCTGACCATTTGCTTCAGTAAAACATGTTTTGTTGACCTCAGTTATTTACAGAAATGTCACCTCATTCAATCTCATTAATTAAATAATATAGTGTAGTTTATTCTCTGTTATGTATAATGGGCGTAATATGAATCTTATTCAGAACAAAGAAACATGGCTTTCTAATAGTAAGTTCTTCATTTGACTGATGATCAACCACACACACAGAATAAAGATCAGTGAAATTGTTACTTTACAAAAGATTACTACTTTTCTATAAACAAAATGAAGTGAAAGCAAATCTTTTGACTGTCAATTCATAGAAGGTCTTGCTCCAGCTATGAACAAACGCTGAAACCACCCAGCATCGATCGATTTCTCTCAGTCGCCTGATTATGCAAAGGCATATTAACTGTGTGCATTTAGGAATAAGATTCGTGCAAAATTTGGAATTCTGTCGGATTCCCTGGACTGAGTATAACATTACACCAGGTTCAATCATTTCTGTTACATCCTGTAAAATTTCCAAAGTAAAAATTATTACTTCTTTAATCTCAGTGTACTTCATCTGACCATTTGCTTCAGTAAAACATGTTTTGTTGACCTCAGTTATTTACAGAAATGTCACCTCATTCAATCTCATTAATTAAATAATATAGTGTAGTTTATTCTCTGTTATGTATAATGGGCGTAATATGAATCTTATTCAGAACAAAGAAACATGGCTTTCTAATAGTAAGTTCTTCATTTGACTGATGATCAACCACACACACAGAATAAAGATCAGTGAAATTGTTACTTTACAAAAGATTACTACTTTTCTATAAACAAAATGAAGTGAAAGCAAATCTTTTGACTGTCAATTCATAGAAGGTCTTGCTCCAGCTATGAACAAACGCTGAAACCACCTAGCATCGATCGATTTCTCTCAGTCGCCTGATTATGCAAAGGCATATTAACTGTGTGCATTTAGGAATAAGATTCGTGCAAAATTTGGAATTCTGTCGGATTCCCTGGATTGAGTATAACATTACACCAGGTTCAATCATTTCTGTTACATCCTGTAAAATTTCCAAAGTAAAAATTATTACTTCTTTAATCTCAGTGTACTTCATCTGACCATTTGCTTCAGTAAAACATGTTTTGTTGACCTCAGTTATTTACAGAAATGTCACCTCATTCAATCTCATTAATTAAATAATATAGTGTACTTCATTCTGTAATGTAAAATAGGCGTAATATGAATCTTATTCAGAACAAAGAAACATGGCTTTCTAATAGTAAGTTCTTCATTTGACTGATGATCAACCACACACACAGAATAAAGATCAGTGAAATTGTTACTTTACAAAAGATTACTACTTTTCTATAAACAAAATGAAGTGAAAGCAAATCTTTTGACTGTCAATTCATAGAAGGTCTTGCTCCAGCTATGAACAAACGCTGAAACCACCTAGCATCGATCGATTTCTCTCAGTCGCCTGATTATGCAAAGGCATATTAACTGTGTGCATTTAGGAATAAGATTCGTGCAAAATTTGGAATTCTGTCGGATTCCCTTAATTGAGTATAACATTACACTAGGTTCAATCATTTCTGTTACATCCTGTAAAATTTCCAAAGTAAAAGTTATTACTTCTTTAATCTCAGTGTACTTCATCTGACCATTTGCTTCAGTAAAACATGTTTTGTTGACCTCAGTTATTTACAGAAATGTCACCTCATTCAATCTCATTAATTAAATAATATAGTGTAGTTTATTCTCTGTTATGTATAATGGGCGTAATATGAATGTTATTCAGAACAAAGAAACATGGCTTTCTAATAGTAAGTTCTTCATTTGACTGATGATCAACCACACACACAGAATAAAGATCAGTGAAATTGTTACTTTACAAAAGATTACTACTTTTCTATAAACAAAATGAAGTGAAAGCAAATCTTTTGACTGTCAATTCATAGAAGGTCTTGCTCCAGCTATGAACAAACGCTGAAACCACCTAGCATCGATCGATTTCTCTCAGTCGCCTGATTATGCAAAGGCATATTAACTGTGTGCATTTAGGAATAAGATTCGTGCAAAATTTGGAATTCTGTCGGATTCCCTGGATTGAGTATAACATTACACCAGGTTCAATCATTTCTGTTACATCCTGTAAAATTTCCAAAGTAAAAATTATTACTTCTTTAATCTCAGTGTACTTCATCTGACCATTTGCTTCAGTAAAACATGTTTTGTTGACCTCAGTTATTTACAGAAATGTCACCTCATTCAATCTCATTAATTAAATAATATAGTGTAGTTTATTCTCTGTTATGTATAATAGGCGTAATATGAATCTTATTCAGAACAAAGAAACATGGCTTTCTAATAGTAAGTTCTTCATTTGACTGATGATCAACCACACACACAGAATAAAGATCAGTGAAATTGTTACTTTACAAAAGATTACTACTTTTCTATAAACAAAATGAAGTGAAAGCAAATCTTTTGACTGTCAATTCATAGAAGGTCTTGCTCCAGCTATGAACAAACGCTGAAACCACCCAGCATCGATCGATTTCTCTCAGTCGCCTGATTATGCAAAGGCATATTAACTGTGTGCATTTAGGAATAAGATTCGTGCAAAATTTGGAATTCTGTCGGATTCCCTGGATTGAGTATAACATTACACCAGGTTCAATCATTTCTGTTACATCCTGTAAAATTTCCAAAGTAAAAATTATTACTTCTTTAATCTCAGTGTACTTCATCTGACCATTTGCTTCAGTAAAACATGTTTTGTTGACCTCAGTTATTTACAGAAATGTCACCTCATTCAATCTCATTAATTAAATAATATAGTGTAGTTTATTCTCTGTTATGTATAATGGGCGTAATATGAATCTTATTCAGAACAAAGAAACATGGCTTTCTAATAGTAAGTTCTTCATTTGACTGATGATCAACCACACACACAGAATAAAGATCAGTGAAATTGTTACTTTACAAAAGATTACTACTTTTCTATAAACAAAATGAAGTGAAAGCAAATCTTTTGACTGTCAATTCATAGAAGGTCTTGCTCCAGCTATGAACAAACGCTGAAACCACCCAGCATCGATCGATTTCTCTCAGTCGCCTGATTATGCAAAGGCATATTAACTGTGTGCATTTAGGAATAAGATTCGTGCAAAATTTGGAATTCTGTCGGATTCCCTGGATTGAGTATAACATTACACCAGGTTCAATCATTTCTGTTACATCCTGTAAAATTTCCAAAGTAAAAATTATTACTTCTTTAATCTCAGTGTACTTTATTTGACGTTTTCGTTCAGCAATATCTTATCCTACACTGCTTTAACTCACTTTTATTATCGTGATATACTTCTGTTCTTTATGTTTTATTTCTTTATTCGCTTTTAAATATATATGCGAATACGTTGCTTTTAATACTTTATTCAATGCTAATGATTTCAGTAATGCTTGCCTTCATTTCGTTTCTCCCTTTTTACATAGAAAATATCTATTTGATCAGATAGATAATATTCTTGCAGTTATTTTAACGGTTTTGATATTTGTTCTAAATCATAAGTATTTGATTACTCGCAATTGTTGCATCTGAGCACTTTAAGATATGAATAATAAATAAGTAGTTTATCTTTCGTTGTTGACTTGCACATTCAAACGTAATTCAGTTTCATTGATGAATTCTATATAGGAATGAACTTACATCAGTCCATGATTCATTCTACAGTCTTGTATATTTTAAATGATAAGGACTCTTTTACCAGAGCCTTAATATTATTCAACTTACTTCAGTTTTTAATCAAATAAATGTTTTAATTACGTACAAAATAATTTAAAATAATTGAAACTCTTCAACTGTACAAACGTGAATCCTAGTATTGATCTTCGTTTATGATCAAACTCGTGTCATGAATTCCACTTCTATCTATAACCTAAATTCCCTTGAATATTTATTTAAGTAGCAGTAGATCACTCAAGATGTGTATAAAACAATCGAGACTGATCAAATATGAAGAAAATACAAACACACACACATATAAAAGGCGATTGCTTAGATTTCTTGGTAATACCTTTTCAACTAGATAGATAATATTCTCGTCAGTTTGTTCAACGGTTTTGATATTTGTGATAAATCATAAGTTTTTGATTACTCGAAATTGTTGCATCTGAATTTATCTTTCGCCGTTGACTTGCACATTCAAACGTTATTCAGTTTCATTGATGAATTCTATATAGGAATAAACTTACATCAGTCCATGATTCATTCTATATTCTTGTATGTTTTAAATGATAAGGATTCTATTACCAGAGCCTTAATAGTATTTAACTTATTTCAGTTTTTAATCAAATAAATGTTTTAATTATGTACGAAATAATTTAAATTAATATACATGTAATTAACTCAAAGACATAATCGAAATAAACCTATGGATCACTTACAAAACACGATTTCGAATACAACACAAACAAAGAACTGTGATTGTGAACTCACCGTAAGAAATCCAATAGATGTGGATAAAGTCGCATGTTCCAAATTGAGAAATAATCACTTGGAAGAAGGAGAACAGTTGGAAACTTATTAAACACCTTCAACTTTGGATGTTAACCATAGATTATTCACTGAACCTGATAAAGTATGTCATAATAATTCTCATTTAGATGTCTGAAACCGTGAAAATATGAGACCCATTTCTGATTTGGTTACGTATACAGTTAAGTCCAGCTCCTCATTATCTGTGGCCAGACCTTGTTCTCATACAGAATCTATGACGAATGTGAACAATGAAGAATTATCACGTGTTGGGTAATTCTTCATTGTTTTGTCTTGTAAAATGTACTAATGAATTTTTATTTAGTAGCATAACATGTACAGCAAAAATTTTGAGGAAGTTGAATGATGAATAACAGTGATAACTAGGGCATGTGTTTCATCTAACTTGAAACTCTTCAACAGGACAAACGTGAATCCTAGTATTGATCTTCGTTTATGATCAAACTCGTGTCATGAATTCCACTTCTAGCTATGGCCCAACTTCCTTTGAATATGTGACAAAGTGACAGTGTTTAGTTAGCTCACCCAAGACGTACACTAAAATATAGAGACTGATCATTTTCAGTCCTCAATACATTACAACAAGATAATACTAACACACGCTTAAAGCTGATGTTTAAGTTTCTTGTTACTGATTAGCTCTCTCTAATATGAAATATGAACAACATTACTGGTGAAGTGTTCGTGGTCAAATTCAAACAATAATTTTTAATTTATAAAAGAAAAACATTGATTTGAACCGCTTATTATAGAATACTCCATAAACACACTATAAATAATGATATATGATTTCATTCGAGTTGTTGAAAATGCCGAAAGTAATTGATTGAACCACAGATGTCGAAAATTGTGCGTAATTTTAATCAATTCCCCACCATTTTTACTCTAATCTTCAATGAAACTTGACTTTCCTCTAGTTTAGTGTTCATAGATAACTGTAGTTTGTATCGAAATAGTGATCTGTACCTTAATGTTTGATTGTTAATCTAAGTGTTATAAAGCAATCAACAATTTATATGCTTGATTTTGTGGATTTATTGACATCTACATAACGGAAGGCATTATCACTTTCTAAAGATGAATTATCTGTGAACGGATTAAAAACCGAATATCAACATTAACAATTTACAGCTGACAACTGGAAGAAATTTTCGATCTACACTGAGATTCACTTTACGTAACAAAATCTCGAATGATTGCAATGAACAACTCAGAATAGTATTGACTTAGTGATCTGAAAGTGCAATGCATGAAGGATCAATTAGAACGTTGAGTTCAATCTAGGCTGTTCGACTGAATAAGACAGTGTTGGTTGGCACTGTGCCAAGGTCACATAAGTCAGTGTTGTATTCGGTGATTTAGTCACGTGATATTTAATGTTGCTTAAAAATTAGGAGGTGATGCGTATTCATTGTTCGATTAGAAGTGCAATTAAGTGTCAATTATACTTCGGTTATATTGAAATGTCTGAACAGATTATACTCAGTAACAAGTAATTAGAAAATGTCGACTGGTTATTATAAATAAGCAGATTATTTCATGAACTTTGATCGCATTCTACATATTTCTTTGAGTCATATAATAAAGATAAATTTGTATACATCATTATTTGGCCATTTAACTTAAAATCTTTCCGTCTACTCTTAGAGTTTCCTTACATGGCTCATAGTTTAAGTATGTGAACAGGTTTTACGAAGTGAAATAAACTACCGAACATGACGAAACAACCTTGTCCGACTCCATTCCTTACTTGGAGTGCATCTGTCAGCTGTCCTTCATACACCACTTTGTACAGAAATACGTCGTATGATTTTCCGATGATGTTAACGATTGTTTCAGGCACTCCATAGTGTCGAAGAAATTTCCATTGTGTTCTCCTATCCACACTGTCAAATTCCTTCTCATAATTAAGAAAGTTGATGTAAAGTGATGAGTTCCACTTGACTAATTGTTCAACGTTGATCCGTAGTGTCGTGATTCTGTCTGCGCACAACCGATTCTTGAAGAATAAAATGTGGTGCATGCTTGCAATTACCTCTATGTCTTAATTTAGTGCTTCCACCGGTTTAGTAACAAGTTAACATTGTTCTAGATCATGAGTAACAGTTTACATAACTTCAGATCAAATACAATGGATATCAAATACTTTCTTTATTTCAATTTTGTTTGATTACAATGTCATCATCACATAAATGGTTGGATGCAAATGATACAATTGAACAGAATAAATCGAAGTTTGTTACCATGAATAAGAATCATAAATATAATTTTAGTAAATCAACAAATAATTTATTAAATCATTCAAATACATTGAATAATAGTAGTTCATTAAGCAGTGGACATTTGACATCATGTCAAATTCAAACAACAACTAATTTAAATGAAGAGCGAAGTTATAAAAGTATATCTGAGAATAAAATTAATGAGGTATATATCTATGTAGATTGTATGTAGATTATACAATTTTGATTAAAATATAATTTTGATAGTTGAGATCAGGAGTCAATTGAAGCTAGATCCATGGATCGTGGATGTGCACTGTTGAGGAGTCTAACAGTAGGATGAAATGGCTATTCAGTGCTCCAGGTTTTCCAGGGTGGTCTAGTTTCAGTTGACTCATGATCTAAATTATTAAAATTACTATATTATCCACAAAAATCATTCTGATATGATATATAATTCATAAAATGAGTTATAAACAACTGAACAATCTTTCATGAAAAATAATGGAAAAAGTTCATCTGACATAACGAAAATAAATAACTGTTCAACTTAGTGAAAAAAATATTGAACGGTAACAAATAATTGAATTCATGAGTTTATTAAAGCTAGACTACCATGGAAAACCTGGAAGCATCGGGCAGCCATTTTGTCCGAGTATGAGTTCAACCGAGTCCGTTGTGAGATAGTAACTCACTGAAGACAATGATGGGCGGTGGCTCGATTTCGAGGATTGGTTGAAGTTAAACATTAACACCATTGGGTGCCGCCCGGCTCAGTGATTTAGAGGTTAAGTATTTATACAGAGAAACAGGGTCCTGGGCTCGAATCGAGCATGCAGGATCGTAGATGCGCACTACTGAGGGGCCCGATATTATGAAATAAAGGCCGTCCGGTGCTCCCATGTTTACCGTGTTGATCATCAGACTGGTTAAAATGTCAAAATCCTACACCGACTAAATCAAAATCATCATTATCATCATCAACAACACCAATGTCATCATCACATAAATGGTTGAATGCAAATGATACAATTGAACAGAATAAATCGAAGTTTGTTACCATGAATAAGAATCATAAATATAATTTTAGTAAATCAACAAATAATTTATTAAATCATTCAAATACATTGAATAATAGTAGTTCATTAAGCAGTGGACATTTGACACCATGTCAAATTCAAACAACAACTAATACAAATGAAAAGCGAAGTTATAAAAGTAAATCTGAGAATAAAATTAATGAGGTATATATCTATGTAGATTGTATGTAGACTTTATAATAATGTGAATTTTGATGGAAATATAATTTCAATAATTGAAATAATGAGTCAATTGAAGCTATAATACCATGGAAAACCTGGAAGCACTGGATGGCGGTTTCGTCCGATTATGATTTCAAACTGTTCTCTTGTAAGATAGTAACTCACTGTTGACAATGCTGAACAGTGGCAGCATTTATTGAATTGACTGAAGTTAAACATTAACAACATTGGGTGCCACACGGCCAAGTGGTCTAATGGTTAAGCATTCGCGCACAAAAAGAGGGCCCTGCTTGCAGGATCGTGGATGAGCACTACTGAGGAGTTCGATATTATGAAATAAAGGCCGTCCAGTGCTCACATGTTTAACGTGTTGATCTAACTTCGATTGACCAATGTTTTGAACTAATGAATTACTGCAATTTCTACAAAACTCTTTTCTGATGATAACAAATAAAATAAGGCGGATAATTTAAAGGTTACTGGTTTTTAGTCACACGAAAAGTTAGAGTATTTTATTCATGATAATCAACTAAGCATAATAGCCTAGTAAAGACTATGTGCCTCTGCTGCATTTAGGTGTGTTAAGAGAAATCATGTTGTGATTGATATTAAAGAATGATAAGTAGGATGTTGGATTTGAAATTAAATATCACAAACTGGCTTTCTTGAGACAAGCAGCAAACTAGTAATCACTGGCTAACTGTTTCGTTCCAGTAAAAGACTCCTTTGTGTTGCATATCCATGACCACACAAAGCGATCTCATTCTGGATTTCGAGACCTAAACAATAAAACAAGATGAGTGCTAAATAAATTACTTCGTTGTATACGAAACAATCAGTTGAACCGAAGTTATAAAAATATGTATATTGTTCGATGCATTAGTCCAATTATACCGTTTTATAGTTCAGGTGAACTCTAGAAACTCTAAGGAAAATCATACCGAATATGCTTCCTATGTAAATAGAGACTCGGATTCTTCTATTATTTATGGATGTTGGTTTATTCATTCAATGAACTTTGAACTTTACCACTTTTGAATAATAATAATAATAATTAGTAGTTGAATTCATGTGTCGATTTAAGCAATACCACGAGTGAATTTGATAATTTATTTCAAGACTATAGGCTACGTAGAACGTCTAAAAGTACTTCGATAGATGAATCAATATTTCCTTGTTGTGTTTCATCTAATGATATCCATACTAATAATCAACGGCATACGAATATTGATAATCATCATAATACTAGTTTGACACAGTTGTATCATCCAAGTCATTTACGAAATGACAGTATGCAAGCAAATCCCAATGGAATTCATGATCAGAACAGTGATTTGGGGAAACCATCTGCAAAATATGAGTCAACATCATCTAATATATTAGACACTGCCATAGAGGTTTCGAAGAATTCAAGGATTCAATTAAGCACAAGCGATAGTCAAGTGAGTGAATTTAAGTAATAATTACAATAAGAACAAATCATTAACTTCATGAGTTAGTCTGACTTTTATTTGATGTAAATTGTGTAAATTTAGACCGTATTCGATATAATGAAGTCAATTATGTTGTTCCTCTAATAATCTCAATCTAGAAAAATTAAGCCGGAATGGTACAAACAGTGAATCGATGCAATCTTAAGTTAAAGATCAATCATAAAACAACTCTTTATCCTGGTTCACTCTAATGGGGTGTTTGGATAATCCTGATTATTTTGATATATCACGAAATTATCCCTTATTAGGCTAATTTTAAATTTTAAAAGAACATATCTCACGGTAACAATCTACTGATATTATGAATAATTTGTTGCTGGATTTTCGTTTTCCTCAATGTCTCTCAAGTGGGCAACTACCTATAATATTTTTGATCCTTTATTTTTTTTCAAACTACTATTCTTCACTATTCTCTTTTCCTGTAGACACATATTTTATCACACAATTGCGAAAGTGAATGCAAAGCCTAAGTTATTGATTTCGTCGACAGGAAAATTTTCTTTACTGAATTCCCTTCATTTTCTCCAATAATACAGTGGTTTATCTTAAATTTTGATTACTTCAGTTCAAATTTTTAACGTGTTAGTGATGGTTTGTATTTACTCGTTATTGAAATTCAGGATCAAAACTGATTATAACTGTCTTTAGATGTAGTTCTTAAGCCAATGAACTTGATGCAGCTTCATGTCAGCATCCTTAGTATTTTTTATTTGCATCTAGTAGTGGAATTAAGGACTGGGATTCCACGTTAGCTAGGACTCGTTGACTGGATGTGACTGCATCTCAGTTGTAATAATGACACTAGAACGTGTACCTAATATGTTTATCCTTAAATTTCTAACGCGTCATCCACTTAGCTGCTGATTTCAGATAACCACTTATTCGCTCTATAAACATGAATTTATTAGGAATGATTCATAATTTTTGATCGTCGAAATTCAGGACCGTCATCATTTAGTTTAGATTATATGTACCTATAATGTTTTGGAATAAAATATAACCAGTGACCAATGAAATTTGTCACTCATTGGGGTTGATGGTTTATCACAACGATAGAAGGATTGTACTACCTCACAACTTTATACAGTATATTATGGGTGGACGATATTTGCGGCCAAGAATATTTCAACGCTGAAAACCATTTAAGTAGTACTGTTGAATCATTTTTTGCTAGTTTGCTTTTGAAAATAAAATTTTAATGATATAAATTATGGCGGGATGTTATTGTTTACTAATATACCTTAATTTAGTGGTGCGCATGAGTCAAGTAACAATCATATTCCGAAACTTACTTCCCTCCATTTTATTTTTAATTAAAACATCTAAGTGTTTGTTATTAATCTATTTAATATATAATCTTGTAATCTTGTCATCTATTTGATCATTAGGTAAATAACGTTATTCGAACAAAATTTCTATCAAATGGAATATCCAACAATACTAATGATCATCAAAAACCATACCGTACACTTTTACCATCCACTAATTTAGGACTTCAATTCAGTGCCATATCGGATAGAACAAAATATTCCAATTTAAAACAGTCACATATAAATATAACCTCATAGTTAGATGATACAAACAAACCTAATCATGAAACGTTTACAAGCACAAAATATACTCCATTTATAAGTCATAATCGACAACGTTTAATACCACAACATCTATTGTCACGTTTAAAATCACTTAAAGAAATTAACAATGGTGAAAATCATTTGATATAAGGTAACTTCAACATTCACTAATATTTAAACCTATGTGTTATAACAGTTCAATATTACTACTAGAGATGTGAATGATAATAAAACTCTATTTTGTTGGACACTTTGAAAGAATAAAATATGATCTAAAAACACTGGTTATCATGAAACGTTCTATTAGTTGTACTTGATGAGATCACATTAATCATAGATTTGTTGGTTCAATTTGAAGTGTGTTTTGTTAAAAATGAGAGATTTTACTGCATTCTACTGAAATCTATTGAAATACTCAATAACGTTTATTTGATTTACGTTGAAGAGAAATGTAGAAATGTAGAATAAGTGAAAAACACCACAATATTGAAGGTATTGCTAAGCATGGTGTTTCAAACACACTTATTGATCAGTCGTTAATAGGTTAGATTAACATACGAATTTGACTACGAAAAAACATTTTACTGTTATAAGAGAACTCTAAATTATTTGGCTGATTATGAATGGTTATTAAAAATGTTACTCAATTTTTACTTGGTTTTTATTTATCTTTTTTCTAATGCAGCTTCTTTTTCAATTGCTTCTCTGTTATTGTACTCGGGGACTTCTTATTTTGAAGTGAATTTGTTTGTATGTTTGTTGTATTAGACAATATGTTATTAGTTCTATGAATAAATTCAGATCAATGTACAACCCAAAACTAACTCGGTAAATTCATTGAGAGATTTGGAAATTTCAAGTTCGTTACCTATCGTCGTAAACGAAGTAAGCAGACAAATATGATTTTTGGTAGAGAGTATCTATGATTTGTAAGCTTAGACTTCTTTGACAGATTACTCATTTTCCTTAAAATGTAATCAGTAAAATGACCTTAAGTTGATGTCTGAATACAGTGTAGAAGGTGAAAAGTTTTCAATAAGCAAGCTATTTTCAAATGCATCGGGATGTGGAAAAAAAACTTAACTCTCAGTGTTGATGGTATCGTTCATCTGCAAAGCAAATGATATTCAAACTACTGTGAACTAAGCTGTAATTTATCAAGTGAAATTTGATGTTTAATTAATCAATACCCTGATCTTGAACAGCAAAAAAATAGCTTCTTTAAGCTGCTGGTCCAGTCATCATCTGACTTTTTGAATCTTCAGTCATGGGAATCTATGTTATCCCCTTTTCTTATCCCACTGATCAGTGGTGTCACTCAAAATGGATTCTGACAACTAACCAGTTTGTAGGTTTGTGGTCGCTCAGAATGACGAAATTATTTGTCAAAGTCTTTTGCTGATCTTTACCAATGTTTTTGAATCTCAGTGACTGTATGCGGTCTTTTTATTTCACCACATTTACCTGCATGTTTCTCCGTTGTGTCAGATCAATGTGTCATTTCTGCTTTTTATGCATGTTCTTCCACCGTTGCTGATTGGTATTCCTCGTCGGATCTAATGCTCTTCTTCACTTGCTTGTTTGCTTCAGCGTATACGGCTTGTGTCCTGACATACTACCATTCTTTAATGAACCTTGTCCACGATATTCATAGAGATTCATTCACCTGACATGTTGAAGATAATGATTCTTTGTCCCCTTTTCAGTCTTCCTCCATAATACATCCTTCTTTTTCAATAGATTCTGTAAAGCTCAAAACTTGCTGTTGAGAGTAATCTTGAATTCATTGAGTGTGTCAGTACCTTGTAAAAAAAAGCTCTATTGAACCTTTGTAATGGAAATCTTCCAAGTTGTGCATAACTTCCTTGGCTTCAAATATTATTGCTATTATTAATTATATTGAATGTTATATTTTTCGTACAATGTAGAATTATTAGTACAGAGTATTTCAACAACTTTACTTTTCTTTGGTCTTGAAAATCAAAAATAAACGATCATCAATATTATGTCAGCAGTCCAAGCATTGGTATCTGAATAATGTTCATTCTTTTGAGTGTATATAGCCAGCCATCACGAAGTTATTGATTGTAACTGTTTGTAAGTCGTACAGTAAAACGTCGTAAACATTTCATGAATGCGCCTGAATATTTTATGCGATTAAAAGACATAATAAATAGAACTTTACATGTGAAATATCTCAAAATGCGTCTTTGCGCACATTCATTCATGTCATTGAATCGCCTGGTGACAATACGCTTCAGAATCTTGAGAGAAATGATTCGATTTAAGTTCTTTAATGAACGTTGCACTAATCTTTGTTCTTGTTTTCTTCAACGAATTTATGTGTTAAAACAAACAAAAACAGATAACGTGTTGAAACATTTAGATGACAGGAACAGGTAGCAAAAATATTTAGGCGGGCCTTAATGTATTGGTGATCCTAATTTATGTTTGTTACTCTCCTTGTCCTCACGTATTTTACTGACCTAAATTTTTTACTCATGCAAATATGATCGATGTGGCTTACCTTAATGTGATCCGGTGAGGCCCATGTACCTTTGTGTTAAGATTTGTGAGAGGAAATTGTGCCACCTATAACCAACTTGTTGAATGCTCATAGGTCTGCAAATCTCTTCTGATTTTCATTTCTTTCTACCAGTCCATGTCGTCTCCTGATATCTTCATACCCGGTGTTGTCCATTTCGACTTTGGCGTCAATATCTCACATTGCGATGCTGAGATCGTTTCTTGAGAATTTCGGTTCAATCGATTGCAGCGTCTCATGGAACTGATCTTGATTGTCATCATTACTATCACTGATGGTTGCATAACGACGACTTACATTCATCGTTGATCCTTCCTTCTTTTTTATGAAGTGTGCTTTGATGATTCTAGATTCGCAAGATTCACATCCTATTCTTTGAACAGCATTAAAGCAACTGTTTGAGCATGTGGAGCACTTTTCATTTCGTAAACGGAGTACAGTAGCAGCTCTCCCGTATCTAGCTGTTGCTTTCTTGCTTAAGTCCAATGGGTTACGCTGATTCTGAATACTCTAAATTTGTTTATGATCATTTGCGTTTTATTTGACTGATCTTCTCAGTCTCCCACATTGTCCGAACTTTCCTTTTACCTGTATTAGATGTGCTTAGTTGAACAATCGCCCTTGTAATCGTTATCGTATAAACCCCAACGGTAGTTGACACCAGAAGGCAAAGAGAAGCAGCTACAACAGTTTTATTAGCAGGCAACATAAACCACAGAGCAAGGAGGCGAATGAGTCAGCAAACCCAGAATATGTGAGTATGTGTAGAGTTTTAAATATACATGTATATATATATATATATATATATATATAGAAAAATGAATGGACTATCGAATCGATTAAGCGAATAATAATAAGGTTAGTGGGATGAAAATATGCGTGGGCAGTCAACAATGTTCAAGCATCCTTATTCATACAAGCATAACAATAATAAACGTAGAATAAGTTGTCAAGTAACAGAAGACCATGTCAGTTTAATGGGTTAACAAAAGGGATTAAACGAATTAGATGAGGGAAAACTCAGTTGAACGTGATTTGCTATATACCTACACTAATCAATTGTTGATCTAGTTGTTAGAAAATGAATTGGTCTTGTGACTTCCGAATAAACTCGGCTTAAATCATGGGGCTCGGTCATCCTCCTGAATGAGGGCCCTTAAATAGCTTAATCCGGTTGGTGTTTTCTTAGCAAGGTTGATTTCTTACGCGATAGAGATTGAGACCCTGTGCTCAGTCGTCCCGCTTGACCCAGCCTTGGGACAAGCAAAATCATTGAAAGAGCCACAGAAGAAGTTATGCTGCACAAGAGACGACAGAACTTTTCTGAGGATTTTCAAAATGGTCAGAAGGAGGGGATACGACCAAAAAAATCACCTTAAGTAACCCAGAATCTAGCATAACCTGAAATCGTTCACTCTGTTTATTCAATATTTGTAAGAAATATGAGGAATTCATTTGACACCATGCATCCGCGGAGAAAAAAAGGTGATTATTATCACGAAGCAAAGAGATTCGAATATCAGTTTCCTAACGGCCAAAATGTAAAACAACCACGACAGACTACCAATTTCAGACAAACAAAATCTTGGCTCGAGCCTGCCACTAGATCGATACAATCAGTTTGGAGCATCAGGTAAGCGTGGAAGAAACGATGGCCAGGTCTAAGGAAAATCAGCTGGAAGACGATATTTGCCTCAATAACTTTAATTAAATTCAAGGAGCAAGACTCAATTTTGTTACTAATTTCAGCGTTTGGTCGAACATAGATGAGCAGGAGACCTCGAATGTAGCCCGCAAATATGAGAAATTTCCCAGGACCACCCAGTCTTTATTCTAGTATTAACAAACGGATCGAAATTCGACTGTCAAAGAAAGCAGGGTGCACAATCGAAGGTATTGTGCTTTGTAACACGAATGAGTAGAGGAAAAATTTGCAGAAGAATTCTTAGCTACCACAAGCACCACACGAAAGCTCTGCAAATTGATACCATAACATAAGTATAATCCATCATTATGGTTTCCGTGTAGAGAATCTACACATTATTTTCTGATATTGGAGCTGGTTTGAGCTCTAAAGTTGACTATATACTCCACAAAATGATCAGTGCCTGAAAGAACATACAACTGTATCAATCATTTGTCATACAATCGCGGATTTGCACTGCTGAAGAGTTTCAAATCAGGTTTTTTAGTGGTGGTATAACATAATTGGGTTCATGATTTCAATCAAAAAATATCTACTCTATAATCTGTATTGAAGGAACTTTTCATTAACTTGTCGATAACCACTATCGTGGACATTAGTTTGAATTTGAAATGAACAATGAAATGATAATACATGGAGTTAGCATCAGTTCATCGCAAGTTCACTCGATTACAACATGGGACTGTAGCAATTGCCGTGAAACCTCTATAAATTTGTTTCTTCTCTGACCAGTAAGCGTGTCATTCTGATCCGATAAAGCATTTCGCTTTGCATTCAACACTGGCAGGCTTATTATCGTCTAGGAGTAAATACTCGATGTGCGTTATATAAACTGTTATTGTTCCTTTACATAGATAAAGTCAGTCGCAGTTGACTAAAAAATTATGACCGGTATGTACGTTCTAAAATCACACACACTTGCTACAATTACAGTAGTCTGCTCATATACAAAGATTCTTAATATTCGTATCCTCAGTAAAGCTTCTTTTCCTCTTCTTATCCAAATGATTTGGATTAAGAAATTTGTACAACACTGATCAAGATCAATAAACCACAATCACCAATAAAGTCAGACAAGGCTATAGAACGATTAATTTTAATCTGCAAGTGTATCTTCTTATTTTCAGATCCTGAAAATTGATCGACCAACAAATTTACAGATAGTCAAGTTTCGTTAAACACATATTTTCTGCAGCTACTAACTCTTCAAACATATTCATTTACATGTGTGAAGATTTTAAATAATTATTGCTAAGTCCTCGTTTTTATGATGAATGTTGAATACAGATCTGAATATCAATAAATTTTCGTCGATGTTCTGTCAGTATTATCGCATATGGTTTCTTTATATTTGAGCTGATCTTATTTGAGAAGGTGAAGTCTTCGGAAACTTGGGATGGATTACAAGTTACACTATTGATTTGTGCTGACTGCTTCAGGCTTCGATCACAACCTCTTCAATTATTTTACAATATAATGACAAAGAACTATCGCGTTTCAATAAGCATTGATTAAAAAGATGGTGAAATACTTTGGTAATGAAGCTTGCTGGGTGTTGTGATGAAAGGCCAAGGCACTGAAAGGTAATTTATACTAAACGGTTGTTTCAATTAGTCGTAAAACATTGGTTGAAACGCGATAATGCACAAGTTACTCATGCGCTTTTTTGAAATAGATGTCATCAGTCAATAAGATGATATGTAATTATCCACAATTCCAATATAAGTCTATTACATGAAAACAAACTTCAAATTGAATCGGTCTCAGTAAATCAGCTAATTAAAAAATTAACCGTTCTTCAGAAATCACTGATTTTGAGGTGGATTCTCAGAGATCAATTTAGATTTCATAACTGCTAGTGTTTGATGGAGAAATGAATAAACACTGATTCACCAACGGGATCAATTGGTTAAATTACCTTGAAAATATAAAACAATGGAATTCGACCGAACGTTTAAATGGTCCTGAATTTTCAATCCTTCAATACGGCATGAATAAAGGCAGTTGACAATATTCAAAGAAGAGTGAAATGTCTATCTAATTACAATAGGAACCAGTGTTGAGATTCATTATATTCAACGTAAAATACCTCAGACTTTTACAGGAGAATAGATTGGTAGCTACAAATGTAAACCAAAATGTTTTGTTGTAATTGGAGTGCTGAGGCCAAGTATGTACGAAGCATTTACCACACGACACAAACAACACATTATTGTTGCCTAAAATCAAGATTTCGCAAGCAGGTGAAAGTTGCTGATAACCAGATGTGGATCGTATAAATGAATATATGAATTAACTTTTTTTCACATGTTCCTTTCAAAACAGTTCACCTTTTCATCACTGTTAATATATATACGAATAATTACTGTTATTATATTGACATACTAGATCTATGGTTGTCACGCATCACAGCACAAATTGTTGTTGCGTTTATGTGAAACAGATGAAATAGATCATGTGGATGAGATTCAATTATCCGCATTCCCGATGTTAGTCTATCATATGAAAATAATATATGAATTGACTTCTTTTTCACATGTTCCTTTCAAAACAGTTCACCTCCACACCACTGTTAATATATATACGAATAATTATTGTTATTATATTGACATACTATTCATCACGGACATTAGCTCCCGTTTGTTGTTTGTCATTTGAAAGTTAATGTTTCTCAGAATCCAACTTCAGTATTGAGTTACATGTGCGAAAAGATGAAATAATAGGATTTAGTTTCTTCGTAGAAAAAGAAACTTCCAATGAGAACACCATTTCTTCATGTCTATTTTATATGAAAAATTCTGTATTTCACTAAATTATACTTTCTCACTCTTAGAAATGTGAATAAAATTAAAGAAGTCATTCATCTAATTAGATCTTTCTATACTTGTACACCTCTGCGCTATTTATATTTTCTTCCCTACTTTCAACATCAAATGTAAAAGGTAAACTGATTTATGGCAAAATAACCATGATACTGGTAAAAGATTTCTGAGATTGCTGTAGAAGTGAACAATAACGCAGGTGAGGACAACCGATCATATTATTACAGGATTTGTTGTCAAAATTTGAAAACAATACTCCAATACTTCTTTTGCAAAACATTCAATAATTGTCTGGGATTTCAATTTTCTTGCATTTTCATACCAAATGCGTTCTTTTCCGGTCCTTTCCTTCTTTTATTAATTGACGTTGTATGCTTCTTATGCCAACACAAATAGCACACGTCACAATATCTTTAGATATTCGATTATATTTCTCTAGTTACGAATTAATATGCAATTCTGGATAATGTGTGACAAGACAGTCTAATACAGATAAATTTAATCTTAAGAAGGTTTTGTCAATATTGAAGTTCACATTCTCATCTTAAACTCGGCATCTGTAAGTATGACAATTAAACACTAACGTGTACCAAATGACTGATTCACAGTAAATAACAAGCTCTTCCGGGAACGTACGAACAATTATCATCCCGTTTTAGCAATTCGCAACATCCTTATGTGAGTGGTCTGTGTCTAGCACTTCTCAATATTAAAATTTCAATGGGTGATACGGCGTCAGGGTCTAAATATTTCAAGTTCTTGAACGACATAATGTCTCTATGCAGTCTGTGTCCACAATTAAGTCACTTACTGAATTCAAAAGTCTGATAACCCAGTAATTAGATTCTAAGGAGCAATTTTCAGAACATAAGTCTACCTCTGATTGCGTCCATACTTCGTAGTTTGCTGAAACATCGCGTTAGTTATGAAGCTGTTACAATCTAGTTGTCACAACAAACTTAGGTAATTACAGCAAGCCGTTCGCGGTTTCTGTGTTGCTGGCACCGTGCGTGGTTTGTCTTTTTTGATCCATCGTCGTCGTGAGAGAATAGTCACATCAGTTGCAGTGTCTATTTCCAATCTAAGCGAACGGCCATGAATGTTAAGGGTAATAAAGTTCTTCTTACCTGGGGTTGAGTTCTGAAAGGTTGTTACTAGACTCAGTGAATTTGTGTCAGATCTAAAGACAGTCTTTCTGGTACTTCTTGAGCGATTTGGCTTATTTTTTGACAAAATCCATTTTAATGATCCACAGCTTTACATTCAAGCACCGATGTTGTTTATAAGGGCAGCTTCTAACATAGTGCCATGCACTGGGGTGCCAGCATGGAGCAGGAGGCTTTGTTTTCACCTGTTAAACTCGATTTGGTGTAGCTGGGTCAGATTTAGGTGGTTTGGGTGGTTGATGGTTTACATGTACTTCAATACGGTCAGAACCACCACGCTAGACTTTCTTGTTGTCACGCTGCAAATTATTTAGACGTTGATATTCGTTTACAATATCATTAAGAGTCATTTTGGGATCTTGGTCTAATGAACTATGCAAGCTTGTTGGAATGTCACTGAACGATTGAAGGTTGTAAATGAGAAAAATTGCAACAAATTGACCTTCAGGAAGTCACTTCAACCGGAAGCGTTTAGAGGCAGAACTGAATTTCAGTACCTGTGCTGCTCATTTGCACCTAACTTCCAAAGCGGCAGCCGAACCTACCAAGCATCATCTTGATTAGCAAAATCAAATTTAAATATGTCTTCATAACGCCGGAACCATGTTTCGAAAGTAACGTTTGCATGTGGGTCATAATACAACTCAGTAATGCTATTTGCGATGCCGTCTAATGGTGGTGCTGTGGTTGGATCAGATGTGCTAGGCTGTGTTTGGGGTGAAATCTTGATAGCTGTCAAAATCTGCATTAGTTTCAGCTGCTGTTCAATTAATACTTCAACTTTACAATTATCCATGTTTCCGAAACCACCATCAGCAAATCTGCTAGTTTTGAAGCTATTACAAGTTCAATTAATGTGCAAACGGAACTAAGATTTGTGACCAAAGACCAACAAGCTAGAAATTCAATGTGTCCCTACCCGGCTAATTAGAGATAAATGTCTAAGTTTGAACGGGAAAATTTATTCCGCAAGCAGACAATAGCGCTAGCGATAACAACAGACACAAATCAAACGTATATATACAGCACGAAACTGTCCTTGGGAAGGGTTGAAAAATAGCATATTAAAATACACGACGGAACAATAGCGTTGCAGATTCTCCCAGGTGGGAAATACGGCATGGAGATGAAAAGAGTGCTTTTGGCACAAAAATAAGGAGATTCGAATTTGCAAAATAAAATTTCAGAAATAGGGCATTTACCACGTCAGTTCTGAAAATCAAACATCTTCAAAGCTCGAGAAAGATTTACCCGCGAGGAGCAAGCTGATTTTCGTTCTGGTCGAGACCAACAATCGTAGTATCTCTTGAGGTAGAGTTTATAATGGAACAGGTTACCAGTTCCCCTCTGTAACTAAGAGACTTACTGAATTCAAAAGTCTGATAACCCAGTAATTAGATTCTAAGGAGCAATTTTCAGAAGATAAGTCTACCGCTTATGAAGCTCAAGATTTCCTAAATTCTTGTAAGCTGCTCAATGTTTTGTTTTTATAACCCTAAAAATTTTGCAACCATATATTTTTTTTTATCATTTGATTTCCTATTAGACACTACCATCTTTAGACCACGTATAATCTGACATGTTTTTAACCATTTTACCATATCAGAGAGCCTGACATCACAAATAGAGGGCGAGCGGCCAGCAAACGTGGCAGTGAAGAGGTAACTTAAATCAACCCATGTCTGCAAGTCAGAACATATTGTTTAATCAGAGCTCCTTATGATCTAGAGGAATGCCTCTAACCAATGGTTATGATGCTGATATATTGTGCAAAATACTTCTTTTAATCGTGTTTAGAACACTGAATTGGTTTCACTTTCTACCGAGTAATCGTACTCGAGACTTTATAAGATCTACAAAAATGGCTCGATTGGCTTGTACAAAAAGGAGAGACAACCAATAGTCTCAGCTTTTTTCTGAACCACCTCCAATTGTTAGTTGTTTATCCACTCATGCTATGTTTACACTTATTTTCTAAAACATATTAAAATGCTCTTGCTTAATAACAGAGAACTAGACTGAGTAGTGATATCTTAACTAATTCCTCACGCACAATGTCCTGCTTCGCGCCCTTTCTATTTCTTGTGCACGTTTTAGTTGGATGTGTAATTTTACACGGCTTGCAGTTGAGCACTTTACTGAGCAAACTGTCGGGATTAGACATGCTGTCAGTTATGTCCATAACCAACCAATCAAATCGTTGTTAAAGCGATAACCAAGTTGACCTGGTCTGATGTGTCTGTAAACTATTCCTGTTGCTCGCGATCTGCCAACTGAATGACATTTTCACCATATTATATCATTAATACTCATAATTTAATTCGTTTTGATAAGACAAGTAATACTAGTTGATATGTTTGTACGTTTCACTTAATAACTGAAATTTCCTTAGTCACTGTACTAATCTAAATTTTTTACGTTCACAAACAGAAAAAGTTTAAAGCCAAGTTGCATCTGTTTCGACTATAGATTTCACATAAACTCTGTGATCGCCAGGTCTAGTAATATATAACAGAGAACTAGACTGAGTTGTGATACCATAACTATTTCTCCACGCAAAATGTCCATCCTACTTCTCGCTCTATCTTTTTCTTGCACACGTTTTCAGCCGAATTGTGATATGCAACCCAAAACAGATATGGAACGGATGACTTTTTTCTGTATCATCATCAACGCCTCAGATATTCCAAAGGGATATAAGGTTGCAGTATCTAAAAGCCTCCAACTTCACAAGGATCTATTCTCAGAACATCAGTTACACGCCACAATACAGCCTTCATAAAGCGCGCTAACCGTTATACCGACAATACGATTCTTACTAAAACTATCTACACTCATATTTTATAAAATATAAATCCAGCTAAGTAATTTACTATTGTGAGAATTTTATCTTTTGTAATGATCTGAACTTGCCTGTAAACACGGATGCCTCATGTAACAAACTGCTATTTGAGGATAAAATATTATTATTAATAATTGTATCCTTGAATTATTTGAGGATTTAATTTCAGTGTCAAAGATATTAAATGTTGTTCACTCATATTTTGCAGATGGTTTCCTCAAATCATTGTGCTGATCATGAATCTCATTAAGATTTGTTTGCATACTGTCATTTCGTTAATGACCTGGATGATAAAACTGCCAAACCAGTATTATGATGATAATCAATATTCGTATGCCGTTGATTATTAGTATGGATATCGTTAGAAGAAATACAACTCGTGGATTTTGATTCATCGATCAAATTACATTTAGATGTTCTACGTAGCCTATAAGCAGGTGACTTAGTTTCCGGCCAAGCAAGCAAAAATTGATATTCAGGTGTATAAAACAACGTAGGACGGTATTGTTAAGTGGTTATTGAAACTGGACTAATTATAAGAAACACAAATCAACTGAGCCATTTAAATCCGAACCTTTACCAACAGAAATATTGTGTGATACATTTAACATTCCACCACCTCTATTATCCCAAGTTTACGTGGACAAGCCCAGCTGAAGTCACAATCTAGCTAAAAGTCATCAAGGGAACGGTGATGTCATGCGATCAAATTTCGCGAGGGACGTGATGTTTGGGCGAGAATGAAAATGATTAGTTATTTGCTTAGTAAAAAGTGCAGATAATCTGACAGGCTTCAGATAAGTTGCATAGTCTCCCATTCTTATTATTATCAACTGATCATTGATGTTGGATTTTGTCCGGTTTATTGAGAAAGTATATTTATCTTCTAATCTGAGTTTTGTTGAAGTCCTGTCAAGTAGATACAGGGAGAGAATCTTGCGTATATATATTTCTGTAAGGTACATTAACATTCCATATGTATAGTCGGAGTTAAGCAAGCGTTGTAACATCAAACACGCCAACAAAGGAAACGTATAACAGTTATAATAATTCATTAATAAACTTCTGTATAGTCAACGAACAAGTCTTGATAAATTTGGTTAACATTAATTAGAATGAACAAATTCAAAGTTTTGTGATTGATGTACTTGATTTTCAAAAGTTAATCTCAAGTGATGGTAAACACATTTTTTAATTGGCCGTAAACAGCAAGTCTTTGAAATCTGATTACTTCGAATCCAAATAACATCAAGTGCTTTGATTGGATACGAGATTTTGTGTTCTATGCTTTTGAATTTTATTGTAGATAATTAATTATATCTGACAGTTACAACCGAGTCTTCATAAAATATTTAACTTTTAAAAAAGTCAGACATCAATTCTGTTTAATTACTTTGCTATATTCGCACCAGTGAGTGCAAGCAGGATGAACGTTTTTTGATCACGTGAAAATGGAACTGAAGATGTCAGTTATCATGACAACAGAAATAATATGTAGATTATCGAAGGACAAATTTAGGTAATACAAATAACTGTTTTTAATTGTTATTAACAGTAAATATCAAACGTGAAACGTAGTCAAATGTTTAATACGCAACTAGTAAACTAATTTTCATCTACGTATTTCCATTAGTGATTTCAACACACAGTTTGATCCTGTACTAATCATTATATCAGTGTAAGGATTTGAATAAATAATCATGATAAATCAATGAATGGGTTATGTTTTGTACTATCGGTTACTATGTTAAGCCTACAATGCTTATGCTGGATTTCGCACAAGCCAATGTGCTCATCCTTCTTAAGCCATATCTGGATCTTATTAAATATTCGCTAATCAAGCCTGACCGTTTTATATGAGCTTATGTATGTGAACATCTTATCCTAATCATCACATGTCTGTCGATAATTTTTTGTTTGACTCAAATTATTGATTCACGCTTGGTTAAATAGAGCAGGCTCACTTGTTTGTCCGATCTGCTCTGCTCTTTGGTCTTTGTTTTATGTCCTTGATTACATGTTCAATTCAATGAGTGCATGGAACAAACACGTTCAAAAATGCATTCTTGTAGTTGACTTATTTATTTCCGTTATTCACTAACGTCAATTATGTCGATCATTATATACGAGGACAGTCGGGATGTGCATTTCGAAAGCATTTATTTGATAGCAATCAGAAATGATCCAAATGCAATTGGATATCGGGCCGTTAACGTAATTATTATATAAACGATGACAATTATAAGAGGCGACAAACGAAATATGTGAAAATGGAATATTCAATGTTTCTCTTTCATATTTTATGAACATACTGAACATTCTGATAAATCCGTTTTCTTCATCTGAGTTCTCAATCACCACAGTCGTAATACCTGAAAACAGCTAAAAATTAGTCCACGTTACTGACTAGTAAGTGGGTTTGACTTTGATGCAAGAGAAAGGTTCACAGAATCCCTACTCAACTCTAATAGACAGCAATAATCGAGACATGTTTCAAACATTGATGATCTACATGTTGAATGTGAAGGAATGAATGACCATTTAAATACAGTGATATAGACTACTATGAACTAGAGAGACATGACAGAAGCTTCTATTATGCTCCAGACGTGAAGACAAAAATTCCTCGCATTCACAAAGAGTTGCATTGATGCTGTTCAAATCAGCAAAAATGCACTTACAGAGTGAATATCTCATGGACTTTAGGCTTTAGTCAATCGTAAAATGTACCCAACAGAGGACGTGATGGGAGGCTTAAATATCAACGTTGGAATGGACAATACCGGATATGAAGACATCATGGGACCACAGTGACTTGGAAAAAAGAAAGTAAAAGGTGAGTGATTTGCAAACCTATGTGCCTTCAATAAACTGGTCATATGCTGCACTGCATGGACTTCATGGGATCACACTACGCAAAACCAAGTTCACCATATCTGTATCAGAAACAGTTCATGAGGACGATGGAGGACGTGATGTTCATGAAAGGAGCCGATATAGCATCGGATCATCACTTGCTGGTCGTCAAGTTGAAACTGAAACTCAAGAAGCACTGGACAACGAGACGGACAACAGCACAAAATTTCATACGGCTTTACTTCGGGATACTGACAAACTCGAAAAATTCGAGAAAGCCCTCAGCAATACGTTCCAGACGTTTCATGATCTACTCTATGGAGAAGGAACCACTATGGAGAGCAACTGGAAAGAGATAAAAGAGGCAATTACTTCAACATGTCGTGAGGTCCTGAGTCACAAGAAGCACCACCACAAGGATTGGATCACGGTCAATACACTGAATAAGATTCAAGAAAAGAGGAAGAAGAAGGCAGCAATCAATACCAGACGAACAAGAGCAGAAAATGCCAAGGCACAAACTGTATGCACAGAAGTAAACGAGCAAGTGAAGAGGAGCATCAGAACTGAAAAACGTAAATATGTGGAAGTTTGGCAATGACGGTGGAAAAGGCTGCAAGAGAAGAAAACATGAGACAACTGTATGACACAACAAAGAAACCATCTGGAAATCATCGGATACCAGAACGATCAGTGAAAAACACGGAAGGCAAGTTAATCACCAATGTTGTAGAACAACAAAACAAGACATGACAGAAGCTCCTGTTATGCTTCAGACGTGAAGACAAAAATTCCACGCATTCACAAAAAGTTTCACTGATGCTGTCCATCCTAGCAAAAATACACTTATAGAATGGAAATCTCATGGACATAGGATCATCAATGTCTCTTTCAAAACAAAGCCAATGCCCTTTCTGACTACCAGATCAACTATTTATTTAGGTATATGGAATGTTCGTACAATGTGTATGACTGGGAGAGTTTTCCAAATTGCTGCGGAAATGAGGAGATGCAACATGGGGTGCTCGGGATCAAGGAAACATATGGACGCAAGTTGGACAACAACGGCTAGCTTTAGTGGAGCCGCTTTTATACGCCAGTCGTGAAGTAGAAAATGCCTCACATACACAAGAAGTCGCATTGATGCTGTCTTAAAAAGCACAAAATCCACTTATAGGATGAGAATCTCACGGATCAAGAATCATCAAAGCCTCCTTCAAAACAAAGAAAGAAGGTATTTCAAAGAACGTCATCCAAAGCTATGCGCCTACCAACGGCTACATTGAAAATTTTTAAGATCAATTCTAGGAGAGGCTGCAATCAATCGTAGAGAAATGCACAAAAAAGGACCACACCGTTCTGACTGGAGACCTTAACGCCAAAGTCGAAAAAGACAACACCGGATATGAAGATATCATGGAACTACATGAACTGGAAGAGAGAAACAAAAACGGAGGAGGATTAGTAAATTTGTGTGCATTCAAAAAATTGGTAATAGGCGGCACAATATTTCCACACAAACGTATACACAAAGCTACACGGATCTCACCGGACCGCAACACAGAGAAACAGATAAATCGTATTTGCATCAATCAAAAATTCCGACGGACAATGAAAGGTGTGAGAACCAAGAGAGTAGCGGATATAGCTTCCGATGATCATCCGGTTGTGGCCAATTTAAAACTGAAGCTAAAGAAGAACTGGACAACTGGACAAACAGCACCACAAAGTTTCAATACAGCCTTCCTTCGAGATAACGACAAACTCAATGAATTCAAGATAAATCTCAACAACATGTTCCAAGCCCTACAGGATCTACCGAAGGAAGAAGAAACTACTATGAAGGATAACTGAAAAGGTATCAAAGAAGCATTAACTTCAACGTGTGAAGAGGTTCTGGGCCCCAAGAAGCATCATCACAAGGAATGGATCTCTATAGAAACACTGGACAGGATCAAAGAAAGGAAGAACAAGAAGATAGCAATTAACAACTGCCAAACACGAGCAGAAAAATTTCAAGCATAATCTGAGTACATAGAAGCAGGCAAGCAAGTAAAGAAGAGCATTGAATCCGAAAAGCAGAAATACGTGGAAGAACTAGCAACGACGGCGGAGAAAGCTGCAAGAGAAAGAAATATGAAGCAACCATATGAAACAGCTAAAAAACCGGCAGGAAAATACAGTAAACCAGAGAGACCAGTCAAAGGCAAGGAAGGAACAATAATAACTGAAATCCAAGAACATAGGAACAGATTGGTAAAATTCTTCTCAGAACTCCTGAATAGGTCGACTCCAATGAATCCACCGGACATCGAAGCAGCACACACAGATCTTCCTATTGATATCAATCCACCAACGACCAAAGAAATCAGAATGGCCATCAGACAAATCAAGAGCGGGAAATCAGCAACCTGACAATATACCACATGAAGCACTGAAGTGAGACATCGAAGTAACTGCAAACACGCTTCACTTTCTGTTGAAGAAGATCTGTGATGATTAACAAGCGCCAATGGACAGGAAAGAAGGACACCTCATCAAGATTTCAGAGAAAGGAGATCTGAGCAAATGCGAAAACTAAAGAGGCATCACACACATCTCAACAGTCAGTTGAGTAGATCTCGTCATTATACATCAACTTCTATGACAATGAGAATTCTTTTCGTGGTGTGCATAGAAGAACATTATGGAAACTTCCTCGACACTACGGAGTTCCTTAGATGACTGTCAACATAATCCAAAGCACATACGACGGATAATAGTGCAAAGCCGTGCATGGAGAACAGCTGCCGCATGCATTCCGAGTCAGAACGGAAATCAGACAATCTTTTCACTCTTCCTTTCCTCTTTTTTCTGGTGATCGACTGGATTCTGAAAAATTGGATATCTGAGAAAAAACACGGAATACAGCGCACAGCTCAGAAACAATTAGATGATTTGGATTTCGCAGATGACCTGGCTCTCTTATCCAATACACACAAACAAACGTAGATGAAGAAAACCAGTGAAGCATCAGTCTATTCATCAGTGGGGTTCAACATACACAAAAGAAAAAGCAAGATCCTTAAATACAACACCGAGAACGCCAATCCAATCACACTTGATGGTGAAATTCTGGAAGATGCAGAATCATTTAAGTGCGTGGGAAGCAATATAAATGAACAAGGAGGATCAGATACAGACGTAAAGTCGAGGATTGGCACTACATGGGCAGCATTCCTTCAATTGAATAACATATGGAACTTGAAGCAACTTTCAACCAATATCAAAGTCATAATCATTAATACGAACGTCAAGGCAGTTTTGCTGTACGGAGCTGAATTCTAGAGAACTACTACAACCATCGTCAGAAAGATACAAGTGTTTATAAACAGCTGTCTATTCAAGATACTCAAAATCCATTGGTCGGATACCATCAGCAACAGCTTTTTGTGGGAGAAAACAAACCAGCTTCCTTCTGAAGAGGAAATTAGGAAAAGCTGATGGAAATTGGTAAGATAAACTTTACGGAAATCACTGAACCGCATTACGAGAGAAGCGCCAACTTAGGACCCTGAAGGTAAGCCTAGAAGAGGAAAGCTTGGCCTCAAATGAGCCTGATTTTCTCGTGTTTACAGTTCACGAGTCTTTGTTACGTGTACAATAGTTATTGAAGCTAGTATTTTGGACGATATATTATTCAAATTATTCCCTCTATGGTCATCACAGTGTGTTTTTGACCCCTTCATATGTTGCGACAAGTCAGTCGGTCAGCAACAACGTGTAACTTCGTACGTACGTACATCAGTTCGAGTTGCCATACCACATTAGCACAGAGATTCAGTTATCAATTCAAATCCCGTGGTAGTGGAGGTACTTAAAGCATAAGTTGTGATATGGTACATTAGGGTTTGATGTTATTTAAGGAGTATAGTCCAGTGGAATAAATTTGGGAAGAAAATAAAAGACATGAAGAATTCAGAAAATTAGAGTTTGAGAGAACACAAAGGGTGGATGCACCTGCGCCATTGCAAACGATTTTGAGCCATGTCATTCAAGGTCTCTAATCATCGGTTGCTATCATCTCGCGGTCCCCAACCAGGTAGTCTACACCTAGCAACATGGCTCAGTTCACGTGTCAGTGACTTCATTTATTTGTGCAATGTTTTGTTCTGGCCGTCCACAGCGTTCTTCCAACCTACTCCTACACCACAGAACACCGCCCGCCTGGGCAGTCGGTGGTCAAACATGCGTAACACATCTCCCATCCTTATCAACTGATTAAGTTTCACTACTTCGTCAATTTATTTGCCATCCTTACCTAGTACCCGTTTCCTAACAACTGAGTTAATTACCCGGTGGTACCAGGATATACGAGCAATGTTTCGAAGACACCTATGATCAAATACTAGTGACTTTTGAATATCCTTTACTCTTTCTGGCCATGTTTCACTGCCATAAAGAAGAATGAAACAGACTGCAGCGCAATAACCACGTCCTTTTGTTTGTAGACGGATATCTCGCCTACGCTACAAAAGACGAAAGTTGGAAAAAGCTAGTCAAGCCTTTTGTATTCGTGCTGAGATTTTGTTACACTCCAGACCACAAGGGCTTATGAGGCTTCCAAAGTAAGTGTAGTGGTCGACACGCTCAACTACCTCACTCCCTATCACCAGTTCGGGTGGCGGTGCAACTCAATCCTGAAGCAACATCTTGCATTTCGACTGAGAAAATCGCATCCCGAACATGCTTACATTGTTGCTTATGGTGATCAGCAGACTCTGCATTTCGTCAGCGTGTTCACCAAATAGAACTATATCATCGGGATATTCTAAGTCAACAAGTGAATCTTTCGGTAGAAAATCAACCCCTGGAAAGCCAGATGTGGAAAGTGTTATCTCTAAAAGCACGTCAATGATAAAGTTAAACAAGAATAAAGTGAGCGGACAACCCTGACGAACACCATTTGAGGCAATCAGTTCTGATGACAGTTCTCCATAAGCTCTCACTCGACCAGTTGTGTTCTAGTACAGAGCCTTTATAAGGTTGATGTACTTCTTTGGTACTCCCTTCAGTGACAAACACTGCCATAGAACCTCACGATCAACAGAGTCAATTGCCGCCTTAAGGTCGAGAAATACTACCATTGTGGGGCGTCTGAATGTGTGTCTATGTTCTAGGACCTCACGTGTTGTGAATATCTGATCTATACAACCTCGTCCAGGTCAAAAACCAGCATGGTTTTCTCTAGTCTGCTCTTCACGAGCTTTAGTTAGGCGTCGAAGTATTATTGAAGCTAATATTTTAGACACTATTTTAGTCAAACTAATGCCTCTGTGATTGTCACAAGAAGACTTTTGTCCTTTCTTATAGACTGGCACAATCAGTGATTGAGACCAGTCAGATGGGATTACGTTCAGTTCCCAGATTCTGCCTAAGAACTCAGTCAGCCTCGCTGCTAATACTGGACCACCATCCTTAAAAATATCTGGAGTAAACCTGTCAGAGCCTGCTACTCTCACACGCTTTAGATTACCTGTAGCTTTTTCAACTTCGTAAAGAGTCGGAGGACTTACATTAACTTGCCATTCAGGTAGATTGCAGATCGTGAGAAACCGAAGTGTGGCTGAAGGCCAGTTGAACTCATCCTTAAAGTGTTCTGCCTATCGATCCAATCTCCTGGATTTAGAATGAAAAATTTGTCCATCTTTCTCTGAGATTGTTTCGACAACAGTTGAGTTCCTAATACCGTTTCCTTAACAGGCCTGAACAGTTGCCTGCTGTTACCTATTGTCGCTGCCTTTTCCATCTCACTCGTTTTCGTTACCCACCACTGTTCACGATCATTGCGTAAGCTTCTGGTCAGCTTACGCTTAAGCTGACTCCGCTCTTCGTTATGTTCAGAGCCAGATGGAATGAGTTTACGAGCATCTATCAGTGCGGTAGATGCTGCTGAGATCCAGTGTTTCTCCCTAACATTATGGCTTACCGTACTTGCAGACATAACTACTGTTTCTACAGCTTTTCGGATGTCATTCCATGCTGCCTCGGGGTAGGCATCACTTACATGGCTGCCTAACTGTTTTTCTAGTTGCCCCTGAAATATACTCTTAGTTTGACTATCATTAAGTAGGAACCTAAGGGGTTTCCTTGTACCATCTTTCCTACATCCAGTAAGAGGTAGACAAATACGTGCTTGCACCAGAGCATGATCTGAGTCTAAGCATGTGCCCCAGAATGAGCGACAGTCTTCTATCGAGCCGCTCCACCAGTGGCTGATAGCTATGTGATCCATTTGGATCCAACAATGAGACAAATCAGGGGGTCGCCATGTTAAAAGATGTTTTTCTCTATGCTTAAAGTTAGTGTTTGCAAAAAACAGGCGGTTATCTGAGCATAGCTGCAACAGACGGTCGCCTTTTTCTGTTCTTTGAGCCGCGACACCATAAGATCTACCCAGGTGTCTTTACTTTTTGCTTAGTTTACCTACTTGAGCATTAAAGTCACCAATCACTATTACTATATCGGAACGCCCAGCTTTTCGGAGAAGGTCGGAACGCTTTCTGTAAAACTCATCTTTTACATTATCTGAGCTTCAGTCAGTGGTAGAGACGACGAAGATGCAACGACGAGTGTCTCTGTCTTTCCTAGTCCCTACTGTTTCGTTTAGTCGGACAGTGCACAAACGACTGTCTACTGGGATCCAGTCTAAGAGAGCTAGTTCTGCCCTAGGACTCAATGCTATACCTACGCCAGCGAGTCCACGGGAAGCAGCATCAGGGCTTCCAGATACACGAAGTTTAAATCGGGTTGGTTCGTTACTTTGATATAGTGAGGTCAAATGAATGACACTACTCGGATCATGTGTGCGCGTTTCCGAGACGCAGCACACATCGATGGAGCGAGATTCTAAAGTCCTATTTGGCACAGTGTTCGGATGTTGAAAGCTCCTACGTGTAGTTTAGAGCATGGTTTCAGGAGACCATGAATAACGTTTGTGTACTCGAATCGTTTCCACTAGCCGGGCGAGGTGATAAAGGGATGTGAGAAGGGTTGATCGTGGAGGAAAAAGAGTTATTAGGAGGTGTAGGAGGGATTTGAATGTGAACAACTTGGTGTCGTATGCTGTTACGGGTATGAGGGCCGATGTCAATTCCCGGTTGCTCACCCCGTGGATGGGTATTTCTTGAGGAACCTGAAAAGGAAATCTGATTAGGGTTGGTCTTAACGACCTGGGAGCGTGACCGAAGAGCCCAAAGGACAACTGCTTGAAGCCGGTCGCGCACGGTTCTTTTGTGGGAGAATTTTAATGTGTTAGCTCCGTTCTTCAAAGGGCCTTACAGCCGGAGACGGAAATCCATGGGGTAAGGTGAGGTGTGACATTTTTAGGGTCGACCTTTTCTAACCGCTTCCTTCTTTGTGAAAAGGCAGTATCGCCGCAGATGCTGATTGTCCGAGGGAAACACCTTACTGCTGTCACACCTCTGTACAGTCAGCAGTACGACTTCGCCCTCAGAACTTGAATTGCTGCTTTGAGACTTACCGTTCTTCAATCGACCCGTCTGGCATGATAGAACCTGAAGAAACATGTGTTACAGCCAACATAGCTTGGTCGTGTCATCACGATAGGCAAGCCCGACCACCACTTTAAGGTAGCAGCTACGGTCGAGGGATGTTGAGACCAGCTAGATGGGATTATTTCCAACACTCAAACTTTAACTAAAATATTAGTCAACCTAATGGTAAAACTCCCCCGGAGCAAATACATCTGTATCAGCTGCTCTAACTCGTATAAGATCGTCTATAACATTTTTGAAACTGAACTATAGCAAGGATAAGTACTTCAATGTTCCCGTCAGACTATTTGAAAATGCCAAGTAATCGAAGGCTAGTTGAAAGCCGGCAGAACAGCTCATTAGACTGTTCCGCCTATTGTGATAAACGTCTGGGCTGAGTGTATATAGAAATATCGACAACAAATGCAGGAGGCGACGACCAGAGTAGCCGCAGCCCCAGCAGCAGTAGGTCTCAACATACACAAACGATACGACACAGCATGCACCAATCCAATCATAATTGACGGAGAAGATTTGGAAGATGCAAAGACCTTTACATATCTGAGCAGCATCATTGATGAACACGGTGGATCTGATGAAGACATGAAGGCGCGGATTGGCAAAGCAAGAGTAGCATATCTACAAGAGCAGAACATTTGGAACTCAAAACAATTTTCAACCAACTTCAAAGTCAGAATTTTCAATACAAATGTCAGGACAGTTCTACTGCATGATGCATAAACCTGGAAAACTACGAAATCCATCATCCAGAAGATACAGGTGTTTATTAACAGTTACTTACCCAAAATACTTTGAATCCGTTGGCCGGATACTATTAGCAACAACCTACTATAAGATAAAACAAACAAGATACCACCAGAGGAAAGAATCAGGAAGAAGCACTGAAGTGGATAGGACACACATTTAGTAAATCACCGAAATGCGTCACAGGTTATGCCGTCACGTGGAGTCCTCAATGCCAAAGGAGGATAGGAAGACCAAAGAACACATTACGCCGGGAAATGGAGATAGACATGAGAAAAATGAACAATTATTGGATGGCTTTGAGAAGAAGGCTCAGGACAGAGTGGGTTGATCGTCAGTATGTGCTCCATTAGGAGTAACAGGAGTAAGTAAGTAAGGTATTATATTCGCCAATATTTAAAATTTATTGTTTCTAAATTGTGTTAACGATGATGTTTATTTCCGCACAATAAGATATCCAATTTCAATCGTTTTCCTGTGATTAGTCTTGAAAGGTTTGATGTGGTTTAGAAATTCGCAGGTAGTGGTGAACATCTGCGCCCACACCGGAAGTAACTTAAATAAACTTTATGTCGAAAACTTATCACTCGTACAATTCAATGCATTTATATCTTTGAATAATTTTACTCAACTATTTCATCTACAGTTGCTGTAGGATTGAATCATTTAGTGAAAGGTAATCAGGACGTATGTTTTCGTGAGAGTTAAATACAGTTCTTTGGTGAGTAAATCATGCTGTCTTCGGACAAAGTAGATTGTTGTGTGGTCTTTTATAATAGAGTTAGTGTAACTATGACTTATTTGAAAGCCGTCTGTGAATGATAAGTCTTGTGTTGATATTTTATGTTTTTTGAGAAGTGGTTTTCATAAATAACAACTTCTAGCCAGTTTATTAAGGAAGAATGTTGTGTAAAACAGCTAATGTTATCCCTGACAGTGTTGTGCATTTTAGTGTCTGATAGATTGTAATCTGAATTGTGTACCGGATCATCTCAAACTATCGCCTGAGCAAGGAGTATAGAGTAGAAAGTACCATGAATTTCTATCAACAGAAAAACTCGATACATAAACTAAGGGAATTGAAGTGTTCATATCGATTCGACACAGCGTTAGAATAGTTATTAGCGGTACATAGTCCATAGGGTGAGGAGGAATGTTATTACTACTTACCGTTTTTAAATAAGGTGATTATGGCTTCAACCGTGAAATAAATTGATTTGTTGTTGTCAGCCTAGTCTTTGCATTGCGTTTGCTTACATGAAGATTATGGTTGCCTATTGTTTGGAAGTGTAGACGACTTGATAGATTGATGCATCGACCAGTGCTTGTTGACATCTACATAGATGAAAATAGTCAGATTCGATGTTGGATATTTTTTTAATGTTTCGTGAAGTCTTATGAACATTTGGCGTTGGTTTCAGAATAAACCTGTTCAGATTATAAATTTTAAACCTAAACGTTTTGTGAAAGTTTAGAACTGAGTTTATTAATTAGTTGATCCAACAGCCTAAGGTCCTAGCAAACGGAATAACATAGTATACAGCCAAAATGACGGGACGTTTTTGTAATAATCATTTCTTTTACGTTTTTCCAGTCTTTACAAATTTGACAGTAACATACATATATGAACGGAAATGATTTCAATATAGCTATGACAAATGAGCGGCTAAGATTACACTAATTTCATCATTGAAGAACAACGTTTGGAAACTATCTGACAATTGGAGATTGCTAATGTTTGATAAGAACTGTTCACTACCCTAAATACCAATATATCTGACACTTATGTATCTATAACAGTCTGTTAATTATAAGTTTGTGCAAATTCAGAGTATATATGCATATAAAACGTAGAAAGCCGACTAGTTTCACCTGAATGGTTCGATATGCTTCCTGGTAGTCCTGTGTGTGCTGGTAAGAAGTCAATGCGAACCCGATGAGCACAACTAGATATATGTATTTGGAATTCAAACCATGCAACTGAATAGTAATACAAGAAAAAACTTTCACTCGTGAAAAACCTCCTGACACCTCATAAAAAGAGTCTATGACCATAAGTGTGTAGCATTCCCAGAGAATCAGACCTCAATAGTCTGGTTGAAATCTCTCAGTTAGTTAGTCATGTACAACGTAGGAACAGCAGAATATATGCTCCGGTCCGCATTGCCACACATAACTAGATGAACATCGAGTTCATAGAAGTAGTTAATTCAATAGTAGTAGTATGAGAATAGATTGCATTTCAGCATACGATACAGTTAAAAAGTTTTTTCATATAAAGCCGGGTATAAAGTAATTCAACCCCACTGTTTAAAGGAAGACAAGGTTTGTATACACCGACACCATTTTGACCGATTCTGCACCATGCCACCCAGAGTCTTCAACCGTTGTTTACGATGGTCGCTCTGACCCCAACTATTCGAACAATTCGAAAAGTCCAGGAATAGTGGTAATGGTTGGTAAATCTAATAAAAATTGATCCATGAAGATCTAAAGATAGAGGTTCTTTATATCAGCTTTGCAGAACACTTACGAACAAGTCATGTGATTAGGAATAGCTCCGGCGTGAACTGTTGTGTGTTTGCTCCAGTAAATGTGGATTTAGTGTTGGAGACTGAATTCTTATTGTGTCTGAACGCTGATGAGGACAAGTTCACTTTGTGCCTTTCTACTGAAAAAGCCTTCAGTAAAATAGTTGACTGTATCCTGCCTGTGCCAACAATGAGATTATGGAACAAACTAGAAGTGGTATGTAGTCACGATTACATATTCAAAGTAACCTTCAAAATCATAGATTAAAATGGTCTATGATCATCAGAAGCTCAAATTTTGTCGGGATTTGTGAATACGCAATGTATTGAACTTTATTACAATCCGAGCATTCGGCGTCATTAAAAGAACATAATTTCCAGGGATGCAGTTTGCCACGGGAAAAACATTTGTTAATTCTGTGTCCACCTGAATATGGTGTATTGAAGCTATTTGCAGACGTTAGTGGGTGTCCATTCTGAGTAGCTAGGAAAATGACTCGACAAGTTTTGAAGTAACCAGTATAGCGTCTGAGTACCGCACTAACATGTCAACTCTGTGATTTTGGTACAGCCAGCCGACGGGTCTCAAAAGATTGGAAGCGACGTGTGTCTTGGATTTCATTATAAGTACGGTGTTCTGATAGAATTTTTAAATCCTCGAACGTCGTCAATTTTAAACGATTTTTTTCGAATAGTGATACTTCAACAAAAAGGATGTTCACAATGGACTCAATTTTGATTGCGAATGACAGAAAATCACGTGTACACGAATCTGTTGATGTCAACCTTTCAACAACTGACCAGTTTTTATTGAGTGAAAACAATCACATAAATACAAAAATGCATATTTTACATCCCATTTATAAAATTATTTCAGTTATTCCTAAATTATCATCAAAGCGGTATGTTATTCAATGAAAGGAAGTTCCAGTTCGATGAAATGATCAACAGAATATAAATTTCAAAATGTAGAAACAAAGTCAGCATGTTCAAATCAAGTAACAAGATGTTTCTGTGAGTTACAACTTAGTTTCTCCATCTGTTCAAACATAGGAATATGACACAGAAAGTGCAAAAAAGAAAGAAAGCTTCAACAAGCGATATGATGATGAACAAGGAATTGTATGAATTTCTTGGTTGTCCACCTTTAGTCAAACTCTGAAAAAAACGGAAAAGTATAATAATTATTAAATATGGAATATTTACCAAATGAGATTCAGTTGTTTGTGTAGTTTTGGTCAATTCAATTTCAAAATCAGGTTCAGTGATACCTGGCGTTGTTTCTTCGTAGTTGATAATTGTTTGTTTAGTCGAAACGTTTACACTCGAACTATTCTGTGGATCAAAACAGTGGCAATATTACTGAACATCAAATTTTAATCAAATAGTTCATCATTAATCACACGCTATTACAAGTATTGATGCCAAAATTAAATTCGACAACTTGTTGCCTAAATTACATTTGCATAATGTGATTATTGGATAATGATCTAGTATATCTACTTTCGATTTGACAGTCAATGTGATAAGCATACATTATTGTACAACTAACTGACGAGTTGTGTTTGTGTCTTATCACAATCTAAATATTGATCAACAAACTTTGACAGATCACTTGGATATCTGGCTTTATATCGTATATTGGGAGTCGTTAAGCATTGTATGAGCTGAAAGATTAATATATTTCCGAGCATTAGTGTTAAACAGGGCTTCAATCGGTCGTTGAATTCAAACATGGAAACAAAGCGTTGTATTCATATCTCATTAAAAATCTTCAACGTACAAAACGTTTTGCGTTATGCACTGGGGGAAGAAAATAAATGTTTACATATTCGTAGCAACAAAATGTTCTTCCTAGTAAGTAGATTTACGATGTAGAATATAGTGATATTGAAAACAACTTGTGTAGTTTACCAATTACTCACTTTAATCTGGCAACCATTTACTTTGAAGTCATGTATATCCATGTCATTGCTAATAATGCACATATTGGCTTTTTCACACCACATACACTTTGTATTTGATGTTGTTGCGGCTTCACATGCTTCAATCAAAATATGATTTGAACAATCTTCAGTGGAAAGAATAAGACTCTTGCGTGTCAAGGTATCAAGCGAAAGATAAGTGAATTACAAAACATGTTAATATAAATCAATGGCTCTTTGGCGATTTCAGATTTAAGAGATTATTTTAATAGCACAAACGTTGTCATTATATTGCTCAATGAGAAATTCAGTAAACTTTAAGTGTCATTCACAATTCACGACAACAATTCGGAATTGAAAGAAACTACGTTAAATGTTGAAAGATGAGTTACGACGGGCAAATGTGGTGCATTTGAATGTCCGTTTACACTGAGACCTATACACAATATGTTGTCACTGCGTTCAGCAGAGTGCACTGAATTGAATTTTAGATGTCTGTCGGGTTTATTTCTATGATATCAGTCTTATGATTGAAGTACGTCTTGTATACCGTTTGTACATATGCAAAGTACTGAATCACGATGTAAACTCACGAGGGGTACTTGATAATTCGTACAAGAAAGTAATCATGTGAAAAGTTCACGACGTGGAAATAAATAACTGGGAACGAATTGTATGTGTGTATGTATGTATAAATGTTGAAAAATAAGTTATTAATTTTTGATATTCGGCCTTAACATTTTATAAATAAAAAAACAAATAAATAAAAGTGCAAGTTCAAGGTTGAAAAGTTGTTTCTGAATCATCAATGTCAATTGAGAATCATCAAATACATAATTGTATTGCTAAAATAGCTCACATCAATTTCAATTAAAATAACGGTGCATGTGAAATGAACAGATTGAATAAAAAAACTGACAAACTTACTTGTCCAAAAATATTTGCCAGGTATTCGCTAGTTGAATATCAACCTTTCGGTTCTGGCTATTCTTGTTCGCCCATATATACAGCACTTCTGCTGTCAATCTTTGTTGTATGAGTGTTATAAACTTTTCTGATGTGTTTTGGTCCCTTCAAAACTAATCTTGTGTCTTGATTATAACGTATATAACGCTATCTCAGATTTATTCTCAAGTTTCTTTAGGTCAACCGACGATTTCGGAACATTTTTTTAACACTGTTTGTATTCCTTCAACCAAAAGTTCAATTGTCTGGATTTTTCTCCCACGTAAGCTGCACTACAACCGTGACGGTTAATCCTATACGCAATATTTTGTTGTTCTTCTTTTTACCAATCTATTACTAACTTTCACTATTATTTCAGAAATAATTTCAATTGTATGAGGCGTCTATGCGATTTCATACCCCAGGAAAATTTAGTATTATGTGTACTAAGTGAAAAACACAAAGGACAATTTCAAGTTGATAGACAATCATCTAACAGTCTTGTATCACATCATCCATCATCTTGTAACATTGTGTAGCAGTAAATTTATTCAAAGTGAGAATTTCTGAAGTAGTTCATTTTATGTCCTTAATCATTTAAATATTCAACAGTAAATTGAAATGTAGAGTAACGTCAGTTGATACTGATGTCTGAATATCATTTAATAACTGATTGACATTGCACATGACATTTCCAGTTTTCAGGAAACAAAACTGATGCATTCAAGCGTGAATATAATCAACTATGATAAAGTAAGATTTCACATACCACCGATAACTTCATGCTCCACCAACGTTCCACTTGTGACCCATTTTCCAGGAACAGTTAACTTAGCGTCTCTATTAACTTGCAAAAAAAATTGTGCAGAATAAAACAATTTTAATTTTGATTTCTATTTAAAGTTTAACAGGTTGTTTTTTCGTTCAAGGAGAGATGAAAATAAATAATTGTTTAATTACTGATTGCGGACGCAATTGTGGCCAAACAACATCCTCACAAACTATGCTTTACATCAATTTTGGTTCCAGCAGAGGTCAGTGTTCAACCAGTGTATAAAAAACGATACCACTGATTATCTGATTTATTTATTAAGTGTGTCAGCGCAACATCGTTTGAAAAGTATGTTTAACTCGTTACAAATTATTTCACAAATAGTCAATATTGAGATTTACTTTGAAGAGACTCAGTAACACATTTTCAACTGATCATCGTATACAATTGACAAAATATTTGATGCATTTTCTCACAGTCAATCACTATACAATGTATTCCGTCTAATCATTTACACTATATACTTATCTCGAAGATGAGCTTTATGTTTCAGCAATGTGTCAGCGTGCCATGACGACTGAGAATTTTATGGAACAACTATTCTTTCTGTTCGACAAAATACATTTCCTTTTGTACTGATTAGTGACATGAAAAAATACTGTTCGTTTAACTGGACAAACAACGAATTAGTAGACAAATGAGTAGTTTTATCGTTCGCCTAATATCGCCGTTCATATATCAGCCGATCGTTAAACATATGTGATACACTTCATCAAATATACATTTGCACTGTTGCTATGGAGATATTCACGCATCTTAGTTATACTACTCGGTATGCTAGGTTAGGCAAGCGTCAGAAGAGGTAGGTAGTGAAATATATTGTTTATGGAATTTAGCACACAAAACTGAAACAAAAGCATTAATATTCCATCACATTAACTCAAATCTTCGTGATAGTAACAAGGTTAACGGGTGTCTACTAAGAGATTCAGAAACTTGATTTATATTAAGATAATTATGATGGTCCACAGATCGACAGACATTTTCAAGATGAGTTTCCATGGTGACTTTCTCACATGTGATAATAACATTATGATCAAAATGCGTAAATACCTAATTGACGTCGAATTTTTGATAAACAATAACATTTGGATAGTGAATTTAGAAAAAAATTTTCTGTATTTATTTCTCACGATTTTCCGCAAAACTTCAATGACATACCAACCCTTGTATTATGCACTCGAAACAACTGAATAACGCAGGCAGCAAATTTCTGTGTTACAATTCTGGTGATTGGGTACAAATGGGACGTATCATTAGGCTAACAGATCATCATTCATGTAATTCAGTGCAAATCACAATAAAAATAATATTTGTTACCTCTTTGTCCACACTGAATTGAACTGAGAAAGCTCGGTTTCATTTGAATTTCCCTAATTTTCTTAGGAATCTGAAAACATGTAATGGAAGTCTGAGTCAAGACCTTTCAACACAGAATCACCTCTATCAAAACCAACTAACCACTGAAACATTTTGTCGCCAATCACATTACCTTAGACAAAGACAACTAGTAACACTCACGGTGAGCATGTTGATCTGCTCATTTCTTATAGAACTGTGCTCTATCTAGTCTGACTCATTTCAACTGTTCACTTCAATGAGGTTAGAAGAACGGCCTATCTTTCATAGAGTAAAGCGATACATCATGAAATAAATGTTCATGTCCATTGATAGAAATGTGATCGTGAATAAGTACAGTGTTGCTGCACGTGATTTTATTGCCATGTGATGGAAGTGTGTCGATGTACCTGCTTTCATCAATTACCGTTTATTTCTCAAGAAGATTCCTTCAATAATGTGTTTTAATTATCTCGAAGCAATCACAACCAATATGTTACGTCACACATGAGATCTTTTACCTCTTCAACCTTTTCTAGTTATCCAATATCCACTGTGTTTTAAATGAGTGAGATACCAAAAATAGATTGTCAAATATTTCACACTGTGAAATAATCACTATTTCCGTCACTGAGTGACTTCTGAACATTTCTTAGTAGAATTTTCGAACATTGTATTAATAAATGACGAATGTATCCATATAACCCTACAGCATATCTCAAAATTTTGGCCTCTTCCTCTTATGTAAAGTCCAATTTTTAAATCAGATATTTTCTGAATTCGTTTTTACGACTGTTAATCAAATAATATATATATATATAATTCCAAAGAAAACTATGCTCACATTAGTGATCTCTGCATTTTAGGCTATAGTAACTGTAGCTGACCCTAATGAAATCTTTCATCTCATAAGACATATCTAGTTATACAACGTCTATTGTGTTCCGAATGTATGAAGTACAGAATACTGGCATTCGAACACCTAAACTTTGAGGAACAATCATTATTTAAACTATACAACGCTCAGAATATTCAACAGCGAATTGGTCAAACAGGTGATCTTCAGAAGGCTTGGTAACACTTGACAGAATATGACTGTTCCCGTGGGGTACCATAACATACACTGTTAGCTTTTAATCGGCGCGAAGACAGAAGTGTATCCTTGGATATCACATCGTATCTTATTGTTGATTGTTTTGAAAACGTGCTAGAATGAAGTTTGTGATTAACGAATTAATGATAGTTTCATCAATCCTGTTTGTATGTTACAAAATTCTGACGTTTTTCTATCGCGTCCAAAGTATCTTGATACAATCAACAGTAGTGTTATGCTCGGAATAGTTGAATAATCTGAAGTGCTTGAAACGAAATTACATTTACATTCAACTGTGCAACTTACGTTCTCATAATAAAAGGATATCTTGCCATTCGGATATATCAAAGTGGTTGCCCTTACTGCAAGACCTGAAAACAGAAGACCATCGATATCTTGAATTTGAGTAATAAATGATGAGCACGTTACTGTTATATGCGACGTGGTATATGCCCACTCACAAAGTGATCAGATTTAGGAAGATATTCACTGTGTTATCTAGACTTTATTATTTAAGTCTTTATGATCTAGTGGACGTCGTGTAAATGAAGCAACCATGCATCCTTCAAAATGAATGGTAGAGGCTTAGTTTCAGAGGATACGCTACACTCTAATTTCTCGATAAACAATAGGTCATAACATTCCTGATTGGTTCTGATTGTTTAAGAGGTATTCACACTTGTTTACAGTGAGAACTTGGTCGTTTAACTGTTTATGCAACACACTGGTATATTAGTGATTGTTAAAGACGACAAATGGATAGCTTTATCTTGACGATTTCCAACAGTGAATGAATAATATTTAGGAATGATCATGCAATGAATAGTACAAATTTAAGTATTTAAAAACACTAGTACAATTTTATCCGCTTGACAGAAACGTATCTCTGCATTTGTTTGTCTACAAATGAAATGAGATTATGACTTAATTGATCCAAAATAGTCCAATTGTTACTGATTAAACCTATCATTTTTCTGAGTTTTGTCGACGATTCTTCAAGTCTGATTCAATGTCAGTAAACGACCAGTGGATTGCACATATAATTCCCCACTAGTTTGTAAAAATGTTCAAACTAATTGACTGCTGTCAATCAATCAAACTGAACAGGAAATGCTTGAGTAACTACAATGAATGATGGTGTAAGTGCTAATATTTCACATGTGATCAAGCAATCATATAATGGATACATACTTTTACCATCAACTTCATGATAAGACAGTCTGACAGCTAATAAGTTCTCTGAAATAATGAAAGTAGAATAATTGTGTTCATATATCTGCATCTTGTATATTCTTCTTATTCAATAAACATACATTTTAACATAAAATGAATTTTGACACAACTTTGCAAGTTCCTTTCGAGATTCAAGTGAACTGGTTCAGTCTAGGTTTTGTTGTTCGAATCAATCGTATTGTACTAACAGACTGTTCTTGGTCGTCTGTTGATTAAATGTCTGCGTACAGACGTGAGTTCAAACTTCATCACCATAGTATGATGATCAACAACGTGTGATACAATAATCAAAACTGATTTCTCGCACACCCATCGTTTTGTATTGTACGTTCGATCAGCTTGATTCTTAGAATCCATAACGAAGTCGTATTGACGAGATATATGTTTTATGGTAGTCCAAACAGACTGTAGATCAGGTAATTTTCAATCAAGCAATTACGTTTCACTCAATCAATTTGTGTTTATTTTTAAGTGAATCTTTGTTTTATTTACTCTTCACACTTGACAGTAATGAGTATGTGTAGTGAATACATTTGAAGGCATCACATGAAAACAACAATATAATCATTATTTACTGGTCGGCGCTCATGAAATAATCAAGTTTATGCAAAATAAAGGTGAGAAAGGAAAACCTGAGCAAACATTCACTGAATAAAGGACTTACCCTCATCCAAAATTTCAGATTTGAATTGAACTTTACTTTGCACATAAGTGCTAATTACTCCTAATTGCTCTTGTCCGTACACTTTCATTGAACCTGTGTTTATCAAATGAAAACATGCAAATCGATTGATAATGTGCAGTGAATAAATAAAAAACATTGAAATAAACTGGGGATTCAAATGAACCGCATGAACCTTAATTAGGTAGCTGTGAGACTTCAAACATTTTACAATTTGAATATAATAAGTTACATGTAGACATTTTGAACGTTAGAAAAAGAATAAAACTGATTTACTGAAGAAATTAAAGCAACTTTGGTTCATAGGATGATGGATGAGTAAAGAAAGTTGGGTGACTAATTAGTTCAAAGAAAATATTTCTCTTACCATCCGTGTATATATTAAATTTTTTGACGTCGATACCGTAAAATTTAAACGGGAATTTCGGTGTAACTGTCTGAAGATATGCAAACAAATAGATTAGTGCCTCCAATGCAAAATGTTCTCAACTTACCCTACCAGTAATGAATTCCTCAAACCTGTCACTACCATCTGGAAGAAGCTGATTAAGCCTAGTTATTTGAGAGTAATAATAGTAATGAGACTATATATCTGTATTGGAATGTGAATGAACACTCACGTATTCGTATGAATCACCTTCAAATACTAGTTTTCTTTGTTTCTGCAAATCAATATGGCCACAAGCCCGTTGACAATCGAAGAACTTGAAAGCCAAGGTAACTATCAAGTACACTGGTATCAGGTTGTCAGACAAAAAACAGTATCTAAAATCATTCGCACGAACAAAACAAGACTATCTCATTAGATCAAATTGAAATTCGCAAAGTGTAAATATTGAATTTAACTATGCAGCCAGCACTCACCCCATTTTCTTGTTCAAAGCGTTAATAATTGCTGTTAGAATTTGTTGAGTTTATATAAACTTTTCAATTATTTGTTTCTATCTGGTTGGACGGTTATAAGTAACTGTGGGAGCAATCAAATTTTATGAAGTCATATAATCATTACTAGCTAGTCACGGTAGTAAATGAACTGATGAATATGCAATAACCTTTTATCTGTTATGGTAAAAAGGCTGAAATTATTCACCGTTGGTTGAAAGTCTTGACCTCCATTGATAAAAATTATTTTCTATGTGATAATCAATACTTCAAGTTAAGTCATTGGTTTACTTGTAGTTCTAAATGTGTGCTCATATTTTCACTAACAAACGTTTTGGTGCCTACAATAATCTGTGACGGATTGATTTGATTATATTGGCTAAAGTTAAAGTAGCACAAGCTATTTTGGTTGGATGTCTAAATTTACATTTTTACGTTTGAGTTTGACTTTATTAAAAAATTCTGTGGAATTGCAATTTTAGAACAAAGCCATATCAATTCTTGTTGACCGTCATATTGTACTACAGGCTGTTAAAAGATGTTAAGATCAAAAGAGATAAAATTTTCTGATTCATTATGCAAAGGGAAACTGAATGTGTTATGTAAATTCGCGAAGTTTATGATTGTCGGAAAATAAAGATGATGAATTTCATTGAAAGTAAAACATTAAATTTTTAAAGGCTTGTCTATCCACACACGTATTTGCCAAACCAGTCTCGTAGACCAATATACACAGGACGTAATAACCAGCTGAGTTTCAAAGAACCAAGATTAGAAAAAAAGTTCCATAATTTGCTAAACCAAGTACGTGAAAACCAGGTGATTCTATAAGTAAACGACCACCAAACTCATCTGATGATGAATAATTTCAGTGTTTATTTATAGCTGTAGCAAAACCTTCTATAAATTGACAGCTAAATAATTTGCTTTCACTTCATTCTGTTTATAGAGAAATATTAACTTTTTGTAAAGTGAGAATTTCACTCATCATTTTTTCTTTACGTGTGGCTGATTGTCAGTTGTATAAACATTTTATAAAAAGCCATGATTTTTATTCTAAGATTCATATTGAGCCCAATATAATGAATAGAAAATATAGAATGCCATATTATTTTATTATTGAGATGAAATGAGGTTATAAACGACAACGGAGTATAATCTTTGGTATTTCTGTAGACAACTGAGGTCAACAGAATTATATTTTTGTAAAGTAAGTGGTCAGATTATTTACACCGAGGTTAAAGAAGTATCAATTTTTACTTTTGAAATTTTACAGAATATACATAGTAATGATAGAACTTGGTGCAATATTTTATTTATTTCAAGGAATAGGACAGAATTCCCGATTTTTCAAATCGTATTACAAAATGCACACAGTTTAAAGACCTTTGGATTGATAGGCGAGTTAGAGAAAATCGATCAGACGTAAAGCATCTCGTTGTAGAATTTTTTTTCGAAGTGTGTGCGACTGTTTTCATAGTTTTGCGTTAGTGACCAGTTAATAAAAAGACCAGGATCGTTTACACAAAATACGACGAAGTGGATTTGAAAAAAAATCACTCAAGAAAACAATGATAAATAGTCTAAATAGTGGATGCTTACTATCTGTATTGAGCACTTCTAACGGATTGCTCACTAATCACTAGATGACCCCTGCTTAACGTCTTTAGCATACGTGATATATTCAAACAATCCATCACTCACCATCGTTTTATTTTTTGTGGGTTTGTTGAATTATTCAGCTGTTCTCAATCGTTTTGCGAACTACTGTATGCAGTTGAATAATTGAACTAAATTTCAGGACACAAACAGACTGATGTGACAATAAATCAATTAACTGTTATTTCGATGAATGTTCGAGATTGAGGGGAGCAAGAAGAACAAACCTGGGATAGTAATACGAAACCAGATTCACCAATAAAATTAATAATAACAATTGAAGGATTTTCAAGCGAATTCGAGAGGTTAAATATTCACATGTATGTTGACTTGTAAGAAAGTTTTCACGTTTGTTAACTTATGAAAACGAAAATCAATGCTAATTGACGTACATATCAAAAACGTCTAATTTCTTGAAACTTTCAGCCTATCTCACTCAACTGTTATAGTCTACCTTAAGCATTATTCAGTGAAAACCGACCTTTCGTCAGTGGTAAAATATATCTATCCAGAATATTGAGTAACTATCAGTTTACTCATCATAATGTCATAATTAAATAAGAACATTTGCATAACAAACATTAATGAATGAGTTCATCGTGGCAAAGCGATATTAAAAACTAAATGTTTTTGGATGCACAAAATTGTTTTAAATGATTTTATGCCGGTTGCTTGAGAAAACCGTAGTTGTTTTGACGATCATTTTTGGTGGTTACCGGCTACGAAGCTAATGCATCTCTCAATGCTTCTGAACTTCCTTGAAGATCAGGACTTCAGGTAAAAGGCTCCCGGCGTGGTCTCTCAAACAATACACTGCCCTCGTACAAACCAATATTAACTGTTACTGGTCACATGAATATTTTATAGCACATATGTCTATGTTGTCCCCTTGAATCAATGTTTATGTGTTCGAATAAGTAAATAAATAAGTGTTTTCATATGATAATCAAAGGGTTATAGGTCACTGGTTTAGCAACTATAGTCTTTCTAGTTGAACGTGAACATAGAAATAAATTGGTTTCTTCCTGTAATCAACCTTGTTGTAAAATCGTACCATTCGGTTCTAGTGATTGTATGTATTTGTGTTTCCAAAAAAATGATATTCAATTCACAATATAACAAACGTCTGTTTATACTTAACTCTTTGCACAAATCCGTCAATTTGTTCAAACTTAATAATTTAGAACACTTTCAATCTTTGTAAGTAGGATTCAGCTTAAATCAGGTATAAACGGCAGTAGATTAAAATACTTTAACTTCAATGTTAGTGAAGTTAAGCTTGAACCTGCTTTTCATCATCCTGTGAACTGGAGAAATATCTATTAGTGTAGATAGTGTTTGAATAACTTCTAACTGTTCACCCTGTTGCAAATGATTATTTCTTAGTTTGGAACATGTTACTTTATCCACATCTTTTTGATTTCTAACAGTGAGTTCAAATTGACTTTTCTCTGTTTGTGTTTTACTCGGAATCAAATGTTGTTAATGACCCATAGGTTTATTCCGATTATGTCTACATAGTTTCTTTGAACTAATTACTTGTATATTAGTGTAAATTATTTTGTACATAATTGAAACGTTTATTTGATTAAGAAATAAAGTAAGGTAAATGAAACCAGAGTACTGGTAGTGGAGTTGATTCTGGCTATTCTTATCAATTACAATAGGCAAGAATTTAAAATGAATCATGGAATGATGTAGGTTTATTCCCATTTAAGATTCCTCAACAGAACTGAATTACGTCTGAATGTTCAAGTCAAACACAGCACTTATTATTCAACTTTCAAAGCGCTTAGATGCAACAATCAAGAGAAATCATCAACTTATGGTTTATGACAAATATTATAAACGTTAAAAAAACTGACGAGAATACTGTCTATCTGGTCGAATATATATTTTGTGAGTAAACAAAGTGATAAAAGTAAGTTCAAGCATAACTGAGATCAGTAACATTTAAATAAAAGTCTTTCCAGGTACTGGTCGCATACTGCATTAAATATGAATCGTACTTGACACGCGAAGTATGTCACACCAATGAGAAGTGAGATGGGGGCAGCCGGTTGTTGAGAAGATAAAATTAAAGAGAACAGTAATGTAAAAAGTAAGTAATTGTAATAAAAACAGGAATGAAGGAACGATGAAGTTTGTAAGGGACGATTGGTAAATGATATGAAAATAAAATATTTCATGTGTGGTTTTCGTAGAAAGACACTCTGTGATTTGTATTCAGCAATAAATGGTTGGCCACGCTTTTGATCTCATTCATAACACGTTTAGTTAAACAATTATTATAACACAAAAAGCAGTGGACTTGTGTTTTGATTTAAAATGAAACTCCTCACCAATGACTGAATTACGGAAATTCATACCTTGAAATGTCCATTTAATGTTGACGCCATTAACTTGTGATACAGTGACTATCACACATTTTTATCAACGATTCTTATTTCACTTCTAGCATACATGGACTCTACTGAATACATTCTGTTAGCAGAACTTTTGTGTTACCTCTCGTGGTTAATCACTGTTAGTCACATGATGGTTATTTATACTGGTGAGTTTGTGAAACAAACTATACATTTAGCAACTTACACTACCATTATTTGAAATATATGAAAACGGTAAATTAAATACACCGTTTGCCTATCTTCCTTGAATTGTCCTTTACAAACACCATCGTTCTTTTACTTTCATTGCTTGTTGCTTTACTTTATTCTTCAATTTCCTCTCTTCTCCGTAAGAATTTTACTTTCCATTCCAGATACATACTGCTTATATCTGTTGATACCAACAACACACACTACACTGTGGGCATAGAGATTTTAAAATTAAATGTCTAGATAAATATTATTATACAATTACTACTGAAGATCAGTGGAATGTGCGGAAAAGGAGCATGGCCTATTGTAAACATTATAATATATTTAGTAAAAGTCTAAAAGTGGATTACGATACTACTCATTTAGGTGTATCTTATTTTGTGAGTTGACATTCATATTATGATTCAATAGACCTTTGTTTCATTGATAAAGTTGAATTCTTATTCTCTGGGCTTTCGAAAAACTTACAGTAATTGCTTTAATTGAAAAATCTCGACCAATTGTCTCAGAATTGACTGTTCATCCATTTACACATCAATCATTCTATGTAATCGTTGTCACCTCGATCTGCCTAAAATTCTGCTCTCGGGCATGTCACTTTTGAATGATGACTCATAACACTTACATGACATAATTGATGTTCACTACGAGACTGGAGCACGAAACATTTCACTTCAAATGCCGTCGCGTTATCCATTTAGCTATCGAGTTCAGATATTCGATGAAGTTTGAGGCAAACCGTTCGAGTCTTTGACGGAACATCAACTCCGAGATGTAGCTACATCCACCTGGCGCGTCGTATATGGTACGACACCCACGTTCTGGTTTCCTCTACTAGCCTTCATCAAACTTGGCCTGAAATGGGAGCTCATCGTGTAACATTAATCAATCAAAAAGAAAGTTATTTATGACGTTTAATGACTTCAGATTACCGGAAGACAATTTTGACGTTCTTTGACATTCTTTCATTTTATACTTGTTTTCACAATTCTTGAAAAACATTTGTTAAAAACCATGTGGTCGATTTTCTAAGCAATTCAACTTTCTCAATGTACTTATTTACGATAAACCCCATATGTCAATACTTTTTGTATAAACATGACATGGTTAAAGGATTTTTGGAATACGATATCAAGATGTTGTAATATATTCAGTCAATTCAGTTGATTTTACAGTTGCCATTTTCACATTTCCTTCAATTTTTCAGTGAACGTGCTGAACTAAGATCACATACTATTACTGGAAAGTTAGAATACAGAGGAAGACTTAAATGGCTACAGTAGTTACAATGATGATATCATGCAAAATACAAAATGTTAGAGAATAAAGTTGATAACAAATTTGAAGTAATTGAAGAATGTTACACTGTAAAAATTGAAAGTGAACGAACACTATTTATAAGTAAACAAATTGATACGAAGTTATGAGCTTGTTTATTGATTTTTTATCGATTTTTATCCGATTAAATGAAATTCAAGTAAATACCAGGATCGACGAAATGCATATTTCAATAGCGCTCGTTTATCTAATCATCAAAAGATTTAATATATTGAACACATCGACAACTACGTTGACAACATAATTGGCTTCAAACTGAGTGGTCACTAAAGCATTAACTCAAATATTTTTACTATTTATTTGTACTGTTACGATCACTGGATCACATGAAAGCATCTCAGAACATTATTTAGTGTGATTTTCAAAGGGATATACAAAACGACTACCAAATCAACAAAGATGCATTTTAGTACAAACTAGAAATTCCAGAAATAACGCAATTCAACCGAGAAACATAAAATGAACCCGAATGAATCTATTGTATTCGGAATTCGTAATCAAGCAGTTCTCACACTAACACCTGATCCGCCAAAGCCTTAATTAAAGTCTACGCTTCTGTAACCGATTTTTCTTAAATTTATTCTGTGTCTGTTCGACATTTTATTGGATATAGACTCTGCGCTATCTAGAATGTACTCATTAGTATCAGAAATATCAAATTAAATTGAAACGGATTCACGTTGATCGTGGAATTGTATACAATCAGTATGTCGGTTGTGTACTTGAACCACTGATAACGCGAATTCGCATCAACGACTTCCCGACACTTTCCTAGTAGTAGTAACATAGTTTTTACATTTTTCAATATACATCTATATCATTTGATAAATTTATTGGTTGGTTTTTCTGTGACGTGTGCTATTTGTGTTAACATAAGAAGCATACAATAACAATTAGTAAAAGAAGAAACGGACCGGAACGGAACGCAATTGGTGTGGAAATGCAAGCAAATTGAAATCCCAGACATTTACTGAACATTTTGCAAGTGGACTATTGGAGCATTGTTTTCTAATTTTGACAATAGACATGAATAAATTGTGTTATCAATGGAAGTTCCTTCTTCTACGAAGAAACTAAATCCTATTATTTCATCTTTTCGCACATGTACCTCAATACTGAGGTTGGATTCTGAGAAACATTCATTTTCAAATGACAAACAAGAAACGGGAGCTAATGTCCGTGATGAGTAGTATGTCAATATAATGACAATAATTATTCGTATATATATTAACAGTGATGTGGAGGTAAACTGTTTTGAAAGGAACATGTGAAAAAAAGTTAATTCATATATTATTTTCATGTGATAGACTAACATTGGGAATGCAGATAATTGAATCTCATCCGAATGATCTATTTCATCTATTTCACATAAACGCATCAACAACGTGTGCTGTGATGCGTGACCACCGTAGATCTACAATTAGTTTGAAACAACTGTTAAGTTCACTATAGAAGGTGAAAACAAGCTTCATTCAGAATACGAATACTTGGTCTATTCGTTCATGAGCAGACTGCTGTGATTGATCAAAATTATTCAGTTAACTCTGACTCAGTTTATCTATCCAAGAGAATTTCAAAAAGTTTATAAGCAAATACTTGCTGATCAACACATTTCAATTTGGAAAACGCAAATTAATTGTCATCGATTAATTTCTCCTATACGAATCCGACCATAAGCCCGACAGTGATGAACACAAGAAAATATAATTTCATACTAGTTCACATAGTAGTTTATCTGATTACGGTGACACGCATACTGGTCAGACAACAAGAAATTGTATCATGATATAATGGGAATAGCTACAGTAAAATGTTGTAATCATGTGCACTTACAATGAATGGATACTAATTTCATTCTGTATCGTTTCATTCATGACCTCGAACTCAAACTGATACGTACGATTGTGATTTTCATTAAAGTACCAGGAAGTACTTTAAACACAAATAATAGGGTAAATATTGTATGAACAGTAAAGTTGTATGTTCATTCAGGCAATAATTATTTGTTTATCGTCTACTTTTGTACTCAAACCAGCTTCGATATTTGAAGCTCAAGAGTAGTTGCTCGACACCTTATTTATATCATTGAGCTGTTCTGAAGTTGGAGACATTTTGTGTGGTGCTTAATATAACTAAGAATTCCTGTCAAATGTTTCTTCTGTTCATCCAAATTACAACGTAGAATACATTGGATTGTGCTTTCGGCTTTCTTCCACACGTGAATAATGGTCTATCCGTGACCACTAAGGTAAGAGTTTGACAGTCCTGTTAAATACCACAATTTTATAGATTGTGGTCGAGTTCTCCTGCTAATTTAACCAAAATTATATTCCACAAAACACTAAAATGGGGGCATCGATGTAAAGCACACATTACAGAGTTGACGAGGGGACACGAAATCACAGTGTAAGACAAATGTTATCCCTTTGTAAAGCAATTAGGATATTCAATACAGACATCTCCATAATGTTTCCCTGTTTTTCTTGCATCTCTCTATGCTTATATATCAATCATACTTCAGAACTATATTGATCTCTGAATATTTGATACTCTAGACAAAATATTTGGACTCAAATTTATTAATCTCCACAATTGCATTAAATATCGTATCTTCTCCTTTTTTGTGATGCTGATTATGCTATCACACTTATCCTCAATATGTGTTATTAACTTGTACGAATTGTGTAGAGATATAAATATCGAAATGCCTAATACATACGCTACCGCTTATGTCAGTTAAACACTCTCCATATCGGTCCTTCCTGGACCTTACATTCCATACGCATGAACTTACGCAAATGAAGTCATCCAAAGTAGTAGCATCAGTAGGCCTCAAGATACACAAGTAAAAATAAGGTAAGTTTTGACAAAGCAAGGACAGCATTTCTAAAGTTGAAGAACAAGTGTAAATCGAAACAACTTTCTGCAAGCCAACTTCAACGTCGCAATATACATTACGGTTACAAATGATCTTGAAAAGTTCAGATTCTCGGGAAATGACATTCAAAAGGCAAGAAGTAAAGAACGACGTGAATGTCTTTAGCAGTGCTTGACATATAATATTTAAAATTATTGTTCTTTGCTTGTAAAAGTATCACGGTAATAAATGCAAACATGTTTAATCAGGAATAATTTACCAACGTATCGGCTAACACTCGAAAAACACACATGATCCTTGCGAATCGTACTCGCTAACTTGTCAATTCATTTCCTATCATGTACTTTGTGAATTTTATTGAATATTTACAAAGCACACTGTCCAAACAACTGATGTTCTGGCTTCGAAACATTTTCAAGTGAATTCCTAGTGATACATAAGGAATAAAATTAAAAGCATAGTCATCTACCGACTGCACAGACTTATTCACTTGACTTTCAATTATACCCCATATTGAACAACGCCAGCAATGCTGTTTAGTCACTTAAAATAAAGTCAGATGAATTCGCGATTCCGGTCACTGCCATAATGATTGTATGAGGTTTCCTCTAACTATTGACTTTCTCTTTTGATCCAAGAAGCTCCTGCTACCTGTAGCGTTATGCCGGAAAACGACATGACATCAAAGCATCCAGGGAAATGTAGTTAAGCAGACAGACCATTCAAGGACAATTATGGCAAGCTGATCACCGAGATTTAAGAACCACTAAAACGACAGAACATCTTAGGGACTAATCTTGTCATTCCAAGAGAGCACAAACCTACAAAAAGATGAACTGTCGAAAGCCATATTGTGTTGGATTATTGAGCAGGTGGACGAAAGACAAGGATAACATAGATTCCCATGATTGAAGATTCAGAGAATTCAAGGATGACAGTGCTAACAGAGCTAGGTAGCTGTCGTAGTTTGTTGATTAAGACCTCAGTATTTATGAAGCAAATAATAAAATGCATTTGATTGTTCATAACTAACTCACAACAACTTGAAGGTCATTTCCTTTGCACGTCAAGGATTCCGTTATCTGTGGAAATTGTGTTTTTTCACATTCTTCATTATATTGAAATTATAAATATCATCGTAAGATATGATCGACGCGAATAAAACCGAAAAGTACATAAATTTTAGTCCAGTAAAGCCTGTGTTGACTTCCTAACTATAAGCTAGTAACTATAACGAACGTGAATGTCACTTTTGGAAAAGGTTTATAATGCACTATGAGAAATTGAAAAAAAGGCCCTCCAGCAGTATATAATAGCTTATTTATTGAGAATTTCTTACCTTCAACTCAAAAAGCATTCCCTACCTAAACTCTTGCCTTGTTTTCTTAATGAGTAGTTGGGTACATTAGTTAACATTCAAAAATTTCTTAGCGAACATAATGAGCTAGTGTTGAATTGTACACTGAACCGACCGTGACCTGTTTACATCATGAAAAGTGTTATGTTCACATTCGCATACTCTGGGATGTTTATTATACGATCAACTCGCAAATTTACGACTCCAACCCAAACAAATGAAAACACCAAATAAGTCTTACTTTCAACTAGGAATTTATTGAATTTAATCATAAATCTGAAAACATATAGTCTATTAACACAAACACAAAAACAAATTCACTTGAATATTTAGAAGTTTCGGAGCACAATAACAGAGAATTAACTCAAAAACAAGCTTCATTAGAATATGTATATAAATAAAAACCAACTAAAAGTTGAGTAATATTTACAATAAACATTCATAACCAGCCAAATACTTTAGAGTTCTCTTATAACAGTAAACTGTTTTTGCGTGGTCAAATTCTTATGTAAATCTACCTTATTTATTAACAATCAATAAGGTGTATTTGAAACACCACAGTTAGCAATACTTTCAATATTGTGGTGTTTTTTTATTAATTTGAGTTTATTTCTAGATTTCTCTGTAGCATTAAATAAATAAAGGTTACTGATTATTTCAATTGATTTCGGTAGAATTTCTCATTTTTAACAAAACACACTTCATATTAAACTAATAAATATGTGATTATTGTGATCTCATCAAGTAAAATAATAGAAGTTTTCATCATAAACGCTGTTTTTTAATCTTGTTCTATTCTTCCAAAGTGAATTATTTTCATCCACATTTCTGGTAGTATTATTGGGCAGCTATAGCACAAAGGTATCAATATTGTAAATGTTGACGTCACCTTACATCAAATGATTTTCATCGTTGTCAACTTCTTTGAGGGATTTAAAACGAAACAACAAATGTCGTGGTATTAAGCGCTGTCTATTACGACTTATAAGTGGAGTATATTTCATGTTTGTGAGGGTTTTATGACTGCACATATTTGCGTAATCTAAATCCGAGGTTATATTTATATGTGACTCTTTTAAAACGGAACATTTTGTTCTATCCGATATGGTATTGAATTGAAGTCCTAAATTAGCGGGTAGTAAAAGTGTACGTAATGCATTTTAATGACCGCTGTTTTCGCTGAATATCCCATTGGATAGAAATTTTGTTGGAATAACGTTATTTACCTAATGATCAAACAGGTAACATTTCATAAGATAAAATATTAAACAGATCACCAACAAACACATAGATATTTTAAAGAGAAATGAAATGGACGGTTTATTTTCGGAATACGATTGAAGCTTGAGTCAGATGCACCACTTATGTTATACTATTTTCAATATTATAAATTGGCATTGGGCCATGTTTTATACCACTGAATGTTTGTTTGTCTTCAAAAGTATACTAACAACATACGATTCAGCACTACTACTTAATTAGTTTTCAGCTTTGGAATATACTTGGCCGTAGACAAATCCCACCCTTAATTTACGATATCGATTTATGAGATATTTCAATGCTTCTTCCGTAGAATGACAAATTTTGCTGACCACTGGTTATGTTTTATTTCAAAACAATATAGATACACATGATATGGACTGACTGATGGCAGTCCTGAATTCAAACCATGAGAAATTATAAACTATTAATAGTAACGCTATAGCGAAATTCCAACGAGCGATTTTGATTATGGTTAATTTTGGTTAAGCCCGTTGATCAACTTACATAACAGTTATTAGAACAATGACAGTTCAACTATTTATTTGTACTGTTACGATCACTGGATCACATGAAAGCATCTCAGAACATTATTTAGTGTGATTTTCAAAGGGATATACAAAACGACTACCAAATCAACAAAGATGCATTTTAGTACAAACTAGAAATTCCAGAAATAACGCAATTCAACCGAGAAACATAAAATGAACCCGAATGAATCTATTGTATTCGGAATTCGTAATCAAGCAGTTCTCACACTAACACCTGATCCGCCAAAGCCTTAATTAAAGTCTACGCTTCTGTAACCGATTTTTCTTAAATTTATTCTGTGTCTGTTCGACATTTTATTGGATATAGACTCTGCGCTATCTAGAATGTACTCATTAGTATCAGAAATATCAAATTAAATTGAAACGGATTCACGTTGATCGTGGAATTGTATACAATCAGTATGTCGGTTGTGTACTTGAACCACTGATAACGCGAATTCGCATCAACGACTTCCCGACACTTTCCTAGTAGTAGTAACATAGTTTTTACATTTTTCAATATACATCTATATCATTTGATAAATTTATTGGTTGGTTTTTCTGTGACGTGTGCTATTTGTGTTAACATAAGAAGCATACAATAACAATTAGTAAAAGAAGAAACGGACCGGAACGGAACGCAATTGGTGTGGAAATGCAAGCAAATTGAAATCCCAGACATTTACTGAACATTTTGCAAGTGGACTATTGGAGCATTGTTTTCTAATTTTGACAATAGACATGAATAAATTGTGTTATCAATGGAAGTTCCTTCTTCTACGAAGAAACTAAATCCTATTATTTCATCTTTTCGCACATGTACCTCAATACTGAGGTTGGATTCTGAGAAACATTCATTTTCAAATGACAAACAAGAAACGGGAGCTAATGTCCGTGATGAGTAGTATGTCAATATAATGACAATAATTATTCGTATATATATTAACAGTGATGTGGAGGTAAACTGTTTTGAAAGGAACATGTGAAAAAAAGTTAATTCATATATTATTTTCATGTGATAGACTAACATTGGGAATGCAGATAATTGAATCTCATCCGAATGATCTATTTCATCTATTTCACATAAACGCATCAACAACGTGTGCTGTGATGCGTGACCACCGTAGATCTACAATTAGTTTGAAACAACTGTTAAGTTCACTATAGAAGGTGAAAACAAGCTTCATTCAGAATACGAATACTTGGTCTATTCGTTCATGAGCAGACTGCTGTGATTGATCAAAATTATTCAGTTAACTCTGACTCAGTTTATCTATCCAAGAGAATTTCAAAAAGTTTATAAGCAAATACTTGCTGATCAACACATTTCAATTTGGAAAACGCAAATTAATTGTCATCGATTAATTTCTCCTTTACGAATCCGACCATAAGCCCGACAGTGATGAACACAAGAAAATATAATTTCATACTAGTTCACATAGTAGTTTATCTGATTACAGTGACACGCATACTGGTCAGACAACAAGAAATTGTATCATGATATAATGGGAATAGCTACAGTAAAATGTTGTAATCATGTGCACTTACAATGAATGGATACTAATTTCATTCTGTATCGTTTCATTCATGACCTCGAACTCAAACTGATACGTACGATTGTGATTTTCATTAAAGTACCAGGAAGTACTTTAAACACAAATAATAGGGTAAATATTGTATGAACAGTAAAGTTGTATGTTCATTCAGGCAATAATTATTTGTTTATCGTCTACTTTTGTACTCAAACCAGCTTCGATATTTGAAGCTCAAGAGTAGTTGCTCGACACCTTATTTATATCATTGAGCTGTTCTGAAGTTGGAGACATTTTGTGTGGTGCTTAATATAACTAAGAATTCCTGTCAAATGTTTCTTCTGTTCATCCAAATTACAACGTAGAATACATTGGATTGTGCTTTCGGCTTTCTTCCACACGTGAATAATGGTCTATCCGTGACCACTAAGGTAAGAGTTTGACAGTCCTGTTAAATACCACAATTTTATAGATTGTGGTCGAGTTCTCCTGCTAATTTAACCAAAATTATATTCCACAAAACACTAAAATGGGGGCATCGATGTAAAGCACACATTACAGAGTTGACGAGGGGACACGAAATCACAGTGTAAGACAAATGTTATCCCTTTGTAAAGCAATTAGGATATTCAATACAGACATCTCCATAATGTTTCCCTGTTTTTCTTGCATCTCTCTATGCTTATATATCAATCATACTTCAGAACTATATTGATCTCTGAATATTTGATACTCTAGACAAAATATTTGGACTCAAATTTATTAATCTCCACAATTGCATTAAATATCGTATCTTCTCCTTTTTTGTGATGCTGATTATGCTATCACACTTATCCTCAATATGTGTTATTAACTTGTACGAATTGTGTAGAGATATAAATATCGAAATGCCTAGTACATACGCTACCGCTTATGTCAGTTAAACACTCTCCATATCGGTCCTTCCTGGACCTTACATTCCATACGCATGAACTTACGCAAATGAAGTCATCCAAAGTAGTAGCATCAGTAGGCCTCAAGATACACAAGTAAAAATAAGGTAAGTTTTGACAAAGCAAGGACAGCATTTCTAAAGTTGAAGAACAAGTGTAAATCGAAACAACTTTCTGCAAGCCAACTTCAACGTCGCAATATACATTACGGTTACAAATGATCTTGAAAAGTTCAGATTCTCGGGAAATGACATTCAAAAGGCAAGAAGTAAAGAACGACGTGAATGTCTTTAGCAGTGCTTGACATATAATATTTAAAATTATTGTTCTTTGCTTGTAAAAGTATCACGGTAATAAATGCAAACATGTTTAATCAGGAATAATTTACCAACGTATCGGCTAACACTCGAAAAACACACATGATCCTTGCGAATCGTACTCGCTAACTTGTCAATTCATTTCCTATCATGTACTTTGTGAATTTTATTGAATATTTACAAAGCACACTGTCCAAACAACTGATGTTCTGGCTTCGAAACATTTTCAAGTGAATTCCTAGTGATACATAAGGAATAAAATTAAAAGCATAGTCATCTACCGACTGCACAGACTTATTCACTTGACTTTCAATTATACCCCATATTGAACAACGCCAGCAATGCTGTTTAGTCACTTAAAATAAAGTCAGATGAATTCGCGATTCCGGTCACTGCCATAATGATTGTATGAGGTTTCCTCTAACTATTGACTTTCTCTTTTGATCCAAGAAGCTCCTGCTACCTGTAGCGTTATGCCGGAAAACGACATGACATCAAAGCATCCAGGGAAATGTAGTTAAGCAGACAGACCATTCAAGGACAATTATGGCAAGCTGATCACCGAGATTTAAGAACCACTAAAACGACAGAACATCTTAGGGACTAATCTTGTCATTCCAAGAGAGCACAAACCTACAAAAAGATGAACTGTCGAAAGCCATATTGTGTTGGATTATTGAGCAGGTGGACGAAAGACAAGGATAACATAGATTCCCATGATTGAAGATTCAGAGAATTCAAGGATGACAGTGCTAACAGAGCTAGGTAGCTGTCGTAGTTTGTTGATTAAGACCTCAGTATTTATGAAGCAAATAATAAAATGCATTTGATTGTTCATAACTAACTCACAACAACTTGAAGGTCATTTCCTTTGCACGTCAAGGATTCCGTTATCTGTGGAAATTGTGTTTTTTCACATTCTTCATTATATTGAAATTATAAATATCATCGTAAGATATGATCGACGCGAATAAAACCGAAAAGTACATAAATTTTAGTCCAGTAAAGCCTGTGTTGACTTCCTAACTATAAGCTAGTAACTATAACGAACGTGAATGTCACTTTTGGAAAAGGTTTATAATGCACTATGAGAAATTGAAAAAAAGGCCCTCCAGCAGTATATAATAGCTTATTTATTGAGAATTTCTTACCTTCAACTCAAAAAGCATTCCCTACCTAAACTCTTGCCTTGTTTTCTTAATGAGTAGTTGGGTACATTAGTTAACATTCAAAAATTTCTTAGCGAACATAATGAGCTAGTGTTGAATTGTACACTGAACCGACCGTGACCTGTTTACATCATGAAAAGTGTTATGTTCACATTCGCATACTCTGGGATGTTTATTATACGATCAACTCGCAAATTTACGACTCCAACCCAAACAAATGAAAACACCAAATAAGTCTTACTTTCAACTAGGAATTTATTGAATTTAATCATAAATCTGAAAACATATAGTCTATTAACACAAACACAAAAACAAATTCACTTGAATATTTAGAAGTTTCGGAGCACAATAACAGAGAATTAACTCAAAAACAAGCTTCATTAGAATATGTATATAAATAAAAACCAACTAAAAGTTGAGTAATATTTACAATAAACATTCATAACCAGCCAAATACTTTAGAGTTCTCTTATAACAGTAAACTGTTTTTGCGTGGTCAAATTCTTATGTAAATCTACCTTATTTATTAACAATCAATAAGGTGTATTTGAAACACCACAGTTAGCAATACTTTCAATATTGTGGTGTTTTTTTATTAATTTGAGTTTATTTCTAGATTTCTCTGTAGCATTAAATAAATAAAGGTTACTGATTATTTCAATTGATTTCGGTAGAATTTCTCATTTTTAACAAAACACACTTCATATTAAACTAATAAATATGTGATTATTGTGATCTCATCAAGTAAAATAATAGAAGTTTTCATCATAAACGCTGTTTTTTAATCTTGTTCTATTCTTCCAAAGTGAATTATTTTCATCCACATTTCTGGTAGTATTATTGGGCAGCTATAGCACAAAGGTATCAATATTGTAAATGTTGACGTCACCTTACATCAAATGATTTTCATCGTTGTCAACTTCTTTGAGGGATTTAAAACGAAACAACAAATGTCGTGGTATTAAGCGCTGTCTATTACGACTTATAAGTGGAGTATATTTCATGTTTGTGAGGGTTTTATGACTGCACATATTTGCGTAATCTAAATCCGAGGTTATATTTATATGTGACTCTTTTAAAACGGAACATTTTGTTCTATCCGATATGGTATTGAATTGAAGTCCTAAATTAGCGGGTAGTAAAAGTGTACGTAATGCATTTTAATGACCGCTGTTTTCGCTGAATATCCCATTGGATAGAAATTTTGTTGGAATAACGTTATTTACCTAATGATCAAACAGGTAACATTTCATAAGATAAAATATTAAACAGATCACCAACAAACACATAGATATTTTAAAGAGAAATGAAATGGACGGTTTATTTTCGGAATACGATTGAAGCTTGAGTCAGATGCACCACTTATGTTATACTATTTTCAATATTATAAATTGGCATTGGGCCATGTTTTATACCACTGAATGTTTGTTTGTCTTCAAAAGTATACTAACAACATACGATTCAGCACTACTACTTAATTAGTTTTCAGCTTTGGAATATACTTGGCCGTAGACAAATCCCACCCTTAATTTACGATATCGAGTTATGAGATATTTCAATGCTTCTTCCGTAGAATGACAAATTTTGCTGACCACTGGTTATGTTTTATTTCAAAACAATATAGATACACATGATATGGACTGACTGATGGCAGTCCTGAATTCAAACCATGAGAAATTATAAACTATTAATAGTAACGCTATAGCGAAATTCCAACGAGCGATTTTGATTATGGTTAATTTTGGTTAAGCCCGTTGATCAACTTACATAACAGTTATTAGAACAATGACAGTTCAACTATTTATTTGTACTGTTACGATCACTGGATCACATGAAAGCATCTCAGAACATTATTTAGTGTGATTTTCAAAGGGATATACAAAACGACTACCAAATCAACAAAGATGCATTTTAGTACAAACTAGAAATTCCAGAAATAACGCAATTCAACCGAGAAACATAAAATGAACCCGAATGAATCTATTGTATTCGGAATTCGTAATCAAGCAGTTCTCACACTAACACCTGATCCGCCAAAGCCTTAATTAAAGTCTACGCTTCTGTAACCGATTTTTCTTAAATTTATTCTGTGTCTGTTCGACATTTTATTGGATATAGACTCTGCGCTATCTAGAATGTACTCATTAGTATCAGAAATATCAAATTAAATTGAAACGGATTCACGTTGATCGTGGAATTGTATACAATCAGTATGTCGGTTGTGTACTTGAACCACTGATAACGCGAATTCGCATCAACGACTTCCCGACACTTTCCTAGCTCACGAAATAATGTAGAGTCCTTACATTTTAATGTTCTGTCAAAATTTGAGTTCTAAATTTGCATTATCACCTCATATCTCACCCTCCGATTATTATATGTGAGGATTTGGCGATACACACTGATATATAATTTGAGGTTTTCAGTCATGTGAATTTGACTTGCATAAAAATACGTTAAATATTTTTTTTTGCTTTTCATAATTTAACACACAGATCAATATGTATTGATGTGTGTAATTAACACATGTGATTCATCTGGGCTTGAAGCACCTGCAAAAGAATCAAATGAAAATATGCATCTGCCTCATACTTATTAGGATAATCTTGGACTTCATTTAGATTTGCTGCTTGTGCAAACTTCGTATCTGGGGAAACTAATTCTCTGGCTACTTCCCCTAATTCATCATACCACTGACTAGGGATTCTACTCAAACTAAATTGGTTGTGAGAACATTAAAATCTTTGTACAAAAACATCAAGAATATGACTAAAATTCCATTCATTCGGAACATATTTGTCACGTTCACTATGAACATCACTAGAGAGAATTCCATTTTGAGGACAAATAACATTTGACCGAACATCAGAATTTAATTTTTCTAAAATATTTTTCTCAAACTTATTGGAAATTTGATTAAAGAATAATGGATCTTTAGAAAACTCGGCATCGTTCAAGACTGCGAGAAATTTTTGATCGCGAATCGATTCACTCAACATATTTTCCTCAGAATTGTAAGAAATTCCATTTGAAATATGCGAATCATTAGGAAAACCATGTCTTTTTGAATAATATGTGAAATCTGATAAAGCGTTTTCACGATCCTTGAGTTTTGATCGAGGTCATGATCCGATCAATGTTAGTCCTTCATAGTAGGACGAAACGGCCATCCAGTGATTTCAGGTTTTCAATGATGATCTAACATTGATCTGGCAATTATCTCAGTCAACATATGTGATAAATATGAATTTGGTTGTAGGATTATCAAAAGATACGTGTACATGAACAAGTAAAAACAGCAGCTTTATTAAAATCCCGGTGGAATCTGACCCTCGGATAAGTTTTTAAAATAAAAACTGCAACAATAAGAGATAATTTCGTGGTAAATCAAAACAAATAGGCTTATCCAAAAGCCGTATCATGATGAGCCAGGATAAAGTGTTATCGGTTGGTGGAACTTTAACTTAAATTTGCATCGACCGATCATTTGTACTTTACCAGTTTAACTTTTCTAGATTGAGAATATTAGTGAAACAACATATTTCATTTGATTACAATATACAACATCTAGGATTAGAAAATCCACGACAAACAAGGTTCAGACTATCTCGTAAAATTGATGATTTGCTGGACAACGTCGCACCTTTATATGCTGAACAATATGAGTCTTACTCACAGATGTCATTATCATTACCTGACGTTCCATGTGACAACCTCTCTACTTCTCTGTGCATCATGCCAAATGTAAGGATGGTTGAAAGTTTAAAGGCACAATACCCACGTGCATTGAAAAGTCAGCACAGTCTACTAGAGCGCATTGTATACCATGGCCTACATCCGAAATTCCAGAAACTAAAGAGTCCAGTGGTTTATCTCATACACATCAAAATGCTGATGAATATAGTTCTGATATCCGTCAGCTACAAAACCCTCTAACCGAAGTTAACGGTCGACATAACCAACTAGCAGCTCTCACACATATATGGGGGTCCGATACTGACAGGAATCTTGAGCATATCACTTAAGCTGAGTGTATTTTGAAGTTTAAGGCTGCAGAAGTGACGAAAATAGCAATTACCTCCCTCGATGCAGTTGCATACAATCTCACCAAGCACACACACCCATCTAAGTTAAGAGGTATTTGCCCTAGAGCATGCCATATGCTGAACGTTAACTTCAAAGTCATCCGTCTTAGAGGAAAGTCAGACAAATCAACATGCCGCCTTCTGTTTAAGTTTCACTGTTGTAGCAATGCTAAGCAGTTTATTGGTTCACGCAAAAATATTAGCTCATTAACTCAATACAAAACATAAAAGTCACTCCAGACTTTACATCATGAGAACTTCGTGTAAGTGTGTTACAGTAAATAATCAGCTAAAGACAGATTTCAGCACAGTAAATAGATTAAAACACATAAACAATAAGCATGACACCAATCCACTAACGACAGATCACTCTGTGGATTTAGATGAATCTTCTGATCACAAACCTTTGGATAAGATACGGGCTCCAACTGTCACCAAAGAGCATAACGACGTTGTACGATTTAATTTATCCTACAGATATATTATTGACCTGGCGATCACAGAGTTTATGTGAAATCTATAGTCGAAACAAGTGCAACTTGGCTTTAAACTTTTTCTGTTTGTGAACGTAAAAAAGTTGGATTAGTACAGTGATTAAGGAAATTTCAGTTATTAAGTGAAACGTACAAACATATCAACCAGTATTACTTGTCTTATCGAAACGAATTAAATTATGAGTCATAATAATATAATATGGTGAAAATGTCATTCAGTTGGCAGATCGCGTGCAACAGGAATAGTTTACAGACACATCAGACCAGGTCAACTTGGTTATCGATTTAACAACGATTTGATTGGTTGGTTATGGACATAACTGACAGCATGTCTAATCCCGACAGTTTGCTCAGTAAAGTGCTCAATTGTAAGCCGTGTCAAAATACACATCCAACTAAAACGTGCACAAGAAATAGAAAGGGCGCGAAGCAGGATGGACATTGTGCGTGAAGAAGTAGTTAAGGTATCACTACTCAGTCTAGTTCTCTGTTATTAAGCAAGAGCATTTTAGTATGTTTTAGAAAATAAGTGTAAACAAAGCATGAGTAGATAAACAACTAACAATTGGAGGTGGTTCAGAAAAAAGCGTTCAACACATCTTAGTTGTAAAATGGGTAGTGGCCTACAGTGTAACAAGCCTTTTTACACACAGACTAACAAACACTACCAGAGAACTGACTGCTCCGATCACCTTCAAAAGCTCAAAGACATTATTAAGTATGGTAACCATATGTTTTTCATTACACACCCTATCTACATACCCAAGGATCATTATTGTAATTTCCCCCAGAAAGAAACATTTACACACGCTTTAATACCAACCCACCACATAGAAGCGGCTCCCACGTATAATAACAGCCTGAACTATAAAAACTGAAGGATTCGATGTGGATTGCATTAAAGCCGTCGAATTCCGTTACATTCCTGTTCGGCTACGTTTTCCGTCAACCAAACGCATCAATATATGAAATATCAGTATTACCGGAGGTATTCACACTAGCATCATCCCTTCCATTCACAGGCAAGATTATTTGTGATGGCTTCAATATGCCCGAAATCTCTTGGTTTTCAGTCAAGCCTTAGAAACGTTATGAATTTTTATTGAATTTCTAGAGCTTGGACGGTGGAATTAGCAAGTCAGTAACCCTACCAGACATCAAAATATATTCGACTTCATCTTCGTAGAAACTTTCGCATAATTGGTTGAAATAACTAGCACAATTATCTAAAATGCACTGATTGGGGAACTTTCTTTAATGTAAACAATACTGACAAATTAATCAATCTTGTTTATCAAAACATTAGAAGTGTCATCAATAAAATCGCACCTTTAGAATACTGGAGACCTACGTTCTCTAAAGAGCTGTATATACCGGTCGTTACACGAAAACATCTTCAAAGACATTGTACTCGATTCCACAAATTTACTGAATTTTCCTCTTTAGTATTCATGACAGAAATATTTGTCCAAACACATGCATTGCGTACACAAAAAAGTTGCACAAGAATAACGTACTGTTGAACTTAATAATAACTCCTCTGCTCTCACCATACTGTTTGAAAATAAACTTAAACATTATAAATCGAGAGGGAATATTTTAATTAAAGACAAAAAAGTATACAAAGGTCCTGAATTTCTTGCGGAACTATTAAATGAACACTTTTGTTTCACACTAACTAACAGTGGGAGTTGAGTCACGACTGACCATGATTACCAATACAGGAAGACTACATGCCAGTTATTAGGTTAGATCCTTTCGTCAGCCAAAAACCAGGAGGGAGTTGAACGTCGTAATAAGATAAATTTGTTTACAATCTCGTGGTATTAAAATAATACTGAGATCGTGCCAGGTTGTACAAGGTCACAGACAACGGAAGAATGTATGTTTTTAGTACACTTAAACGAATACATACAATAAAACAAACACAAATACAATAGGTGATGACAATAATTGCGTTCATTATACCAGTCGCCTTCTCTTCGTAAAATCAGGACACTACAAACTAACGAGAAACCATCAAATGATTCAGAATCAATCTCAGTGCATCCGTGTGAAATTACTAATTTAGACTTCAAAATACAAAATATCTCAAAGGTAATCAGTACATTGAAAAGCTACTACACTGATTTACAACATAGTATTCCGGCTGGCATGCTAAAACGTGAAGGTGATGCTGAGTGTTTTGCTTCTCAAACTATTTGTAAAATCACTCTCCACAGCGTGTGACCCCACTGCATGTTAAACTACACATATCATTCCCAAAATTAAAACAGGTACTGAAGCGAATGTTGGCAATTATCGGCTCTTAAACATAACTTCAGTGGCATCTAAAGTCATAAAAAAAGTAAATAATGCGGCTGTGGTTCAACATCTATTTACTAATATTCTCATCTTGATCTCCCAGCGTAGACTTCTGAGGTCAAAATCATGCGAAACATGCCTATTAGACTACCGGGATGATACAACTCTGAAATAAAACGACGGACTCGTATCAGTCTTATTCTTAGACTTTAAAAAGCCGTCGATAAAGATCCACATAAATGGTTTCTCATCAAACTAAAGTCCTTCGAAATAAACAACCCATTATATTCTTGGTTTGCTTCGTTCTTAACAGAACCTAAACAGATAGTAAAGTACAGCGACTCTCTCTCATCTCCTAGACCAATAAGTAGTTCAGTCATCCAGAGAACTGTATTAAGTCCACTCCTGTTTCTTATGTATATAAACGATATATGTAACATCATGAAATTTGGGAAACCATACTTATTGGCTGATGATCATAAAATAGCATACAGCTATAAGCCTGAGACTCTAAGTGAAAGTGTATCCTTGATTCATAATGACGTCAATAGCCTAACTATCTGGAGCGAAAATTGGCAATTAACATTTAACCTCAACATGTGTGAGATGATGCAGTTTGAAAAGCATCCCTATGAAATGCAACTTAAATAAAAGTAGAGTTCAAATCTGTAAACTCAAATCAGCAAACGGTCTAAGAATTAATTACACAGGTAGCCTGAACTTTGAGCAACATATTTCCTCCACTATTTGAAGATCTAAACGGCCAATTGGTTTCATAACGAAGAACATCACAACAGAGGATAAGCTTACCCTCTACAAAATATGTGTACGATTTTTCTTGCATACTGTTCTTTTATCTTCACTAATATGAACTCCACAGAAGATGTTCAAAGACGCTTCACACGCCAACTGTTAAGAAGTGGCTCCAATTTTGATTACACAGATAGATGTGAGCACCTCTCTTTGGAACGTTTATAGCACCGTCAGCTAAGAAACGATCTAATATTTCTCTACATAGCAATATGTCGACACGCATTTCCAACGTCCTGCACAACCGTGATCCATGACTCAGCCCATAGACTAAGAACCAAAGCGTATACACTACTGACTGTAGAACAATAAAAACAAACGCGTTGCAAGTTTTTAAAGGACGGTAGAGTTTATAATGGAACAGGTAACCGGTTCTCCTCTGTATTTACGACATTTACTGAATTGGAAAGTCTGATAAACCAGTTATTAGATTCTAAGGAGCAATTTTCAGAACATAAGTCTACCTCTGATTGCGTCCGAACTGTTGGCTTCCACCATACTTCGTAGTTTGCTGAAACATCGCGTTAGTTATGAAGCTGTTACAATCTAGTTGTCACAACAAACTTAGGTAATTACAGCAAGCCGTTCGCGGTTTCTGTGTTGCTGGCACCGTGCGTGGTTTGTCTTTTTTGATCCATCGTCGTCGTGAGAGAATAGTCACATCAGTTGCAGTGTCTATTTCCAATCTAAGCGAACGGCCATGAATGTTAAGGGTAATAAAGTTCTTCTTACCTGGGGTTGAGTTCTGAAAGGTTGTTACTAGACTCAGTGAATTTGTGTCAGATCTAAAGACAGTCTTTCTGGTACTTCTTGAGCGATTTGGCTTATTTTTTGACAAAATCCATTTTAATGATCCACAGCTTTACATTCCAGCACCAATGTTGTTTATAAGGGCAGCTTCTAACATAGTGCCATGCACTGCGGTTCCAGCATGGGGCAGGAGGCTTTGTTTTCACCTGTTGCACTGGACTAGGTGTAGCTGGGTCAGATTTATGTGGTTTGGGTGGTTGATGGTTTACATGTACTTCAGCAAGTGAAGATCTGATGCTATATCGGCCCTTTTTCATGAACATCACGTCCTCCATCGTCCTCATGAACTGTTTCTGATACAGATATGGTGAACTTGGTTTTGCGTAGTGTGATCCCATGAAGTCCATGCAGTGCAGCATATGTCCAGTTTATTGAAGGCACATAGGTTTGCAAATCACTCACCTTTTACCTTCTTTTCACCAAGTCCCTGTGGTCCCATGATGTCTTCATATCCGGTATTGTCCATTCCAACGTTGATATTTAAGCCTCTCATCACGTCCTCTGTTGGGTGCATTTTACGATTGACTAAAGCCTAAAGTCCATGAGATTTTCACTCTGTAAGTGCATTTTTGCTGATTTGAACAGCATCAATGCAACTCTTTGTGAATGCGAGGAATTTTCGTCTTCACGTCTGGAGCATAATAGAAGCTTCTGTCATGTCTCTCTAGTTCCTAGTAGTCTATATCACTGTATTTAAATGGTCATTCATTCCTTCACAATCAACATGTAGATCATCAATGTTTGAAACATGTCTCGATTATTGCTGTCTATTAGAGTTGAGTAGGGATTCTGTGAACCTTTCTCTTGCATCAAAGTCAAACCCACTTACTAGTCAGTAACGTGGACTAATTTTTAGCTGTTTTCAGGTATTACGACTGTGGTGATTGAGAACTCAGATGAAGAAAACGGATTTATCAGAATGTTCAGTATGTTCATAAAATATGAAAGAGAAACATTGAATATTCCATTTTCACATATTTCGTTTGTCGCCTCTTATATTTGTCATCGTTTATATAATAATTAATTAACGGCCCGATATCCAATTGCATTTGGATCATTTCTGATTGCTATCAAATAAATGCTTTCGAAATGCACATCCCGACTGTCCTCGTATATAATGATCGACATAATTGACGTTAGTGAATAACGGAAATAAATAAGTCAACTACAAGAATGCATTTTTGAACGTGTTTGTTCCATGCACTCATTGAATTGAACATGTAATCAAGGACATAAAACAAAGACCAAAGAGCAGAGCAGATCGGACAAACAAGTGAGCCTGCTCTATTTAACCAAGCGTGAATCAATAATTTGAGTCAAACAAAAAATTATCGACAGACATGTGATGATTAGGATAAGATGTTCACATACATAAGCTCATATAAAACGGTCAAGCTTGATTAGCGAATATTTAATAAGATCCAGATATGGCTTAAGAAGGATGAGCACATTGGCTTGTGCGAAATCCAGCATAAGCATTGTAGGCTTAACATAGCAACCGATAGTACAAAACATAACCCATTCATTGATTCATCATGATAATTTATTCAAATCCTTACACTGATATAATGATTAGTACAGGATCAAACTGTGTGTTGAAATCACTAATGGAAATACGTAGATGAAAATTAGTTTACTAGTTGCGTATTAAACACTTGACTACGTTTCACGTTTGATATTTACTGTTAATAACAATTAAAAACAGTTATTTGTATTACCCGAATTTGTCCTTCGATAATCTACATATTATTTCTGTTGTCATGATAACTGACATCTTCAGTTCCATTTTCACGTGATCAAAAAACGTTCATCCTGCTTGCACTCACTGGTGCGAATATAGCAAAGTAATTAAACAGAATTGATGTCTGACTTTTTTAAAAGTTAAATATTTTATGAAGACTCGGTTGTAACTGTCAGATATAATTAATTATCTACAATAAAATTCAAAAGCATAGAACACAAAATCTCGTATCCAATCAAAGCACTTGATGTTATTTGGATTCGAAGTAATCAGATTTCAAAGACTTGCTGTTTACGGCCAATTAAAAAATGTGTTTACCATCACTTGAGATTAAATTTTGAAAATCAAGTACATCAATCACAAAACTTTGAATTTGTTCATTCTAATTAATGTTAACCAAATTTATCAAGACTTGTTCGTTGACTATACAGAAGTTTATTAATGAATTATTATAACTGTTATACGTTTCCTTTGTTGGCGTGTTTGATGTTACAACGCTTGCTTAACTCCGACTATACATATGGAATGTTAATGTACCTTACAGAAATATATATACGCAAGATTCTCTCCCTGTATCTACTTGACAGGACTTCAACAAAACTCAGATTAGAAGATAAATATACTTTCTCAATAAACCGGACAAAATCCAACATCAATGATCAGTTGATAATAATAAGAATGGGAGACTATGCAACTTATCTGAAGCCTGTCAGATTATCTGCACTTTTTACTAAGCAAATAACTAATCATTTTCATTCTCGCCCAAACATCACGTCCCTCGCGAAATTTGATCGCATGACATCACCGTTCCCTTGATGACTTTTAGCTAGATTGTGACTTCAGCTGGGCTTGTCCACGTAAACTTGGGATAATAGAGGTGGTGGAATGTTAAATGTATCACACAATATTTCTGTTGGTAAAGGTTCGGATTTAAATGGCTCAGTTGATTTGTGTTTCTTATAATTAGTCCAGTTTCAATAACCACTTAACAATACCGTCCTACGTTGTTTTATACACCTGAATATCAATTTTTGCTTGCTTGGCCGGAAACTAAGTCACCTGCTTATAGGCTACGTAGAACATCTAAATGTAATTTGATCGATGAATCAAAATCCACGAGTTGTATTTCTTCTAACGATATCCATACTAATAATCAACGGCATACGAATATTGATTATCATCATAATACTGGTTTGGCAGTTTTATCATCCAGGTCATTAACGAAATGACAGTATGCAAACAAATCTTAATGAGATTCATGATCAGCACAATGATTTGAGGAAACCATCTGCAAAATATGAGTGAACAACATTTAATATCTTTGACACTGAAATTAAATCCTCAAATAATTCAAGGATACAATTATTAATAATAATATTTTATCCTCAAATAGCAGTTTGTTACATGAGGCATCCGTGTTTACAGGCAAGTTCAGATCATTACAAAAGATAAAATTCTCACAATAGTAAATTACTTAGCTGGATTGATATTTTATAAAATATGAGTGTAGATAGTTTTAGTAAGAATCGTATTGTCGGTATAACGGTTAACGCGCTTTATGAAGGCTGTATTGTGGCGTGTAACTGATGTTCTGAGAATAGATCCTTGTGAAGTTGGAGGCTTTTAGATACTGCAACCTTATATCCCTTTGGAATATCTGAGGCGTTGATGATGATACAGGACAAAGTCATCCGTTCCATATTTGTTTTCTGTTGCATATCACAACTCGGCTGAAAACCTGTGCAAGAAAAACAAAGAGCGAGAAGCAGGATGGACATTTTGCGTGAAGAAATAGTTAAGGTATCACTACTCAGTCTAGTTCTCTGCTATATATTACTAGACCTGGCGATCACAGAGTTTATGTGAAATCTATAGTCGAAACAAGTGCAACTTGGCTTTAAACTTTTTCTGTTTGTGAACGTAAAAAAGTTGGATTAGTACAGTGATTAAGGAAATTTCAGTTATTAAGTGAAACGTACAAACATATCAACCAGTATTACTTGTCTTATCGAAACGAATTAAATTATGAGTCATAATAATATAATATGGTGAAAATGTCATTCAGTTGGCAGATCGCGTGCAACAGGAATAGTTTACAGACACATCAGACCAGGTCAACTTGGTTATCGATTTAACAACGATTTGATTGGTTGGTTATGGACATAACTGACAGCATGTCTAATCCCGACAGTTTGCTCAGTAAAGTGCTCAATTGTAAGCCGTGTCAAAATACACATCCAACTAAAACGTGCACAAGAAATAGTAAGGGCGCGAAGCAGGATGGACATTGTGCGTGAAGAAGTAGTTAAGGTATCACTACTCAGTCTAGTTCTCTGTTATTAAGCAAGAGCATTTTAGTATGTTTTAGAAAATAAGTGTAAACAAAGCATGAGTGGATAAACAACTAACAATTGGAGGTGGTTCAGAAAAAAGCTGAGACTATGGGATTAAGTGGTACTGAAAACAGTACTTTGATGCACAATTGGTTGTTTCTCTTTTTTGTACAGGCCAATCGAGTCATTTTTGTAGATTTTATAAAGTCTCGAGTGGGATTACTCGGTAGGAAGTGAAATCAATTCAGTGTTCCAAGCACGATTGAAAGACGTATATGGCACAATATGTCAGCATCATAACGATTGGTTAGACGCATTCCTCTAGATCATAAGGAGCTCTGATTAAACAATATGTTCTGCTTTACAGACATGGGTTGATTTAAGTAACCTCTTCACTGTCACGTTTGCTGGCCGCTCGCCCTCTATTTGTGATGTCAGGCTCTCTGATATTTGTGATTTGTATGAATATTACTTTATTTAAAGCCCATAGTTCGAATACACTGTCTCTACTACTTTCATGTTACAAGCGAATCAGATTAATAAAGCATTTGTAACGTGGGTTAGACATGCAATTAATACATCACACTTCAATGAAGGTAACTGATGGTAAAAGTGATAAAAACATGTCAGATTATACGTGGTATAAGGATGGTAAGGTCTAAAAGAAGATCAAAGAATATGAAAAATATAATGTTGTCAAATGTTTTGGGTGAGAAACTTAAAACACTGAGCAACTCACAAGAATTTAGGAGATTCTGAGTTTATATGATTAGCCTCAGTTGATCAGCATCCACAAGCTTAGTGAATTATCTGTCTACTTGCAAAAGAATAAGTGCTAAGACACTTGGAAAGGATAACGTTTTTTATTTAATTAGAGAAATTTGGAAACTGAAATTGATCGTCTAAATGCATCATAGATGTCTATGGTATCCCTTGCTTTCCTTCAGATGTTGACGTCTTCATAATTATGTCGATCACCAGGAAAAACAGAACGGGTGAGAGTAAGCAACCCTGCCTTATAACAGTCTTTACTTCGAACGGCTTTGTCAACTGTCATCCATGAACTACCTTGCATTTTAATCCATCATAGGGATTCTGTAAAATATTGACTATCTTCTGAGGCACGACGTAGTGTCGAAGAAGCTTCCGTAGTGTTGTTTTGTCCACACAATCAAATACCTTCTCATGGTCAATGAAGTTGATTTAGGTTGTTGAATTCCATTCAATTGATTGTTCCGCAATGATCCGTAGAGCAGCGATCTGGTCTTTACAAGATCTATCCTTACGGAATCCTGCATGTTGAACTCGAAGTTTGGCGTTTGCGCAGTTTTCCATCCTGTCTAACAACATCATGTTGAAGATTTCTCCTGGTATTCAGAGAAGAGATATACGTCTGTACTTATCAAAGTTGCTTCTTTGGTATTTTGACCAGAAGTCCTTCTTCTCAGTCTGTTGAAAGTAAAAGTCGAGTTCCTTAGGAGCATAAAGCCATTTTTGACAATCAATGAATAATGAGAGAAGACAAATCATGTTTTCTGCAGTTAAATTATATTCATATTATTAAGAATGGGTTTCGTCATAATCTTGTTTCGTCTAGATATCAAGCGGTTCATATTCAAGTGCATCATAGGTAGGCGGAAGTTCAATAAAAGGTTTAATTTAATTAATTTATCATATAATCTATTAATTAATTAAATTAATTGAACACATCAACATTGGTTCAAGGGGCAGCAAATATATATGCACCACACAAAAACAATGAGAATGGGAAGATAAAACAGAAAATAAGGAGTTTATAAGAAAAAAATTAGGAAGAACAGTAACGACCACAGATTAGCGTAACATACTGTTGTAATAATAATAGTATGATGATAACAATAATTGGGTAAACAAAATGGTACAACCAGAAGAATTCTTTCAGTTGGGGAAGATACAACCATTTTTTATGAATAAAGCAAAAGAAGATTACAGCAGGATCACCACTAGCTTCTATTCTGAGCCATATCTGATAACGTCTCTTGCCACTGTGTTACACCTTCTCTCGAACCTCAGGAAGTCGTAATGAACCAAAACAATCCAGCCCTTTGCAGCTTTCCTTCATTTAACGACACCATGTCATATGCTGACTACCTCTCCACTTTTTCCAAACAGTCCCAGCGTAGGCAAATAATAGAAGACGTGAAATTCTCTGGGACGACATTCGTAGAATGTGTTCAAGACACCAAATTCGATGTTCCAAAATGGTGATACCAATTTGATTTTTGTCTGTGGGTCCGAATGCGAGATACCGAACATGTACAATACTAACATGATGTTGCCAATGGATGTCAGCGATGATCGAACACATAGAATCGTTTAACATCCTCAACTCGGATAGGCCAGGTTTCACAAGCTTAGAGCAAAAATGCTCTCACCGACGCGTTGTAGATCAAACCTTTTACAGCCAAACTGAAATCACGAAGGCGCCAAAGATGGCCCAGATTGGCGTAAGCCGCTCTGGCTTTCACTATACGTGCATTAATTTCATCACTCACGTCACCACCAGCACTTATGCAGCTACTTAGATACACGATTTTCTCGACTACTTCTATCTGCTCACCATCAAGGGTGAGCACAGGCTTAGAATCCTGCCAGTCTTGTAGAAGTACTTTGCACTTCGAAGGTGCAAAGCACACACCATACCTGCGGACACTGATTGCTTACTGATTGAGTGTGGATTGCATGGCTTGGGCATTCTCGCACAGTAAGACAATATCATCCGCATACTCAAAGTCGAGAAGTCTTTCTCCGGGCAACAGAACCACACCGCCATCACTTACACTCATTAGATATGTTTCCAGAATGTCATCGATGGCAAAGTTGAAGACGAATGTTGAGATTGTGCAACCCTGTCTAGCCCCACTGCTTCAGTGGAACAATGAGGAAAAGTAGATGTATGCTATGACTCTGCCCGAGGTGTTTGTGCATAAGGCCTTTACGATGTTAATGAACTTCTCAGGTTCAACCTTCTTCAATAGATAATCTCAGAGAATAGTTCTGTCTAATAAATCGAGGGTAGCTCTGATGTCAAGAGATACTATGCTTGTTGGTCTCGACCAGAACGAAAATCAGCCTGCTCCTCGCGTGTAAATCTTTCTCGAGCTTTGGAGATGTTTGATATTCAGAACTGACGTGGTAAATGTCCTATTTCCGAAATTTTATTTTGCAAATTTGAATCTCCTTATTTTTGTGCCAAAAGCGCGCTTTTCATCTCCATGTCGTATTTCCCACCTGGGAGAATCTGTAACGCTATTGTTCCCTCGTGTATTTTATTATACTATTTTTCAACGCTTCCCAAGGACAGTTTCGTGCTGTATATATAGGTTTGATTTTTGTCTGTCCTTATTCCTAGCGCTACTGTCTGCTTGCGGAATATATTTTCCCGTTCAAACTTAGACTGTTATCTCTAGTTTGCGGGGTAGGCACACCTTGATTTTCTAGCTTGTTGGTCTTTGGTCACAGATCTTAGTTCCGTTTGCACATTAATTGAACAATGAGAAGACGGAGTTGATCTGAAAAATGTGATGTATTTGCGCTATACATTTCGAACAATCTGGTCACACATATGCTTGTCAGGGCATTTTATATGAAAATTAATAAAGGTCAATTACATGAAAGTTAAAGTACAAACAAAAATAACAAAGGGGAGAGAAAGGATAAGAAATTGTCGCATTATCCTAGGCCATAGGATGACTCAAGGATTATCAAGGTAAATTCAAGGTTACGACAAATTGTTTTTGTATAAATAAAGGGGCTTCTATAAACGAGGCACAAAACTGATAATAATGCAGCTTTTAAAACGTTGTATAGAAATTGTCAAGGACGAATTCTTAAGTTTATAGAAGCCTTGACTATTCGTAAATTTAAGCCCCCTTTATTTATACAAAAACAATTTGTCGTAACCTTGAATTTACCTTGATAATCCTTGAGTCATCCTATGGCCTAGGATAATGCGACAATTTCTTATCCTTTCTCTCCCCTTTGTTATTTTTGTTTGTACTTTAACTTTCATGTAATTGACCTTTATTAATTTTCATATAAAATGCCCTGACAAGCATATGTGTGACCAGATTGTTCGAAATGTATAGCGCAAATACATCACATTTTTCAGATCAACTCCGTCTTCTCATTGTTCTATCAAGATTTATATAAAGGGACTAATTGCTTTAAACACTAATTGAACTTGTAATAGCTTCAAACCTAGCAGATTTGCTGATGGTGGTTTCGGAAACATGGATACTTCTAAAGTTGAATTATTAATTGAGCAGCAGCTGAAAGTAATGCAGATTTTGACAGTTATCAAGATTTCACCCCGAACACAGCCTAGCACATCTGATCCAACAACAGCACCACCATTAGACGGCATCGCAAATAACATTACTGAGTTGTATTATGATCCAGATGCAAACGTTACTTTTGACACATGGTTCCGGCGTTATGAAGACATATTTAAATTTGATTTTGCTAATCAAGATGATGCTTGGTAGGTTCGGCTGCCGCTTTGGAAGTTAGGTGCAAATGAGCAGCACAGGTACTGAAATTCAGTTCTGCCTCTAAACGCTTCCGGTTGAAGTGACTTACTGAAGGTCAGTTTGTTTCCATTTTTCTCATTTAAAGCCTTCAATCGTTCAGCGACATTCCAACAAGCTTGCATAGTTCATTAGACCAAGATCCCAAAATGACTCTTAATGATATTGTAAACGAATATCAACGTCTAATTAATTTGCAGCGTGACAACAAGAAAGTCTAGCGTGGTGGTTCTGACCATACTGAAGTACATGTAAACCATCAACCACCCAAACCACCTAAATCTGACCCAGCTACACCTAGTCCAGTGCAACAGGTGAAAACAAAGCCTCCTGCCCCATGCTGGAACCGCAGTGCATGGCACTATGTTAGAAGCTGCCCTTATAAACAACATTGGTGCTGGAATGTAAAGCTGTGGATCATTAAAATGGATTTTGTCAAAAAATAAGCCAAATCGCTCAAGAAGTACCAGAAAGACTGTCTTTAGATCTGACACAAATTCACTGAGTCTAGTAACAACCTT